>CAJQTT010000009.1:3673750-4898333 GCA_906901655.1 Sminthurides aquaticus | reverse complement strand
AGTACAGAAAAGACAACATCTTAAATTCAGTCGTCGGTGTGAGTTTGTTTATGAAGTTCTTCAAGATACTTTCTCTTATGCTAATAAGCTTAAACGGTTTGCAAATAGCCTGTTCGACTATTGGTTGTAGAACTGCTAAGTTGGATTTTTAAAAAAAACTGCATAAAAATATAAAATAGCTTGTGACCGAAATTCATTTGACTTGGTTACGAACACGAAAAAATCCTTGCTGTTGCACATTTGTTAACAGATTACCAATTGGAGATTAACAGGAATATTTTTAAATTACTCATACTCTCGTCATCACATTACTCCTGGACTGCCGATTTGATTCAAGGCCTTACAGCCGTTTGTCCCTAACGTGCGAAATAATTACACAACATAAATGTCAACTTTACAAGGTAAAATTAGCTCACAGATATTTGATTCAAAATCTTCTTGATGAAGTTAGTATCAGACAAACGTTGCCATTGGTGAGGGCACATTAGGATCAGGTTTCTTCTTAACACCGTATTGGCCGATAAATGATCCATCTTCTGTGAATCGTGCTGTACGTAAGAATAATAAATAGTTATAGGCACAATAATTCATGAAATCGAAACACATTTAAATGAACTGGATTCCAGCTTTACCATCATCACCGTACTCAGCCATGGAATCGGTGTCAGACTCATGAGGAGGTCGGAAGTCACTTGCCATCGAAGCTCGACCTGAAGCTTCAGTCCTGAGAACAAATTAACAAAAGTAAGCATTAGCTCTTGAATGGATGGAGGATTCAGGATTACTGTAAAACTTGAGATAGACTTACGGCTGGGCGTATTCACGGAACCCTCCTTCGTAAGCTTCATCTAATCTACCGTGTGCGATTTCTCTTTCATAAACTGCATATTTGCCTCCTCGGTTTCGCTTGATAATGCAAACCAATATCAAAACTAAGAGCAGGAATGCAAGGGATACAATGAGCCCTATGAACCATCCAGTGGAAGCAGCGTAAGTTGGTGATATATAAACGCCATCTGAAAATTAAGTTTTGAAGAAACGAATTACAATTAGTTTTCTTCATCGCACCAAGATTTCATTTCACCGTTTTCGCAAATATTTCTGGGAAACTTACCTGATCGTGGAGTGCTCACTTCTTCTGCGTCTGAAACTTTTTCAACTGTACCATCAACTGCCACAACACGGAACACGTAGGTTGTGTCTGGGTACAGACCGGATACATCGATAAAATCTTCATAAGGTTCTGGAGGTGTGCTTTCCCAATGAGTAGAGCCATATTGCCTGCAAGTCGACAACAATTGTAATCCAATGCTCGCTAGTTCAGTGTATACGGTATTTAAATATTGTAAGGCTTACTTGTACTGAACATAAAAGTGAGATCCTGGAGCTCCATTTCCATCAATATTTGGCATCCAATATACTTTAACTGTCGAAGTTCCCGTCTCCGGCTTCTCATACTCCCAGCGGAAATTTGGCTTGGCAATCTGTGCGGGAGGGGATTTCATTGTGCTTTCTTCTATAAACCACTCTTCTCCTTCACCGACGATCGTCTTTGCAGTGATATAAATTCTATACTTGGTTCCTGGTTCCAAATTAGCTAGTTTTGCTTGGAGTTGATATGGATTATTTATACCCGGTGTACGTTGCATCTTTGGCCCACGTTCCGTGCCAGTCATCTGGATAGGAAAATGTAATAATTATTAATTTTCTGACTGAGTAGTTGCTACTTAGAATCCAAGTGATAGAACGTAACTTGCCTTTTCATAATAAATTTCATATCCAGTGAGTATTCCGTTGGGTTTCTCTGGCCGTTTCCATTCAAGGTAAAATGAGCTCATTCCCAATGGGTAAGCATTAAATTCATCAACAGGTCCTGGGACGCCCTCTGGAGTTACTACTTCAATAGTACGACTTGGAGGACCGTTATAGTCTGAGTTGTAAGCTAAAACTCGAATGTAGTTCTTAGCATACGGAATCAAAGACTGAATGGCTGCTTGTGTCACATCATTCAAAACCAGAACTTGCTGCAAATCGTCCTCCGTGGTCCAATGTTGTACTTTATATCCTTCAAACTTTCCTCTGAGAGATTCTGGATTTACCGGGTTCCAGGCCACGACTACTGTTTTAGGATCCACTTCTTGGAGCAATGTGAAGTTTCCGGGAGCTTCGGTAGGAACTAAAATGAAGGAAAATTGATTAGATTGGAATTGCCTGAATATACTTGGCAAGAATAACTGTTCATTCTAAAAATGATACATGAGACAGAGTTTTAAAATTATTGAGCTTACTGTCTTGCCCAGAAAATCCTCTAACTTCAGTAGGCGCCACATTGGACTCTCCTTGTGCATTAATGGCTCTTACTCTGATCAAATATGGCCTGTATGTTGGTTGATTTGGTACTGTAAGTTCATTGGTTCTCCAATCCTTTATTTCTTCTCGATTCCATTTATCATCTCTACCATCGTCAGATTTCCATCTGACCTCATAGTGGAACTTGGGCGCGTTATGTTCAATCTCAGGCATAGGAGTCCAGGTAATAACCAAGTTATCCGGACGGTTTCCATGACCTTTGACATTTTCTGGGTTCTTGTAGGGCACATCCTCAGGGGTAGTACAAGTTGTTGAATGGGTAGATGGGAGTGAAGGTCCAATCTTGTTTCGCGCAATAACACGGAAGGTATAGTTAGCCCAGGGACTCATGGAAACGACGAAACTGCTCTCTGTAGCGGGTACGTCCTTGTAAGCAATTTCCCAAGAATCTGGAGTGAAACTTGTGTTGTACTGAATCATGTAATGGAGAATCGGGGATCTGTTGTCTCCCATAGCCTTCCACCGGATGGTTGCGTCCCTTCTCTGACAGTCGATGTCACCAAGCTCTGGTCTGTTGGGAACGTCTTGCACTGTCAAAGTAGCATCAGCTCTGACGCTATCAAGATCCGTTTTTGCCAAGCATGTGTACGTTCCGGTATCCAATTCCGTCGTTTTGTCAATGGTGAGGGAGTTGTCGAGGAGTTTTACGTAGCGTTGCTCAGCTTCAAAATCAATTGTCTGATTCTCGCTCAACCAGTCAATACTCATGGTCAAAGTGGGATCAGGGACGGCAGAACATCTGAAAGTAGCAGTGGTTCCAGCAGCAACTTCGTAATCTACGGGAGCATCTACAATCCTTGTATGTTCCTTTACAACAAGTCTTCCATTCTTTGTATCATTTCCAAACTTGTTGGAAGCGTAACAAGTGTAATCCCCGGCATCCACAAAAGTAACATCAGCGATTTCCAGATCTCCGTTGTCCAAAACTTTGTATCTTCCACCCGTCAGTTCCTGATCTCCTCTGATCCATCTAACAATGGGTTTTGGTGCTCCAAAAACCCGACATCTAAGTGTAATGGTTTGTCCATCAACCGTAGCCTTGTCTTCAGGTGCTTCAGTAATCTCAGCGGGAAGAGCAAGTACGTTGACGTACACGTCCTTGTAAACATATCCAAATGAATTGGTAGCGTTGCAGCCGTAGTTGCCCGTGTCCTCTTTCTTGAGATTCTCAATTACAATCGTATTACTTCCGATAAGCTTCCGGCGGGGATTGGGTGGGGCAAGCTCAATAGGAACACCGTTATGGATCCATTTGATTTCAGGGTCGGGTTTACCCTTGGCTTCACATTTAAATTCCACGCGCTCACCTTCAGCAGCGTGAGCAATTTCCGGCTCAACAGTGAAATACGGCACAGCTATAATTTGATAATAATATGCCATTAGTACGTGTAATATGGTTTAAAATGACCATAAAATCTTGCACCATATAAGTATGATAACTCACCAAAAACAGAAAGCTGGATAGAATGAGACTTTGGACTGGGGACACCGTTAGAAGCGTCGCAATCATAGCTGCCCTCGTCATCAAAGTCAACGTTATTGATCCTCAAAGTTTTGCCGTAATTGTCATACTCTATTCGACTTGACGGCAACACTCCACCTTTTCTGGCCCATGTAATTTCCGGCAACGGTCTGAAAAAACAAACCAAATACGTGTAAGATCTACGGCTGATTCAATAACGTGTGAGAATGAGTCAAGGACATGGCAATAAAATATGACTTACGTCCCCCCGACAATACACCAAAGTTCCACGTTTTGCCCCTTGAGTGCAATATGATTTCTTTTTGAAGTATACTGAAGTGTAGGTTCGTGCTTGTTCTGACCGCTGGCCGAGCTTGTTGGGTTGACCTGAAGATACACGCGGTTACCCCAGCGGTACTCGTTTCTGCGGAAAACAAGATACAAGGTTGAAGAAACGTTAATTTTTTAGCAGTTAGGTAAGATATTTTTACTAAGCTTTCCAGTCAGGATTGGAATTGGACTCACCTGTAAAAGGAGAAGGCAGAGCAGACATACAAAAACTCGGAGCTTTGTGTGCTATTTCTGGAACTGTCGGATTTGGTGATATTTGAAAACCACAAATGCCCTTCGGGATCAACAGTAATCCTTGAAGAATTAATAGTGACTAACGCACCGAGTGTATTCTGATGCATCCAGTAGACTCGTGGTTTGGGCCAGCCATCAGGAGGATTACATTCAAGCTTAAAGGGTTTCCCCTCATCCGCACTCTTGGTAACAACTTCTTCATCCTTGAAATAATTCAACTCAGCTTTGCGAACGAATACTGAATTTGAAGTGGCTGTTCCGAATTCGTTCTTTGCATAGCACTGATACTGTCCGATATCCTCGTCTCGAGGTGATGTAATGACGAGCGTGCCTCTTCCAGGCTGCTGGGACATGCGGTCATCATACACCTGCCAGTTGAATTCCTTGCCGTTTTTGACCCAGCTGTAGGATGGTGGAGGCTCACCTTCCGCTTCACATTCAATTAGGAATGGCTTGTCACTCTCTTCATTTCTCTGTACAACTTGAAAGAGGATTTCATCCGTTGGGGGCTGCTTCACCATACGTGGTGGAGATTGCACTGAAATACAGAGACATGTTAATTAAGCATCATCGTCTCATCATCATCATGATAACCATATTATTATATTCATTTAAAAATTATTATCGTTATTATAAAAAGTTTAGCTGTCTCGCTTGGGATAACAGGTTTTGGTGCATCCATAATTATAATCCCACTTTCCTCATTCTTTCCTTTCTCCCCCTGCCCGTAAATACTTGAATGTTAACCTCGCTACGGCTCTCCTTTGGAGAAATTTAAGAATAATGCTTTTTGGTATAAAGGGCAAACGACCCTCTCAATCGATACTGACATTCAGGACAAGTTGAAAGTTTAGTAATAACAACAAGCCATTCATTCATCCGTCCATCCTTTTTCAAGTCGACATTATTCAAAAGACTCAGACAACACGAAATTACACTCGCTAGCTCTCGCAAATATTCCATAAAAACTTACACTGAGAGTTACTGCCAAGACTTGGAGGATCGGTGGGAGTTTTTAGGACAAAAATGTACTTTCAAGGTCTTTTTCTCTTGAATGGAATGCTGGAGTTTTTGGAGTTTGAAATTACTAGGACATAAGATGCTGTCAGATTTTGCTCATTCCGGAATACGTATCCCGGGGATCCGCTTTATTTCGTGAGGGCTAACCGTTAGAGTTTAGAAGACTGAAGGTTGAATGGAGGAATCAAGCAAGCCAAACGAGATTTAAAGTGATTCAAAGAAGAAGGCGGCTAAATTACAGCATTAAGTATTTACTTGTTCCTATATTTAGCTTGCAAAATAGCGCGGGACTCAACTAGCCGAATCATTTCTGTCTAACGACACTAAAATTACGACTTAAAAGCATCCCATTAGACGTTTATTTGAGAAAATCCAAGGCTGAGCCGCAAACGGAGGAATTGAAACAAGGAGAGAGACTCTTAGCTCAAGTAATTGTTTCCAGTCCCCCTCTTACCATAAATAACACAAGTTTAAATCTTCCGACAATTCTAACACGCTTTCCCATCCTGTATATAACATCCCACATTTTGTGGAATCCCCTACCCGTGTATACAAACCAAGCATCTTCCTCAACATCTTTCTCTCCTTTTGTCCGCCTCTCCTACTCATTTGCATCAAAGGGAAATGGAGATTCCCCTCTTTTTTCCGGCTCTCATGAATACTAATTTACATTTGTTGCACTTGTTTGAAGGAAATCTCGGGATGAGACAGTAACAGACATTTTCCTAGGAGATATTCTGGCAAAATATTTGTAACGCTTCAGGCTGAATGCATATAAGTAAAGCAATACTAGTTTCAAACAAGTGAACAAGACATTAGCCAAAGAAGAATACAAGGAAAATGACAAGTATGTACTAATATTCTTTGTGGATGCCATAAAAGAAATTAAAGCACAATTGTTCCAATAGGATAGTAATTAAAGATACCTCCATCAAATGAATCAACAAGGATTGAATTTTCTGACATGATTTTAATTTATCAATTCATTTTCACTAGGTCAGGTCACTGGGCTTGCGTTAATTCCCAGCTTTCCTCAAGCTATCAGCAAGGAGGTCACTCACGCCTTTTCTTAAAAAAAACTGGTTCGTATAACAAGGCTTGCAAATTGCTCCTCCGCCAGCAATAAACGCGGATTTGCAGCCTGCATCAGGCATCCCTGCAGCCATCCCACATCTTAGTGACTGACTCACTGACTGACTAAATCTTTATAATTTACACACGACCTCGCATCCTGAATTGAGAAATGACTGCTAATTGCATGTCTTGGAAACTACTTGAAGAGAGTCCGAGAGTTTGAACAAGATCCCTGGGAGCGGTTGCTCTTAACTAGCACCAGCATTTGAAACGGAGAGCTGCGCCCTTGTTCGTAGATGAGGCTTAGGAGGGATTATTTAAGTAAAACTATTAATTAAGGAAATATTCTATCCTACTTTAAGTTTAAGGTTCAAAACTTGTAGGTTATACTCACCTAAGCCCAGGGTTGAGCTGCTGAGAGCAGCGATTAAAGCAAATGTGAAGAATAAATACATTTCGAAGCGGTAAATTCAATTAACTGAGGAGTTAAACTAGATCCCGCATAACTCTGGATTAACTGTGTTGCTGGGTCTTAAATGCTTGTATTCCTTGTCTTCTTGTTTTTCCTTGTGTCTGCGAAGTTTTCTTGTTGGCTTCTTCGTTTACGTACGCACACAAGCGGTGTCTTGTGGAAGTAGGCAAAATAGCTGTTGCTAAACAGATCCTTGAGTTGAGATTCGGAAAAATGTAAGAGCTTCCTTCAACTTCCCAGCACCTGTAAAAATAAAAACAAAATCATCAATCATCAATGGACAAATAGATAATTAAGAATGTCAAAAATATGCCAGGGCAGAGAAATTCAAAAATACTTTCTTGTCACCCCTCCTGTCAAACCATTCACAACAAATCATTGTAAGAGTGTCATGCTCGAAATATGGTTTCTCTGCTAATGTGTGGTCGGTGACATGCCACGAAGACAATTTCATATTTGTTCCCGGGTCTTCCTAATAAACCGAATATTGCCCTTGCTACTCCTCCCCGTCGCAGAACTAAGCTAAGCGGATAAGTATTTGTCTGTTAAAAATATATATTTTAACAAAAGCTGGAGGGAATACGGGGGATCATCAAGATGATGAAAGAATGACAAAATGAAGTGGACCATCACCAGAGAAGCGGGTATAGTAGTTGTTGGGGGAGCGTTTGGGAAAAGTGATGGTTGAAGCATCTTTCTCTCTCTCGTCATTTCTTCTTGTACAATTTATTTCTTCCCCATGGGCGAATCTTTTGTAACAAGTTCGTTACACTCAAATAATAACACTCATAACGATAAGGAAACTATATTGCATCCCATCCTAGTTCTGTCCATTACGGATCTCCTCCTCCTGGTTCTCCCCTTTTATAACGCTCAAGATAGTTGAAGATCATGGAGGAGTTGGAGTGCAGAATGCCCGGAGTAGAAGGGCAGGAGGGGGGATGTGCGTGGATGGTAGTGTGTTACAGAGCTCTTACCCGGGTATACCCGGGTCCTTGAACGTGGACAAAAAACGGGTAATAGGATTAAAGTTTGAAGCGAAACGAGAAAAGCTATGTACTCGTATGTTTTGCAAAGGAACGGATTTGAGACCAATTTATTTTTATCATCTCTCTGTCAAAATTTCTCCTCATATCCTTCTTGCCCGCTTCTCCTCCATCCCCTCCCAACCCCTCCTTCTTAACAACATCCTCCTCATCCCCAGTATTTCTACATCCAATTCTCAAGAGTAAGATTAACTCCCGATTCCCTCTCCTTACAGCCACCACCACACACACAATACTCCCGCATCAGAATTTTACCAACTCGTTCTTGCACCCACTACCCAAACACTGTAACGGCACTCGAAAAACTCCCACAACCCTTTTCTCCTATCAACTAAATGTTTCTTCCTGGATTGACTCGAAGTAGAATTTCAAGGGCGATACTTTTCAGAATGGAGTAGTCGGGAGAGGCTTGTTGGCAGATTACCCGGGTATTACTTTGGGTATTTGCTGTCACTATGCTCCATACTTATCACGTCATAATTTAAAACTTAAGTCATGCTCAATTTCATGTGGGCAAAACGATAGTCATCTCTTACAAATCATAACAGATTGAGCGTCATAATAACCAAGTAATATTAGCTCATAATTGTGGGAACAAAAAACGTGGCAGGCAAAGGACGTGGCTTGTATTTTAAAACGGTAAGACGAAACAAGGTTGTATTTTCTTGGAAACTCTGTACAAAGCGAAACAGAAATGCACTGCAATGCACTGCAATGCATATTGCTGAAGAAAAACGTTTAACGACCGCCTTCATGCGTGTAATTAAGGCATTAAAGAGGTAGAAATCATGGAAGTTTTGCTACAAATGTTAAGGACGGAAATCAGTGGAGACGAAGGGCATTAAGGACCGCTAAATGCTTAAAAATTACTTAGCTGCTACCCGAACAACCGCAAGATGCAGTGAAATGTCATTTTCAATTTGAAACTACCCACATTTTTGGTTTCGGCCACAATTTTAACATGTTATGTCTGACCTACGCCCGGCCCTCTTTCCACATGTGGCAAAGGCAATTATTCAATAAATTTTCAAGTAGCTGTCAGCTGTCAAAGATCGTTTAAGAAGCACTAGACATTCATCAAGACCACGAGTTCCGACAGGGATCCATTTCTACCTTCTCAAATGTCATGTAACCTGTCACTTCTCTCGAAACCAGGAACGGAGGAAGCGGGAAACGCTGGGGGTTTTTACTAATGCAACTACACTTTGAATTCCATCCACATTTTTTACATTCTATCCCAAAAAGCTTTCACCACTTGGAAAACCGAGACCACATATCTTCTTGCATTCAAACCGCTTTCTAGCGACTAGCGAGTCGCTAGCGACAACGACAAGTCCCAAGCTAAGCAAAACAGACACAAAAGATAGCATATGCAAGTTTTCCCATGCAAAAATGCACGTGTCATTTGTCAAGGCATTTATTTTTCACCCCCCTCATCTAGCCCTGTCGTCTATTTCATTCACTGACATTGCCTCTCTTGCATACCAACCAAGCTGCGGTAGGATTTTCTCCATCTCGCTTTTTCTTCCCTTTTTCCCTTCGCTTTCTCCATTCCCTCTAATTTTCTATCCCGTCTTGTCGGAGAAACGAGATCAAAAAGACGAAATTCTCCCTCTTTTCGCCTTCTCCATGGCGAAGAAAAAGAGTCATTGGGATTTCCCATCCTCTTTTCCATCCCCACCTCTTTATTTCCTCTCTCATTCTCATCACATCATGACTATTTTCTCCAGAATTCAAGCCCAAGACAAACAGACCCTGGAGAAAGCCATACAACTCTAATAGATGTAATAAGAAACTCATCCACTTAATACCACGTCAAGGGAAGATAGAAGGATGGGCCAATCTTTACGTTCTCGCGATGAGAAGGCACCCAAGCACACATATACAACATACACGTTCAGAAACTACTCGGCTAAAAACCATATACCATTAGGAATTAGTCCAGCTAGTTCACGTGCACACAATAATTAATTTATGACCGCTCAAAACCACAGTCAAGAAAAGCTGAGGCCAAGAGAAGAAATAGCGGGCTGGTACTGAACCATCTGCCGCCCACTCTGGAATAACTAATACCCGGCTGGAAAGCGGCAAGACCTCAGTTAAGCCATCTAGATTCTAGAACCTCTTCCATTCAGCTAAAATTTCTTCCCCTCTGCTCCTAAGTCTAACGATTCTAACGTATTGCTCAGAACTTGAACAAGTGGAGTTATAACCACAAGAATCCCCCAAATCCAACGTATAGTTCCGTAGGAGGAACGGGATGGTTTCTACGCCTTGTAAAAGATCCACCGGAAACCCGTCATTACCAGCCGGAACTGCATCTTACTAGGGACATGAAGCATCAATACCCGGGGGAATGAATCCGATTAATCTTGAATTGTGCAGCTGCAGTTGGAGGAAGGTAAGCTAGGTAAAGGGAGAGGAGAACACGTTGAGTATTTAGTAGAGTCCTTGAGAGAAAGTCTTGGATAAATGGCTCAAGGTACAAGATTCTAAATTACCCGGGTAGGTTACGATACATGGAGATGGAGGGAGGAGAGGAAACTGAGGCTAATGTATGATAATTGAAAAATTGAGATACAAATTCACTCCCATCCTGTAAATAGATGCCTGAGGCCTGGGATCACATCCCTTTGGATTGAGAAAATGTTAGACTGAAGGCCTGAGAAAAAGCGGGAAGATAGCCGGGTGAATGTGAAGGTCTGAGATGTGAGGCAAAGTCAAAGCCTCTTTCATTCCCTCTACCAATTCCAAGGTAATTGAATCATGTGAGCATCAATGAAGACACCGAAGTCACACATAAATAACATTGCGTAGCTTCCCGAAAGACGGACATTCAATTTAGAGGATCTATATGCCTTTTCAGGTTCTGGATATTGGATGGATGGGTGGTGGAAAGGAGGAGCGGGGCCTTTGGCTTCGCTGTCGAACCTGCTCTCCGTCCCGGGATTTCTGTGACTCATTCCAAGAATTTCCTTGCTACTTTAGAGGATTCACTTGAGGAAATCAACTTAGTATTTCCCATGGGCTTCGACTTATTCATTCTCCAGGAACCTATTTTTACTTTCTCCTTTAGTTAACAACAAGAGGTTGGTAGCCAAGGCCGTCGCCGTCGTGATGACCAGGAACCATGCAGGGCTCAGTCAGGCAGACGGACTACTTTCTCCTACACGGCTTCACATTTACAATACAGGGTGGATTGCGTCAGCTGGAAAAAAATAACGCTCCATTGGGTTTGAGCTTAGGCTCAAAATAACACAAGGAGTCAAGATTGAAAAAAGAATCTCCTTTCACTCCTTTTCTTTACCTTTCTCCAAAAAACATCATTCAAGCATTTCCATGGCTTCAGCATCTTTTCTATTTAGGAACTTAAATGCGCGCAGCAAGGAGCAAGACTTTCTCTTTTTGCTTTCTCCTCGGTCCTGCAGCTTGCTTGAGAGCAAATCTCGGAAGGACGTTGACTGTGAAAAGTTTGAAAATATTTCCATGCACACAGTGAAAGCAAACAGGACTTTGGGATTTATGGAGCAAGTTTATACACGGATTTTCGCTTCTTTTCAAACTGTAAGCCGCTTAACCGCGCAATATATTTAAATCTGTCATGTCATGTCATGCTTGCGTTCACGGAGCAATTTTGATTTAATACATTTCCGAAACTTTCATCCCGTACAACATTCCATGTGCTACAACTTTCACTTTTACTTTCTCCGCACCTCACATGCTAACGGCCCATCACCGCAATTCATGTCCTTGAACTCTTGCCCCTGAGAATGGGGCTTCCCGTGAATTCAATTCTAGAGACAATTAGCTCCTTTTGTTAATTTCCTGGAGAAAGCGAGAATTTTTCCCCATTTTATTGCAGAAGGCTCTTTTTGTCCTCTTGATGGTGTTGAAAGGAAAAGAATTTCCTCCCCATGCTTTCACTTCACTGCTCTTCCATCAATTGAATTGTTCTTTTATTTTCTTACACAAAGCCTTGCGCTTGAACAAACCCTAATCTAATTTCAATTTGAAAAAAAAACTTTTACAAACACAACGCCTCTCAAACAAGCATTGCTTGTTGTAGCTCCGCAGCTCAGAAACTATGCCTACTCACTTTCTCCATTAGCATCAGCATAACATACGGACACTTAGCTAACTTTACAGTTTTTAAGGAGGAGGCACTGGGATGGGTGCTGGATTGGATAAAACGATTGCATTCCCTAAGAAATTCAGCATATTGCATCAGCGTTCCCCCCTGACAAGAAGCAAATTGTTAGCCGTACAATCTTGCTATTCGCTTACTCAACAATCAGCTGCAGGAAAGGCAAGGATGCGTTTTCTGGTCTTTTACCATCTAAGGACGGGGAATGAAATAGCAAAATTCCAATCTTAACAACCTTCTTGAGAGCTGAATGATCAAAGAGCGGGATGCTTGAAGAGGAGATCTCCTCGTGACAGAATTCAATTTCCCTACTGTCAAACCAATGCAGCGGAGGAAAACAAAAGCAAATTAGGGATCAATCCAATTCCCCTAATACCAAGTTAAAATCCTTTTAATGCCGCCCAACAACCAATCAAAGTTCCACAGAGTAATCGAAGCATACGCTGTTGTAGGTTTGAGCTTAGAGTGCTTAGCTTGACGGATCAAAATAAAGACCGCAACGCAATGGAGAAAACAACCCCCCGATATATACTTCTTTCCCCACAAAACATTAACATTTGGTACGTGAAAGAATCGACTCTCTCTTGCGGTCTGGGGACATGAAACACGTCAAATGCACTCATTCTCAATGTCCATTTCAATATTATGGGTCATTCCTTTTCCTTTGTTACATTCTTCTATTGTCATCAATCAATTCTTTTATTCCCTGCCAATGTCCAGTGCCCAATAACTGACCATTGGCTACCGGCTAGTGAAGAGGACATGTCTACCTTTAGCAGGAGCGAGCTCGGAGCCATCCATCTCCAGTCCCCTGCGTCCCTGTAAATTGTTTACGCAATAAATCCCCTAGCAGACAGTGTCGTGTCCATTACAAATATTTCATCTACTGTCTGCTCTGGCAAATCAGTCACCGAAATTTCGGATCATCCATTCCCTTCTATGCCCGGAGCTATTTTCTCCCACTACTCACTACTCTCGACCACCGGCTGACCACTCTCTCAAACACAAAACACAAGGCTCTCTCTCAGACTACTTAATCAACCACATCTTTCCCACACAAATCTCTGACACCTTCAATCTGTTCGTCCATATATTCTCCCCCTCCATTAAAATTTCTGGGATATAATACCCGGCTCCCGTTTGAATTATCTCCATCCTAAATCACCTCGCTCCTTTTCAACTTCTCATCAATTTCCCTCCAGGGAAAACTACCACATCCCGTCATTTACTTTTCATCTTTCAGTCTTCTCATTTACTCTCCCAACTATTGTCTTATCACATATCAAATTTCCTTTTAGTTCTTCACAAGTCGGTGATAAACCCAAAGCCAAGCCGGGGGCAGTACTGAGAGCGTCACCACAATCAATATTGCAATTCAACATCTCCAGGGGAACATTGAGGATACCGGTCGATGAAGCCTGTGTATACTCTGTAGCAGGGGCTCAGCTTGAATATCATCGCTTCTCGAATCCTTAAGTCATGTTGCCGGTAGGATAGAAGGATCCAAGGGACTTTTTGGAGTAGAAAACGATAACGAAATTGGATCGTAAAACTAAATCGTTGAATCCACTCTACCACCGTCGATACAGGCAGTTAACGCATCTATTCCTCCCTGCAATTCCTCGATGACGCACTCCATGGAAACTGATTTACCGTCGCACTAACTGGTAAACCTATCAATTTTCCTATACTCTCTCAAATCCTTTGATGAACCTCCAATATTGCTTTTGTAATTCACTCAGCCATATTGTCTTTAAGGAGATGGGATGACTGAGTGAGGAGGCCTTTCCCCTATTCCAAGAGGTTGATTCTTTTACACTCGATATCACTGGATTCATTCCACAACTTTCTCCCTCTCTCTCGCTCAGATCCATCACCCACCACAAGCAAGACAAGATGCAGAATATACCGATGAAACTGATATAAACTATGGAGGTTGTAGGGAAATGGAAAAATTCTCTGATATTTACCCACTCTTCAAAGAAACTTGTACTTTTCCGGGGAAAGTTTCCCCACAAGCCGAAGAGGACTGAAATCTTTGTAAACACAGGGAAAAAAGACATGTTTCAATTCAAAATTGCTCCCTCAAGCTTTGGAAATGCTTTCTCTGTCAAGTGTAGAATCTTGTACGATCAAATCTCACCCGTTGCACAATCAAATCTATTCGCCGATCAGTGCCCGTATTTCAAGCAAGTCTCCCACTCCTACTGTACCCGCATCTTCTTTGCATTCTCTCGGCTCTTACCCGAATTATTCCTGAAATTCTCTGTAGTTTAAAGTAGTATGCACCCCTCGCACTTTCTCCGAGCCAAGGGGATCTCATGGACCGGAGCCCGCGGATTCTCTGTTTCACCCCCTCCTCATCTCCCATAAAAGCCCTTATTCTCTTCTCGGCTCATTTCACTCTCATTTTCAAAGTTTGTAAACAAATGCCAGGATAAAGGCTCATAGCGTCCGGTAGATGAGATTAAAGCATAAGAGACATTCGCCTTTAGCAGAAAACTCCCCGATTAATCGCCTAAATCGACTCACCAAATGGACTAGAATTTTACTCCCGACGCCCATTCTCTACCCCTCACTCGCATAAATACAATAATCCGGTTTCACGGATTAACTTCACGAGAGAATACAATAGGAAGTTACGGAGAAGCAAATTAAATGCTGGCCACAACGCACATTCTTGAAATAAAAGCTTTCTCTAGTACGGGCGAATGTGAGAGATACCCGCCCGGTAAAATCTGATACGGTTGAAAGGATACATATTTCTACATTTGCATGCATATGTGTTCCTCGTAGGCTTCTTCTTTCATTGAACTGAATCCGTTGGACGGATCCCGCCTTCCAGTTTGTTTTGATTGTCATTGCTATCAAACAACCTAAATAACCTTTACTACCGCACCTTTGTTTTATTGTAAATGGTGGTGTATTATCTGCAAAGACTAAGCTGGCTGCGTTTGAATTCCAGGAAACCCGTGACGGAAATTATCTATCAACATCATGAAAATTAAACGTCAACTGTAAGAAAAATGTGGATACATTCAGCTACAATTTTCCTGTGCGTTAACCGTTAGCGAACACTTGAAACAAAGGGAAATTGGGTCGTATTCAAAGATAACAGCTCATGCTACAAGGATTATGTTTTTCGATCCGTTAAGAGCTATGCAATGCAGTGTTATAAACGTCAGTATAAATACGGAGAGAATCTGTTTATGTTATCGTTTCTACACATGATACGTGATACTAAATATACTTGTCGCAATAAACAAAATCAACGTTTTTGACGTTTAACTGCATTTCTATGGAACTAGAGTATTTGAATGCGAAACCTAAGCATTCGGTTGGCATACTTCTATTTTTACTCTTAAACTTATGTAATTCTGCAGTACGTTATGCCGATGCTTTGGAATCGAATTAGAAATTCCGAGTTTTAAGTTAACGTACTTAACATGTAACGATTTGATTAAATTCCTGTCGCAGCGACATTAATGTATCAGAGCGACTTGATGCTACTGCCAGTTAGCATCAAGTCTGGCGCTAAAAATAATATTCATTGAGTCAGTGCTCGAATTTACAAATCCCATTAAAGTAATAGTATTTGACCGTTGCAATTATCTTGACGCGGGGAGGAACTAACGCATGATTTGCCAGGGGAGACGTTATAACTGTATTCTCTGGATTCTCGATAACTATTTTCACGGGTGGTGTAACTTGGTAACTTGAACTACAGTCCAACTCTTTCAATCGTCTGGTCTCATCATCCTCAAAATAATTACCTTATCCTGGGAATGAGAGGGGCGTGAAAAGTGCATAAGTAATGACAATGCATGGCTTCTTTCTTAACGGTATTATTGATTATTTGTAAGTGTCAGATATAATTCTATCCGGCATATCAAGCATTACATTTCTTAGAACCGTTACTCAATCTCGGAATTAATCATCATCCTAAGTACTTGATACTGATACTTTACGGAGGAGAAACGGACGAAGACAGATATTCAGAGATAACTTTGAAATGAAAACAAATCCTTTAATTGCATCAAGCCTTGAATAACGCTGATGGTTGCAAGTACTTGGTCTTTTTTTTCTGCTCCTCTCACTACCATACATTCCTAGCAATTCTGTTCTGACTCTTTAATCTCTTACACAAGTCTGTAATCCTGAAGCATTAAATACCAAAAGTGTTGAGCTCTGACGTTCGCTAGCTGTTTCATCTCAAACATTCTGAACCCAAGTGTGTTTTCATGTCCTTGTCTTTGAGGAACGTAGAGGTTGCCCTTTGATATTTGCAGCCCGAGAAACAATTTCCAGATCAATTAAGCAAGCTGGTCCATTACTCAAAGCATATTGTGAGCTAGAAAATTAGGATCGATTTCAAAAGATGAGATAGAGGAAAAGTTGTGGATTAATCTTTGTAGAGGAGGAAGCAAAGCAATTAATCACCGCTGGTTTATAAGCCGACCATGAATTCGGTGAAAATTCATCTCACCGTCGTCGTCGTTGCCGCTGCCGCAGCTTTAATTATTCTTTTGGAGGGTGGGTACTCTTGGAAACTATATGGTAAACCCTGGACACTTTTCCAGCTGAAAGCAACTCTTTTGATCCTAAATGAACATGACTAGCCAAAATTTTCTCTTTGTGAGGATTTCGAGTTGATATTTCTCTGTCATCCAGAAAATGAACATTGGCAAGGGATCACGGAACCTAGCCGGGCGTTATCAGACAGTTCTAACCAAAACAGCATCAGAAATATACACACGTCTCTTCTCCCAGAGTGCTCATCTCTCCAGAATTCATAATCACACACAAGGTCCCATGTGCGTAGATCTAGTTTTCGATATATTCACACAACAAGAGTTCATCTCAACGAGGAGCGTCCTCATCTTCTCTGGGCTGAGGCAGAGCAACCCTCTTTAAGTATGAATAGATAGGAGAAATCATTTCTCATCTATAAACACAAAAGCCACCCACACACTAGTACGGAATTGTAGGGGATTTTACCCTTCATATCCGATGATAAAACGCCTCCATATGGCCGCGTTTTAGGTGTGGAAAGGACTTGGAAAGATATTCTTGGGAGTTGCGATCCCAGGATCCGAGAGTTTAGCACTGCTGCACTAGGACTACATAAATAATGCAGAGGAAGTATGCATTTTCATCACCATCTAAATACCCGGGTATCGGTCTCATTCATTCTCCCCTCTGTCGAAACCAGCAACTACCCGCTGTATACAAATTCCCTGTTTGCCAGTTAAGTCTTCTATGTTGTCGTCTCTCTCTCTCTCTCTCTCTCCCGCTCTGCCTCATTTCATCTTATTTTCAAAGTTAATAAACACAAAAGACGCATCTATGCACACAAACTACTTATCCTTGTCTCCCACACCCACAACACAATGTGTACAATATGGTCCAGGCTAGGTTTGCTTGCTGGAAACTAGAGGAAGCTTAGGATATACGCGCCCCATACATTAATTCACACTTGGGAAGCAATCCGAAAGATAATCCTATTGACAAATGTTGATATATTCTTCTATATAGAGTCTGCTTGTGGAACTGCTGGAGCCAGGACCAGCTCTCATTTAATGCTTGACATGATGCAGTCTCTTGGAAACGGCGGACCCCTGGAAGGCAGCCTGACAGATAGCCTCGGCGCGTACCACTAATTCCCTGCATCACTATAGAAACAATATGTGGATGCTGGTTGATTGGTGGTAGTAAAATATGGTACGCAGCCTTCGTCTACTCTGCTTTCCTTCTCACTTAATTGGATAATTAGCTCTAATTGGATGCTGTCAGCAAAGGGATAATAAGATGATACTGGAGCCTTTTATTTCTGTTCGTACGTATACGTTCCGCTTCATTCATGGACTAAGCTGGACAAATTTAGCTCTCATCTTTTAGATTCTGGAGAATCTATACTGTAAGCTTCAAAGAATTTAGCATCCTAAATTAAATATCCATCCTTCATCCAGCCTTGGCCGTCAATTCTAATTTCAGAACTGAGATCTAATCATACAAATCCTATAAGACAGAGGAGTAGAGACCGAGAAGAGAATAGATGTAGTAGTTTGCAGAAAACTGTATTTAAACTTGAGAGACATTCCGATAGTTATTACTATATGCAAATTTACAAATTATATATACTAAACTTGATATATGCGTACGAAAGTTTGCTAGATTTCTCACGGAATGAAAATCGGTGAGAGGAAATCAATGCAAAATTTTTGGAGGCTCATACATTTACTCATCTCCATAGAACTGATCAAAATATTTAAATGTGGATTCCTAAGAGAAAAAATCCTTGGGATAAAAACGCGCGCTCATGTCAAGACAAGACTTTCTGGGGTCGAACAGACTGGTTTGTGATTTACAAAAATGTAATTGCTGTATCAAAATAAACCTAAGAAATCTGAACGCACAGGAATGACTGATTTAGTAGGAGCTAAACTCCAATTTAAAGCTATTAAAATCTCAGCAAATCTTGCGCTTTGCTTCCGAATTCCAAAGTGTAGAGAGAAGGATAAGCAGCAATAAACAAGGAAAGGAAAAAAATATTCGCACTAAAGCTCTCAAAACGTGTGTATTATTGCTTTGTCGTGCCCTGCTCTCTAAGATCATGAAATGGTGCAATGCTACACCAGGAACAGAAGAACTTACGGATTCCCTCAGCACAAACTTTTACCAGGGCAATAAAAATCTCATCGTTACGCCCACATAGTTGCAGTAGCAATTTCAAGGAAACGGCTCATAGTGGAAGATAAGATGATAGAAGACGTGTGTGTAATATAGCTGGGTTAGAAATAATTTTATAGGATGAGAAGACGTTATCTTTCCATTTTCACCGTCAGTTCCATTCCCTTGTCGCATGTCGTTTCTCTCGTTTTAGCCGTCAGGCTGTCTATTATTTCTGAAGGTTGGATACGTACGAACGACGCACACACCGTTCCTCACCTAAGACGGAAATAAATCCTTGGTGAAATGGAAGAAAAGAAAATCCTCAAAACCTAGTTCGTCCTAACAGCTACACGAATCCTTACTTTGCCGGATTTGTTTTCCCATTTACCGGTAATGAAATTCCAGATCCGGGATTCATCTCCTACTTGACGACAACAATAAGAAGAAGAGAGGAAGACAGGGAAAGTCGACGAGAATAGCAGAGGAGAAAGCGTCAAGGAAATGTCACTCGCACTTTCTGTGGTAGCCTGTAAGCAGTGCGTTACTTGAAAATCCAATGTAGCGTGTCATTCATTCTATTACTTGGCGGAATGAAAAAATTCACAGTTTTTATTATATCAAAATGACACCTACGTGCCACATCCATCACTTCCTGTCCAGACATTAAATCTACTGTACACAGCTCCATGATATTCAGTTTACTGTTTCGACCTAACCGAGAGTATGCATTCGAGATATCTGCAAAATATTACCCTCTGTCCCTGTCATCAGCTCATGCAATTCGTTTTCTTGTCACATGTACGAGTACAGCTTGGAGCTAAGAATTCGGCGTTTCTCCCAAGATTTACTCGGATAAATTTCTTTTGCTCCAAGCGAGTTTGTTCCTCAGTTTCTCACTGCGTCCTCTTTCAGGAGAAAATCTCCTCGACTTTAAAGCCTCGCTTGCAAGTTCTACAAGCTGTAACTCTCGCTAAATCCTTAAGCCATGAGTCGGTTTCATGGTCATGACGTTTTACGCCTCCCAGGACGACATTCAAATGTCAGGCCATAATTTTAATTGCACATGCACCAAAACACTTTCAGCTGCCTCTCACCATCCATCCCAATCACAGTTATCTTTTATCTAATCAAAGAAATGAGAACAGAGACAAATCCTTGCTGGATGCTAGAAACCCGCTTGCACGTAACTAAAATCTTGGAGGAACTCTTGGAGAAAACTGATTAAAACTTGTTTTCAATCTTCTCAGCTGATACTCGGATTTGGTAGGGAAAACAAGAGGTAATTTAATTTGACAAAGATTGATACTGGAAGGAGGGATGAAGGAAGGAAGAAGAATCTGAGCGTGAAGGAAATTAAAAGAATTTCATCCCCAGTAAAACACTTGGGCTTGGGCCTGAAGCAAGGAAGGGAATCCTTTCTCGCCTTTCTTTCTTCCTCATTAAAATTCAAAGACAAAAGACTCTCTCCCTTGGTTTTTCTCAATCTTTCCCTGTAAAATCAACTCTTAGCCTGTTCCCGGGTTCCTCTTGAAACTATTTCCAACTCCTTAGTCTCAAGATTCATTAAACTCCATTTCTCTCTCACTTTGGTGTTGCGTGAGATCACTTCCAATTAATTTTTCAACTCATTTTTACTAGAAACCAAAGCCAAGAAGCGAGGAAACTGTATCAAAGCTATCTACCGTTATGAACTAGCAGCATCCCCAAACTAGCTAACAAGTCAGCTGAGGAATAAAAGCCTCATTCACAACTTCCTTCCTGGAGGAGGCCAGCCTCGTTTCCTTGCTCGTTTTCCCGTTGCGGCAATCGATATCTGATTTTCATGAGAAGAATACCAATTCAGTGCTTTACCGTTGTTGCAAAGGGTTTTGAAAGAGAAATAGCAGGCTAGCGATAAACGTACGCTGGTAAAATTGTCTAGATTCTCCTGAGGAATCTTGTGTGGAAGATCCCTAGCTCAGACTTTTAAATGAGCAAAGGAGTACGTTTAGGAGTTAGGAGTAGTATATGACGTACACAGGAATAAGCGAGGGAGTTCCTAAGATGCATTGTTAATGCAGCGGGAAGAAGCAACCTTTTTACAATTTCCGCAAGATTTGAAATTCAAATTGTACAACCCTCTTCCTCAGAGAGGATTTTTCATGAACCTTAAGAGTTTCTTAACCCTAGTGTATTTGAAGTAAAGCTTTTAGGAGTCGAGAAGCTGAATTGTCGAGCCTTAGTCCGCAAAGGTTTATGTAAATCTGAAAAGCCTTTTGATCATTCTTATTCGCCTCAGTCAACCGCCGTACCACCATCATCGTAATCGTGTACCGTGTATACAGACAGTACAAAGCAGCAACATCTACAGGATTATCTCAGTCAGACAAAACATGATTTTGTATTCGACAATCTTAAACGTGAGTCCCTACGACCTATGAAGACGCCTCTATTTACCTCTGTAAATGACGATCAATCAGTTTAGAATTAATTATTCACTATATGCAAGCTCTTCCTCCAGCTTGAGTATCCATACAACATAACAGCACCACTCAATTCATGAATATTTCACCGCATAACCCTTTCCTGTAAGAACCACAAAAAATCTTATCGACAGACCTTTGGTTGCATGATTTTATTATATACAGCTTCTCATTTTCAGACTTCCCATCAATCTTCTCAATACAGTAAGGAATCTGGGACCATTTGGCCTCTGTGGGGACCATTTGGCCGGGACCAGATGGACCCTGTGGGGGCCAGTTGGACTCTAAGCACCTCCCACTTTTCCCATTTGGCCTCTGTAGGGGCCAAATGGGAAACAGAACAATGGACTGAGTTTAAAATCCCGGCCATATTAGGTTCACCCGGGTTTCCTGACGACGGGCATGGGCGAAGTTTTCTAAAAATTGCACCAACGGATTCCTCATATGAAAATTAATATACCTGCCCGGTTTCATTAGAATGCCACGAGTGGTTTCCGAAATACACCCAATGCAAGGAGGCTTCCAAAACTGCCAGTGGGGTAGCAGCAACGAGATCCTACTATGGAAGTTGGTATAAGAGGCATGCTAAGGATACTGCTTTGCAACGCTAGAGTCAGCGTTAATTGAAAATATGTTGACCAAAGTGTACGCAGAAAGGTCTACCACTAAAGTTCATAGAATCACTTTGAGATTGAGAGCCGCAAGGCTCAAACATATTCTACATCCTGAGTGATTCTCAATCTCAATTTCTTCATCCGTATCTTCTTTCATCTCGATGTGGCTTACCTTCCATCGCTACTCATTTATACACACCTGTACGAAAATGAGTAAATGACCGGTTCTTTTTTGAAATTAATCGTGTAACTTCTCACATGGTAACTGGATTTTGATAAACGTTACGTCATTAGAAAGCCCATTTCTATTTCATAAGACTGGTGAACTATCTGTACAATAACTATGAAGCGTCACGCGCGTCGCGCAATGGCGCGCAACACTAGTTTAATGGAGTGCCAGAATTGAGTTAACGATATTGAAATATAATTGGAAATGGCATTCAAATTAATTTTTTTCCCATGAAAACGATAGTGCTATATGATTTACTTGTAGTCCAAAAAATTAGTCGGATTTGACCGAGTACTTTGGTTACTGCATGTAGTCAAAGTTCCCGTTTATCAGCACAGGATTTTTAGGATCTAGTTAAACTAATCGCAATTCAATAAAAAATTTAACGCAAATAGTCAAAAAAGTCTACCAGTTAAAATCAACGTTATATTTAGATCCAGTAAAGTGTAAAAAGCAGCTGACAAAGTTGGAACTAATATAGTTAACCAAGGTTAGAAAACCGTTGACTTCGTATTCTTATTATTTAGCATTGAAAAGTATTAGGGAATTACAAACGTTTTTTAAAAATCATTACATTAACATCAGAATTGGAAAACCTCAGCATATTCCATATAATTAAAACAAAACTCAAGTAACAATTCGCGGTGAGAATCTACTTTTAAAGAAAAAGCGAAATTTGGCGAGATTGCGTTGAAGAGCCCAAATTCAAGAAAATTATTTTTTCGCGACTCTTCTTGGTCTTCCTTGCTGACCTTTGCGGAGTAACTTTTCGTGAGCATCGTGTGTTCCTTGATCCAGATGCTTAGGACAATAAAAGTCCACAATTTTCTCAATTGCCGCAAGATTCAACCCTGGAAATCCCACGCAGTCGATGTGTCCCCAATTCATGCATGCTTTCTCATCCTCGTCTCTTCCGGAACAGCCAATCATTTCTGAATCGAAAACTTTGAAGTTGACCGTCCTCTTTGCCGAGCCGCACTTGAAGCAAATTTTCTCTCGGTCCGCAATTTTGGCAGGCCGTCCAGGTGAGAATAAATCCATCTAAAATGATGTAATTTTAATCATATCTTTGCTGTTTCTTCCTGGAACAACATCATAGCTCGAAGCTGTTGATTATTGAGCGGCGAGACTTACTTGGGAGCTAAATGCTTTTGCCGGATCCAAATCTGCTTGTTGATCTTTTAAAGCTTGTCGCTCAACAAATGCTTGATGGACTGCTCCAACGACTTCCTGGCGTATTGCAGCGAATGGAAATACATCTTCTGCCTTATCTTCTGGATGCAAGAAGTTTTCTCCGAATTTTACGTGGAAAAGTTCGTTTTTACCAGTGGGGCACAGAATTTTTACAAAAATCTTTGCATTTGTCTTCTGCTTAACTTCATGTGCCTAGAATTATTCAATTAAACATTTAAAAAATATTAAATTATAAACGTAGAATTAGTAGAATTCGGTTGCAGACATTAAACAAACAGCTTACCTTGTTGATAATTGTAGCACTCATTGTCCTTAGGCTGCGGTTACGATCCTTCTCCGATTCCATGAATGAAAATTCTTTTGAATAGTCACTGAAAGTCAAAAATGAAATAGTAGTTCATATTCATGTTACTCAACATATTTCATTTAGAACCAAATTAATGTAAGATCCTTACATGACTCCTTTATCTCGGCTTCTATTTGCTCTTGCCTCGAGTCCTGAGTCGCGTTTTCTTTTAGCCGTAGCTCTGGAATCGGCTTCAATTCCAGCAGTTTCGTCAGTTCCAGCAGGCGTGTTTGGTATTGGCTGATCACTCGATTCGTTGGGCTCATACATAATTTCTTGTAAATCCGTCAATGTAGACGATCCTGGTTGTGCTTCGTTTTCAGCAAACAACACCCGGCTTACTGAATTTCGTGGATTTCCGAATTCGACAGTAGTTAGTTCTTGACTATCTTCTGAATCCATTTGGAATAAGCAGGAGAAACCCACAAGCGGTTCGAAAGTTGAGGTGGATGTTCAATTTGAAGCTGGAAAGAAATATTTTTGCTTCAACAAACACAGTAACATTTGAATCCTCCCTTGATAACATCGTTACGAGCAATTTGTTGCAATATCCTCAACCAGTACTAAAATATCAACTAAATCAGTTACTTACCTTTGGCGACTTCAGTATCCTTATTCCTGTTAGTCTTGAAATAACTATATTTTAAATTCAATCTTGACAATGATTCACACTAAAATCGAGAATTTCCGTAATCTTACACTAATATAAAACAGAAGCAAAATGTAATGCTGAAACGCAACTAACTCACTGAACAATGAACTGTGGATATTATTGCGTATAACCTGGCACGTTTCAAAGTGCCGGCGCACGAGTTCCAAATGCTTTGCATAGATGGCGTAATCAGAATGATCACTTGCCATCAACAAGCATCTACAATAAAAATTGAAGTGATAGCGCCATCTATTCATGGATTTTGGAACTACGTGCCATGGATCAACGTGACTTGTCCGTTCTATGCTTGATAATAATAGCCATAATTCATTAAACAGTGAGATGGTTGCGTTTTAACATTACATTTTGTTCTAGTCTTCAGTAACTTGTAAGATTACGGAAGTTTTCGTTTTATGGTAAATCATTGAAAACATTGAATTTAAAATATAGAATTACATCAACAACTGGAATTTTGTTACTCAAATTATACTTCCGTTTCGCCAAAGGTAAGTAATTAAATTTAGTTGCTATCTTATATTCAAGTACTGGTAGTGGATATTCATACAAATGATGCGACAAAATATGTTGCCAGAATATTGTTGCAATAAATTATTTAATTTTGCTTACTTTTTATTTTAGACGTCCTGCTTAAGTTCCGAGAAGGTTTTAGGGGTTCCACATTCAGCTGAGATCATGGACACTTCCAGTTCAGGTAGTAGCCTTATTCCTAGCTTTTGACTATGAAATAGCTTACCTTCTTAACCTTTTTTCTCGATGCCCAGGACAACGAGTGGTTGGCAAACGTAAATGCGTGGTTACATGGCACAAGGATGATCCTGATACCAAATTGCTTCGCTCAGACGATTTAAAAGAAGACCAGAAGAAAGCATTGTCCACCATTTTGGAAGCTCAAGACATTCCAACGGCTGTTACCAACAGGAAACGCCCGTATAGTGTTTGCGAGGCTTGTTTGAGTAAATTGTTTTAAATATGCTACGAGAAAATACGAATGCATGCATGCCTGAATTAATTCGTGGATTAATTTGTTTCGTAGAAACTACTGTAGACGAGAAGGCTTTTAATCACGTTTTATCGGCCTTGAAGAACAAAAAGCTTACCCGTGGCCAAACGCAGGAATTGGCTGAAGCTCTAGGTGAATGCTGTGGAGGAGAAATTAAGCATCTCGGACGTCAAAGTTTCCAGATTAAAGATGTTCTAGAAGCCGGGATTATCAAGTACGAAGAGAGATGGATAGCATTCGAAAGCGATATGCTGAAACCTTTCTTGACCGGGTTGTTGAAATCAAGGTAATCAGTTGATATCGCCCACAATTTACGTTTTCTAAATATAATTTAATCTAATTATTCACTTAATTAACTAATGATCTTTTTATTTCGTTTTCCAGGTCGCAATCATCGAAAATGAAGGACGTCAGTAGATACGTCATGAAAGCAGTTGACTTGTTATGTGCAGCCGTGAACACGAAATACATCAGCCCAAGCGCAGTTGCAGAGAACTTGTTACTGTGTGCTTTCAGTCGATCTGGGTCGGACAAAGCGGTATGCAATGCTTATGGAAAAGCTGCTTGTGGTGGATCGTATTCAACAGTCCTTCGTTTGGTGGAATCCATGGCGAAAACCCCAGAAAAAATACCATCCACAGATTTGTACTTCGTATTTGATAATCAACAGAAGATTGGCAAGCAATATACGGTTGGAATCGGAATCCGGCAGAAAGTGTCAGTGGTAACTTCATTGGCAGTTTTTTACGCGACATCCACGGTACAGAAAACTTCGACACCAAACACAACTGTGAACCCAACACAAGACTTTGCGGAATTCTCCAAGCGTTTAGCCTGTTTTAAGCGGCAAGTGGCAACTTTGTACAGCACTCATCGAGAAGAATGGTTCAAGACCCGCGCAAAGAAAGTTGAAGAGACGGTTGACTGGAGAAGTGCTGTAATGGAGGAGCCTTCAGTGATTTTGGAAGGATGTCGATATGAAGACGTTGCTAGTATCGATCGCTATGTATCTTGCACGGATTTGCCAGTGCTACTTATTAATCCTAATTCATATAAAACCATCCGTGATGTAGTAGAACATATAAATAATCAAGTTCTTGATCGTAACTGGATTGTTGTGGTGTGTGATGGCTTGCCTTATGGGATTGCGGAAAAGATTGTAGCAACTACCTACAGTTGCGAAAGATGTGGAGAAGAGGGAACGAAAATTCAGATCTCAGCGGCGCATGAATGTGATCCTGCTTTTGTCACTCGGAAGTTTCGGAGGATTATCCTTAGACCAGGTAGTAAACTATTGGAATTTCAAACAATCCATAAATTTAAAATTATGCCTATAACATTCGGAAATTGTAGGTGCCCTCCATTTGGAAATTAACCTAGTACGCTCTATATTTCGAGCTTATTTTGAAATATTTCTTATCGATGTTGTCAAGACATTTGCGCCGACAACTCCGAAGAGTCTGGAGTTTTACAAAGGAGCCACTGATCTACACAAGTCCTGGAAAATTTTAAAGGTAATTACTTGAATAGTGTTCTGCTTGATTCAAAAAAAAGTTCTAGTTTCCTTAAAATCGTTTTTATTTGCTTAGATTACTTTTTTCGGCTTGACTGATGCCCTTTTATCAGTGTACATTAAGAAAAGTAAGGAGATGGGATCTACTAACGTGGTTTGTCCGAAAGCGTTTCAAGAATTCCTTCTTTCCTGTCCCTCCCCTACTTTTCGTCTGGCCTATGACTTCGCCTTCCGAATACTGCACCCCTTATTCGTCTACAGATCTGCTATACGGAGAGGAAACACAAAAGTAGCGGAAAGTGCTTTGCATAAGGTGTCAATATTATTCTACGGACAATCGCATCCAAAATACCAGCAGATTTACGCTCGAGACCTGTTGTATCTATTGAGCCTCAATCAAGAAAGCGAAGAATATGACTTCATTAGCGCCAACTCTGTGAAGCTTGTGGGAACTTCGACGTCACAAGGCATTGATGCTCACTTGGAACAGCGTAACGGGAAATCTAAACGATGGACTATGTCACATGGCGTTCCTACGGAAAAGCAATGGATAAGAGGTAGCTCCACATTAACTCAGTTCGAGAAGGTAGGTAGGTTTATTTTAAGCGACGTTTATGTCATGAAAGAATATTCGGCATTGCATTCACATTTGTTGTGCTTAGGTGGCTCCATTTATTCGCAAAAACCTGGGACTAGAGGAAAACGAAACCAACTACGCAGAAGAAGAAATACTTGCAGAGTATGAAGCCGCGAGAATTATGTTTGAGCAGTACTTGGAAACCAACTATTCATCGAAAGTTCCAGTTTCGGTTTCCGGCAATTCATCCGCAGACATCACTCGCATGCTTAAATTTGTAGACCTTTGTAAATCGAATAGAGAAAGGTATTTTAGAAATTATTTACAGGGTAAAACGCTTTCGCTTTCATACATTTGTACTCCAAAGTACATGGAAAAATCAGCTGATGACTTCAAAGCCATCGCTCACAAAGAGTTAGCGCAATTTGACGAGGAGTACCGGAAGTATTATAAGGATTTAGTGGATAACGCTTCGGGTTCTGAAGAATTAGCAGAAATATTGTTTGAGATGTCCTTTGATATGGCGCGGGAAACAGCTTGCTTGTACAGTACGCACGATAACTATTAATGCAATTGTTGTATATTTTTGCTCGTCGATAATTCACACTTGGGATCGTTCAAATATAACGATATCAAAAACAAAAGGGGAAGGGTCACGATCCGGCTATCGCCAAATATCATAGACGAGGGAGGGTTGAGCTTGAGTATATCAATATCAAATTTTCATTCCGAAGAATTGCCCACATACTTTTAAATAGTATAAATATTCGTTTTATTGAAATTTTATGGTGAAAGTCAAGCTGCTAAGAAGCCACAGTCATTTTATAGCGTACAATTTCCAATTTGATATTTAATTGTTATTTTTAGTTTTGTATTTCAAATCTTCAAATCGGTTTTACCGCATGGGTCAAAGCGATTTTTTTAAATTCTCGCGCCAACGATACTGATATCAACGCGGTATGGGTCGAGCTGAAGCTATCAGTTGATATCCTACAGGGCAAGGGAAGAAATCGGCCGATTTTTGATTGTTTGAATGTTTGTCCCCTTCTGCGGGGGTCAAACGTTTGAATTAGCGTAAGTTCAACCATGCAAGATGGCTGTAGTGGTTCTTCAAAAGCCCTGTCATTTAACATTATGTGCCGGTTGTTTACTTAGTTGCTTAGGTTAAATAGTTATTATTAAAATTAACCAGGGATTCTGTTCTTGCAGTACTGAGGTCACAGAAGTTTTGCCTGTTTTGGATTTTAATTTAATTGGGATTAATTAAATCACCGAGATATTTAAGTAAACTCAAAAATAACTCTAAACTCTAAACTAAGTAAATAATAATAGGACGTATACTTTTGTGGAGCCGGAATTCGATTTTACCCGTTGCTTGGTATTTTGGTGTGGAAAGGTGCAGGGAACACAAATTTTTGAAGCCCATTTGGCGGGCCTTGGGGACACAGCGATACCACAACCTTTTATTATTACACAGTATTGGACCTAGGAATTTCCGAGTGCGATACTAAATGGGAGCGCTATCGCCGTATCCAATACACAGTGATGCATATTAGGTGCATATTATGCGAGTGAACTTGTCAGGCCACAATAATAGCAGGAAACTCATGTATTTCCTTACTCCCCCACTGCAGGCTGCTCGGGCTTGGAAATCCATTTGGCCCCCACAGGGTCCATCTGGTCCCGGCCAAATGGTCCCCACAGAGGCCAAATGGTCCCAGATTCCTTACTGCAATACAGAAGCAATCCATGTTATGAACGAGCCAGTTCTTGAGAAGAGAATATTGAATCAGTAATAACAACAGCCGCAAAGTGAGATTCTTCTTGCACCTCTATCTAAACCACATCGACACCACCAGGATCATATTTCGGATCCAGGGAAGAGCAAAGAGGGGGAAGGATATGAGGAGCCCATCCCGGCGCTACTGACTATGTTCATCATAATTTACCCTTGATCCAGTCCTACATGAAGGTTTCATTCCAATACCAACAGTCTACCAAGCAAAGGACAATCATAGGATAATGAATGAAGTCATTGCTTGAACCTGAAAGCATAATATGGCTTCTCGAAGATTGAGATACGAGTTACATATTATAAGGGGTTCGGCTTCCCCCTCTGTTCCGGACAAAAACACTGAATTCCTTCTAACCCCATGGAGGATGTAACAAAACCGCAGGAATTCCAAGAGTTGGAGCTCGTAAAGAATTATGTTCATTTAAATATTTCCCCCTCCTTCCACACACTCTCTCCTAAAATTCAGTTAACTGTAGAATAATAGTTATTGGCATGAGTATCAAAAATTTGTTTACGCTTCAGCAACTCTATTCAAAAACTAATTCACAATAAACGTATTTATGTTTTTCTATTTGATAAGTGGATTGCGGATTACCTGGCGTCCCGCCTCATTGTATGGCTATGAGTGGCTTTTTACGGCTTTCTTCACGCATCCTTGATCGTAGGATTCGAGAATATATTAATGGGATTTTAAGCAATTTAAAATCAAGCGCGTTTCCTCTTACTAATTTCTAGAAAAAAACTGTCCGCCTAATCAAGGTGTTTCTTTTGGACGAATACTGCTACTGCACAGAAATATATTTTGAGCAGACTTGTCAACTCAAGGTGATAGACGAGGTTGGTTTGGTGACTGATGAGAGCTGCATATACAGCATGCAGTGGAGCTGCTGTAACTCGAACCAACTTCCGCTCTCATTCCACCCAATTTCTAATACAATTTATAACGAGAATATCTGAGGGAAGCAAGCGTGTGAAATGTCATCTCTTTCACACACACTATAATTTTCCCTCGTCCCTCTATTTCCAATTTCCCCTCACACGCACTCAAACTTTTACTCCACGTACCATCGCCTTCGATATGTAGTGCGATAAAAAATAATGTGCTCCTTCATTTTCGTCGTACTTCCCTACCCTGAAACTGGACATTTTCCTTGTTTCCTCCATTTTCCTCTATACACATCACACATTATTTACCTTTTCCAGGGAGTGTGGTTGCCTTCTTCAGAGCAACTCCGGGCTTTTTGTGATACCCGCCTGCCTGCTTTAGCTCAAGATTTTCTCTGTCTTGTTTTTAGGATGACTCACCGAAATACCCGGATTCATTTTTCATCAAAGACGCCTCTTCCGCAAACTTAGAAAGGAAAACCTTGTCAAACTTTCACCCGACTGCGGACCCTATTCTATACTTTCTATACACAATTCCTCAATGTCTATTATTTTAATCCAGCCCCTGTAATCGCCCCCATCTTTCCAAAATTCACATGCTATTTATCCATCCAACGGATTATCATACGGAAAAATGGAGTTCATCCCCTTTCAGGAGGTCTGTCTACTGCCTGACGCGATGGGACTTTGGCTTGTGCCCGATTCAATGAACCGGCGACCTGAAGTTCTGACATTGATGAACTGCTTGTCTGCTCCTCTTGAGTCAGGAAGACAATGCAATATTGCAAACAATTTAGAGCTTCAATAGGCCCCACGTGTAAATTTGCGAAATCGTGAAAAATTTATTGTATTAAAAGATACTTGGGACTCAGACTCAGGAAAGATAAATGGAAATGGAAGCCGCCAATTTACCTAATAGCACTTGAGATTGAGCTAGCTTTAGTGTATTAAAACAAATCAGCACAAAAAACGTTATCGTCTCGTCTCGCTGTAAGCTAGCAACGAGCATGGCTTCTGCCAATTTTCCATCAACTTTACAACCCTGCAAGATTAGAGAAGGAGAGGATTGTTATACTGATACAATAAGCGCATTAAAACTCACGTAGCCGCCTCCTAGTTTAAATGGCGATCCGCCTACCGATTACCGGGAGTCTTTCACAGTTTCAAAGCTACTGCTTCAGACTATTCTACCTTCTGATGCCGTGTATCAGCCTGGTCTTATCGTTCTCCATAGAATATTCAAGTTATCAAAATTTTATGACAACGTTACCCTTTATTGTTAACTTGAGTTGGTCTGATCTTCCTAGAGTACGAGCTGTGGGGCTAAGCTAGCTTCGCATCGGAAGGAACGTGCAAGAAAACTAATAAGATGAACTATTAATAAAGTAAAACGTGCTCATCTACCTGCATCTTTTAGGATAGATATATGGGGAGCTAGAGTCGTAATAATCTTAATATTTCCCAGCACACCCTCCTACAGACACACAGCCTAAAATATTCAAAAACCTATCACATTATATTCTCTAACGACAATTCAACTTGGGATAAGCATCCCCTCGTAGATAATTTACACCTACCTAAGACCATCTTGCTAGTAATGCTAGTGCTCATAACGTGCCTTGAGGCGAACGGGAAAAATTATCTAGCTTTCTTATGAGAATGCCATTACAATATCGTTTTATGCCCATGTTCTCAAGCTCGTGTAATTTCCTACGTGGGCGTAATCGACACTAATTTTTCGGGACGTATTCTCTTGTGGGGAAAATTTCGTTAAGCCCGCTATCACGTAGCATGTTAAGACCCTGAATATCACATCAGGAATCGGGATATCGACCAAGCCTCGTTGCATGCCATGCCACCCGCTTTCTCCTAACTCCTGGAGAGTCTTCAGTGAAGACGAAGATGGAAGGGAAAGTCAGAGAGTTGACTCACCCCAAGCCTTATTGAGAGACCTTGTCATGGACATGGGTGTTGGGATCAAAATACCCGGGTGAGGGGTTAATAAGTCCATTTGTATTCATTCCAGGCGGGTGGAATTTGAAAGAGGGGCTGCAAATACCGTAAAACTTTCTGCGACACACTTGACTATGGAACTTTTCATCACTGAAACTTCTGAATCATCCGCGTTGAATTGGTAAAATAGTATTTGGAATAGCAGATTTTTGCAGAATTGCTGGGTTTGGGCTTTTGAGCTTGTTTAGCAAGTGTAGCTCACATATGAACCAGGAGAGTGACAGAGCACGCAGAAAGTTGATGCTAATTGTGATATATTTTGAAAGATGAATAAATCAATATGCGTACCGGTGCTAGTCGAGTCAGCAACTAGATATGTCTTCCCCGAACCGGGCAGACCCAAGAGGATTCCAGGGAAACGTGTAGTTGTAGGTAAGAATTGTGGTCTCTGGAGAGCGGAATCTGTAAAAGTAAGAAGAGAACAAGATGTCAATTTGATATGCTACATGCCGGAATGAATCATGCTTTATTTTCTTTTCCGGGGTAACTCGCTTCTAGTCTACCCCTACCCTAGTGGGAAACTTGCTCTGTAACTCCATTAGGAATTGGCTATTACGCTGCAAAATTAATTTATGACTCCCTCTTTGCAATCCTACCGCAAGAGAAAGCAGGGAGGGTGTATGCCGGAACACTCCAGTGCCGGGCGGGACGGCTAGCTAAGATCCAGGATTGCGTACCGCTTATAGACCATTCCGGGTATCTTTGAATGCGACATTAATAGGTACAGAAACAGAGGTTTTGAAAACTGTGTTGTTTACACGGGAGGACAAAATACTTGAAACAAAAGACTGTTTTAATTAACCAAGAGTGCGTCTGGCCTGGAGTAAATTCAAACCAGCCTGGTGGTACTGTCATCCGAGGGTTGAAGAGAAGTATGCAAATGCAAGAAATAGGCCTGAGGACTTGAAAGCATTGAGAATACAGGTAGGGGGAATGAGCTGGGATTTTCGAGATCCTCCATCAAAGACAATCCCTTTTATGCTGTCATGTTATTCTCGCCCTGGTGACAATTGACACTGAAGTGTATTATATGCTCCATCTCGGAATGCGGGATGTAGGAAAGACGGAACAGGCTTCTTCGTTTGGCATGAGTTAATTTACTGCTAGAAGAGGAAGGAAGAGGGCAGTTCTCGGGGGATTTGAACCTGAGAAGTACGGGAAGATGAACCTCGACAGAATAAGAGAAATTCACAAACTAAGGGAAACAATGCACAATACCAATGGTAAAAGACTGAAGGAATTACGTGGAATCGAAGGAGAAGGAAGAAGAAGCATGAATGAAAATGTTATAACCGGAAGCTGTGTACAGTCTTACGTATGGAGCATGACAAATGTTCGGAGCGGAAGTAAAATCCATATGTGCAAGTGCAGATGCAAGATGCATGGATTTTCCCCAGCCGCCGCCACACTCCCTCCAGTCTGTTCGGAGTTAGCTAAGCCTCAAGGAAAAAATCCTTCCCCCTTTGCCCTTGAAGAAAAGGATGAAAGCTCTGAAGGAACTCTTAACTGCTTTTGCTTGCTTCCAGTCAGGAGGAAGAATAGTTTTCCCCCTTTTCTCAAGAAATACCCGCCTTCGTTTTATACACATGGTTCTAAATTAAATTTTCAAATCCTTGGTTTCAGTCACAATTCCCGCGTAGAGTCATTTACCACTTTGGGTTTTCCCAGGGTGGGTTGAAAAAAACGGGAACGTCTCACACTTACGCTATACGTACACACACAGCGGGAATAATTCAGGGAGAAACTAATACCCGTGCTAAGTAGCGTTAAAGAGAGTTTGACACTTTGTAATCCACGACCTCCCCGGCCCATCCACCTCATCCTATCGTAACTTCATGATTAAACAATAAATCAAGACTTTATAAAACGGCGGACAATCTCTACTTTCTCCCTCTTCAGGCGTTCCGGTAAAAGTGTGTACTCAATAATGCTAAATGCAGAAGCTCTTTCCTACCCGCTGCTAGCTAACCGACACCGGTTTTGGTCGGATCGTTGAGATTCGGGGTGCAGTGCATAAGAGCCGGGTTTTTGGAGCTCTTTTGATGCAACTGCACTAAAAGCAGACTGGAATCGATAGTTGTATCAATTACATTTGTCATTCTCAACATAAATCATCATCACCCCCTTCCCATCCCCTCTTTTGATATGGAAAACTGAGCAAATGTCTTGCAGGAAGAGCTTTTTTCTTCCTCTTCTACTGTTACCCGGCTCTGGCTAGAAAATCTACCCGAACCACAGTCAAGAAAAGAGGGACCATTACTGCACTCACGTTTCTTAAAAGCCCGGGTCGTAATGCACTATCAGAAGGCCAGGAAGGCAACTGACTGTTGGTAGAGGGAATAGGAAAGAATGATACTTTCTTGAAGATGGAAGAAGATTCAAGCTGTAAAGAAGTCTCGTATCATTTCATTTCTCGTTAGTTTTCCCCTAGCAAATCTCTTCCATAATTCATACGCTCGTCATTTAATTTCGGTGGTACACATAAAATCCAAGTTTCCCTTCCATCGTCCCGCTCATTTTCCTCTCTTTATTTTTTGCCTAATGTCCTCTTCCGGCAAGGAAGTAAGAACCGGAGGTCCTAAAAGTCACACAATATATTTGTTCCTTTACTCAGTTTCTATGGCAACAATTGCGTTTCTCGAAATGAACAAACATCTCGGATTTCGTTGAAATTAAATACGCAATTTTCTTATTTATTTTCTCTAGGAAATAAAGCTCTTTGAGTGCCATGTCCCGCGCTAGAAAGGATTTTAACAACTTGGTTTCTTTTGCTGCCTGCTATTCTTGTGTAACACGGACGACATTTTGGACAACTACCCGAAACTGGTTCCTGGAGTTCATTATTCCTTTGAATTCTGAATCTCATCGGATTCTTCTCTTTAATTACCTGGAAAAAGTATCACCTTAGAGTAAACTCTGTGTTTGCTGCCTGCAAACAAACTTTGAACTCTGGCTGGAATAGGGTTGTCATGAAAATAATTAAAAACTATTGCCTCCAGCATTATAATCAAGAGAGTTTCCTCTTTCTCAAACAGTCACTAACTTTTACTACACAACACCTGGCTAAATTGAAACTGTAGCCTGGTTTTTGTTACAACAAGAGGAGGTGGATAAAAAAATTCTCGACTGCAGTACCATTATACAAAAGCCTACTAAAACGCATAGCATTAGCTCATTTAATGTAATTCAAATTTAGTGAGCTTGGGAAATGATAAAAGTTTAGTTTTCGAGATACGCATGTTCCATTCGGTAAAAGCAGAGGGACAAGTGGAAAGCCTAAAGGCACTGTGATGAAGGAAAGAAATATATTTTTTCACCTTATCGATTTAGTGAATTTAATATCCGCCCTTCTATCATTTCATCTCTTATAAAATTAATCGAATAAAGTTTTAAACAGTTCCTACTTTCCTGAGTATTCTATCGAGTTATCTAACAAAACTTGAGTTACTTGAGCCTCGTGGGCTCATCTGCGGAGAAAGTGGAATTAAATTTAAAACATATCAGCGTTTCCTACGATTTTCACGGGTATTACTATTATAAGTTGATACGAAATTGCGATCTCCTTCAGTTCGGAACTAAACTTTATTTTACTACGAGTTTCATTCATTCAGCCATTGGGTATATTTCTCATACACTTTGACTAGCATCAAAGTTTAGAACCGATTAATAAAAAGTTTTTGAATGAAATTCTTCGACGACCCACTCAGGTAATTCATCTTCAAGTTCCTCGAGCATAGCGAGTCAATGTGAACAACGGGTTGAAAACTGTAGACAGGATTTCCGAATACCTTCTCCTCCGTCCGTACGCGTTATACGTGAGTTAATAAGTTTGAAACTCTTTTATGGAAAGTGCAAGAGATCTGCGGCTTTTAAACCACCTTTTGCCTTCTCACGTATAAACTTTTTACATTTATTTTACCTTCCATCTGTCTGATCCATGTCTGCGGAATAAAAGGTTCTTTTCATTTGGTGGAGAAAAACTGTTTAATTCATTTACTGCCGCAAGGCATAAAATTCTGCATACTATACGATCCAAGTTTTAAAAGAATTGTATCCAAATACAGTAAGGAATCTGGGACCATTTGGCCTCTGTGGGGACCATTTGGCCGGGACCAGATGGACCCTGTGGGGGCCAGTTGGACTCTAAGCACCTCCCACTTTTCCCATTTGGCCTCTGTAGGGGCCAAATGGGAAACAGAACAATGGACTGAGTTTAAAATCCCGGCCATATTAGGTTCACCCGGGTTTCCTGACGACGGGCATGGGCGAAGTTTTCTAAAAATTGCACCAACGGATTCCCCATATGAAAATTAATATACCTGCCCGGTTTCATTAGAATGCCACGAGTGGTTTCCGAAATACACCCAATGCAAGGAGGCTTCCAAAACTGCCAGTGGGGTAGCAGCAACGAGATCCTACTATGGAAGTTGGTATAAGAGGCATGCTAAGGATACTGCTTTGCAACGCTAGAGTCAGCGTTAATTGAAAATATGTTGACCAAAGTGTACGCAGAAAGGTCTACCACTAAAGTTCATAGAATCACTTTGAGATTGAGAGCCGCAAGGCTCAAACATATTCTACATCCTGAGTGATTCTCAATCTCAATTTCTTCATCCGTATCTTCTTTCATCTCGATGTGGCTTACCTTCCATCGCTACTCATTTATACACACCTGTACGAAAATGAGTAAATGACCGGTTCTTTTTTGAAATTAATCGTGTAACTTCTCACATGGTAACTGGATTTTGATAAACGTTACGTCATTAGAAAGCCCATTTCTATTTCATAAGACTGGTGAACTATCTGTACAATAACTATGAAGCGTCACGCGCGTCGCGCAATGGCGCGCAACACTAGTTTAATGGAGTGCCAGAATTGAGTTAACGATATTGAAATATAATTGGAAATGGCATTCAAATTAATTTTTTTCCCATGAAAACGATAGTGCTATATGATTTACTTGTAGTCCAAAAAATTAGTCGGATTTGACCGAGTACTTTGGTTACTGCATGTAGTCAAAGTTCCCGTTTATCAGCACAGGATTTTTAGGATCTAGTTAAACTAATCGCAATTCAATAAAAAATTTAACGCAAATAGTCAAAAAAGTCTACCAGTTAAAATCAACGTTATATTTAGATCCAGTAAAGTGTAAAAAGCAGCTGACAAAGTTGGAACTAATATAGTTAACCAAGGTTAGAAAACCGTTGACTTCGTATTCTTATTATTTAGCATTGAAAAGTATTAGGGAATTACAAACGTTTTTTAAAAATCATTACATTAACATCAGAATTGGAAAACCTCAGCATATTCCATATAATTAAAACAAAACTCAAGTAACAATTCGCGGTGAGAATCTACTTTTAAAGAAAAAGCGAAATTTGGCGAGATTGCGTTGAAGAGCCCAAATTCAAGAAAATTATTTTTTCGCGACTCTTCTTGGTCTTCCTTGCTGACCTTTGCGGAGTAACTTTTCGTGAGCATCGTGTGTTCCTTGATCCAGATGCTTAGGACAATAAAAGTCCACAATTTTCTCAATTGCCGCAAGATTCAACCCTGGAAATCCCACGCAGTCGATGTGTCCCCAATTCATGCATGCTTTCTCATCCTCGTCTCTTCCGGAACAGCCAATCATTTCTGAATCGAAAACTTTGAAGTTGACCGTCCTCTTTGCCGAGCCGCACTTGAAGCAAATTTTCTCTCGGTCCGCAATTTTGGCAGGCCGTCCAGGTGAGAATAAATCCATCTAAAATGATGTAATTTTAATCATATCTTTGCTGTTTCTTCCTGGAACAACATCATAGCTCGAAGCTGTTGATTATTGAGCGGCGAGACTTACTTGGGAGCTAAATGCTTTTGCCGGATCCAAATCTGCTTGTTGATCTTTTAAAGCTTGTCGCTCAACAAATGCTTGATGGACTGCTCCAACGACTTCCTGGCGTATTGCAGCGAATGGAAATACATCTTCTGCCTTATCTTCTGGATGCAAGAAGTTTTCTCCGAATTTTACGTGGAAAAGTTCGTTTTTACCAGTGGGGCACAGAATTTTTACAAAAATCTTTGCATTTGTCTTCTGCTTAACTTCATGTGCCTAGAATTATTCAATTAAACATTTAAAAAATATTAAATTATAAACGTAGAATTAGTAGAATTCGGTTGCAGACATTAAACAAACAGCTTACCTTGTTGATAATTGTAGCACTCATTGTCCTTAGGCTGCGGTTACGATCCTTCTCCGATTCCATGAATGAAAATTCTTTTGAATAGTCACTGAAAGTCAAAAATGAAATAGTAGTTCATATTCATGTTACTCAACATATTTCATTTAGAACCAAATTAATGTAAGATCCTTACATGACTCCTTTATCTCGGCTTCTATTTGCTCTTGCCTCGAGTCCTGAGTCGCGTTTTCTTTTAGCCGTAGCTCTGGAATCGGCTTCAATTCCAGCAGTTTCGTCAGTTCCAGCAGGCGTGTTTGGTATTGGCTGATCACTCGATTCGTTGGGCTCATACATAATTTCTTGTAAATCCGTCAATGTAGACGATCCTGGTTGTGCTTCGTTTTCAGCAAACAACACCCGGCTTACTGAATTTCGTGGATTTCCGAATTCGACAGTAGTTAGTTCTTGACTATCTTCTGAATCCATTTGGAATAAGCAGGAGAAACCCACAAGCGGTTCGAAAGTTGAGGTGGATGTTCAATTTGAAGCTGGAAAGAAATATTTTTGCTTCAACAAACACAGTAACATTTGAATCCTCCCTTGATAACATCGTTACGAGCAATTTGTTGCAATATCCTCAACCAGTACTAAAATATCAACTAAATCAGTTACTTACCTTTGGCGACTTCAGTATCCTTATTCCTGTTAGTCTTGAAATAACTATATTTTAAATTCAATCTTGACAATGATTCACACTAAAATCGAGAATTTCCGTAATCTTACACTAATATAAAACAGAAGCAAAATGTAATGCTGAAACGCAACTAACTCACTGAACAATGAACTGTGGATATTATTGCGTATAACCTGGCACGTTTCAAAGTGCCGGCGCACGAGTTCCAAATGCTTTGCATAGATGGCGTAATCAGAATGATCACTTGCCATCAACAAGCATCTACAATAAAAATTGAAGTGATAGCGCCATCTATTCATGGATTTTGGAACTACGTGCCATGGATCAACGTGACTTGTCCGTTCTATGCTTGATAATAATAGCCATAATTCATTAAACAGTGAGATGGTTGCGTTTTAACATTACATTTTGTTCTAGTCTTCAGTAACTTGTAAGATTACGGAAGTTTTCGTTTTATGGTAAATCATTGAAAACATTGAATTTAAAATATAGAATTACATCAACAACTGGAATTTTGTTACTCAAATTATACTTCCGTTTCGCCAAAGGTAAGTAATTAAATTTAGTTGCTATCTTATATTCAAGTACTGGTAGTGGATATTCATACAAATGATGCGACAAAATATGTTGCCAGAATATTGTTGCAATAAATTATTTAATTTTGCTTACTTTTTATTTTAGACGTCCTGCTTAAGTTCCGAGAAGGTTTTAGGGGTTCCACATTCAGCTGAGATCATGGACACTTCCAGTTCAGGTAGTAGCCTTATTCCTAGCTTTTGACTATGAAATAGCTTACCTTCTTAACCTTTTTTCTCGATGCCCAGGACAACGAGTGGTTGGCAAACGTAAATGCGTGGTTACATGGCACAAGGATGATCCTGATACCAAATTGCTTCGCTCAGACGATTTAAAAGAAGACCAGAAGAAAGCATTGTCCACCATTTTGGAAGCTCAAGACATTCCAACGGCTGTTACCAACAGGAAACGCCCGTATAGTGTTTGCGAGGCTTGTTTGAGTAAATTGTTTTAAATATGCTACGAGAAAATACGAATGCATGCATGCCTGAATTAATTCGTGGATTAATTTGTTTCGTAGAAACTACTGTAGACGAGAAGGCTTTTAATCACGTTTTATCGGCCTTGAAGAACAAAAAGCTTACCCGTGGCCAAACGCAGGAATTGGCTGAAGCTCTAGGTGAATGCTGTGGAGGAGAAATTAAGCATCTCGGACGTCAAAGTTTCCAGATTAAAGATGTTCTAGAAGCCGGGATTATCAAGTACGAAGAGAGATGGATAGCATTCGAAAGCGATATGCTGAAACCTTTCTTGACCGGGTTGTTGAAATCAAGGTAATCAGTTGATATCGCCCACAATTTACGTTTTCTAAATATAATTTAATCTAATTATTCACTTAATTAACTAATGATCTTTTTATTTCGTTTTCCAGGTCGCAATCATCGAAAATGAAGGACGTCAGTAGATACGTCATGAAAGCAGTTGACTTGTTATGTGCAGCCGTGAACACGAAATACATCAGCCCAAGCGCAGTTGCAGAGAACTTGTTACTGTGTGCTTTCAGTCGATCTGGGTCGGACAAAGCGGTATGCAATGCTTATGGAAAAGCTGCTTGTGGTGGATCGTATTCAACAGTCCTTCGTTTGGTGGAATCCATGGCGAAAACCCCAGAAAAAATACCATCCACAGATTTGTACTTCGTATTTGATAATCAACAGAAGATTGGCAAGCAATATACGGTTGGAATCGGAATCCGGCAGAAAGTGTCAGTGGTAACTTCATTGGCAGTTTTTTACGCGACATCCACGGTACAGAAAACTTCGACACCAAACACAACTGTGAACCCAACACAAGACTTTGCGGAATTCTCCAAGCGTTTAGCCTGTTTTAAGCGGCAAGTGGCAACTTTGTACAGCACTCATCGAGAAGAATGGTTCAAGACCCGCGCAAAGAAAGTTGAAGAGACGGTTGACTGGAGAAGTGCTGTAATGGAGGAGCCTTCAGTGATTTTGGAAGGATGTCGATATGAAGACGTTGCTAGTATCGATCGCTATGTATCTTGCACGGATTTGCCAGTGCTACTTATTAATCCTAATTCATATAAAACCATCCGTGATGTAGTAGAACATATAAATAATCAAGTTCTTGATCGTAACTGGATTGTTGTGGTGTGTGATGGCTTGCCTTATGGGATTGCGGAAAAGATTGTAGCAACTACCTACAGTTGCGAAAGATGTGGAGAAGAGGGAACGAAAATTCAGATCTCAGCGGCGCATGAATGTGATCCTGCTTTTGTCACTCGGAAGTTTCGGAGGATTATCCTTAGACCAGGTAGTAAACTATTGGAATTTCAAACAATCCATAAATTTAAAATTATGCCTATAACATTCGGAAATTGTAGGTGCCCTCCATTTGGAAATTAACCTAGTACGCTCTATATTTCGAGCTTATTTTGAAATATTTCTTATCGATGTTGTCAAGACATTTGCGCCGACAACTCCGAAGAGTCTGGAGTTTTACAAAGGAGCCACTGATCTACACAAGTCCTGGAAAATTTTAAAGGTAATTACTTGAATAGTGTTCTGCTTGATTCAAAAAAAAGTTCTAGTTTCCTTAAAATCGTTTTTATTTGCTTAGATTACTTTTTTCGGCTTGACTGATGCCCTTTTATCAGTGTACATTAAGAAAAGTAAGGAGATGGGATCTACTAACGTGGTTTGTCCGAAAGCGTTTCAAGAATTCCTTCTTTCCTGTCCCTCCCCTACTTTTCGTCTGGCCTATGACTTCGCCTTCCGAATACTGCACCCCTTATTCGTCTACAGATCTGCTATACGGAGAGGAAACACAAAAGTAGCGGAAAGTGCTTTGCATAAGGTGTCAATATTATTCTACGGACAATCGCATCCAAAATACCAGCAGATTTACGCTCGAGACCTGTTGTATCTATTGAGCCTCAATCAAGAAAGCGAAGAATATGACTTCATTAGCGCCAACTCTGTGAAGCTTGTGGGAACTTCGACGTCACAAGGCATTGATGCTCACTTGGAACAGCGTAACGGGAAATCTAAACGATGGACTATGTCACATGGCGTTCCTACGGAAAAGCAATGGATAAGAGGTAGCTCCACATTAACTCAGTTCGAGAAGGTAGGTAGGTTTATTTTAAGCGACGTTTATGTCATGAAAGAATATTCGGCATTGCATTCACATTTGTTGTGCTTAGGTGGCTCCATTTATTCGCAAAAACCTGGGACTAGAGGAAAACGAAACCAACTACGCAGAAGAAGAAATACTTGCAGAGTATGAAGCCGCGAGAATTATGTTTGAGCAGTACTTGGAAACCAACTATTCATCGAAAGTTCCAGTTTCGGTTTCCGGCAATTCATCCGCAGACATCACTCGCATGCTTAAATTTGTAGACCTTTGTAAATCGAATAGAGAAAGGTATTTTAGAAATTATTTACAGGGTAAAACGCTTTCGCTTTCATACATTTGTACTCCAAAGTACATGGAAAAATCAGCTGATGACTTCAAAGCCATCGCTCACAAAGAGTTAGCGCAATTTGACGAGGAGTACCGGAAGTATTATAAGGATTTAGTGGATAACGCTTCGGGTTCTGAAGAATTAGCAGAAATATTGTTTGAGATGTCCTTTGATATGGCGCGGGAAACAGCTTGCTTGTACAGTACGCACGATAACTATTAATGCAATTGTTGTATATTTTTGCTCGTCGATAATTCACACTTGGGATCGTTCAAATATAACGATATCAAAAACAAAAGGGGAAGGGTCACGATCCGGCTATCGCCAAATATCATAGACGAGGGAGGGTTGAGCTTGAGTATATCAATATCAAATTTTCATTCCGAAGAATTGCCCACATACTTTTAAATAGTATAAATATTCGTTTTATTGAAATTTTATGGTGAAAGTCAAGCTGCTAAGAAGCCACAGTCATTTTATAGCGTACAATTTCCAATTTGATATTTAATTGTTATTTTTAGTTTTGTATTTCAAATCTTCAAATCGGTTTTACCGCATGGGTCAAAGCGATTTTTTTAAATTCTCGCGCCAACGATACTGATATCAACGCGGTATGGGTCGAGCTGAAGCTATCAGTTGATATCCTACAGGGCAAGGGAAGAAATCGGCCGATTTTTGATTGTTTGAATGTTTGTCCCCTTCTGCGGGGGTCAAACGTTTGAATTAGCGTAAGTTCAACCATGCAAGATGGCTGTAGTGGTTCTTCAAAAGCCCTGTCATTTAACATTATGTGCCGGTTGTTTACTTAGTTGCTTAGGTTAAATAGTTATTATTAAAATTAACCAGGGATTCTGTTCTTGCAGTACTGAGGTCACAGAAGTTTTGCCTGTTTTGGATTTTAATTTAATTGGGATTAATTAAATCACCGAGATATTTAAGTAAACTCAAAAATAACTCTAAACTCTAAACTAAGTAAATAATAATAGGACGTATACTTTTGTGGAGCCGGAATTCGATTTTACCCGTTGCTTGGTATTTTGGTGTGGAAAGGTGCAGGGAACACAAATTTTTGAAGCCCATTTGGCGGGCCTTGGGGACACAGCGATACCACAACCTTTTATTATTACACAGTATTGGACCTAGGAATTTCCGAGTGCGATACTAAATGGGAGCGCTATCGCCGTATCCAATACACAGTGATGCATATTAGGTGCATATTATGCGAGTGAACTTGTCAGGCCACAATAATAGCAGGAAACTCATGTATTTCCTTACTCCCCCACTGCAGGCTGCTCGGGCTTGGAAATCCATTTGGCCCCCACAGGGTCCATCTGGTCCCGGCCAAATGGTCCCCACAGAGGCCAAATGGTCCCAGATTCCTTACTGAAATACAGAAATTTTACAGGCGGTCCTCAGCAGCAGTAAAAGATTTTACGTCATTCACTTATGTATGCCACGTTGTATTAAGGGTTGCGTAGCTAATGGCTGAATCCAGAAGCTTTTAAAATCTTGTTACATTATAGCTCAGCTTTCTTATGAATCTAGAAAAACTAACAAGTTTCGCCTAGAGAATCCTTCTTAAACGCAACTTTTTACTAAACTAAACAGCGACAGACAACGAACGTCTGCATCAACTAGCAACTGATGATGAGTAGATATAATTTACAGCGCACAGGGTTAGTGCACTCCATCGTAATTCGAATGGGGAGGATAGCAATAATAATCACGGCCCGTAGCCGGGAGGAATAATTTAAAAATTTAACGACACTTTCTTTTCTAGTGAGAAGATATGTTGAAAGGCTGGCGTCTTAAAATTCTTTACATTACCGACGGGAGAAGACTGCGTAAAAATTGTAGCTTGGATGCAGTTTAGTTGGTGTCATCTTTCAAGAACTCTGCTATCTCAACTGCAATTGCAACTCTTGCAGATTTCACAATCGCTGCGCTTCTTCTTTTTGCTTATTATTTATTTTAAAAGTGCTCATGAATATAAGAAATGAGTAAAAGCTCCGGTGTTGTCATTTTACATAACAGCAATTGCTAATAAGCTAATCAGTTGGCTAACAAGGTAAGGAGAGAAAGTTTGAGAAATATTGTTCCTGACCAGGACCAACCATTACTGCTGCATAAATATTTGGTGATACTTGTTTGAGCATTTTAGTGGGAACCAAATCAGCGTGTGTATTTTGACTGCATTGTGATGCAAGATTAGAGGATGCGTTAATAAAAATGTTAGTTTTTTTGGTGTCAAAAGTAGGAATTGTAAGTTGTTGGTCTGCATTTCTATGCTCGTGCTTCATTAAAATGCAAATTGATTACACTCGTCCCCTTGTTAATACTTTGGGAAAGCGAAAGTGGGATTCTTTTCAATGTTTCTCGTGGTTAATAATGCAAGAAGGGTTATGGGTACATTTGAAATTCTTTAGTTGTGCATTTACGAGTATTTCTGGTAGAGGGTAAAAGAGAAGATACGACTACGTGGAAAGGTAAGTATTCGTGAAAGGTGCACACCTTTCGCATGTACGTTGAGCGTGCACTCCCCTCTATTTGGTAATCTTCTTGATCCTGGATTTATTTAGTATTCCATACAAGTTTAATGCAAGGCCGCTGCTTTCTCTGCGCCACCCTTCCTCCGCAACTGGTAGAATTGCATGACAAAGATTGATCACCGGGAGAAAGGCTGATATTACCTTTTGGTATCTAAGAAATGCGGGACTGACTGGCGAACAATGCCGGGAGAAGGGGCCAGGAGAATTTGCCCTTTTCAAGAACACTGCGGACTGCTAGGAAATTCAAGACCGAATTTCATAGGGTCTAGCTCCGGATACAAGGGGAGGATTACATTGTTCCCTGTAAACCTTCCACGTAAATCTTTAACGAATACCGAGCAACTTCCCTGATATTACCTAAAGGAAAAGCTTGTGCTCCAAGGATTTCGTGCTGTCTATTTTCAGCTCTATGATTATACTTAATCCGATGCAATTTAATCGGGGAGGGAGCGGGTGCAATGCGAAAGTGGTGTAAGTGTTCCCTCATGTTAACCGCTTGGGTAACCAAGGCGTGCGGAACTGGAACTGGTGTACAAACTCATGTCTGTCTGCATTATTACAGTCAACCGTCTAGATGAAAAGGAAGGTAAGGAGGAAACTTTGTCTGGAGGAGTGCGTGCACGCAAAACTATTTTGGCAAACAATTTGCATATAATAGTACTGTGTTGCCGCATTAAATTGGCAAATGTAACTCCCAAGAAACGCCTCTCTTTGTTAAGCGGCCAGAATATTTTATCAGGCTTACTGGACAAACAGGAAACGAACCGGAAGTAGGGTTGAACCGGTTTGAAATGGGGAGGGGATGGAAGAAAGTTTTAGAGTTTCGTCGTGGCAAGTAAGTGGCAGTTGGTAACATTATTCAAATCCAGGGCTGGATTTTACCATCTGGTATTATTGCTGTTGCAAGATTCAGAGGAGTTGTGTAAACTTTGATCATGAATCAAAGAGACAGGAAAGATCCGGAGACAAAAATCGGGGAATCCAAAAGAAACTTTCTCGGATAAAATCCCATTGATGAATATACGGAGACAGGAGAAAGATCTCGTGTTTTTCAGCATTCTGTCACCATCGCAAGGATTTCGACCTTCTGTTTCTTGGAGAAACCCCGTGAAGAGACATGGACTTATCTGAAGAATTGAAGAAACTGCGGGAAGAAGATCATTGATGCTAGAGACAGAGAGGAGGGGGCGAAAAGGAGGAAAAGCGGGTGTAAAAAGAAGAAATGCGGAAGAAGCTATTCTAGCCTTGCCTCTGCCCATCTCCTTGATTTCCATGAGGAGAATGAAATACGTGCTTGAAATAAAATGAAGGTTCTACGTACACACGTCCTGAGAAACTTCTTTATCACTCAGCAACCATATACTCTACTCTCATCTCTGCTCGTCTTCACTCTTTCCTTGTCCTTGGAAATCCTCCCACTACTTTCTCTTACTTCCGCCAACACTGGGAAGCAATTCAAATTCAGTCCGCTTTTCATTCCGGTTCAGTGTGTGTTAGCGAGGAGAGAAAGAGTGCATCCATTCGCGTCCAAGGACAGACAGACAAGTTTGGATGTCATCAACGCATCAGATTGCAAAACTTCTCTACAATTATTTCTCCATGATGCAATCCCTGATTAGGTTCAACAAGGGTTGAGGCCCATCTCGAGTGCCTTATTGCTGCCCCTTTGACACGTGCAGGAGAGAGGTGAAAGGATGTGATGGGAGGGATGCTTGCTTGCTTTCTCCTACTTTCCCCATAAAAGCCACCATGTCCGTCTCATGAAACTTTTCGCATATCATAAACTCTCCACGCTCCCGCACATTATCCCAAAAAGTAATGCACTACACAGTACTACACTACGGTCGGGAGGAAATAAAGCTGTTGCTTTATTTCACCCCGCTTGTACTGCTTTACACGCTCATCTCGTACTGCCCGGCTAGCTGGAGTTTGTTGATATGCGGGAGAATGGCAGGGCTTAGGTATATGAACGCACACGGGTATTACTATCGCAAAGGACGGCACTAACGTTCCAGTTCTAACCATCTTCGCTTTCTCCCCCTCTCGAGGATTTCCCATCAAATTCAAGGATATAGTGAAATTTCTTGTCTCCCGCGAACCCTCGTTCCCATAAGACAGTCTAGGAAGGTTGAAATAAGCCGGGTAGGAGGAGGAAAAGCTGGAAGAAATGGAGGAAAACGAGGAGGGGAAGGAATATCAACATGCTCTAACTGCTCGAATAGCTCCAACTCCTACGGAAACACATGTGCGTGTACATATGCGGGGAAAGCCGGGAGAATTCTGGGAGCAATACAACCCGCTTCCAATCACCATCCATCCAGGTGACCTTACCGTCAGAATGGGCTGCATCCTCATATAAATTATTACCTACAGACTGGAGGAGGGCAGGGAACACAATAGAAACAATACAGTCTCTTTCTCCGCTGTTTACCCGGGGAAACCTTTGGAAGAATTCGGTATTATATACCGCGAATGCTATGGTCGGAACTGCCTATAGATCTGCACTACATAATACATATACATGCCCGTGAGGAAACATGTAAACTTTCCTAATGTACACACGAAAACAAAGTTGCCATAAAACTTTCTCAATATCCAAGGCCAATATCCCATTACATACGCAGACTGGCCTTCAAAATGCGGAACCTTTCTTATAGTTACGCCATAAAGTTGCATAAATAACAAAAGTAAATATTCAGTTCGGCTCCATAAAAAACTAATATTCTTTCCTCGGTTTTGAAAAAGACCGGGAAGGATGCCCGGTTTGTACTCAAATTTTTACTCAACGGGTAATCTCGTTTACATGGACTGAACGATTTCCTATTCGCTAACGAGCTCGTATCGTCCGGTTGTCGGGAAACAAGCTCCTAAGACGCAATCCTTACGTGCTGAAGAGCAATAGTTTCTTGTTTCGATAGCCGAGAAATGTTTGTTAAACGACGGGAAGAAAACATACAGCAGGTTGATGGCCATCCATTTGCCACAAATAACCTCCTCCTTCTTCCTGATAATGTTTTCTTCTCTTATTAGATTTTGTTGCACAAACTAATATACATGGAGCCACTTCTCGTAGTCAGTTTCTGTGATTTATTTGCAGGGAGCAAACCTGGGTTTAGGCACTCCATCGGTGTAGTAACCAGGCGAAAACCACTCTACAAGAAATAAATCACCCTGTAGATGTTCTACACTGTAGGCAATCAGGAATTCTCATCTAGCTAAACATGGCTAGTAGATTGTTGCCTGTTTTCGCCTGGGCGATTTTTAATATTCTCTCACAGTAGCACAGGTAGACAAAAACTCATTACCTTCTCCACGAGGCCTGTGTCACTCCTTCCGCCTTTGTAGCCTCCCCTCTTCTTTCTAATTTACTTAGGAGCGGTAGCTAGCTAGCGTCTTATTAACTAATCAATAGCTTAAATGCAAATGTAGCCAGCACAGCAACTCCCTAATTAGTTTTTATGTGGAGCCAAGTTACAAGAAGGGAGTAAGCTGTGTTGTGTCGCGACAGGGACAGGATACTCCTCCGGCCTTGCAGACTTCTAGACACGCGAATAGCCGAGAGTCTCTAAACTACACAACTAGTGAAAGGAGCCGCTGAGCAACAGCCGAAAGTCAAGAGCTTATCAGCCATTTGCCCCTTGTTATTTGTCCCACTCAAAATACCCGGGCTTCGGTTGGTTTAGCATGTCCGCCCGCGGATGTCACATAAACGCGGTGGTCTAAAATTTAGTGCGTTTTTAAAAGAAAAATGTCGCGAGGCCTTGGATTCTTCAGAAATGTCCTAGGCTATTTCCCTCCCTGTGCATAAATCCTAGAATCTGTCAACCTTGAAATGGGGTTTGGGTTTTATAAAGTCCCGTACAATTTTGCATACTTTAAATGATAAGCACACAGTTTCAGCACGATATAAATTAAACACGAACCAACAACGCACGACAGCTAAGCAGTAAATAACTTGGAAGACTTGACAAAAAAAACTGCCAAGTTGAGCACTCAACACTTTGCATCTGCAGTAAACAAAGTATTGTCGTTGTTAGTGAACGTAAATGAATCTACTGAGGAGCCAAAGCTAACAAACTGTATTTGTGTGTCAACGCTCGTAACAAAACCCGTAAGGATCCTACACGCCAACCGTCACTCAGATTAATTGTGTTAATTAATTAAAGGAATAAAAGCTTGAGGTAAATGTTTGAAGAAAAATGGGTTTGTCGTGTGCAATAATATAATTCGCGAGAGGAAACTCCCAGCTGCTAATGATGCTAATTTACTTTTGGTAAAAGCTATATGGAGCAGGTAAATTGAACTTCCGTTTTCCGCTCCTCTTCCATAGATCTCGTTATTCAGTGCTTTGTTTGTAATTAAACAAAGTACGGAATAATATATACTCTCTAAGGCATAATTCCTGATGGAGGTCCTAAAGGGCTGAGAAGATTCGCTGGGATAAATTGCAGAAATTCTAGATGCGATAGCGCATCACAGCCGCATCGCGGCTTTATCGAAGAATATTGAATACTTCCTGAATAGTGAATAATGTTGTTGCTTGCGAAGCAGCAAGTTTGAAGTTAAAAAACGAAAACAAATCAGGTTACACTGGATGCAATTTTCACAATATTTTGCCAAATACCAAAGGGAAGTGTATTAAAACTGTAAGACGGCAATATAAATCGGAAACGTTTTGGAAATGCAAGCTTTTAATAGGCTTCACCACAGATAATTGCCTAGGATAACTTACCGCTATAAAGTTTTGCGTCAAATTCTTAAAAAATCTTCTCGCAATTAAATATTTTAAACCCGGGACTAACACAGAAATGCATCCGTAACTCCACAAACTTTCCGGAACTCGTTTCACTCTCTCAGTTCGCGAATCTTTATGGCAAATTGTCGAAACTAAATGTATTAAAGATATCCGGCACACACTCGCAGCTTGATTCAAAAGTTGTTAATAATTTCCGGAACAGGCCACAAGCTGGGCACACAAGGATTGTGAAATACTGTCTCTTCCGCTCTTAGTTTTTTGGGAAGATGTTGCAAGGAGCGGAAGAGGAGGCGGGAGATTGCAAAAATATAATTGCATTAACATTCTTGTGCAAATACGGGAGGGATGAGTCAACAAATTTGAGGACAGGACTGAATCATCTATCTAGTTCTCGTCTTCCTTCTCTCGTCCTCTTCTTTTCTTGCAATGGATTCGTTTTACGTATATGCTCCTTGAAAGTCTGAGACAGACTCGCCTGAAGGAGAATTTGGTGATAGCAAACAATCTGAATTTCAGGTAAGGGCTAAGTAATAAGTGAAGAGTCAACATCGTGTACTCTTGGATAACAAAAGAGTTTCACTTCCTCGCCATCTCGGAGTGTGTTTCACCGGAGATGCAGATTAAGGTATATTGGAAGGAAGTGGAGGGGAAATTGTTGAGAAAGATGGCAATTTCCTCTGGATTGTTCTTTTTCCTGTGAATTACGGCAGTGTACAATGTACACATCTCGGTTTCTTAAACTTTGAGCCATGTAGCCATCAACTTTATGAGCCAATCTTGGTTCGTGCGGGACGAGCCCAGAGATGGCAGATGGAAATAATAGGTGTTGGATACGTAGCGAGATTGAGGAGGAAATCTTTCTTGAGATGAAGTAGTTTCAATTTAAATCCTCGTCCTCTGAGAATCTCAAGTTTAATCAAGTAATTCAAAAAATTTAAATGTTCAACTACCACACGTGCTACTTTTCCCAGGCACAGATTCAATCTGTTCCTCTGTGTAAGGTTGGAAAAGAAGCTGTGGCGGTATCCTTGGAGATTCAAAAACTTTGCCAGAAAAGTTTTCATACAAGTGCAGCAAAGATGCTACAGAGACAACGGGCGCGTTTGTTCAGGATGCCGGGTATTAGAGAAGGTAAAAGGGCAAGTTGCTCTTGCATAATTTGATTCAAGATATTATACACCACCTCAAGAAAATTACAAAGGAGGGGAGCGAGAAGCGGGTAATCTGGAGGAAAGAATGGTCTAGTCAAGAAACAACTTCTTGGCCATGCTCAAATTGTTATGCAGAATGCAGGGATGAATTGTGTATGCATCCCGGCTGCATTTTCCCTGCAATGCTTTTACTGCATTAAATATTGTTGTCATAAGCTAGGTAAGAAAGAGATTCCTCTGGCTTTTTAGTTTCTAAACTTGAGAAAGAAGCTTCTCCTTGTATATCTTGAACAGCTAAAGCAAAGTCGTAAGCCATTAGAAACAGTTGCGGATGATATATGAAATTAATCTTAGGATTGCATCCTCTGGAAACTCTGTCCCGCCCGTTACGTTTCTGTAGTACTCTGTTGCTCTTCCTAGGAACAAGATGAATCCATAATTTCCCCAACTTTCTTCCGCAACAACATCTATTAATCTTTTAAAATGAGCTACTTGAAGATTGATGCAGACCTGCAAGAAAAGGGCCATTTACATCCTACACACACCTAACCCGCACGACTCAGCTATTTTACAACTCTATAATCTAAACGAAAATCGTGGTAGAGCTGACACAAGTTTTTGCCAACTTTCTTCTCGGTGATTGCAACGTGGGAGCTGAGCTGGGTGAGGAGTAAAACGTTGCGTTTTAGCAGCAAGTAGGAGAAACGCGTGGATGAAAAATCAATACGAGAGAAAATACTTGGAAATGTACCAAAAGGGCTAAAAAAATTCGGGGTGTCCATGATAAACAAGTGAAATTTTTCTACAACTTTGTACATAAACCACACTACCGGGCGAAAATCAGATAAGCGCCGATAAGCGCTGATATTAGCAGATGGAGCACTGCAGATACGGCCAAGTCGTGCAGCACACCCAGGAACACATGTTAAAAATCCTTTAATGAATTACTCTGGGATTGCTCATTGCGCCCGAAGAAGATGTGAAAAGGGGCACACACACATTCACCATTAAACGAGTTGACCGACTAACCATTATACAGGATTTCAACGCGATATTAATATGAGAATAAAACATTGGCTTTGTTAGCTAGCTGGTGGCGCTCATTGCTCATCCTCGGAGGTGGAATCTATTCATTGAAACGTGTATTGGTGCGCAGAGGAGTGGTTGAAAGTGTGCATGAAATTGCAATGTAATACTTTGTGGAGCTTAAACGTGAGAGCAACTATCATCTATTTGACAGACAGACAGACACTCTATAGAGTCGATTGATGAATTTCAGCTTCATTTCCCGAGGGAATCCTATAAGCGCTCTTGACGAAGAGATGATGAACCGAAGAAGAGCTTATTTGCATTCACTCCGTCGCCTTCACAAAACCTTTTCGCTGTCTTGTGTCTTGGTTTATAGAATATGCATTTTGGTAACGGCTTTATGAGAGAAGTGTTTATCAAGGATTGCTTCAAGATGCTCTCTCACTGCAGTCAAAGATTCGGTGACACGTCAAGAGATTAGCGCAGCATGTAAAAATCTGCAAGGACTGAAAAGAAGATGGCTGCACACTAGCTTTGATGCAGGAAGCAGGAGCATAACTCTGTTTAACAAGATTGTAGAAGGGACTGTGAATAAGCTGAAATGGCAGCTGAAAAAAATTACGATAGCTTGAAATGCAAGCAGTACCAACAACGTGCCAGGGATTCAAGTTCAGGGAATGCATGCCAAATCTTTAGACAGGAGCTAATTAAAATCAATTTGAAAATCTTGTTCCAACAAAACTCTGTGCTTCCAAGCAATAGTTCGCAGCAAGGCTAATTGGTTGACAATAGGAATATCTATGTGAAAACGATTAGCGCTGCGGTTTCCTTTGCCTTTAGTTTAGACCTAGTCTTGCTTCCTTGGATTTCAAGCCGGCTAACGACTTGCACTTACTTTGAGCCAAGTTAAGTGAATACGTGAAGAAAAAGCTGGTGCGGCTGTCAGGAGCATTGTTTGGGCTTATCAAAACCTTTGACTCGGCCATTTGTACTTGTCAACCCAGATGCGGGCTTTGACCCGAAATCCTACCAGGCTAAATGAAAAATAGAGGCCAATTTACGTACAAGATGTAAACTGGGATGTGAATCATATCTTCTTTATACTTGGCGTTGGTTCGTTCAATCCTTCCTAAGCTATTTTTCTCAATGACGTCACCTCTACAAGCGATTGAGGCAACAAAATCCTTAGGCTATGATGGAACTCACTATGAGAGTAAATTTTTTACCATTTGCTCTAGCACACTCTGGCCGTGGCATAGCGGTTCAAAAGCTGGAAAAGAGGACAACAAGCTGGAGGCAGAAGGCTGGAAATTAAGTTACTAAAAGTTAAACTTGGTTGCTTGTCCCCAGATAGTCAGACAGAATGTTTGGACAAAGTTGTAATAAATATGGTTTCTATCAGAAAGTTTGTTCGGAACAATATCCCTTGTTGTTATCCCTTGCTAGCTCTTTGAGTTAGCTCTTCATTGAATCTTGTGATGAGCCACATGCGTAAACTGTTTATGACCACACCGCATTTTACGCAAGTAAACCCTACTGGCTTATTTCTTCTTCTCCAGACCATGTACACGCAGCCGGCTTTGTTTTGACCCTGAGGATCAATTGACAGAAGGACTAGGAGAGTTTGTTAAATGTTCATAAAATAGCTTATGCTCCTGCTAGCTGAACTTGCCTAACTACATGCCTTGTGAAATAGGAATAGTTGGTTCAGTGCTATGGAAGTAGAAGCAGTGCTTCAGTGTTGAGTGTAATGCTGAGGAAGACACGAAACTATTTTTCCAAAGCTTTATGTGCAGCTAGAAGTAGGACGTGTAAACTTCGGAGGCGTTCCGCAATAAAATACTATGGGCTCTAACTAAGATACACATACCGAAACGCACACACTTTGGCCGAAAAGCCTTTGAACTCATAAAATCTAAAACGCATCTATCTTCCCTCCAGGAGAACTCTAATGCTAGCTAACCCTATTTTCTCTCATAACACCCAGCTTAATGACATTAGCAATATTGCACCAGCTCCAAGCGTCCGAATTACACAGCCTTCCCGCATTACAGCTATACATCGGACTTACTATAAACGACAGCAATTCCCTCAATCCAGTCCGCATTCTCTTAATTCTAAAAAGCCATTGGGTTCTTGATGCGGCGGAAATTAAGAGCCAACGAGTATTCTTTACCGTTCTAACCACTAGCTACGAATTCTGGGGCTCTTGACGTCACTTTTCATTATTCTGATATTATCGAAGAATGTGGACTGCCTTTGGCCTGTAGCTTTAAACTGGCAGCCATTTGAGCCAATCTGCTGCCGCTATAAAAAAAAATGCCTATTAACACCGAAATTTCACACCACTGCCTCAGAATCGCACCGCTTTCACGTTTCCACGGGAAAGCAATAAACCTAGTGGATGCTCGAGAATTATTGTGTAGGAAAAATTTGTTTCCATGCATGGGTTCAACAGCGTCGGCTTTGATAAACTTGAATGACATTCACATGAATGAACTACTAAACTAGATCTCAGGATGGAAGAGAATAAAAGAATAGGTTTATTCAGTTTCCTCGTTCCTAAATTATAATTACTCGAAATTAAAGACAAGAAAGCGAGAAACTTGCGTCGCTTTCACAATTGAGATGTAAAATAGAATTCGTAAAGCTTCTTCATATTCTGTTGTATTCCGAATCCTGAAGAGCTGAGATGTAAAGGTTTTGAAACTTTTAAAATTTAATTGACTTTTACTGGGAACAATGGCGCGAAGAGCTGGGACAAATCAGAATTAAGATTGAGTTAAGTTTTCACCGTCAATCAAACACGCGAGAAGATAAGAAGATGCAAAGAACTGAATTGCATCTGTTGCAAGCCTAAGCTCAAGGCCTTGCAAAAGAAAGTGTCTTTGAACTTGAGTCCTTACATCGATCTCAAGTCCCTCAAGCATTGTTGGCAGATCGTTTACCCAAAGAGGACCATAAAGATTCTGTAATCTTACTTAAAGATCAGAGATACAGAGAATCATATTAACGTTGTATTTCAAAGCTTCGCAGCCTGGGAGCTACTAACTACGAGAATGCAGAAGGGCTAATGGATTATGGGATATTTTGACTCTGTGTGAAGCTCGCGGGTAATCGAAGTTGTAAAAGAACCGTTTTTGCCGGTTTGAAAAATAGGCTAATGCGATCGGTGAAAGCCGTTAACAATTTGAGATACTAGTTATATACTAGTAGATTTAAATTAAAAGTATAAAAGATACCTATTAGAATCTATTTAAGTCTAGTATATATCCAACAAATAACTACAGTATATACTATGGGGCGAAATCGCTATTGCGATCGGTGAAAGCCGTTAACAATTTGAGATACTAGTTATATACTAGTAGATTTAAATTAAAAGTATAGAGAATATCTATTAGAATCTATATAAATCTACTATATATCCAACAAAATTAATAAAGTATATACTATGGGGCCAAATTGCTATTGCGATCGGTGTAAGCCGTTAAAAATTTGATATAGTAGTTATATACTAATAGGTATACATGAGATTTGTAGTATATTTTCATTGCAATCTATATAAAATCTACTGGATAGTAACAATAAGGACATAGTAGGAGCTTTTGCTATCCTTGATTTGCCTTCCAGAGCCTGGTTTCTGTTGTAACTAAACTCAAAAAACATTCGTTAGTAGGGGTAGGGTAAGGATATGCTTGTCGCAAACTATTTGCGAAGTACTGACTTACATTATTGTTGAAAACCTAAATCAAACATTGTTATATCCTGCGCCGGCTCTCCTGGAGTGTCGTTTATTTCCAGTAGTTACCCCAGGAAATACTGCGAAGGTAACGGGGAAAATCAGACGAATAGAAAAATAAATCTTTTTACTGCTTACAGTTTTACAGTTACGTTACCTTTACATCCGATTACCGCTCACCAGATTCACTGTTGTAGTACCTTCATTACATCGTCCCGTACTACGGTGGAATTACAAGAAAGTTAGCGAAAATGATGAGTTTGCAGAAGCAAACATGCGCGCCATTTCAGCGCATAGCAGTAACGAACGATATCCATGGTGATATGAAACAATTTATCCCGCTTCTGAGGTTTATGCCTTTCTCTTGAATAATTTCTTTCAAATGTGTACTACCAGGTGTCAAATTGTATTTCAAACCGGCAGAAAGGGATAGCTTCTATCCTGCTGCAATTTTTCCACACGTTATGGTGATGAACACAATCAGCACAAGCACTAATGGCTCGTACAAAGCGAAGAAGCGAGGATCGTATACAGGACTTAAGCTTGACACGGGACATGTTTCGGAAAAGGTGTGAAGGAAAGGCACCGTTATATTGATATTGTCGTGTAGTGTTGAACTAGGATGTCAATGGCTTGTTACTGGAGATTCAGGTGCGTTATCCCTACACTACAGTTTAAGATTGCAGTTAGCATAAGCTAATAAGAGGAATCCGTGTTGCTCATTAATAATTACGGAGGAAACGTTTGCACCTGAGAAATTTATGACTGACGAAGACAAAAGATGATTATTCCGTGTTGGAGTTGCGCTCTACTGGTTCGCGCCGTTTATTAAGTTTGCTGCCTTTTTTGAAAATATAATCTAAAAACGTTTCAAAGACACTGGCAGGTGTGATGTTTTGATAGAGACATGAGACTGTAGCAATGGGACAGAAATGATGGCCAAGGGCTAGAAATTTCAGCAGGCCTATTAACACAATTTTCACGCATCCTTCTTCATCATTTTTAGCATTATTTATGCAGGGAAAGCAATTTGTCTGGGAGAGAAAAGCGTTTCGAAGCTGCTCAAACTCATCTTGTTGAACGTCAACAAGCCTTACTGAAGACGGGATCGAGTATGCTTCCGTTTCGTTTTCGTGATGATGATGATTATAAACAAGTAACAAGTTGATGTGATATGTCGATATGTGAGCCAGCCTGAGAGCTCCTTTTCAACAATATAATGGATGTTGATTAACCCGTGAGTGAGAAGATAAAGTTTCTAATATCTCTTCCCCTGCATTATACTTTCCATCTTCTTCCTTGTGATAAACAATGTTACTAACATTTAAAATTTGAAATCCTTTATAATCTTTATCGTATACATGTGCTGCAGATTCATTCATTCTTGATTGAGTATTGCCATCTGAAGAGGATATATGGATGTTCTCCAAAGAGGATAGTCGAAAAAAGCCGATGCATATCAAACTTTGTAAAAGTTTCATAGAATCATATAACACGGTAGATCGGACAGGGAAGCAAATAGCGGCTCTTGTGTTAGTATTCGGTCCATGAATGTTATCAGTAATCACGTCACGATACTGAATAGGTCCTAGCTAAATACTACGAAGTCATGAAGGGATGGCTTTGATGAAGAAATTCTAAGAAAGTGATAGCTGATAATGTTTTTTTTCTATTCTCCTCGATACTGTAAACATGGACTAGTTATGTGGGAAGGTTCATTAAAAAATAATAAAAACTTGTATAAATGACTGCCGAACTTGCGAGTTTAGCCGGTTAATACTGCATGTATGGCTACTTAACAGAGTAGAAACATGATTTTAGATGGTTCTTTTAGAATGTTATTCTCAGCTGTAGAGTTTCAACTCTGACCTTTTATCCATTTCAAGTATAAAATATGATAGATAAAGTAGGGTAGACAAGTTGACTGGATGTGAAGGATTTAGAATGATGGTGAAAGATTCGGTAATCAGGATTGTGTCAATCAGGAACTGATTCCGTATGAATGAAATAATGGAATGAAAAGTTGGAAGCTAACCGGGATAGTAAGAATAACATGAACAAGTTACACCAATGATAACAAATGTTGAAATTGAAAACGGCAATTAACTGAATAACTGAGTTCCATCCATTAAAGAACCGACTCAAAGTTAAAAAATACTGCATTCAAGCTTCTACTGGATAGTTAATTTGTATTCTGGATTTTTAAAACTGTATGATGCATCGCTGGCGGAAGTACAGGTGAGTACTTCAGTATTTGGATATTTTTCCTGACTTAATTAATTGTATTATGTGGCTACATTATTGCTACAAGTAGTTTTTGTTACATTAAACACAAAAAGATTATGCATGTGTTCGAAGTTATTGTAGTGATAATAAAATAAACAAACTCTTACCTTTTGAAGTGAGATTCAGACGTAATGGTTGATAAGATTATAATTAATTGGTAAATCTGTCAATGAAAGGAGTGTTGTCAAATGTAAGCTATGTCTATATTTACTATTGGGGTAAATATTCACTGGAGAATTGTTTATTTACAATAAATTACGTCCGCCACAGTTAAAATAATGTTCTCAGGTATCCTCGGCGAGATTCACTAATTGTATTCAGATTTTTAGATCCTTCGTCAAGTTCTAAGTTAGAAGTTTATTATTAACAACAGTTACAATAATAAGTTCACATGAATCACTGAAAAAAGGCTGGTTGCCTTTGAACTTCCTGAACGGTGGAAATTTTTCGAGGAAAGAACACAGATGGTTAATGAGATTCAGGGGAACAGTTTGATGAAAATTGACTAAATTGCACTAGCCAAGTTTAAAACTTGTCTGGAAGATGCGAGTTTAAAAATACCTCGGAACCACATTAAAATTATGAAAGAATTAATAAACGTCAACTGGAAATAGAGAAGATTTTCCCTCCCGACACAGGAGGAAAAGGACGGGATTTGACGGAAGTCACGGGGAGAATAAAAACCGAAAGTTCGGATCAGGCGAAAATAGCGCCAGTTGACAGTTGAAACTCTACTCTTATACACACACACATTGGATTCCACACCCTAAAGCTGAGGATGAAAAACTCCTTGAAACACAGCTTGTACGCTAGAGATGTAGGCGGCTCGAGAGTCTAGGCCTTTCTGGTAACAGAGTTGGATGAGAACCAAGCCCAAGGAAGGAAACCAGCATGCAGCTGCTATGTAAGATGCCTAAAGGATGTGCTGCCGCATCCGCGTTAGCACCTGTGTTAGTTGACACAGACTTCGGCGGTGCTAAGGTAGAATGGGATGGGGTGCCCTCGGGCGTTTTCCGTTTGGTCAATGGAGTCAAATAAAATGCCCTTCAAATTATAGGATTTCGGACCATTCATGTGATTTTTAACGACGGTGACATGTACTGTAAAATCATATAATACGTGAAACGTAGGCTGGTCTCGCCATGTGATTTGGGTAGAGTAGAACCATACTGAGGTGAGTCGTATTGTGAATTTTTGAAGGATTCAGATTATAGGATTTAAATATAAATTCATTAATTACGGCATTGATACTATTTACGGTATCACAGTTGAAGGATGGGCTGAACTCTTTGGGTCCAATGTTTCACTGCTTAATTACGAGTATCAAGAGCTATACTTAATTTTACGCTGAATAAAACCATGTGATCACCTCGGGACGCCGTATTGCTAGAGTGCCGTGGCCGTACGATGATGTAGTGACTGCTATACGTTTTTGCGCCGGCGTTTGACTCGGCTCATACCTGAATTGACTGCTTGTTGCGTTGTGTACTCGGGAAATGAATTTTTGCAGGTGTGCTCCATCCAATTGCCTGCCATCTAATGGATTACGTTGCTTTCATTGTTGAACCTCTTCCACTGCTGCATTTTTAGCATCTTCATACAACGTTCTTCCGGACGCAGCGGAAGCTAAGTAACCCGCCCCCTAGTTTCTCAATTTGTTTTTTAAACTGGGGTTAATTTGTTTCACATTGTTCCTATCCGAATTCAATGAGCCTTCCGTCCTTTTTTTCACCGGAAACAATGACTTAAGTAGACTAAGTTCACAAATTATCGGATCGAGCTATCGGTTCAAATCGTAACAAATGGAAACATGTCAGCTTTCAACACACCTGGCATTACTTAATTATGCGATAGCTCCTGAAAGCATTGTATTTATTTACTTGTGGAGCCGCAAAGCAGACGCAGCGGCTCCTGCCTCACTCCGATTCCAGTAGCAAACCTCCGCTTTAGCCCATTGATTGATTGATTGATATTTATTCGATTGATACGGCCGCTTACTGTAAAGCACGGCCCCTACAATAACTGCCGCTAACTCATATTTACATGGTTACACAAAAATTTTCATAGTTTGACATTGAATCGTGCGTACAATAAAAGACGCTCCATTCATTTTCAATTACATTATTTTAATAGCTTGTCATTCTTCCAAGAAGAATTTTCTTGTCAGCATAGCTGACTCCCAAAAGATTTCTAAATCTTCTTCTAAAACTTTGTCGACTATTTGAAGGAGGTAATTCTCTCTTGAGATCTGAACTAGATTTAGCGACTTAGTAATATTACCTCTGATGCATTTGTAATGTGGTCATTCGAACATAACATGGTACACATCCTCCGTTTTCTTGAGGTTACATATACTACAGTTGGTAGGTTCTACACTACCTTTCCATATGTTCCACATAGCATTTAGGGCATCGCATTTTCCTTTTACAACGACATAGGGTAGTCCATTCCTAAGACTCAGAATTAGTAAAACTGTATTCCATTTTAGATTTTTGTCGTAAAATTCTGTTAGCCCTACCCTTTCCTTTATTGTTTTGTATACAGTGAAACCTCGATATAGCGTAACGTCAAGGTACGAGGAAAAAAATTCTTAATAAGGAGGTATACGCTGTATCGAAACAAAATAACATTAGGATCATCAGAGTCGGGGATTGCATTTTACTACGTTGTATCGCGGTTTCCGCTATATCGGGTTACGATATACGGGGGTTTTACTGTACGCGTGTACTCTCTAGCATACGTTTCACATCTTCATTGATCAGTTTTTGCCGGTTTGAAAAATAGGCTAATGCGATCGGTGAAAGCCGTTAACAATTTGATATACTAGTTAAATACTAGTAGACTTGAATGAAAACTATAGAGAATATCTTTAAAAATTAATATATATCTACTTTATAGCTGAAAAAACAATATAGTATATACTATGGGGCAAAATCGCTATTGCGATCGGTGAAAGCCGTTAACAATTTGATATACTAGCTAAATACTAGTAGATTTGAATGAAAACTATAGAGAATATCTTGTATAATTAATATATATCTGCTATATAGCTGAAAAAACAATATAGTAGATACTATGGGGCAAAATCGCTATTGCGATCGGTGAAAGCCGTTAACAATTTGAGATACTAGTTAAATACTAGTAGATTTGAATGAAAACTATAGAGAATATCTTATAGAATTAATACATATCTACTATATAGCTGAAAAAACAATATAGTATATACTATGGGGCAAAATCGCTATTGCGATCGGTGAAAGCCGTTAACAATTTGATATACTAGTTAAATACTAGTAGATTTGAATGAAAACTATAGAGAACATCTTTTAGAATCAATATATATCTACTATATAGCTGAAAAAACAATATAGTATATACTATGGGGCGAAATCACTATTGCGATCGGTGAAAGCCGTTAACAATTTGGTATACTAGTTGTATACTCGCATATATACATGATATTTGTAGAATATATTGATTGCAATCTATTTAAAATCTACTGTATAGAAACAATAGGGATTTAGTAGGAGCTATTGCTATCGTTGATTGGCCTTCCACAGCACGGTTTCTGTTGTAACTAAACTCAGAAAACATTCGTTAATAGATCTAGGATAAGGATATGCTTGACGCAAACTATTTGCAAAGTAGTGACTTATATTATCGCTGAAAACCTAAATCAAATATTTTTATATACTGCGCCGGCTCTCCTATAGCGTCGTTGAGTTCCAGTAGTTACCGCAGGAAACACTGCGAAGGTAACGGGCAAATCAGACCAATAGATAAATTAACATTTTTACAACATACAATGTTACAGTTCCATTACCTTTGCAAACCATTATGCATTACCGCACGTCGTTTCGCACTACGGTGGGATTACAAAAAAGTACGTGAGAATGATGAGTTTTCAGCAGCAAATCTGCCAGCCATTTCAGCGCATAGCAGTAAAGAACGAGAAACCATGGCGATATGAAAGAATTTATCCGTTTTCTGATTTTTGGGCTTTTTTCTTGAATAATTTCTTTAAAATTTATACTACCAGGTGTTCAATTGTATTTCAAACCGGCACAAAAGGATAGCTTCTATCCTGCTCCAATTTTTGTTTCACTGAAGCTAGGATACCCTTGCTGGCGCTTCCCCGTGTTGCTACGTTAAGACCAGTTATGTTTACATCAATATCCATTTTATCAAAAAGTGTTTGTACCTGTATAAACCAGTTAAATCTAAGGTCTTAACATTTATTTTTGGTTGCTTCTATGAAGCTATGCCTAGTCATGACATGGTCGGTTTTAAGGATTCTGAACACTAACGTCAGTACAGTACCAATGATATATAACAAGATATTGTCTGTGTCAGTTTCCAGTCTGAGATAATAACCTGGTACAGCATCTGGGGATTTAGTTAACCTTCTCAGAAAGCTAGTTTGGAACATTTAAAAACTATCAGTGTACATAAGTCCCCATATTGGCATTCCATACGATAGGATTGACCTTACAAGAGAGTTAAACAATTTTGTATGGGTTCGTACTTTGAATATGCTTGCCTTCCAGAACACGTCAAACAAGGCTCCTAATGCTTTCTTGGCTTTTAACATATAGTGATATTTCGCTTTGTTATGTATACCAGAGCTCTTAAACGGAATCCCTAGGTAAACACACTCCCCTACAATAGCGCTGTAGCCCATGCGCTACCTTTACTCTAGCTGAGCAGCATTCTAATGGGATTAGTTTAGTTGAGTTTAATTTTTATTGCCGGTCAAGGTTTAAACCAGTTGCAAAATATCTTCGCAACCGGACTTTCAACAGTTATCAGTTAAGGAGTAATTAAGTCGAGCAAAACCAATAGCCATGAAATCCCGGCAGCTTTAAACGATTGTGTGAGTAAATTGTATGAATATGAAGTGGTTGATACGGATGAGGCTAGGTAGCTAAATTTTGTGCATCAATCGTTTGGTTCTGGAATTCTTTCTCATATTTTCCTCCGTTCTTCCTCTACGCACTTTTCCTGCAAGTATGATTCTTCTCTTGTGCCTTGTGCATGGCGTTAGTAAAGCTACCCGAATTTCCGAATATCCTGCGTTTACCCGAAAATCGGATAATAAAGCAGGAATAGGGGGAACCTATAATAAGACATGTAAGGGAGCGTTCATCAATGATATCATCAGCATGAAGGGTGGGTGAATAGGCCACCCTTCATTCACCAAAATGGGTAGCCAAACATGTTAGGCAGAGCCAGTATTTTCACCAAATCGTTAAGCGTTTTGACGTGAGATGCTGTAAGACCTTGCGGAGCACATAATGTCACCTCTTACCAGAAAGATTTACGCTACCCTCGCAATTGAAGAGGAAGGGAGCTTAGGACCCGTTTTTGTTCCGAAGACTGTTATAAATGATGAGAGAAACGTATTTTATGTAATCCTATAGGAACTTCCACCCCAGTTTGGAGAGATACTTGCGGATTATAAAAGCGTCCGTGACTTGTACTGCGCAAGCATTGAAAAAAATTTGCGTTTGAAAAATGAGGTATGTATTTTGCGACAATTACTGCTTTTAAAATCCACAATTCAAGTGATACATGTGTATCAGGTCAAACTATCTTTTATTACATACTATCAAACGATGGATTAAATGTCGAAACACATGATGGTCATGATGCTATAGATAATGCAACAGGTTTAGAACTGATTACTGATTTGGCCTGTTGGTCTTCTCCTGTTTTTGAAGAGTTAGATGTTTCGAAGTGTATTGAAATGGAAGGATGGGATTAAAGCTGACTACTCTAATTTGCAGCCAGTTGTACATAATTGATATCTTTAAGTTTTACAATTTATTCTACCTTCTATGATATAGAAAATCTAATATATAAAACAGAGAGTTTGTTGGTGTCACCGAATAGATTCCCTTTTTGCGAAAGTATGAATGCGAGAGTGTCGGTTGGTGCCATTCCCTTTTTAAATTTCATTTTAACTTTCACGGTCTTTCACTTTCATTCGGAGTGTAACTTATAGGTGTAACGATTTGAGCTATTTTTTCGGCTTAAGGGATACGCGTTTGAAGGGAGAGCTAGCCGTTTCATGGGAGTAAAATTGATTCGATGTATGTATTACTGAAACTTTAAGCTCTCCCGTAAAACTTATATTTCCTACTGTTACCCCCTTATCTCTTGCGTGGAACAAATAACTGTCCTGTCAAACCTATTGCTCTACCGCCGAATCAATAGTTCTCCAATATAAAAAATATATAAATATTATATGATATAAAAAATGACAACCTCAAAGCATCAAAAAGAAGTAAGTGGTGGAAAATGGGTTATGCATTATATTTTCAAATATTTGGATTAGCTAACCCGAGCGGAGCATATTTTCAAAATGACAGCTCGTACATCTTGCGAATGAACCGATGCTTGAAATCCATGAGAATCAGGGAAAAATGTTTCCATCAGGCATGGATGTTAGAACTTCAATATTCTGCCGTCTTCATCAACAGGTCACGAATACATTCGAGTATCAAAGCAATTTAGCTCCTCCATCATCAAATTACATGCTACTTAGTTGTCCATTAGTGAGTGTCCTACTACAAGTACATGTTCATGTCGTAATATTTTTGCAACTTGACTTGTATTTTGTCAATTGCTACTCCAGCCGTGAATAAGATGCGTCTGAATTCGTTGATTTTTTTGGTGCATTCGAAGTATCCATGTAGCAGGATTTCACATCAGATTGGTAAATCTGATAAAATAATCATGTGTATCTAAGTATTTTTGTTTAAGGGCTCTGCACATAAATATTAGTGCTATTACTTACCTTCAGCAAAAATTGAGAATTCTGGTTGTGGGTGAATCTTTTTATAGCTATCAGTGGTAAGCAGGTGGTTCCAGTTTGTATCTGGACCTTTGACCCCGCAACTACATTTCATGGTGATTAAATGGTTTAAATTTGCATGGTCGGCGGGGCGATTAAAAGCGCGTGTTTGGGACTCGTTAGGAAAGACATTGTTATACTCAACCGTGTCACATTCATGGGTCGTGTGAGTTTTGGAATTGCACAATCTCCAATTTACTGTAATCAAGGCATCAATCCTTAAAACCCCTTATCAATTACTTAAATTATATAAAGCCCTTTTTGACAATTTCTACCAACTGGAACTTTCTTGACTCGTCGTTGTACAACATTTTTGGACCACGTCATTTCGGAGCTAGTGAATGTGGATAGCAGCGTCCTTAGAAACAACATTTGATGATTAAACGATTTTTCTGCAATGCGGGACGAGACTGCCTGTCTTGGAAAAAGTCAGCTCAGAACCTACATTAAATGACGATTCATACCAAGCTTCAGTAATCCTGAAATCGCTTGATTGTTGTCTTTATCAAACTCCTGAATAACTTCAAACAATTCCATGGTTATGGTCCGGGGACTGGAATTTTCAAATCCTGTTGAACAAAAAAAAATAACTGTAGTTGTTCCTGCAGCCTATTGTGCTTACGCAGCAGCTATCTGCTACTTTCATGACTACATTCGCAAAAGCCAATTTCGTACCTTAAAACTTCTTCGCCCCTTTGATTTCTATTCCCAAATAAATATTGCCTCATTAAATCCCGGATACATTACTACCGGATAAGTATCAGTAAGTCCAAGTAATGGATTATTGCATCCGAAACAGAACTTTATCAACCATAAGCTCTTCACTTGATAAAATGTGCGAATGTGGCATATTGTGATAAAATTAATTGCCAGTAGATAGTGATCGGCGGATACGATTCAAAATATCAATTACAATTTGCTGTAACAGTACATATGGGATTTTTATTACATTACGATTTTTATCACATAGTGTTGCTTCAAATAAGAGATAGATAAATGTTCCAAACTGCATCTTGTAATGGCAGGCGAAGAAATTATTGAACTTGTGTGGCCCTTGTGTTGAAAAAATCCGTAAGAAGCTATAGTTACAATAACAATAACCATAAAACTATTCATAATAATTTGTTAGGCATAGATCTTTCATGGTGCATTATGACGGTAGCCTTTGCTGCCTTATTTATTTACTGATTTAAATGGCAGATTACGTTGTATTACTTGAAGCTGAAAAACTTCGTTTGGTTGAAGTAAAGTACTATAAGTATCTTAAGATTTTGTGGTCCTGGCCAAGAATTGCTGCGGCCTTAATGATGTTTCGTAGTCCTAGAACGGCCAAGTGTTTTGTCAAGGGTTAGAATACAATGCTGTTATAAAATATGGTTCTTAATTATCTGTATGTTTACAGACATGTTTAAGGACCGGCATGAGTGTACATGCGTGTACGAGCGATTATGTACCCGGTATTCCCACAGGTACATACGACAGAGATTTTAAGACTGCGGTTACAATGCTGGACACGCTGATTGATACTTTAATTATGTATCACCGTTCAAATCGGCCACCTATACAAAGACTCTGGAGATGACATCAAAATACCGTTTATTGAAAGGTAGTGAGAACCACAAACCTAGAAACAGGGTAATAAAGTATTGACTAGTAAATCAAGCCCAAATAAATGCTTTTTTGATAATGATAAATAAAATGATTCCGGAAAAAGATTTACCCATTGTTAAGCGAAGACTTGATCGGCTGTCGCAGAATCTTTCACTGAAACACAAATTGTTTGACTTGGTTTTGGTGACTGCAGCCAAAGTCGCGGTAGTAGCAAGTTTCAATCGTATGCAATGGTTTAATTCGTAACAAATATGTACATTCATTTAAGTTTCAAGGAAATCGCCCACGCCTGCGGCCATTGTAGACATAGAATTTTTGTTGGATGAAACAAGAATAGCTTTCGCAGATGCAATAAGAAAATTGGGAAACCGCCAGGTACTGGAAAAGTTTGAGCGATTTTGAGACTTCGTATTGCATGGCAGTATCCCTGATGAACCAGAAGTATCCACAATTATATCTCATGCTATGCACGTGGTTCAGAAAGGTGTTCTTTAGTTACAAGAGACATTTTTTGTGATGAATTACGCAATCATTGATGGCGTAAACTTCTTTTTCTGTGCAGTATTTGTTTTTTTCTTGCAATTTTTATTAATTTTAGCCATTTTGCTTTAAAGAACGTCATTCTATGCGCGGAATCTATTCGAAGACAGTTAAAGCTGGGGGGTACTGACCTTCAGACTGATGGTCTTATGGAATTATGAAAAATTGCTGAATATCAACATAGTCGTCGTAGAATACGAATTAACCAATTCCAAGAAATAATGTCATACCTGGAATACCTACAATTCAAGGAGTAAAAACATCCCATGTGCGAAGTAGGATAGAAGAACTACCAGTATGGGTTTATCGAGGGGATACATACCGTATTTCACTGTTTAGTTTATGAGCAACAGTGTGAAAAAATAAACAGCATTTTTATATGCAATTGGTGGAGATAATTGGAAAACCCTAGCATTCATAGTATATTGATTGTTTTTTATTTCATAATAACAATAAATCCATGAATTTATGCTAATTAGAAGGTTGTATACTCCTATTTGTTGTGAAGACATTTCTCTTTTCTCCCCGTAATCTTCAGAGTTACTTAGCTAAAAACTCTCAATGGCCAAACCTTACTGGCTAAAACTTAATTACTAAAACTCAATGGTGGAATTGAAATGTTATGTAAGAATCTAAGCCTAGCCGGGATTCGATCAAGCGCTTCTCTCATCTTCCCCCGCACGCTCTAGCCAATCCGTCACGGTCGGACCCACTTTAGGAATGTCTCCGCCAATTAATAAACACTGTTTCACTGTTTCTTTCTTTGAGCCTTTCATCCCTATCGATACCGTGTTAACCATGGTTCACATAAACTGGATTCTCAAATTATGGCATCCCAAATGTTCAGTATATCGAGTTTGTGTTCTGTCCTGTGTTCGCTGCATGTACCTACCATGTAATAGATAGAGCGTCGTCCAGTTACATCTTTAGCAATCCGCCATATTGTTTAATGCATCCACTATTTTGCGTTGACGCACCCGCCATTTTGCGCTAACGCACTCGCCATATTGTTTAACGGAATATGGCGGAAGCGTTAAACAATATAGCGGGTGCGTTAACGCAAAATGGCGGGTGCGTTAGCGCAAAATGGCGGATGCGTTAAACAATATGGTGGATTCGTTAAACAATATGGCGGATGCGTTACACAATATGGCAGATGCGTTACACAATATGGCAGATGCGTTACACAATATGGCAGATGCGTTAACGCAAAATGGCGGCTGCGTTAAACAATATGGCGAGTGCGTTAGCGCAAGATGGCGGCTGCGTTAAACAATATGGCGGATGCGTTACACAATATGGCGGATGCGTTAACGCAAAATGGCGGGTGCGTTAAACAATATGGCGAGTGCGTTAGCGCAAAATGGCGGCTGCGTTAAACAATATGGCGGATGCGTTACACAATATGGCGGATGCGTTAACGCAAAATGGCGGGTGCGTTAAACAATATGGCGAGTGCGTTAGCGCAAAATAGCGGATGCGTTAAACAATATGGTGGATACTTTAAACAATATGGCGGATGCGTTAAACAATATGGCGGATTGCTAAAGATGGATGTCAGCGTACTAGGAAGGTGGGATGTGGCTTAGGATTACATGTAACTGGACGACGGTCTATCTATTACATGGTAGGTGCATGCAGCGAACACAGGACAGAACACACACTCAATATACTGAACATTTGGGATGCCGTACTCAAATTATGGGATCGACATATCGCTTTGGTCGGATCAAAGCAAATGCAAGCATGGGGTTAGACTTTTTCATGGCCGGATCTGGGCCATGGCCCGTGGCCCATGGCCAGCGCGTGGCCCATGGCCAGCGCGTGGCCCATGGCCAGCTCGTGGCCCGTGGCCAGCTCGTGGCCCGTGGCCAGCTCGTGGCCCGTGGCCAGCTCGTGGCCCGTGGCCAGTTCGTGGCCAGCTCGTGGCCCATGGCCAGCCCGTGGCCAGCTAGAATCTATCGTTCACGTTACTTCATGTACCGTATGTTTCATCAGTTCTGCGTGGCGAGAAAATCTCCAAACCTTTACTCTTTCTACTGGTCGTTTCTCGGCTCATAATCGTCATAGAGTCAAGCAGCTTGTATTGATGCATAGTTGAGGTCTTCTTTTCTCCCTCAGTGTAAGTTTAATGTCCATAGGTCAAAGGGTACGGACGCTACGAATTTTATACTGAAAAAAGTCATTTTTTCGGACTAAGTTGACCTCAGGCGCTACAGTGGCAGCACCCTTTGACCTTTAGACATTAAACTTAGACTGAAAGAGAGAAAAAGACTTAAGCTATGCAACAATGCAAATCGCTAAACGCTACGACGCTTGTGAGCTGAGTAATAACCGAAGAAAGGCAAAGATCCCTCTTTTTCTCGCGCTCGCAGCAGTGGAGAGAGCGTGGAAGGAACACATGCGATGCTGTGCTGCGATAGGCAGACGGGACGAATCGGATTCTGTGATAGGTTGAAAGCAGCGCGCGAGATATTCAAACGCAAGCAGATCTGATGAAACTTACGGTATGTAGGCAAACTTATCATTAGTAATACGTTTTAGCTGAGAAAATCCTAAATACCCCTCCTCAAAGTACCGGAGCATTGCAGTTTTGCTAAAACTTATAGTCAAAATGATGCTGACATTAACCATTGCTGGCAAAAATAGCTATTTCAGCATATTTACGATTTTTTGACTTTTTTTGATAGTTTGACTTGTCTCTAGCTACAATTATTGTCACCAATTAATTGAGCTGATGCAACAATCAATAATTGATCTCAACTTTTTTTTGACAATTAGATCTTTCAAACAGGAATCAGTACGAGAATCACAGTATTTGACTATTAATTATAAAAATTCAATTTTCAACTTACTTATTAAAGTTTGTAATTCCTTAAAAATGTAATGCTCCGGTAATTTTACGAGGGCCATTTAGGATTTCCCCAGCTACAACGTATTACGAATGATAAGTTTTCCTACATACACTACTCAAGTAGAAGAACCTCACCCACCCGTTGTGGAGTTTCCACTGTTTACAGCCTTCGAACGGAAAGTGCCACATTCCTCAAATATTTCTCATTGATACCTAGTTTAACTAGCTACCATAGCTATTACCGTAAAATCCCGCTATTAAGCCACCCCGCGTATATGCCATAATTGGTTTTGTTTATGGCTATAGTAAAATTATTGTATTGATAGCTGATTGCTTCTTGTGTGCAGATAATTAATTTCGCCACAGAAGATGGAAGAATAAGCGCAGCAGAACACTTCAATTGACAGGGCCTATTTGTGAGGAGATTGAGCAGATTGATCTTAAGATGGAAAATCTTTTGATAAACTCTCCAGATGAGGAGGCAGGAGTTATTGAATTAGACTCAAGTTATGGAGATAATTTTTGATGGATTTGACAATAATTAATTCAAAACTTTTAAAAAAAATTTTGTTCTGCGACACTTAAATTCTTCTAGGAAAAATAAAACCTGCCTATTAGCCACCCTCGCGTATAGTCCACTCCCATCTTTTTTTTGGCTAACGAAAGTCGCTATGCCATGGCTTATAAGCGGAATTTTAGGGTATATAAGTTTGGTACCATCTTTCAAGATAAGAAATGCCTGGTTCTGGTATCGTTTGACACTGCCAGCACCGAAAATCGGAGCAAAATTGGTGAACACCATTACGGATTTCATCGGCTCTTCTGGGGGAACCGAGGTCACCAGCGTCCTTTACTTTAAGTACATATGTAGCTTAACTTCATATTAGCCTCGTTTGCTGACTGTAGGTCGACGTCATTGATATTGCTGAAATTGTAGAACTTTGTCTGAAGGCATATATCTGCATTCAATATCAAACGTTTTTGAAATGTCGCGCAGATTCATGACCCTAAATAATTTGGGGAAATAATAGAATCAAGTTTTACTAAATCCCATAATGCAATCAATAGTCCATATGACATAAGGTCATGATTTCAACAAAAAATCTGCGTTAATTATACGCCTAGATAAGCCAGCAATTAGTAACTTTATCGTGTTCACGAGCTGGCCATGGACCACGAGCCACAAGCCACGAGCTGGCCACGGGCCACGAGCCACAAATCACGAGCTGGCCAGGGCCACGAACTGGCCAACGAGCTGGCCATTATCGTGTTCCACGAGCCACAAGCCACGAGCTGGCCATGGGCTGGCCACCACGAGCTGGCCATGGGCCACGAGCTGGCCATGGGCCACGAGCTGGCCATGGGCCACGGGCCACCACGAGCTGGCCATGGGCCACGGGCCACGAGCTATGGCCCAGATGCGGCCATGAAAAAGTCTAACCCCAAGCATGTCTGCTTTCAACATACTTGGCATTACTTAATAATGTAAAGCCTCACAAACAATCTTATATTTCTTTGTAGATCCTAACTGCTACTGTTTCGCTCCAATTTCAATAGCATGCCCCCACCAGCCCAGACATTATCTTTAGTCTAATCGGCTGAACAACATTCCGATGAGCTTTTCACATTTACATGTTACAGAGTAATCAAGACGAGTAAAACCAATAGCACTTAAATACTTGTAGGTTTATACGCCAGTGTGACTAAGTTGCATGGCTATGACGTTCTTCTTGATATGGGCTGGACTAGGTAGCTGCACTTATCTAATCTACCTGTAATTATCCAGTAAATGCACACCTGTAATCTACAACTCGGGCTCCGACACCAAAAACACAGTTGCTCCTCTCGAGTCTCGCAAAATTTTTGCAATTTGCAAATTCTTTAACTCGATTCCCAGGGATTTTTTGGCAAATTCACATCAATAGTATACAAAGACTGTGAATTAGCTTTCGAGAAACTTGAATATTTCTAGAAGAGGCTTACCATTATAAACGTTTCAACTCTCAGAAGGCCAATGGAAAGGTACGGATTTGTAAGCGGATTAAATAACGGCAATAATGGCGATTCCGTTTTAAATTGTCATGGTAATTTTGCATTAGAACGAGACTCCTAGCGCTACCGGAAAGGGGTTACTGGAGGAATATTCTGAAATGCAAAGGATGTGGGCTTCCCCTTGAACGGCCAGTCTTCTACTGCTACAATACGAAACTTTTGCACGCACTATGCAAAATGTGTACGAGGTGTAGCGTTCCTGGTTGCTCGTCCAGAGTGGGAACTACAAGATCTATTATCTTGGAGAAAATTCTTTCTTCTGCTCAATTCCCCTGTGAATACAAATGTGGAATTGGTTCAATGGAATCTTCGCTCTATAGATCTCATTTATCTGAGTGCCATTGCCGGTAAGTGGTTGGACCGATTTGTGTGAAACTGGACGCTGATGCTGTCATACGAGCCGTCAGTCCTGGAAGAAACTTGTCTGGCAATCTGGAGAAAGATTTAAAGTCCTGGTGTTTATATTTTGCAGACCTTTGATCTGTCGCTTCTGTGACAGCAGTCAGCGATTTACTTCTTACCTGAATCATCTTAAAACAGCTCACGGTGCTAGAGAATCGGAACTGGATAAAGAAACTCTTATAATGGATTTTGAAAAAGGTTAGCCAAGCCTAAACCTTTTTGGAATTTAAAAAAAGGAAGGATGAACCTTTTTAGTTTTGTAAGTGCCTCAGGGAAGAGGTTTAGTTTAACACAGGGGCATAATTATAATCCTGAAAATAATTTGCAGGTCAACCAAGAATGCAGTATGTGAGATTTTGCGAAGAAATCTTTATAATCTTTTACTACAAAGATGTTTTATGGGTCGAACTGTTTAGCATGACAAGAGGACTTGAAGAGGATTTCCGGATAAGAGTTTCCGGAATAAAGTACCCGATTGTAAGTAAACTACTAGTTATACGAATAGGGAAGACACGCAAATATTTTTAGAGCAAGATCAAAAGCAAGCTGCTAGTGAAATTTACAATCACGTTTCTGTATTCCAGGAAAGGGAAATTCGGGTAGTTGGTGTGCGAAATTCGTTCAAACCGTCTGCCTCCGAATCGGCATCCCACAGGGAAAAGATGAAGCGGAAGAAATATCTGCCGTATAGCAGTCAGCTTGTTCCTGGTTCTGTGGGAACTAACGGGATTGACTCTGAGAATGACGAGAATAGCAGTGATAGCAACACTAGCTATATAATTCCACCTAGGGACGAAGAGCTATTTCTCCTCTTTGTGACTTACAATGATGATGGAACAGAAGCTTGTAGTAGTGACGATGCACGGTACTCTTCTTGCTCAGGTAGCAGCGGGTCTTCTACCTGGGAAACTAGCACGATGATACTACGGGAATATTCTTACGAAGATGATGGAGTTTTTGTATAAAAAATTGGGCAAAACTGAGAAGCGAAAGCTCCCGGGGATTTAACTACATTGAATTATTATTATTGTACAAAAAAGAAATCCTTGAGGAAAGAAAGTAATTTCATCTTCCAAGTTTACTTAAGAATGTGTTTTCTGTTTTCATCCACATGGTAAGGATATTAATAATATATATAGTCTTGTATATAGTTTTAGTTAGACTCGTAAAGTTTAGAGTATCTATAAGGAATACAATTGAAAAAGTTTAGCTCATAAAAACTGGGCGTCGTTACAAAATGATCGGGCTGTAAGAAAAATTTACAAACTCATCAAGACATGACTGGTACACTTACGCTACGGATGACAGACTAAAAAAGGACACATAAGAATCAAGAGGAAATCAATGCGTGTGGCGTGGAAACAATCTTATAAATTTGTTTGAGAATGATAGTAGGTGGTTAGACACTTCTATGTTATGTGGAATACATGTACTACGCTATGTTAAGATGATGACAACAATATTGGATGCACGCGACAAAAAAAGACGCAACAACAATTACAACATGGAACTATCCTACTTCGAATAGTTGCGGTTATTGACCAATGACATAAACTGAAAAACTCGGTAGAGAACTCATTCTCCTTTTAACTTTATCTGTCTTGTACTCTTCCTTTGAAAGGACAAAGGTTTACAAAAAACATTTACCAAAATATTAATCGACTTGATATCGAAAGGGACAGCAATTCCGTAAATTTATCCGCATATTTCTATACATGTAGTTGACTATCTCATGAAATTAATACGTGCGCCTCATCCACTTGCATTATTCCTAACCGGGTAAGAAAGATTACATGGATATACTCAGTCAGCCCTGATTCAATTCATAACCCCTCAAAAATCCGACTGGCTTAAAGTTGGTCTTTATGAGCTTTGTAATACCCAGTGCAAGAGGAGACGATGAAAGATTGACTGTTAAAGTATAATTTTGAGAGAGTCTGGAGATTCAAATATAATTTCCAAGTCAATAGTTGACTTACATGTGGAGCGAATACAGTTTTGGTAATCGTGTATGTAACTAATTTACAGCTTATTATAAGTCCTTATCGATGATTAGCGCGATTCTTACAGAACGTTTTTTTTTCATGAGCTAAGCTGAGTTTTTAAGATGATGTATATAATTCTAACGGAAATGAATCTAACAATGAATTCGTCTACGTCAGTTAAAACCCTTCGACTCATTCATTACAATTTATACTCACATTAGCGGAGATTGTCAGCCGCAATAAAAACGGCTTTTTCACGGGCCAGGGGAAATTACCTCTAAACTTTTTTGGATCTATTCCAGCGAGATAAAGTATACTTTTAAGCTATGAAAACCATGCGGCGCTTACTCCATAATCGAATTATACTTTAAGAAGCGTATAGCGAACACAGAACTAGGATTGGAAAGTAGTTTGCAATTCTACATGAGAAATCTATCATACTTCATTACTATCACGTCTGAAAATTAAACCTATCTTTGAGTTTTCGTAGTCTAGCAAATAAATACATTGTTTTTATATACAAATTCGTAAACGTTGTTCGCATTGGAACGCTTAGGATTATCGTAAGATAATTAGCGTAATTAGTAAAAAATGTTTTACAGTAAACTGAAAACAAGGAACAGCGGTAATAAATAATTAAGTGACTTCCAAGAGTTTTGTAGTAAAATAACCATTGAAAATGTACACATGGTGCTGATTTCAAGCTTGAATTTGTACATAAAAATAGTATTTCATAGTATTTTACATGACTACAACATTTGACATCACGATGGCCTAAAGATATTGCCTCAGACAGCGTTGGATTCCAGTGTTTGGGAACGCTGACATGAAATACCTTTCATTTAAGTCTTAACTTGATACATAAAAATTATAAACCTTTCATACATCTCTTAAATTTGCACGCATACCGATCCTGACCGACCACAGCAGTCACGAGAACAGCAAGGTTTAACTACTTAGAAGATCATAGCATCTATTTATCAAAATTAACTCTCAGAATTTTCGGTCTGATCTCGGGATTCATTCGATTCTCTTCCGTGACCGTCGCGGCCACTTCCATTCGTGCTACTGCCATTACTGGAGCCAGTATTGCCAGATCGAGTCTCGACGATGTGAACTTCGTTTCCGTGATCATTTTCGCCATCAGTGGATTGGTTACCAATGTGGGTCATCTGCAGAAAAATTTGACTTGAGACACGCAATCCTGCTAAGGACTACCAGTACATTCAATGTCATTTACCCTTACCATAATCACTTTTTCTTGGTTATCCGGCTTTAGAAATTCACACAACTGGTATATTTTGTCGTTCTAAAAATAAAAATCCATGATTAGAACTATGGCTTGATGCTTTGTCCATAATTATGAAACTTTTATAACTCTAGTAACTTACATGTACAACCTGGCCGTTTGCATTTACTGTTACAAGTTGAGTATTGCTGGGATCTCCGGTTAGTGCGCTGACAGGGATAGCTGTGGTATGAGTGCTTCCATCATTCTCGGTACCTGGCTCAACCTTGGGCATCACCATCGGAGTAACCACCTGACAAACAACAATTACGTTAGCACTGACACAAGTCTACAACTACCTAATAGCAAACAATAAAAGCTGAATACGATCTACACAATTCCATGATGATGTAGTACATAAATGTTGCAGCATGTTAAAGCCAACGAGCGTAAATAAAGTAATAAGCTAAAATAACTCACGTCTGCATCAACACTGTAAATGATAGGAGTTTTTGTGAATCGCCCTTGTCGCGATGGAGGTTTTCTTTGATGCATGACATACTTAGTCTTACAATGTGAAAATGCATTCCGATTCCAAATGGTGTACGATGATAACATTAGTTATATAGAGAAAAAAGAAAAATAACTTAGAAACAATCACGGAAATTATAAAAAGTTAATGTCCATAATCATGCTCACGAAACTGAATATAAACTAACTACAGACATCGTAATATATACTACACATTTACAGCAATTTCTGGCGGATACAACTAATTGTATGTTTTTAAATCATGAATATAAAATAGATGAAGGTTATGGTCTCTCCACCTATTTCAAGCCAGAAGGCATGCTGTATGTAAATGCAGTAAAAATTTGCAAGTCGTTCTATTACCTGGAGCGTTCCGTCAGGATTCTGCTGCGCCTGGAGCTGAGAAATATTTGCGACTACTGTCTGATACATGCTTTGAGGAACAGGAACAGTAATCATCCCAGAAACTGTAACAGGGTATGCTTGGCCATCTTCACCGGTTAGTATTATTTGGCCGTCTTGCCCTAGCGAGGCTTGAGTAACTGAATTCAAGTCCACTGTGACTGGCATATCGGAGCCGTCTCCAAGGGTTTGAACAGTCTGGACCGTTGATGTACCATCACTTGAATGTTGTAGCTGAAATCATGAGGACATAAAATTAGTGACCTGTACATTTAAAATTTTTAGAGGAAGATAAATATTGCACACAAAAAAATTCTTACCGTCGCAACGCCTTGAACTTGTGCGGTAGTTCCATCCGGAAGCGTAATAATCGAGTTTGTCGGATCCATTTGTATAATGGATACCGTTCCATCCGCGTTACTGATAGTCTGGAAAACTGTGGGCGTCATCTGCATTTGGTTTCCGTATACACCAAACTACAATACAAGTTTCAATTAGGTTTCACTTTGGCAAACGGATACACGTTATACAGACAATCGCATTTCACATAAAAAATTTATACAAGGGAGAGGTGATAGCAAGCCAGGGCATGCATTCAAAAGCATCGGATCATGATACTGTTACACTGAACCAAACCACAAAATTGATTAATGACTACGACTGTGATTATTGCATCACACGTACATCTCTCCAAACTTAATGCTCCCTTTTAAACGTAAAAAGGTATTTCTAAATTATAATTCTTGCAACAATAGTTTGGGGGTAAGAAGCAAAATCAAATCACTTATCAGCCAAGGGTAAATTTCATGTCCATTTATAACGCTTGAGATCTAGTTTCGTTTACCTTTTCCTGGTTTCCAGGCTTCAAAAACTCACATAGCTGATACATTTTGTCGCTCTATGAATTTTAGAAGGGGAATTTGTCATGATTAGTGCATATTAGAGCAGAATGTGTGGACTAAAACTGTAACTGACGTGCGGCCGTCAAAATTATTCGAAACCGTTAAATAAAAATTATAAAATGTAACTGCTACAAGTAAACAGTTCATTGTTAAATAAAATCAGGAATAAAATGCTAAATTCCAATAATTCACCGAGCTAAAAATTCCACGACATTTGCAATATATTTGATAGAAACGTCTTCCAAGCAAAATAATTTGTAACTTCCGCAAAACTAAAATTCACTAGTGATGTGAGCACAAAACACGCTAAGTGGACAAGTGATTTGATAGTAGTGTTAAATACCGGCAATGCTTGCGTTGCAATGGATTGATTTTGAGATTGTGAAGAGGAAGAGACCACAGTGGTCGTGTTAGTATTTATATGGGAGATGCTTGCCTTTGCCAGTTTGGCCACGGGAGGTTTTGTATCTACATCATCCGAATCACCGCTGAAAACAGGGAGAAGATCTTCCCGCCCATGGTACTTGTAGCAGTTAATTACAATTTGACGAAGGGCGTGCGTCCATGAAACCTGTCCACAACCAACCTTGATTTAATTAGATAAATTTCCCAGTTCACAATATTGCAATTAAAAATGTCTCTAAACCCCGCACACCTTCTGCTTTTCGTCCTCCGTCCTTGCATCCATCCTAACGTTCGCCCAAGGTAGATCTTGCGGCCACCATGGCGGCCTCGTGGATTCCTTTCCCCAACCAGGTTTGCCCCTTCCGGTTGAATATTTGAGCATGAGAGGTATAAATGCTCGTAACTGAGCTTGAGTCATTTTCTCAACGGGCGTAGGGATGCCATCAATGACCAAAGGAGGAAGTTCGTGAAGTGTTGGGTCTTCAGGAGCGGGTGCTGGAGTATGAGCAGCCAATGCACTCTCCAAATCTTGCATTACAACCGGTCTCAAAGTCCTAATTACATCTTCAAGAGGTTTGGCACCGAAGCATTTAAAGCTATTTTGAGGTTTCCCCGGTATTGCAACTAGAACTACGGCCTGCATTCCCACGCGTATCGTAAACTCGTCAATTGTTTGCTAGAAAAGTTAAATAAAAGCCATTGTCACCAATTCATAGAAACTTGGTTCATTTAATTAGTGTACAGAGAAGAGTGAGTTCCAACTAGTAAAACCAGAACACTTACTCTAAGTTTCCGGAGTAGTCGCGTTTGTTGACGTTTTCGTATGGAAGGATTAGTTTCAAACTGATGTGGACGCTTGCGCTTCTTGGCGGATGCGATAGCCGCCGCTGCAGCCATCCCGACAGGACCTGAGCATAAGAGAAGGCGGGTAAGAATCCCTCCACATGTGAATCCCCAACGCGTGACAACCACTACACATTACTACAAACATACCTGCTGCAGCCAACTGAGCCGTCACTTCATCTTCCATAGTAGCACTCATAAGATCTCCGTCATCATAGTTTGGTGACGACTCGTCCGACATACCGTCGTCGTCGTCATCGTCCAAACTGTGGTCAATCGTCGGTGCAGCCGCAGGCATAATTGCCGTTGGTTCCTCTCCGTTCATCGTCACCATTGATAATAGCGTATTTTGTAAATTCGTCTTAAAAAATAGTTTTACAGCTCGCTGCGGAGCTTAACCTTCCCAGAATCTCACTCAAAACCGTCCTTCTTCAAGTCTGAGTCGAAGTCCAGTTCTGTAAGTCCCACCGGAGCAAATTCAATGCGTAAATTCGTAGTATCTCTTACTCAGTGCATCGCAGTCAAAACCCCAGTAAAATATTGCAACGTGTCCGCTGATAGTCCTGCAAACACAATAACAAAGGAAACAGATTAGCAACAGCGACAAACTCCAGGACAAGATTCGGCAAATCTCATCGTCGTTACCTCCCGCAATGCCTCCATTACAATTGCAAAACATTCGCAAAACATGCAAACTTTTTCCGACGTGTAAAACCAACAGAGACCGCAAGGTATGCGTACACGAGAGGACTGAGGAAAATACCCGTGTTTGTCAACACGGGTGACTCTACGAATGACAGATTGCCCTTGCAATTCTCCAAAATTCTCTCCATGGATCAACTCATGCCCAAATTCAAAGCTATCAGTAAGGAAGGAGCCGCGAGGACAAACTTTCTCTGTGGCAGTGAAAGCTCTTGGACTTGGCGGATGGGGGAAAATCTAGTATTGAAGCTATGATTTGGGTTTAGATTCTGCACTCTCTGTACAACCTTTGTAACCCTCTAGAATTTGATGTGACTGAGCGGATAGCTCACATGAACTCATAATTCCTCACGCTTCAATATCATATGAATCCCTTGCTGCCGTCCCTTTAGTATGATGCTTTCTTCGTACATTCAACATCCAATTCCAATTTGAGCCGGATCTCAAAGTACGGAGGAGTCACTATAAACTCTTATCAAAGAAATATCGATCCATTCTGTTTCCCCCTTCTTGACGTACAAGCTAATACATATTTTCTCCTCTTCCTTTGTCTCCTCTTACCCGGACAAGTAACACTCGGGAAATCTACAACCCCCACAATAATAATGCAAGGGAAAGCAGGAGGAGAAATTTGGCTCGTGCCATCCAAGGGAGTATGTACTCTCATTCCCACCATTTTTCCACATCTTCCCCAAGCTTTTCGCCCTCCCTCCCTCTCTTAAGCACAATCATAGGGACTTCCCCAAATTGAAACAACACCCTTCAACTTGGAAACCATCATAACATTAAATGGAGGAGGGAAAGCTAGCAACAATTCTACCTCCCTCTCTCCCCCTACCCGGTCCAACTCAACTTCCACCCTCTCCGGGAAGCAACTCTACCCGCATCCGCCCCCGGCTCCTACCCGCTTCTTCCGCGGCAACCCTAATATGTATATATATGAGTAGTATAGTAAACGTATCCCTTCCTTGCCTGTCTTCTTAATTTTCTCCGTCCCACTCAAACACATTCATTGAAACGCTAAAACGCAAGCATTTACATTACCGTCGACAAAAAGAAAAAAATTCACCCTCCCGGTTCATGCATCATACAATCTTCTTGGGCATATCCGAATGTCAAATCTCATATAAATAGACGCGTCCCTCATTCAACAAATCCTAACGCAACCCCTCAAAACACTCTCAGTTACCAAGGACCGTGAGCAGGAACCTTTTGGACTCAAAACACGTTCTATACAGCGGTCATCTAGAATGCGAACTCATTCTCATTCAGATTATGCAAGCCCCTTCTCGCAAACCATCCAATTTCCAACAGTGGAAGTGAAATCCGACCCGTGATGACCTTCCTGGAGCTGTTATATCGAGATCCATTGAATCCAGAATGCATTACACAAGTGGAGCAAGGAGAACCCTAAGGGATACCCTATCAAATTCTTTTCTTTTGGTACTTAAAAATGACGCCTTGTTTCTACCTTGGAATCAATTCTCTGAAAAATATTCCAGTAAAAAATCACTTTGCTATGAACCGATTTTGTAGCTCGAATGGATATGCAAAAGTTTAGCGAACATTTTCTGTGACTGCCAACAAACTGATAACTGAGGAGGGTGTTACCGGGGATAAAACAAAGTATCTTATGACAAATAATACCCGTTGCTTTAATGATTTGTTTTCCTATGGGGGACTCTGGAAAGACACGAGAGAAAAAACATGAATGATTCGTGGAACAATCAGCAAACCTTCTGCTTTTCTCTAGGATTAGGATAATCAGAAAGCCGTGGAGAAAACAGGATCGCAAGAGCATTAGCTGCTACTCTTCCATTCCTTTAATTAAACCGGTAATAAACCCTTCCTCCTCCCAGGTGATTCCACGGGATTAATCATGAACATACCTGCCCCCTGTACAGTCTATAATGTCGAATGCGACTTTCTATCAAGTTATAATCAGTTAACACGGAAGGAAGTTTACTCACAGCATTGTGTATTTAGTAAATGTATAAGTATGGATGGAGGCAATCATTTAGTGTTTTTTGACTGTGTGTCTGGCGTATCGGATTGCCGATTTTCAGGAAGCAATGAGTCGGTACGTTCACGTAAAAAAATCATTCCAGCTACACAACTTTAGCTATAAGTATTTAGGTGGAAACAAAGCTACGAGCGTTTCAAAAAAACAGTTACACGAATGCAACAGCTAGGAATCAGCTTCAGCATGATTCCCTGACATGTGAAAATCAAAAATCGAAGTAAATGGATTACAGTTTAATTGAGCTAGACACGTTGATTTCACTGCTATAGTCCAATTTGTAAATTGGATTCAGTTGAAACAAAAATTCTATACAATGACTAACGATTCTGATGGTTATCAGGAGACTGGAGACTAGAAGACATTTAAAATTTCAACAACAGAACTACGTCAGGATGAAATGATGCTTTAATGCAAAGTAATTGAAGGACGCTGCTAAATCGACTACAAAGGCAAACAACTGTTACTGAATCTCGTTGGAGCGTTTCAATTTACGGCTGATAAATACTAGTAAACACAAAATGAGTACTGATTACTGTTGCAATTACTTTGCACCTACTAAACATTACTCGTAGCTTTAATTATTCGTAGCTCAGTCGCTTCGAAGGGAAAACTTACTCCTGGATTGAGCTTATATTGATGCTAAAAGATGCTTCGAACAAGCTGGTAGGACTGACCAATACTAACCGATGCGATCAGTAGCTAAATGTCAAATGTCAAGATTGTTAACTATGAATCTTGTAGTGTTTTTTTTTGAATTCGAGATGCAAGAAAACACACTTGGAATCCGATAGGAACTTGTACACGACCATATGACGAACTGAGTTTACCGAAACTGCTTTAACTCAACACGCAAAACAGCCAGGTTTTCAAAGACAAAATGATTAAGTTGACAAATTACCAGAATTCGTCTCCCGGTAGATTCAACACATTTGACACTTGACTAATTTAAGGTCTACGTCGACAAAACACCTGTGGAAACACAACTGTAGTTCCATGGCCCATTACGGTACACTGGGGTCAGAAGTTTAAATGCCTGCATTATGTTTTGAAATTCTAAACACGGTCAAAACTGCCGTCAGCCCGCTGTTAAATTTTGCGAAAGGACTAGATTAACGCGAGGGGAAATTAACTGTCACATGTTTGAAAAATTTGAGGAAAAGTGCATCAAGTTGATTGATCAAGTTGTGGGAAGAGTTGTTTTCGGCTGGAGAAAGTTTTCAAATAAAACCCCGACGCCTTCGCATTTCTCCAGTTATAAAATACGCCGTCGTGAGGGAAAAGAAAATCTCTGGACGTCAAGAAAATCAATAATCAAGAAACGCCTCCCCCCTTCCGAATCCTACCCGAATGATAGGAAACTCCTCTCGAATCCGGATTTGTTTACGAAATTTCTGTCTTCATTCAATAATATTATGGGAACAAGGCTGACGAATAGAATAATCATTGGAATTTCTTCGAGCTACCAAAATAATTAACAGAGAATTGAACCTAATTCAACTCCCTGATCAAATAGAGAAAGCCATGCAGGGTAAGAACACATACATTTCCGGAAACTATAGAGGGTCTCTTCTGGGAGTCGGGTATTTTCGGAGGGGTGAAAATCCCGAATATCAAAATGGCTTCCGTCATATCCTTAGGACTGTGGATCAAGTTGGACTTGACATGACCTCGGAAAGATGGAAATTTTAAATGAAATTGAGATGTTTGCGAGTTGGAAATGAAAAGATTTTAAATATCCTGTTAACTAACCCGCCTTTATGAATGGGGCAAGCTCAGTATATGTAAAAATACTACGGCTGCGTACGCACCTGCGTGTGTATTTAAATAGAAAAATGACAAACTCGAAACTCTGTATTTACCTGCTCGTGTGTGAGTCCTGTTGTTTGAGTCCTCAGAAGACAACTTCCCGGCTCTTCGCCAACACGTTTCATTCCAATTTTAATATTAACACTCACATTTCTTAATTCACTCTTTTAATAATTTTAATGAGGGGATTTGATGTGTTTACTTTTCCGTCGTCCTCCTGATTCCCGAACTCTTATACTATTTCCATTTTCTTCTTCCTGGGAATATATATATACACTTTTAGCTACATAGGACATCGATCCATACAAGTCTATATGCACGTTATATGCTATCCAGCCATACATTTCTTCCTGTTTATGCTATGAGGTGCAACGGATGTTGATGTCTTGCATTGCTGGAATTCTCCAGCTGATCTGTTTGCGTTGTAGTTTACAAATGTGAATAACAGGGCGTTGTGTGCGGACGGAGTCCTGGGGATAGGCAATTTTCTGGATGGGGAGGAATATATCGTACGGGACTAAAGTCTGCCAGTAGAAAAACAAGGCGGGAATCTGGTGCAATGAAATCTAAATGCATTTCCGGTAGAATATTTCGACACATTCAGCGGCCGAAACAATATAAAATCCCTGATTAATTACGATTTAAACGGTGGTATTTAAATTGACGTCTTCGTGAATAATTAGAGGTGCTGCTGTAGTTAATTGTCTTCAAGGTAATAAATATATAATATCATTATAAGTTCGGGTTGCATTTGGCGGATACTGCTGATTTATGTAAGAGCAGCGTTACGTAACAGAATTTAATTATGTTTTCTAATAGAAGTTCTTCGTAAAGTAGGAGCTTTAGGGAGTTACGGATTAATAGTCTGCTGTTACATTTTAAGCATTTAAGTTAAGAAGTGAATTTTGAACCCAGTTTAAGAATAGTAAGTAGGTAATGTTTTATTATTCAGGAATAATGCACAAAAAGATCATCGACTATACACAACATAACATCCTCGTGCTGAATATGTGAATCTGAGTCGTTTAAGATGCAAGAAGCGCTAAGTCAAGACTCACTGACAGGATTAGATGAGATTTATCAATTTCAGTGTCATTGCACGCAGTCAAGTTTTGTGGAGCTAAGTCTTGACATAGTTTTAAGAAGCTCAGACTTGGTACATAATGAAGGGACAGTTCGTGAAGTAGTTCACAAGATATGTAGGTGGGGGTGTTCGTTAAACTTTTCGCTGGCAACGTCTGCCAAAATAGCCTTCATGACACTGGCAACGATTAGGTCCCACGCAGTCTCCGTGTCCGCAAGGCAAGGAGCAGGTATGACGAGAGCTGGTGGTTCGTTTTGGGGCGGGTGTAGAACTAACTCCTATTTCGCAATGATTTCCGGAAAAGTTTGGTGGGCAACGACACAGGTTTACACCACGGCATTTGCCACCGTTGAGGCATGGAATCATACATTTACCTGGAAATACCAAAAGCATTATTTAGATCAGTCAGTCGTTGAGTGAAATTTAGTTTGCAGGCAGTACGACCGGAATTGATAGAAAGGTTTTATACAACTTACTGTATTCGCAGCGATGTCCGTAATAGCCTTTCGTACAGTCGCATGTATCTTTTTGGATGCATTTTCCCCCGTTGAGGCATTTCTCACCGCAAATTCCTGCAATACAAGACAAAGATATTTATAAAGTATCGAGTATTAAAATATTAATGGTAAACCATGTGAATTTAAATTTTATAGTTCTGGTGTGTGTATTTTCAGATAATCATGGCTTGTCAACTTTGTGGAGGGAGCCGGAAAAGTCTGGGTGCGTTCTTACAATCGTATGTCAAACGAGATGCTTTACCATTAGCAAGCCCTACCAGATCTGTTTCGACTGCTCAATCTGTTGAGGACGAAAAGGCTGGAGTGAAGCCGGTTCCGCCGAAACGGTTACAAGAGCAGAGCTTGAAGAAGTTACGTGATCGTATTATTAGAGTGGATCATGCGGGAGAATACGGTGCTAATCGTATTTATGCTGGTCAAATGGCAGTCTTGGGTATGTGAATGAATATTCGTTCTTGTTCTGACTTATTATCTTGAGCTATGCAAAAACTTTTAACGATCAATATATTTTTCTGCAGGTAAAACCAAATCCGGGCCACTAATTCAGCATATGTGGGATCAGGAAAAGGTTCACTTGGAAACTTTCAACAAACTCATACCGAAATACCGGGCACGGCCAACTGCTCTACTACCCTTCTGGAATGTAGCTGGTTATGTTCTTGGAGCTGGTAAGATACTGGATTGATTCCGTTGAGTAATTTAATTTAGCGTTGTAATTGCTTTCCCTGTAACCATGACTGACTTTTCAATGCAGGAACTGCCTTGTTGGGTGAAAAGGCTGCTATGGCCTGTACCGTTGCCGTTGAAGCATCTATTACTGAACATTATAACAACCAAATACGAGAACTCATGGCTTCTACTGATAACATAGAAGACAACAAAGAGCTACTGGACTATATTCAAAAGTTTAGAGATGAGGAACAGGAGCACCATGATACAGGAATAGAACACGAGGCAGAAAAAACGCCAGGTTACTCTTTGATGACCAAAGTTATTAAAGGTGGATGTAAGACAGCAATATGGCTATCGGAAAGAATATGAGTTAGTTTACCTGAACGTTATTCTATTTGTGTATTATATTTTTTTGTCACAGTAGTAGCAATTTTTTTGGGAAAACCAAAACTAATTAAACGGTACTCTTTCTCGATTGTTTTGGAGTACATATAATTTAAATCACTTGATTTGTGCAATATTTCTGATAAGGAAGGAAGCAATTGCGAAAACTCACCTCCTTCGCAGTGTAAGCCATGGAAACCTTTTGGACAATCACAAACACCAGGAGCAATGCAAGTACCACCGTTCATGCATTGAGGGTAGCAAAGGGCGGTGTGACAATAGGGTCCCATATACCCTTCAGGACAATGGCAAACACGATCTTTGTTGCACCAACCTCCATTAGCACACTTGCTGTCACATTCTGGATCCGGCTCTGAAGGTTTCTTTTCAGAGCACTCTTTCCTTAGCCGTAGACGAAGTGGCGTCCCTGCTAATGGCTTTCCTTTCCTAGTCTCAATTAAAAGTCCGACAATGAAAGAAGCTACGCCGCTGCGTTGACCAGAACATGGAAGAAACACACTGAAAACTAAAGAAACCAAGTTTTAAACTTTACTTTGCTGGCTGTCGTGCATGCAAATAAAATGTTTTCAAATGTACGCTTAGCTGACCTTTAGGGTTACGAGGTATTCTGCCACGTGTGTCGACAGATACCACTGGTGGTAACAAAATATCTTCACTAAAAGACTGCAAACGGTCGAAATGGTAAAAGTACTTTCGATCCCCAGCTTTCCAAGTAAAGTTGACGACTCCGACCTGATAAAACCAAGGATTCATTTTATTACTTCTAAAATGTCGTTGGAGCGACTGTGCAAAAATGTTTGGACGAAATCTGCAAAACAATATGCACATACCTCAGCAGGAATAACCGGTAAATATTTTTCAAAATTAGGGTCCAAAATATAAGGCTGAACATGGCCATCAGTTATCACGGATATTTCGAAGGGTAGGCCTGTAAGGAGCATAAAAATACATTCCTTTACAAAACACTGTACACGCAATCAAGCAAGCTCATACCAATCAGTCATTAAGCTGTCGTAAACAGGATGACCACGTTACCCACCACTAAATAACTTGACTTGCTGCTCGTCGATCCATAAGGACAAGTCTGCGTGACGATGGCGCCTGGGACGACTATCCGAGTCGGCATCAGATTTCTTCACCGGTTGTTTGCCATTATTAATGCGCGACTTTTTCCTGCCTGCCCTCGTATTATTTTTTTGAGCACTCTGATCATCTCGTCTAATGCGTATCCATTTCTGTCCTCCTCGTTCAGCTGTGTCCACGACGGCGAGATGGTTTTCACTCACACGTGCTAATTTCTGATTTTCCTCATGCTCATTAAATACGAATTTACGACTGCTTCTTGTCACTAATGTGTAGTTGTTGGAACTAAAATAGTTATTGGAGCAGCATGATACGTAAAGCTTATCTGATGAAGTATTATTTACATTATTTTCCACTACATTTCCACTACGAGACCCCGTCTCAGCACGACTCAACTCTTGGAAGCTATGGCATGGCGAATAAACTAAAACTAGTATCAGGGTAAACCAGGGAATGAAACTGACACGGGGGAAGTTCATATTTCCTAGAATATAAAATATTGCTGTCATTGAGCATGTTGTGCGAAATTCTAGGGTTTAGTATCGTCATTACGTTGGCAAAATTTGGTTGCACATAACATTTTTCGCATAGAAACTGACTGAGACGCTGACGCTGTGCAACGTTTACTTACTCCGGGGATATGAGCAGTCTATGCAGCATTAGGAGGAAATCTGCATGTGGTGAGCACTACAGCTATTGTTTAGGAGCACAGAAAGGTAGAACTGCTGTCACAAGAAAATAAGAACTCTAGCTGCACAAGATGTGGGTGCACTTTTCTCTGTCTGAATAAATGGGAGACTGATACGAAATTCAGAAACAATTTGCTATATTACACAACAGCAAATTCTTGCAGACTTCAAGCGTTGGAATCACGCTCTAATAATTTCACTGAGAAGTAAAGGCCTGCTCAACTATCAAGCTTTACTTCACCCACTAAACTTTTTGTCTGGAACTGTTTTTGAAAAAATATGAAAGTGGCTACGGGACGAGTGACGATTGAAGCCTAATTGCAGGACGAATACTTGGAAGAAGACAGTAAAATTCGTTGAAAGAATGCTCGTCTCTAATCCGTTGTATCCAAGTCGTAGCACGATTGACTGTCGTAGCCGGGTTGTAAATCCATAGTTAACTCCATTGGCTCCGGTCGTGGTACAGGGTTTGATGGCAGACTACGAGACACTTTCCAGCATCATCTTCCTTTCTCTCCTTATCTTCCCATGTCTATCAATTCACACTCAACTCAGGCAGAGATCGGATCAGAGATATGCGACGGACACAGTTAACTCACTCCTACACTTGATCGGGTCTATCCTTGGACTGATGGGATCGTCTTCTGTCTTAACCTGGCTGGGTTAGGTGTTTTGCTCTGATACAAGCTTCTGGGCTCTGATCCAAAGGTTGTTTTCTCTTCACCGGTGAAAGTACATGGATGCGGTTGCTCTTTGGAGAAACAAGTCATGAGCCGTCTTTGTTTTTGCAAGCTTGTTAATGACAGGATGAGTGGTGTACTTTGTTAGCAGCGTCTTGTATAGATGCTTGCTCCATCCATCCGATACATGATGAGTAAACAAGGAGAAACTGAAAAACAGGAATCAAATGAGGCGTTAACTTTAGGTGAAGGACGCGGTTGTGCTGCTGCTGGTAATTTGATGCACTTGATGCATTTGTGAATGCATTATGAGTGACAATCCGACTTACAAGGTAGCGGACAGGTAATCAAGCTGTTGTCAGCACGTAAAAGCTTGCCTTAGCCAATGTACACAGAATATTAAAATTCGAGAACACTCTTGCACCTGGTAATTGTTTCCTCGAAGGAAAAGGTGACAATGGTATACTACGATTTTGGAAGCTTAGAGGTTAAGATAGGATTGCTAAGACCGTTTGCTACCAAGAGTGCGACCACTACTAGAGCTGGATGGAGGTTAGTTTAGCTCTCTTCTGGGATTCAACTATAAGACTCTACTAGTTAGAAGTAAGCGCACTAACCTATCTTCTCGAATGGTTCATATAAGAATGCAGTTTCGAATTTGATTTACAAGACCTCGTGTCCACCACAAATCTGTAAGCATAACCCGCATCCTCGGGCCGTACTCCCCGGAGCTTATTCCAATAGTCCAGACTTTGAGACTCATAATAATAATAAGACATAGAATACTACTTGAGACTGTTGAGACAGCAAGTTAAGCAGGAAGGTCCAAAGTTAGTATCTAATGCTAGCTCTGCACCATGGTGCATGGGAAGTCTGTGTCTTTTGTGGGACAAAGCGCTGATTCTGTTGAGCAGGTATAGTAAAGGATAATTATGCACGTACAGGATAGAGGAAGGCTATCAGGGAAATAAATATAACAATACAATAATAATAGTAATAATAATAATAGGATAGGGTAAAGTGAGGGATTGCTGATGATAATAAGAGCCTCTTTGCTTCTTCATGACAGGGAATAAGTGTGGAGAGGGCGAGGATAAAGAGGGATCTCTGAATTTCATTTCACCTTGCCTCTCTTCCTTCTGGCCTGAAGGAAGGAAAGACTAACTAGGAGTGACTAAGAGAGTGTCGAGGAAACTCGAGGATTGTTGAGTACATTGTTAAACTATTGTAGAAATCTTGATGATGCATGTTTAGACTGCGTTAAAGGTCCCTGACTGATTTTCGTTCGAGTACCTCGTTGTCTCGTCTCTTTAGTTCGGGGTTTAGGCTAGAGAATGATACCTATATTTTCTTTTCGTTACCTTTAGGAGAAAGATTAGGAGGATTGAACATGCTTTACACCTCACACTACACACTCTTCCAGGAGCGTTGCATCCTATTGTTAACGCACAAATCCGTCGTCGTCTTCGTTGTTTAGTGACTGGTGGAAAATATATTATTTGATTTCTAAGTGCTAACTGATTGAGTTGTTGCTCATGGGGATAATGAAATATGGGGAAGGGATCCAATCCAAAATCCAACCCATCCCTGTATGTACACAAAAAAGTGTGGAGAGCCTTCTTGTTCACCCTATTTCTACCTGTTCCAAGACTGATGAGTTTCTCTCCCACAAAATATTATCTTCCTCGAGAAGGGGCAAGGGGCACGGTTTGTCCTGTCATTATAGACTCACTAGCCTAGCCAAGCTTTGTTCCAAGTGTACACTGGAAATCCTAATTCCTTTTCAACACAATACAAGTACAACATATGTTGTTAATAATTTAAAAACATTCTCTTTTCCTATCACCTTCACACCTGCTTGGCTTCTCCTTAATCTCCACCTCCGTATTTTTTCCAGTTTCCCCCTCTTTCCTCTTCATTGCTTCAGTATTCTCTCATTTTATCGTCTGTTGTTTATATATATCCTCTTGGGGCTCTGTTGTTAATTCTGAGGGAGATTGTTCCAAGTTGTCTTCTTTGAGGATGGGAAATATTCAGCTTGTTATCATCCATGTTACGGTGAGATGATGATGCGGCGATGGCTGGTTACTTGGGTAAGATAGGGAGATCAAATCCTTTCTACTGGAGATTTTTGGACACGACTTTTGTACCCTAGGGAAATCAATCAATGTGGTTCAGTAATTAAGTTTCAATTACACGATTTTACTTAACCATATGAATTTCGGTGGCTTGAAATATTGACAGCGCTAGCAAAAGTTTGCCAGTCGTTCGGTGTTACTGAAAGTATCTTACGTACGCTGACTGAGTTTATAACTGACTTCTACACGCTTCAAAAATTGATGGTATCTTAGCAATTTTAACCTATTGAATCACGTTACAACGTTCAGCGTTGAAAGTATCACGTCACGTAATAGTCTGTTAATCAATACTAAACGAACTTTGGCGTTTCCTGAAGGCAAATAAATGTGAGGCGTTGCAGTGATTGTTCATCAAAGCTAGATGAACAGTCACTGATTCCTAGGATTCACTCGTAGACAAATATAATGGGAACGATTGAAGCAGAATCGGGAATTATTTGTTAAGTACTGACAGAGTACTTTGAGATTGGTCTAAAACACACGAAATGTACAGATGATTAGATGCGATTTAAAACAATGCATTATCCGCAACGAAAAACTATTATTTTAATTCTGAGGATATTGATATAATCAAGCCTTTACCAGCTCCAGGATAAGAATGTAACCTTAAACTTTGCAATAGTAAAAACTAAATTACGAACGGAAGGTTCAAACTTAAAATTACGAAAACACTTGATGTATTTATCAAAGCTACAATGCTCATGAAAAAAATTAAGTAAAAATATCTTTAGTAGTGCTTACGCTACCCGTGGTATGTGCAAGGATAAATAAAACTTACATGACAAATCCCCTCGAAACTTTGTTATCTAGTCAGTCTTCATCGTCTTCTTCCTCGTCATCAAAGGATAATAAACTCTTGTTCTTTACTTTTCTTGCTGTACTTGTAGCCTTCTTTTTACTGCTTTTTCCAGCATCTTCATCTTCAGCAGGCCTTTTAGTAGGTTTTTGAAATTTAATTTTTCCAGGCGGTGCATCATTGGGTTCTAAACGAAAGGTGAATTATTGTTACTTCAAATTCGCGATAAGGCTTATTCATGTGTCAATGTTGCATTCGCCATGCATGGCATGTATGCAGTATTAGAAACGTAGCTTACTTACCGTCTAAGATTCCTAAACCTTCGGCTTCTTCTTGCGTCAGGTCACCAGGCTTGAGAGTCACAACAGTGGGTTTCTCATCGTCCCGGTCATTATAATCATCATCTTCACCGTCTGGATTCATTCCTCGCTACAAAAGAAAGTTATGCTCTTATTATTGTTTTACTTCTTGCTTTTCTAGAAAACGTTGATGCCTTGAACACCGATTCTACATTTCTGCATCTTTGTGCTTCCAGGAGCCGTCATGATATACTAACAGAATTCAGGAGATCAGTATATGTGAAGGACAGCGGGTTTGGGGACCATATCATTTCACTAAATTACTTCCCAAGACACTTATATTTCTCTACCTCATATTTATCGGTAGAACTGGAACGAGTAAGGATATAAAAAAGCTAGCCACTTGCGAAGACTTGCTCACTAGCAAGAAACAGTGTTAGATGAAAGTTCCGCAAATTTGATCTTATGGTGTAAATTTAACCATAACAGAGCTTATAGACGTCAAAATGAGGAAGATAAGAAAATATATACACTCGCCTTCGTATCAACGTCAGGACCTTCTTTGTATCCAATCTGTTCTTTAATTCTTCGGAGAAAAGCAGGTTCCGCTGGTTTCGTAAAGCATACTGCATTTTTCTTCTTGCTCATATTGAAATATTACAGTTACCTGTCAAAACAGAATGACATCAGTTGAATATGCAGGTCTTTGCTGGTCAGTAATAATACCATGCTTATCACTTAAATGATGTTTCTCTTGTATATTTTTCTAACAATTAGATAATTAGTAATTACAATTGCGCTACACGTGAATGAAATATCGGTGTGGCTGTGTATTCGGAAAAGCGTAGGTATGTTGTATTACTATTTCTTCTACGCAACCGATATAGTAAAAAGTATAATCTGGAATGTTTGGTTAAAACTGGGACACAAGTACTTTACCTTCATACTTAATACTGTGAGGATATCTTTTACAAAGCATGTGTTCGTCACTGGCCTCATTGATTGAGACAGAGACTAGATACCGAATACCCGAAAAAATCGGATCCTAGTTATCCGACTGTTGACAGGCAAAATCTACTAGTTATCAGATACCATACAACCGACAAAATCTGCTAGATACCGGATAATAGAATGCCATTCCCAAACGGCTTATTCGATGGAACTCATTTTTTGTATGAGTGACCCTTGACCTAGTTCCTATCTAAAAACGTAAATTAATAGTTCCAAGAGCGATATAATTGGGTATCATTCCAAGTAAGTTGGTTCTATATGGTACTTTGAGAATTGGTCCGACCCAAAATAGACTAAATTCATTTATCTTATCATATCATTTAAAACTTTCGAAAGTGGTATTAGATCCAATTGAAATTGAACTTCCGCTACAATCCCTACATGCTATATAGCTATAAAAATATTGAGATTAAGATTTAGGGCTTTAGAGACGAGTGTAATAAAAGCAAAAGTATTTTATATTGAAATACGTCTCCATTATGCTTGTATGACCAATTTGCTGTGTCCAGACTACCCAATAAGTGGCAACCTTGTACCACCCTGCAAATGTCTGTCATGGAAGTGGAAATCAGAAGATTTGGTTCTTGGTTTTTTAATATACCGAACCAGTGAATGGAGGAACCGCATGCGAAATGATGGCCATTTCAACTAAGACCGTGTCTACTTGTCTTGATAAGCAATGTAAATACATATTTAGAATCATTGATAAACAAACGCGACTTCATAATGGATGACTTTTACGTATATCTCTCAAGACCAGCACACTTAAGGCTTGCATATGTTTAATGCGAAAGATGTGAGGAGGAGGATGAAGAGAGCACAGATAAATACGAATCTCCTGAGATGAAAGGACCCAGAGTGGGAGTAATTGAATTATTCTTAATGGTTTTGTAGGATGCAAGAACTGTGATACAGGATCGGAAAACGGAGAGTAAAATGGTCGGACAAGGAATCAATCGAGTTCAACAGGTGAGCCGTTTTTCTATGTTTTTTCTAAATTTTGAAAATATTTAGAAAAGAATCAAAGTGAGATTGGGAGCTGTTGGTAACTATGAAGCCTAGCAGGGATTCGTGCATTCAGCCGAACGAGGATTTTCGCGGCCCTCGACCAGAACCGACGTTATTGGTTGCGTTGAGCAATGGAAGATGGATTTTGAAAGAAGAATAGTAGGTGAAGGGTTGCGCATCTAGCCACCAATATGAAAAAATATGCTTGGCTGCGATTATAAGGAAAACTAATTAAAATTGGTTTTGATTTCAGAATAGATTGAAGTGAAAGGTGAAAGATAGAATTACAGTTCAGAAAGAAGAGTTTTGAATCCAAAATGAAAAGTGAGACAGACCAATTTAAGTTTACTCTTACCTTTTTCGTTGCAGGGAAGGAACCGGGTCCTGGGACGAAATCTCAAAATTTTTGGTATCAGAGATCCATGATTTACCCCTTAGTTTATATCGGGACGAGTCGATGGTAGACCAGGATTCCTAGCTGGATAAAAGTTGGGGAAAGAAGGCTAACGGGGGTTCCTTCGCAAAATACTGAGGTAATAGGGATTTTGAAAAACTGATTTTGAAAAAATGCGAATGAGGTTGACAAAATGACAGTTTAAGGGGAGTTTTGAGATAGGGATGTTCCTTGTTCAAAATCTAGAACAAGAATGATGGATGAAGTCTCGGCGACTTGACAGAGAACCGCCAAGCCGAGAAAATTCTAGAAAGGAGACTCAAGGGAGGACTTGGGATTAAAATGTTGCGTTACATGGGACTTAGCATATTACACTAATTGTTTAATGACTTGTTGTATTTTTTGGCTTCTCACGTGATTGGGTCGCCGGGAAGGATTAACACTACGCGTGAAACGGCATTAAAGTGATATCATACAGCGTGTTGGAACCTGGATAGTCCACTGGACAAATATCCGATCCCGGGTCCGAGAGTATCTATTGCTAATGCCCGTAACTATAATATTCAATTAACTGTAGGAAATACACAAGTTAAATCCAATTAAGTTCCTCAGAATTCAGCTCAAATCATTTATTTTCACTATATCTCTTTGTTCTCTTGATAACACTCACTTAGCTCAAAATACACACGTCTGCTCTCAATGCCTTTCACGACCGCTCTGCCGTCTCTTGCTCACAAGAGAACGTTTTCCACCTTCTACTTCTATGTTACCCAAACTATATACATACTAAAATCATGTTTTACACAACATCCATTCTCTCCAACTTCTCCTACAAGAAGTGCTTCCTGACCAACAGTCTGTACATCCAGTATTTACATTAAACTGCAACCATACAAATATATGTATATACACAATACACCGGCAGTCTCCGACACAGCGTAAGCTATGCTGCACGCATGACATTCTGACATGACCTCGTGTCATGATGATCACAATGATGTCTGCTGTTGGCTATCTAGGCCTCCTGTAATAAGTAAAGGGCGCGAACCACAACTTTTATTTGAATTCCCCATAGAGTATTTTATATTTTGAATGAGGAAGAAGAAATGTTACTTAATTGTGCATAACGTAAAGGATTTAACTATAGTTTATCTACTCAGATATAAACTATAGGCTACAGTGCTATCTCCGTCGAATTGATTCTATATCGTTGTTCTTAAATTGAGTTAATCAGTAAAATGCGAAGCAGTCATGCAAAACGATACTATGAATTAATTGTCTTGTTACGCTATAAAGTTGCAGTTAAGACCTTCTCTAAAAGTCAAAAGTATGTAGTTTAAACAGTGTGATGATAGAGGTTTTATCAGATGTAAATCAAGCCATTCGTCACTTTCAATAATTATCTTCACAGGGAATTTGTTGTTCCCTTTCAGTAGCCTCAAGTGTGGTGTAGAATGAACGAAACTAGTGAGGCTTAATGGAAATTTCGTGTTGTCACGGAAACTATGAGCTAACATACTGTTTCTCGCTGCACGTAATTCAAGCAGTTAGTGGGTATTAATTTGTTTTAATTCCAGATTTTATTCCAGTTTTGCGATATAAACAGAATATTACCTGCACACGCTGCGGGGCCACCGTAAAGTACCACTGCACGAGTTTGTACTTTTTATTTCAAAGTAAATGGATGCATCAAGAGCGATCCTTTCTACGAGAATCCTTAACGAAATTTTTGAAGTCAAGAATTCGACGGCTTCAAATTCAAAGGACAGCTCGAACGAAAGAGGAACCCTAGACGGATACGGCAGCAGCGGAGGCAAAGCTACTGTAAGTTCCTCGAGAAAGCAAAGTGTCGCCGGTTCGGGTGGAAAGCACTTGCTGCAGAAAAGCAAAAAGAGTCATCATGGAGGCACGAGTCATGACGAAGTTCGTCCAAGCAAAACCCCTAAGCTTAGCATTCCTCCGGATTCACCGGAACCCATGGAAGAGGAAATGCTCGGGTAACTCTCAATCGAATAGTGTAAATGCAAATCGGGAGTTAAATGCAGTAACAGATATACTGATGAATGAGAATTTACTGATGCAGGCATGAGGGCGTTGCAGAACTTATGGGACGACTTTTGAAGGCTGTCAGTGAATACAAAGAAATGCAGCCCGCAGAAAATGTGGAGGGAAGACTAGGACCGAAAGTAGTTAAATATGATGTTGCAGCTTACATTGGTTCTTTCATTATTACCAACGATCGACTAGGCGTGAACTCTCAGTGCAATTTTGGATCTGTTCGAGCCAACGCATGTGTTTATAAAGGTGAATGCAGCGATTTATTATTTTTATTGTGCATGCCTGATTTATGCCATTCGTCCATGGTTTGTCGAAAAGTATTAGCTTCAAAAGATTAAAAAATGGGAACTTTTCTTTAGGAAAATGGCAATATGAGCTACAGCTGGGATCAAAAGGTGTGATGCAGCTGGGTTGGTCTACTGTGACCACGAAATTTTCCCAGGAAAAAGGCGTAGGTGAGAACTGAGCAACACAGAGAATTAAGTCAGAGTAATCAAATATTTACTGTACTTGGAAATGTTGAATCTCTTTCTCGTTGAATAAATAATCGCATACATCTTTTCAGGTGATACAATCGACTCGTATGCATATGATGGGAATCGGTTGCGGAAATGGAATCAGTCTACTGCTCCATATGGAGAAACGTGGCAGAATGGTGATATTATCGGGTGCTGTATCGATTTAGATCAAGGAAATATCGAGTTTTATAGGTCAGAAATTATAATTTTGTATGTAAGCACTATCAAAGTTATTTGTGATGAGCTATTTGTTCTATGAAAATTTGTTCTGTTTCTATTACAGGAACGGAAAATCACTTGGTGTTGCCTTCACAAATATTAACCGCGGTTCTGGAGTAGCTTATTTTCCAGCTGCCAGTTTAGCTTTCAATGAAAATATAGTGGCCAATTTTGGGGCTACGCCAATGCAATATGCCGTCGATGGGTATTCGCCGATACAGCTACAGCGCTCTATTGAGAATACAAAGACTGAATTACTTTTGAGATGGCTTGAAAAAGTACTGTCATTGTTTCCTAACGATTCTTTGGCATTTCCCGGCGATCAAGGTGTTAAAAAAGATTCGAAAGTGGGCGAAGAAGAGTACAACACTTTGGTAGTTGTACTGAACCGAATTTTTGAATTTTTGGGACCAAATATGCATTCCGCTTTTGTTGTGGAACGGAACTTTTTGCCATTCTTGGCCAGGAGTTTAGGTTTGCCTGAAAAGATTGATCAAAGACAAGATATTACAAGTGTTAGGCTATCATCCAAGCGAACTCACTTGCTGTTAGATGTAATGTGGGCATTTTTGGAGGTAAGCATTAGATTAAGGGCTATAGTCGAGCAAAAAACTTGTTTCCATTTATTTAGCAGATAAATTTTATTGTTTTTTACGTTGGCAGGAAAGTGAAATGAAGAGCTACCTGGAAAGACTGTGCATCATTTTATTAAGCTATTTCAGATCAAACTCCTTAAGTTTAAATTATCCATTTCAACATTACAGCCTCATGTGTTTAATATCGCTATGTCAACATCGGAGGACGCGTAGACATTTTCTTCATCATCTATTTTTCGATAAATCAAAGTAAGTCACTTTAGAATTAAGTACAGAGAAGTATGGTATCTGCATCTATAGAGTGTTGGGCAATCGTAGATAAAAATATTCATGCGCTCGTTCTGATTTCAGTCGGCTAATGCATTTTTTGCACATACGACCGGTGGACGAAGAAGTTTTAAAAGAATTAATGCCCGAGGGATGGTATCCTGAGAAAGGACCGGCAAACTCTCCAGCAGGTAGAGCTTTCGAAAGTGCTGTGTTACTGATGTCAGAAAGAGTCAAAGGTAAGATTTCGATGCGATACCGGAAGCGTGGTCAATAGCGATGAATATACCAGTAATAACTGCGTACACCTCATAACAACTATTTGACTTTGAATTTTCAGTGTTGGAAAATGTGCAAATACGCCTTCTGAAGACGTTATTAGACAATACGGACGGCACCGAGAGAAGACCATCGTCAAGGTCTATATTTTTGAAGAAAGTTAGAATGTACATCCGAGATACCATAAGGGTAAAGTTTGTGACACAGTAGCAGTATGAATTAGTAGTTTGAGTGATAAACCATTTTTCGCTTAGGGTCGTTATGTTGTAATATCTTCTTTACATGCAGCCAGGATCAGTTCTCCAGCAATCCGTGAACAAGGCGCTTTGTTCATTTTTTCGCATTTTACAAACGGTTTCGGCACTACACGCAGAAGAAGGCGATGATAGCAACGAATCCAACTTACCTGATATACCGTACTCAATGTTTTATGATACGACGATTAGTTATTACGAAATGGAACGTGTGGGAGGTCTTTCGTCGTATCTGTACAAAGCCCACCACGTAGAAGTCGCAAGGGCTTTGGATATACCGGATTATTATGTGCCTCCCCCGCCACGGACTGGTGAAAGAGGAGGAGGGTTTGACACACCATTTCAAATCGGGTTTAACATTGCACAGACTGGTAACAGTCCGCCTCCAAGTCTGTCAGCACCTATCCTTAGAGTGACGTTACCCGGATTTAGACAAGGTGGACATATTGTAGCAGCTAGTATCACTTCCTCTACAAGTATTACCCCTATTGTACGTCGTCAACCTGCAATTGTTCATCATCATCCTATTGTTCCAATTACAGTTCCAACGGCGTCCAGGACCACAGCGGATACCGGTAAGTTCAGTTTGTTCTGACCACCTCGTCTCGGAATAATGGCAATTCCAGAATCAAGTCCTGCAAATTTTACAGGGATCGAAACTCTTACTGCAACTGAAGGCTTGAGTACTGGTAGTATTGGGACTCTGTTGCCAGGCGGAGGCCGTCGGCTTTTGAGTAGAAGCATCAGTGCCACAAGTTCTGGAGAGGAATTGGAACGACCCGTGCAAAGCGTTGGCGCTGCTCTTATTGCAGGCACACCTAGCGGTCAGAATATGGTCATTCCTATGCTTGCGGACTTTCGAAGTTTGTTAAATTCAGAAGGAGGACTTTTCCCTGGAATAATGGGGTTCGGGAGCTTTGAGCATCGTCAGCCAGTTTTGCCTACTAATCCGGCTGTAGCTTTAATAAGTAGAGATTACGGTGCCATGGACTCGTCCACAAGCTTGCGGGAACTTGTTGACGATGCAGTTATTATATTGTGCTGCGGAGTTCTAAAGCAAGTTGAGAAGGTTAGGCTTTTACTTTTATCAGTGATTTTTGTTTGTGATTATAGTAGCTACATTATTGTAATATCTTTTTGATTGGTTTCAGGTGGTACTATTACAGAAATTAGTTACTGAATATACCGGAGCCTTACAACGAGCTAGATCGAATTTAGCGGCCGCTGAGTTTACTGCTGATGAAAAGGCTGAGATTCAGACTTCTATTCAAATCTTCTCTCGAAAATTGGACGAACAGTCAAGGCACTTAGCCTGGGTGAAAGCTGCTGTTTTTACAAAGGATCGGCAACTTATAGCCTACAGCCTCCTGAGAAACATTCTGAAAACTTTAAAAACGGCTTCAAGTCAGGGGATATTATTTAGTTTTGTTCCAGAACTTTATGTAGCAGCGCTGGTGAATTTAACTTGGCTGATTCTTACCCAGATGAGCCCGTTGGTGCCCTACGAAACGTTGCCGGGTAATTGATGATACTGGAAACTAGATACGTGGTTCTAGTTATACGTTACAATGTATTAACAAAAGTTCTATTCAAAAAAGGTATCGAAGAAGTTTTGAGGGATGTAGCAGAATTTGTCGCTGTACATTTTGCGGACTCGCGAATCGTCATTGCGGAAACTAAGGACACCCTCACTCAAGCGCTCAGCATGTTCATATGCAATAGAACCATGCTAAGTGCTCTCGAGGCTATGCCTGGAGAGTCTCAAGCCATTATGGTGAAATCAGTACTTCGACCTTACGAGAACCGTGCCTGGGCTCAGAGTAATTGGATGTTGGTTAGAATGTGGCAAGGGAACGGATTTGGTTTTCAGTATGCAAGCTCTACGAAGACCAGGAGATCATATCGGGCTAAACCTATACAAGATGAGTTTGGAATATCACCAAATTTACGTATGTACACACTGAAGTATTAATTGTGTTTCGTGACTTGGATAATTACTCGTTTATAGCGTATTTTATTTAAACATTCAGCTCCGACACCATCTCCGGTGTTACAGTCACATGTGACGAATGTTTTGGTGGACAATCAGAAGTTAGCTGTCAGTTATATCCATTCGGTCCTGAATCAGTTAAATTGGGCGTTTTCGGAATTTGTTGGTTTGCTACAAGAGGTATGCACTAATTACGATGTTAAAACATATTCCTCACACCCGTTCTGCTAAAATACTTGACATATTTTTCTTTTTAGATCCAAAATGCCGCAACAAGACCTGAGAGAGTTTTTATTGAGACTCGGCAATTAAAAATATGCTGCACCTGCTTTGAACTGACGCAGGCGCTACTCCGGGTCATGGAAATGGTTTTTAGTATTGCCTCTCCAGTTTTAATTGATTTTACACGAGATTCTGCGGAACCACTTCTTAGCAGGTTGTGTATGGTAAGATGTGAAAAAAGAGTAATGCTTTTGAAATTCAGTGAAAATTGAAAATGATTGAATGTAACTAAAGCATGCATATTTTGCAATGCAGCTTTTGAGCCAGATACTCAATCGTATCGGCTCAAGTAGTGGAAGCTTTGCTCAAGTGTTGAGCTTGGATATTGCTGGGTTAGAAAATGTAACCCACTACCCTATACTATCAGCCGTTGCTGGTATTCTAGTCGCTGCGTTGAGGGATGAATTGGATATGACGAATGGTAAGGCTATTGCATCTGATTTGTGTGATCTTGTCCTGCAGACATTTCGTGAAACAAGTGCAAGAAATGAATTAATATTTTATAGTGGCGGATGTACCTGTAACACGAACATTGCTCTATGAGCCTAGTTTTCAAGTTAAGTCCTTGGACTTCCTGTTTGGAAGGAACCAGCCGACTTCACCGGAAACGACAGTATTTGCGCTTCAAGACTGTAAGGATTTGAAATACATACAGTCTTATGTGTAACTTATTAACATATGCTAAAGGATATGTGAAATGTTGAGAGGTAGTTTTGTGGGCGTCCGTCTGTCGCCTTTTACATGTCTAGTTATTGTTTGACAAATTTCTCTTTTGAATGCTTTGTAATACAGATGTTCCGGATGATGTACCAGAGACTGATTATGCTATGATTACAAGGGTAGCAAATCACCTTACAGAGTGGAGCCAGAAGCTATTGAGCGATAACCAGTCCATAGACGACGAAGAAGTGTGTACTATTTGCTACGCCTACCCTAAAACCTGTACCTTTAAACCCTGTAACCATCGATCTTGCAGGTACTTGATTAATTCAAGTAGAACTTACAACTGTAACCGGCACCTTAGCCTGTCTTGTAATCTGATGATATGTTTTCTAGAACGTGCATCCTCCATCACTTGATGAACCGAGGGGAATGTTTTTTCTGCAAGGCCATCATTCAGCAAGTATTCACAGACGACGGAGAAAAGTTACACGATACTACGTCGGAGACTGATTCAGTTTCTGAAACTACGTTAGAACCTGATGATGACGTTCTGTAGACGGCTATGCTGAAATATTTTTTGAGCTATTTATTTCCTTTTGACACTAACGGCATTAACTTACATAACAAAATGAGGGCGCATTAACTCATATAAATCGTATTTTAATCATGCTGTTATATTTGAGACTTTTAGTTTGTTCCGGGACGAAGTAGTAAAAAACTTTTAAAAACATTCTGTTTTAATCCGCGTGTTTCAAAGAGAGATCAGTTTTTAAATTCTTCCCACTTGTTTCTATATCGGTCCCATATGGAACATGGAATAGCCTCCAGAGATTCAATCTCTGCGGCCTACAAAGCAAAGCCGCGGGCCCTTCTAAATTGTTTGGATGCATCAACTGGACTGGAGGTAGGTACTGTAAATGTGTTAATGAAAAGAGTGATGTGAATGGTGATGGCCGGCTTTTACAGAAGCCGAACTATACGTAGATTTCCCTTGTTGCAGACGTGTGCGTAGTACAAGATACTTGGTTGGCGATAAGGAAAACCTTTTTGTGATATTTTTGAGAAATAGGTCAAGTTTGTTCTATCTTCTGGGATGTCAATGTCAGAGATTGTACTTTACGTGCACAATCATCAGTCATTCACAACCAAGGTCACTCTCTCTAATTTTTCATCCAAGTAAATAGGATTAAGTAATACCCTTGAAAATAGAAATTTCATTAAATTTTTCCACAAGTACCCGGACGCGGAAAGATGTAGGGTTACCGCAGCAAGTTATTTATGCTAAATGCTAGTGTCTTACAATGAAATGGTACTTTGTTTCTATTAGTTTTCCCACCCAGATCCCCGTGGAATTCATGGTTTACATTGTAGATGAATCCGACGGGCACCCGCTCCTCTTGTCGTACTGCCGCAAGACGGTATAAAGAGGATTCCCGTTGCCCTACGACTCCATTAATCAATTTGCAGCCATTTCAGCCAGAACGAAAATCTTTTCCAGGAAGCTAGGAACAGTGCTTTAGTTACAAGCAAGGTGATACGTTCAAGAAACTTTTGACAGATTTTAAAATTTTGGTAGAACCGTCGTTGAGATCAATATAACTTAGCAAAATGCTGACCAAACAGGTAAGTGTATTTTCTCGTTCTTGTAAAAATATAAAGGAAATCATTCTGTGAATGTGTTCTAACAACGTCACTGATTTGGTTGTTGAAGTGCTCCATTCTAACAAGTATTTATTTTATTTTCAGATTTGTGTTGTACTGCTCATAGCCGGGATACAAATTATTAATGCCCGGAACGTGCCAGAATCAGCCGGGACTTTTCCCGAGGAAGTAGTTGCCAGGCCTCAAGCTCAACAAGTCCGGTCTCTCCCTTCATACGCTCGTGTTTCCAGAAACGTAGATAGCTCAAAGAAGGTCGAAGTTGGGACACAAGTCCAGGTTGCTGAGGAACGAATGGAGACTGGTAAAGGGAAAGGTGGTGGCATCTCAGGGATTGGGTTTGAAGGGAATGGAATCGACCTAACCGTAGGACCAGCACTCCGCTACACGAAATATTACTACAACCCATTTGCCTACGGAGGACCCTACAGTCCCCCAGTCTTTGTTCCCATCTTTGGAGCCCTGCCCAACCTGGAAGGCGGCCCAGGCTTATTCTAATCTTATTTTGTTGAACATTAATTATTTACTTGTACAGTTTAGAAAATAAGAGTTTTTCCAGTACGTAATTAATTAAGTGCACTCGTCCTTGTGATCATTTGTAATTTTGTTTTACGACTTGTGCCGTACCTTGCGCACCGAAAATGCGCTTCACAATCCTCGTCTCGCTCCTAGCTGTAAGTTTGAGCTTGACTTGAATTAGTCAAATAAATCTATATAGTATTTTTTAAAATTGTTCTCTGTGGAAAGCGTAAATCATTTTTAAGAGTTGGCAATCGTAGGTTTATTCGTGATTTCTAGCGGAATTGCAAATAGAATTGAAATGTCATATTATGTAGCTTATTGTTTTTTTTGAATATGTCATATTGTCATTGTTGCTAGATTTTGGTCCTTGAACTGCAATTCTCAAGTCGGACAGGTGCTGACGAAGTCAAGTGGGATTACAAGGAATCTTTCTACAAGAATCCCGGATGGTTTTACCCACTTAACATCCCGGAATTTGTTCCACGGCCGCCAAAAACGTTCCTAAATGTTCCGCCACCTCTTCCGCCGCATAGAGATCACCGAATTTCACCGTTAACTAGCAATTTTGCGGGATATGTTGGACCAATAATTCGTGAAGGAGATGGTAAAAAGAAGGAGAAGGGAAAAGGAAAATAAAGTTTTGTTTAATACTTGCGATAATCAGCTTGTTTGTAAACTGCGTGATTTTTCATAGTTTTGAAACTAAATATAACTGTAGGTGCACGGCATATTGCGCATTGGTTCAAAAAGGTCCATTAAGACAAGTTAGCAGCATTTAAGTTAATGTGTGTATTGTCAACACTGTATCCTGTATAAGGGCCGCGCAGGGTCCATAATCTGACTGGAAGGAAATGAAACCAAGCGGATGCATTATTGACATGACCTAGTTTTAGCTGATCCAAATATATCCTATCATATAACATCAACTCATTGTCATGTTTAAGCTTCAAGTTTAGAGTCACATCGATATTCTAGAAAGAAACCAAAATAAACAAGAGCGACCCTTAAAGAAAGTGAAAGTTCTGTGAGAAAGAAAGGAAGGAGTTGAAGATGCGGACACGCATGTCATCATCTGTGGAGGTCCTTAAGTTGACCTAATTTGGACGAAACTGCGTAAAAATTTCGAGGACATATTTAAAGACGTAAACAGAAGGATGGGCCACACTTCTGCTGTGCTTGAAAGCTTCCACACCTACTACATCTTCAAGGACTTTTGGAGTATTGAGACCCGCGTGGATTAAATACATTGGACCTGACCTCACGCAAACATGCATTCCAGCATTATTCTTATCGTAAGTAACAATTCGGATTTTAAGAATCCTTGAGGGAAATTGCAATTTTTGTGTGGAAAAGTCTAGTAGCGTGTGGTTAATTTTGAAAACAGGGAACTTTTGCGTGTATATTTGGAGGAGCCTTGGCTGGGACCGCCCGGCTTCCAAGTTTGTTGACTGAGGACCGGTTGGATTTTCTAGGAGATCCAAAAGAATTTTTTGTGGGATGGGGACCTATGGGATATTTCAATCAGTTTTACGATCCTTCTAATGCAATTGGACCGGAAATACTCAAGGGATTTGGAGCTCCTTTCCATGCCCATAATGGATTCAATCTCATGAGGACAATCACTGCCCCGCCGCTAGATATCCCGATTGATCAAACTACTCCGTACCCTCGTGAGCAGTACAGACGGCAATCACAATCCTATTTCCAGAATCGACAGCTTCCCAAGATGCAATCCAGGTCTGGGACTATTCTACAGCCGAAGGAAAGCTTGCACTTTGCTCAAAATTAAGAGGAATATGCAGTGCTAGGTTTTAAATAATTTATTTTTAAACTCTGTATTTGTAACAATAATTTTTCTCGCTTTTAACATATTTATTAAAATAGCACAGAAAGTGCGAATGATTCAAAAAGTATCAAAGCTTCGTTTAGGCCAGTAGAGGGCGCGCGTGAAGTCTTTGCGTAACTGAAGAGAGAAAGCGTGCGGGTGCGGTCTCGTTGCATTTTTTACTGATACATAAAAATTATTAAGATGTAGGTCAGCGGATATCAGAGGTGATTGACTATAATTTGGAGTTAAGATGTGTAGACCAGAGTTCTGAGTATCAGTACCAGAGGGCATAACAGTTGACTCGTTCTCCTGGATTCGTCAGCGAATGCTGTATATAAATGGAATAATATAAGAAAAAACAATAAATATTATTGGACCGAAATTCAGTACCAACAATATGCCCTTGAAAACGCAGAAAGGGGAATATAAATAAATATTGAGGGAGGAAGGGAAGTACCATTTATGAAGGACGAAACGTTTTCGAGCAACAACAAGGAAGAAATTTAAGGGGCAGTTCAGTCGTGCAGAGATCTGTAACTTGAGTTAATTTGTAGGGCCGTCTCATGACTTACCAGACCAGGATGCGTGGAATTACAGTGTCGGCGAGAAGATTTGCCTGGACAAGGAAGAATAGAGATGGATGCAATTAGTTGGATGGTGGATGCTAAAAATAATAAAGGAGAGGCCTCTTCTTGAAGAAAATAAGATTGTTTACCACCAACTCCCTTGCTCGCTTTCATATTGCTTCTCCTGGTAATCCCGAATATTCAGGGAAGTTTGAGGACGTGCGTGAGATGGATTAGCTTGAAAGCCTTGAATTTTCTGGCCTTATGATTCTAAACTTGAACAATCCGTTCCAAAACTTCCGGGGTATATATACTGGGATTTTTAGAATCCAGACCATTTTAGTTCGGTTTCCTGGAGTTTACACTTAAACGTCAACGGAGTCAAAGTGGATAAGACAATTAAGATTAAGCTTGTCATAGGATTGGTAAGTTGAAGATAATTTGGATACATTGAGCATTTATTGGTTTTTGAGTATTTTTGGACCATTATGAAACTAATGTTAAGATGTGCTAGGAAATTAAATCTAAAGAAAAAATTGTTTGTATTAAATTACAGGTGAGCTTTCTGGCAGTTGCAGCAATATGTGGAGCGGAAAGCACAGAGGTATGATGCCATTTAACAGTCAGCTCTATCAAATACTTGTCCTTACTCGGTTCAGAAAAAATTTGTTGGAACATGTTTCATTAGTATAGCGTAATATTATAATATTAATTTATCGTGGGCTGCTTTAGGTTGCAAAGCAAACTCCCGCGGAGGACAGGAAAGGCCTGCTTTCATCACCACCACCGCGGGTATATGCACCCCAAATTCAGGTCGTCCCGATCTCAATACCTATTCCTTATTTCCAGTCGCCATCATACAGTAGCGGATATGGAGGACAGCAAAGCTACGGGGGCGGTAGCTCATACGAAGGTGGGCAAAGCTATGGAGGTGGTCAAAGCTACGGAGGTGGTCAAAGCTACGGAGGTGGTCAAAGCTACGGAGCTGCACAGAGTTACGGTGGTGGCGGCCAGAGCTATGGTGGTGGATCCAGTTCCGGAGGAAGCGGCTCGAGCTATGGCGGCGGTTCCAGCTACGGTGGAAGTGGACAGAGCTACGGTAGTGGGTCCAGTTATGGCGGAGGCGCCCTAAGTTATGGCGGTGGGTCCAGTTACGGTGGAGGTAAAGGGGGTGGCTACGGATTGTCAATGCAAATGAGCCTTGGCGGTGGGTACGGACAGTCTACGTATGGAAGTCAACAAGGCAGTTATGCACCTTCTCAAAGTTACGGAAGTCAACAGGGCTACAGTCAGTCCGGAAGTGGTTACGCTCAATCGTCAGCAAGTTATGGAGGTCAACAAGGTGGAGCCGGAGGTTACGGAGCTAGTGGCTACGGTCCATCTGCAGGGAGCTATGCTGGTAGTGGCGGTGGCGGAGGTGCTTACGCTCAATCTTCAGCAAGTTATGGAGGTCAGCAAGGCGGCGGTGGAACCGGTGGTTACGGTCAATCTGGAGGAGGCTATGGAGGTGGGGGCTACGGAGGAAGCGGCTACGGCTCGTCAGTAGGAGGTTATGGCGGTGGAGCTGGTGGTTATGGAGCGGTGGTTACGGTCAGCCTACAGGAGGGTATGGAGATGGGGGCAGTGGAGGAGGTGGTTACACTCAATCTTCATCAGGTTACGGAGGTCAACAAGGCGACGGTGGAGCTAGTGGGTACGGCTTATCTGCAGGAAGCTATGCAGGTAGTGGCGGAGGTGGTTACGCTCAATCTTCAGCAGGTTATGGAGGTCAGCAAGGTGGGGGTGGAGCCGGTGGTTACGGTCAGCCTGGTGGAGGCTATGGAGGTGGCGGTAGTGGAGCCGGTGGTTATGCTCCATCTTCAGGTGGTTATGGAGGTCAGCAAGGTGGAAGCGGGTATTAGATAAATAAATAATCACTTCATTAAAATAGCTACTATATATATATCGACTTGTCTCATTTAAGATGTTGGTTGTGCCCGGACTCGGGTCACAAGTTGTACTCCAATCAAACGAAAGTTGTATACATAATTATATTTGTACTCCAAAATTTTAAAGCGATAATAAACTAATTTGCGAACGTAATAAATACTTTTGGATTGTGATTCTATCACGAAAACTTTTGCCGCAAGCATTTGAATTTAACAGGATCCAATTTCTATCATTTTGAAGACATCAAGTCCTTGAGCCTTGTGAGATGGAGAAAGTTCTGAAAGTTTGAATGAGATTGATGATTCAGGCAGCACTGACGGGTCAACCATCTTCTTTTGTACAACAGCCATAAAACCGTTTCTTGGGTTTATTTTAAAATCGGAATATTATATAGAAGTCGTATTGTGCATCTTGACAAATACTTGAGTAATAAGCTAGTGACAACGCAGTCGACTAGTTCATCCTTTTCGAGTTAACACGAAATGGCAAAGAAGGAATCACATAATAATTCTGGCTTCACCGTTTTGAAGGTAAGGTAAATTTTGGAACGACTCCTACTGTAGCACTAAGTTGTATTACACTTTTCGAAATAGCTGAATAAGTTATAGTCATTAAAATAAACACATTATTTTTTAAAGCTCTGCTTAATCTTGTACGGACTGTGCTCTGGAATGGTGATGGTAAACAGTCTTCCAGTTTGGGATGCAAGGCCAGTGGAATCAGTTCAGGAAACTCCTGGAGAAGACCGATTTGTTCCGCCGACGTTTCCTTATTGGGGACCCTTTGGATTTACAAGTACTGCGTTGCTATGTCCTTGGCTCGTTGGACCGTTCGCTGGCTCGTGGAATCGCGCTTGTGCTGGACCAGTGCCGCCGTTCAAAAAACAAACAGCTTGAAATCCACAAGAGTAATAAGTGTGCAATCATATCTGGAAACAGAAAATTATCACGCTGCTATTTAAATTGTTCAAAACATTGTCATAAATCACTCAAGCAAGTGGTGCAAAAAATATGCACATGTAAGCACATAACATAAATTAAATACCTGGTATAAATGTGAAGTTACGGATAACAAGACAGCACAAATCATATAACTGTGAACTACTCTAACAGATTAAAGAAGCTGATTTTTTTATCCTGTATTTGCATCTGCTGTGGTAGCACCTTGACTATTTGTAGATCCGGCAGGAATTCGGTTTAAGTGGAACAATAATGGAATGACGTAAATAGAAGCGACGTACAAAATATTTGTTATCGTACTTATAGGGATCACATTACTTCGGTTCATTGTCACGACACAACGAATCACTGCGTATGCTTCGAATATACATAGAAACCAATAATTAAGTAACCAATACAAAAAGTTAGAGTGAGTGGGATGGACCCAATGTAGTCGACCCCGGGTCGCTGTTGTGTAAATTAACCTACGACATCCAACACCCCAACCGTCCATTAAAAATTCAGACATTGTTGAAGAAATATCAGGTGTATAAACTTCATAACATCAATATAATCAAACCCCCTTATAAAAAAATTATTCGAATATAATCAAAATTTCAGAAAAGTTTGGCTCCCTTTAACACAAAAAGTACTCTACAGATTTTGATAAGAGTTGATTCAGCAGAAAGCCACACTTTCAGAATCGTGGCGACACTCTCAGGCTAAATCGCTGCATTTCATCAACGGATCTTTAATTGTAATTAAAGATCGGTTGATTTCTACCTGCTACCGCCAAAATGTCAATGCAATGTAATTCCGTTTTCGTGTTTCCTGGGTTATCAACGGAACCGCTAAATTTAAAAAACAATTTAAATTAAATTTAAAGGCCTTTGGAAGCAACCTACGATTCCACGGGAATTCCAAAACGTTTTGTTAAGGGCTTGACCGATTCCTAGGTATCGCATGGGCTGCATGGCCTGAATCAACGATCTTATGCGCCACAGCGTATCTATGAAGATTAAGATTTTAAGATCTAATGCATGGAAAAGTTGTGGAAATGTTTTGTTCAAGCAATTAGCCTACGGAAATATTTTGGTTGCATTACGAAACAATACTTTTTTGAAACTGAGGCCCTAAAAGTATTTGAATTAGGCAGTTAGATTTTGCTATGCCTTTTAGTTAAGCATACATATGTGATGTACAACAAAATCTTCTCCCGGGAGAAAAATTGAGTATGCTCTCCCACCGAAAATGGAAGCATTTCAAACAATACGGGGAAAGCTGGGTGTTGGTAAAAGGAAGAAATAGGGGAACATTACGGGTTCTAACTACATTTATGGAAATCAAGATGGAGAAAGTTACACTATTTCAAACAGATCATTACGTTGTCTTGAACTATGTGTTTGGACCTATGTGTTTTAACTTATAATCTCAAGGTCGGACAACCTTTCCATGCATCAGTTTGTTTTAAAGGGAGATAATAATTAATAATTATGGATAACCTATAATGAAGTCCTACATTTCACCCTGGATTATCGTAATCACCAACTCCTTTAAAATCACATTCCTTTTAGGAAACAAAAACAGTTCCAATAGTTCAAACATTGGAGCTTTTTTGCATTGTCGCGGAACTAAGAGGTACAATTTTGTATAAGATCCTAAATCAGCAATCTGAACTGAATCAACTTTTATGGAAATATATACAGTACAATTGCACCGTGCAATTTGCACGGGGGGCGTTGCCTAGTGATTAATAAAGATTAACGTAAGTAAAATTAGTCACTCAGTAGTTAGGTTCAGTAAACATAGCTTCACTTTGAACGTGATAAGTTTTCCTGCAGAACTTTTTCAACATAAACGCTGTCCGGGGACTAGCACACACTGATTATCCTTTTCGTATAAAATCAATATTGGTACTAAATTCTCTACTCAATCAATAACTTCTACGGGCTCTGGACCCTACACATGCATGAACACTGAGAATCGGGCATGGAGCTCCGGAACATCATTAAATATTCATAAATACACTCTTGACAACTCTCCTTTTTCATGGGTGTAGCACGTGGCCAATTATATCAGTGCTACCTGTAGCGTACGGAAATATATAAACAACAAGAATCCAGGATTTTATCGTTCTACCCTTAGTCGACTGTAAACATATGAGACTGCCGAACGAATTCTTGATATTAGTTAACTTTCAGATAGTAACTTTAACAATTTTATCAACTTCCTCTTTGATATTCTCGACATTAGTAGCTCGAAGAGTATGTATTTAAAATAATATTGACATTATCATAATCATATTGAACAGATTTCACGGTTTCCTTAATCAAATCACAAACTTCAACTTCATTATAATAGGAACAAGTTAACTCTTGATAATATAATCAGATCCATTTTCTAAATTAATATCCTTTACCAACCTCTGCCTCCCTAGAGTTTCCTCTACTTATCATAGTGAAATACAATGTTTAAAGCTTGTTAAATTCTCGATACTGGAAAATACTGGAATAATATACATAATCTAGACTCTGACCTACTTGAACAACTTTGCTCTTCGACTTAATCATCACATCTAGCAGAAATATCACACTGCATAATTTGGATACTAGTTTACAAAACTTTCGGTTTGTAAGAATGGGGTTATTTAACAAATAGTAAATAAGGTATATGTTTTTTCTTTGTCCTTATAATGAGCGTCTGAATCAGGGACTTGAATAATTCGAAATAGATTGGCACTTTTCATTTATGATCAGCATGATGGTAGGTAGCACCAGGAGGAACGGAGTCTCTCGGATTACTCACGCAACCATCATTAGGGTCAGTTGAATGCAGGACTCCTTTTTGATAGACAATGAAATCTTGCTCTTGCAGTCCTCGCTATAAAGGAACGTGAGTCCATTAGTTCAGCACTCACTAACAATTTTAAGTATCAGCTACAACGAGTTTAATTCAAATTAACTGCATAAGCATACCTTCACGCATGCTGTATACTCACTCAAGAGAGCTTCACAGGGCGACATAGATTTACCACCACGTAGAAAATCATTGGCAAACCAATTTTGAAAGCAATCATCATACATTAACTTCAACGGTGTGCATTCAGACACATTACTTCCAATGATGTCCAGTTCATCCTAAACGATGGATGAATAAAATCAGTCACAAACGTATCTAATATTACATCCGCACGAAACTCAAGCAGTTCCAATTACCAATCTTGAACAGTTTAAAAGGACGCCGTACCTGATCTACTGTTGATATATTCTCGTCGTCTACTTTTTGTAGCTCTTCCCCACACTCATAGTATATATGATCATGTGATGTATCTACAAGGTACACATTAAATAGAAACAAATTAAGTCAATACTATGAGATTTTACACCAAACAATTCAAACAAAACCAGCTATTAAAGAGCTTACCGCCTGTGGCATTGATGACTGAAGCGGTGCGCCTAGTGCCTTGGCTGCAGCTATTATTACTGTCATAATCCGAGTTAGTCTTTGGTTTTTCTTCGAGGCCTAAAGAGAAATAAAAACATTAGCAGGCAGAATAAATGTTCATAAGTCAGGCTAGATTTGAGCCCTGACCTAGTCAAGAACTCTTGCTCTATTTGTTGGTAACTCTGACCCTTAGTGAGTAACTTACTTGCGGAACTTGCAGGTGGGATTGGTAAAGCTGAAGAATCTTTGGTTCCGGATCCGAACATGTACCTCCATGCTGAGCTCTGTACAAGTTACAAATACAGGAAGCATGTTTATTACATTACAATGATGTACACAAAAGAATTATTTTATGAGTATGTAACTAGTATTTTTTAAAAAATGCAATTTACGAGAGGATTCATATTTTAGTGGAAATTGCAAAACTACGATCTTGATTTGGTAAGGCTCTTCGGTTGTTCGAATCATGACCACGACATCATAATTGCGTTCCAAGTGGTATACAAAGTAAGACCAAGGAATTTGCGAACGTTTCCGGAAGTCTGGTATTTGGATGATTACTTGATTGCATCGCAAAATGAATGTACTGATTTAGTTAGGTATAGAGCACTTCATTCACCAGTATCAAGTATTCCATACAATCGACTTGGAAATTCAAAAACCGCAATGGCCTTGCTTACATTTAATGATAATTATGGATGTGTATTATTCATTTTGAGAGTGGATTCACTAGTTAACCTGCTAATATTCACTTGTAAACAAATTTAAAACCACATGTACTTCATAATGATTTCAATGAAGTAGTAAAGCCTGACTTCTAAGATGAAATTCAATTTTGATATTGAGTATTTTCACAATTAACTTTAACACGAAAATTCCCGTCGCAACTCGCCGCAAATCTCAATCGCACAATAGTCACATAATTAAATTAAATGTAGTAGTGGAATTATTTTTATCTTTCGACAACTCTACTTTCCCGCCGGAAGGGAAGTTCCCATCGACTTTTACGTATGGCCTTTTCCATGTGCCATAGAAATTTTACTTCCATAGTATATATAATATTTTCAACGTGTACCATGCAACTAAGTTAAAATTTTAGAACTGAAGCAGCTTGGGATGCACAAAAATTCAATCACTTAACAAAAATTGGGGAAACTACATTTGAAACATATTTAATACTAATGAATTTTCAAAATGATCTATGGATGACTCATACCTGCAACTTTTACTTTGAAATCCTGACAAGTTCCTAGTACTACCAAACGTTTATGTAGTATGTGAAAAAATAAAAAAATAAAGTACAGGTAGTAGGGAGTAAATAGTCCAAGTGCAAAAAAATGAGCGTTGTTTTTGGCATAGGAGGGAACGTACAATGTTGCCAATTTCATGAATTTAGAGGAATATTCCAAAAAACTTGGTTACCTTCTTGAAATACTGAGTGCATTAAATAATTTCACTCCTCACAAGAAATTTTGAAATCGTGTAAAGACACGTCAATGGCACAGATGGATTAATCTCCGATGGCGGCAGCTTCTATTGTGGGTATGGTCATTCGAATTGTGCGGACAATTTCCAGTGGACAGCTGCGTTTACGACTTGTGCAGGTCATTCCTGTTCCCTTCATCTAGATGGAAGAGCTTTTCCGAGGGCTTGTGGTATCGGCCCTTGTTGTCTAGGTCCGCTTACCGTGGTGGCAGTGGCAGTCGTAAACCGGGATTTGGGTTGATTTGGAAGTGCTTGTCCTTGTGCTAGCGCATCGTTTGTTTGAAGTGCTACCGTTCGTCCTTGTAGGTGCTGCTGGTGGTAAGATTGAGCCGGGTTATCGGCCCAATCTGATTTGTCGCTGGGGGTGCTTCTGTGCTAGTAGATGCTGCTAATCGCGGGTTTGAGCCGAGGCGTCGGCGCAGCGCAACGCATTTGGCCTGGGCGGATGCTACTGCGCTTGGACCTGTACCAACGGTCGTACTTGATTGATCGCCAGGCCAAACTTGTGGGGCTGGCTTACCTTCTGAAATACTCTTTTGTAGAATAATGTTTTGATCCTCTTTTCCTTCTCACCAGCGAAGTGAATTGGTAATATTATAGATTTTTACTAGAAACGGTAGCTGTTCAACCTTACAGAAATACTGATAAGTGGCCATGTAATCGTCAATTATCATGTCAATTGCAGTATTCATTACTAATTGCATAACTGGAAATGAAGATGGAAGATGCTCAATGCTAAAGCAGTGAGTGCATGCAGTTCCTTGGGTACGATAAAATAGTTTGTTTTTCATTAAGTTTGGAGAAACAATTACTGTCCTATCTTTGAAATCAATAACCAGTCATGTAGCAAATATTTTTCTCTGGATAACTCTTAATATAGTAAAAGGTTATATTAGGAAAGGATCGTTTACGCTGTCCAACACACTTAGCCACATTATGAAACAACGATAGGGACTCATTGAATTACCATGCCTTTCGAATCCCTAATAAGTTGTTTTGTTATTTCTACGAGTTAAAAAAACAATGATTGACGCCACCACACATTGAATTGCACCTTAACCTCCTCATATTCGCTTATTTCGCTAATCTTCAATTTGGTTCGGACAGTATAACATTTATGAGAAGCTCTGTATTTAATTACAGGCATACTCCCAGATTCAGTGGACTCTTTCTCATATGCATTCAATTTTAGATCCGCATCTAGTTGCATCCTGTTTTTGGGAAGGAAACGTGAGATAAGAGATAGCAGATTAATTAAGACTCAAACGAGAGGCGTTTTCTTCTCCAGCACTCCTGCTGGAGGTATTACTAGAATGAATTATTAGTCTTAATCACTGTCGTATTTGTTGGTAGAAAAATTATCTAACAAGTCCTTAAACTCAATCGTGTGTTAACTCCCTACCTCTACGAACGAATGCACCAATTCTTTTGCTTTAGCACACTGTAGCGTTCAGAGCAATGAAATAGCTTTCCGTCTTTTATATATTTTGCTATCCGATTTATATACAAGTAAGAAAGTCTCGCTGTCGGATTTTCTTTTACGAGTTACAAGGAAGAAGCTCTCGCTGTCGGATTTTCTTATCAATGGAATTTAGGGTCCACTTTTTCATACCGGTAGGTTGATAACACAAAAGGGCAGAATGTATGGAAAAGATGACCTGAAGGATCCAACAAGGGAGGAAAGTCTCTTATCTGAAAATTACCATAACAACATTACAATAATGTCGGAACTAATAAGAAAAATGTATTATGATTAAACAAGGGGCTTCTATTTTCAACATACTCGGCGAGTGTCCCAATAATTAATACATCCTCCAACCATTCACTTCTAGTAGAAGGGAAAACAATTAGGAGACTTTTAGCAAACATACCTTTTCGGTTTTGTATGTACAGTACGAAGTTTTACCGGTGATAAGTGATACTATCACTGTGAAAGAGATGGATGTATGTTTTCCTCGGTACTTGATGTACTTAAGACCTTGGCCCTGTCCGTTTTTGTCAATGGGATTTGAAGTTCTATGCGTAGTTGGTAGAATTTTCAGGATTCCAGCAGGGACTTTATCTGTTTACTCAATCAGGTGATTACAGGACGGGTCACACACTACGTATCCTGTGGAACAAGGAAAAATTTTTGGCAATATATATGCACGGAATGTAAGCTTTCGAAAACTGGATGAGTGGCATAAAAGAGGTGGATGGGCAGTGCCACGTGGAAATGTTCATTAGCCGAAACGTGTACGGAGTGATCAGACTCCAAAGCTTTGGAAGCTGTAAAAAAATTTACCACATGGTGAAAATAATACTAGATTTTTTGTTTTTGCAACGTGATTGCAAGTACTAATAGTCTAAGATTGAAAGTTGGTTAACTTTATGAAGGTATATAGAAACAATTAGCAGACGTGTTGAAGTCAATTTAAAGTTGGTATCCATTAGAAGTTTAGTAAAATTAACTTACCTCTGTGAGATTGTTAGGATTAGGATATATATTGAGTCAACATGTCTTACTCGTCGTCAATAGAGTTTGTGCGTCACAAGAAATTTAATTACAAGAATAACAGAAGGCTGGAAATTGATTGCAGTCAGAATGACGAGGTGTGCTTAGTGGCGTCTCCAATTAAATCTGCGGATGATGGATCCTCTGAGTCCCCGGGTAGCGCAACCACGTGCGAATCTTTCACATCAAGCCAAGGAGGTCTGACTTTCTAATAAAGCATGATGTATAAACTAGAAAATTATCGGATTTTGTTGTGATTGCATCTATTTTCGCGTATTTTCTGACCTGCCCTCAGGTCAGATGCGTGAAAGCGCTTAAGACAATCATTAAGGTTACATATTTTATACCTAGTTGAAATTATTATTCAGATCCAGCAAGTGTCAAGAAGAGCTATGAGACAACGCATGAGAAGGATGCTAGGACGAGTTTAGCTTGCCGAGAATATCAGCTCATTATCGTTGAATCTTCGGATAGTTGCCAGAAGGATTGTGAACCGTTGGACTTGAGGGTGAGAGGGAAGAAACGAAAATATTCAACCAGCTCAGAGGCAGAATCCGATGAGGAAGACGTTGTTCGGAAGAGCGCTTCAAGGAGAGTCCAGCCGCGCTACTGTAAGGCCGATAGCTCAAAGGAGAGTCCAACGGTGGGCAGGACAACTATTTATGCCGCTGCTGAATTGGGAGTTGATGAGCATTTTAAAAAATCTTTGGGGATTGAATGCTATAATGCGATTTTTCGGTCTACCAATCAGCGTAAGTGATGGGTTTGTTAACAGTTATGTGCTACAGGTGTAGATTGATTGAGTTTTGATCGCGCTTGCAGTTTGTTTGAAAGAATCTCGGGTTCAATGATTTTTATAAGATGCTTTTGTAATGTACTTACTTGTTTAATTAGGAGCAATGTCACCTTATTCTCCGGAGAGAAGTACGTCATGGAGATGGAACCGTGATTATGAACCAGCAAATATTAACCGTACCTATCCCAGGTCACAGTTATCCAGTTCGAGTGATTCAGGTCAGTGTTTTGGTGCTAAATAATTTTTAGTTGTTGGATCTAGGCTGTTCTCAGAGCAGGGCACTTGGTTTAAACTATAGGATTGATTTTGATTTTCAGTTAGCATCGATTCCTCTATTTCAAAGAACCCGCTACCTTGGAAGAGGTTTCGTGGTCAATCTTATGGCCATGAAGCAGTCGTCCGAGAGGCTGGAGTCGATGCTTAGGAGTTAACCAACGCTGGAACCTATAACTTGGTGGTATGTTGGGATGTGGTCATGATTCAATCTTCAAGTGCCTTTACTTTTGCTCAATTTGATATAAGAATTTGCCATAGCTTTATTTACATGTTACGTTATAAGTACAGTCGTTATTTGATAGAAGTTATTAGTTTTTGGGTTTAATTAATCAACGCGTTTACGATGAGGTATAGCTGGTTTAACTGTCATCACACTAGCTGAATATAGCCAACTTCTAGACAAACGCTTAGAGAAATATGGGATCTTATTAAGATAGTTATGTTTGCTATACATGTAAAATTTTTTTCAATAGAAGGTGATCTTTTCCAGTTTTGCTTTAATTGCAGCAGTAATTGCTTTGAAAATCCCGGAAATCTTTTTTTCATTGTTTTTGTGAATCGATTATAATGACCAGATATATTTTTGTCAACCTTTCTCACTATCCAGATTGACTTGCTGGCCAACGAAGATACATGTAACTTTTGGTTGGCATAAAGTTCAGGTGGTTTGATTATTTGATTTCTCTGTGAATTAAAAACTTGAAAGCCAAGCATATGTGATCCTCACGTGCAATTTTTATTATTAGGTGAATTCGTAAGAAATTCATAAAATTTTGAAGCAATAGCTTATGTGTACATTTTATACACACTAAACACCGTTTTATATTTGTCTTCATTCACGTCCATATGCCAGAGTTACAGGTTAGGTAAACACAAAGTCCCGTTCTACCTGTGTATTATATTATCCATGAATCTAATTAAGGGCTCAGGTATTGTGAAGAGAAGATAGCCTATTCTGATTGGAAAGGACCTGGACGGCGGTGTGATATTTATGTATCACATTTCTCTTTTGACCCACAAATCTAGGGATACACGAAGAGGAAATTTTCCACTGAATCTCCTCCGTTAACACTTTCGCTGGAACAGGTTGGCTTTAATATGGCTCTAGATTACAGGTGGAGATTACACGCAATGAATGTAGGTCTCATAGGTTGCGGCCACAATAACTAATCTAGGTCCAGCTCTAGATTTATTGAAAGAATTTCTCAACGCTAGGGATTTAAAATGCTACGGTTGATGAAACACCTATTTGGGTCCAGGGATGGAGGTGGGAGACTCGGTCAAGAGTTGCAGTGTGTGCATTGTGCTGTGAGTACCTTACTTTTAATAGAAATGTTATTGACTTTCACCTGCTGCTTAAAATTGAGTCTCATCTAAAATTAGCGCGGTGGGAAGACGTAAGATGGATTTTGTGCCAGTTTTGGATTCATCTTGTTCCTGACAACAACGTTGGTCGTGTTTCTCTTCAAAATGTGAGGATTTGTAGTTTTGCCCTGCATCCAGCAAGCTTTGATAGTGTTAATTTAGGAAACGCTTCAAAATGAAGCTGTTACTCTTAACGGTACGTTTTAAGGCATCATGGAGCTGATTGTTTCTGTAGATTTAAGAAAGTATAATTTTGTTTTAAATGGTGCGAATCACAAGTAAAGCGCTTAAGATCTGCGGCAGTGAGAGAGCATTGAAAAGCGTTGAAAACGTTTTTGTGAAGGAGAAAGCATTTGAAATTTGGAAAAGATTGAGAAATTAATTTTTTTTATTAAACAGATTCTGGTCTTTTGCGGGATTTTGGAAGCGCTTGGATACATTCCACAAGATTATGATTCAAACAAGAGGTCTAAATCCGTACTTGTGCCACCTCGGCAGCTGCAGTTTTATAAAAAGAAAGTATCAGACTATGCGCTGAAGCCTTCAACGATACCGCTTCCGATAAGGACGAAAGCGCCGACGTCAAATCGCAGAAGTTGGCTCTTTGGTAACGAGGATGAAGCTCCTGTAGAGTCGTCACAATCGTCGGTGGAAGCGACTGCAGCAGAAGACCGTATTTTCTTCCCGCCATACAAGTTCCCGTTTTGGGGTCTTCCTTATGGTGTTTACAGTAACGGAGGGTTCTTTAACCCGGGTCTCTTCCCGTTCGTGCCAGGTGGCCCTGCTTTCCCTCCTTATGACGGAATCTTTGGAGGACCGTTTGGTCCGGGTGAGTTTCCAGGACCTGGACCTACACCGTTTACAGACCCTCCAAATGGTACCCTTGGTGCTCCTGGTGGTGGTCCACCTGGTATAGGGGTGGGTGGTATGTCATACCAGCCTATGGAAGGTCATCACGGCGGTGAATCGTATCCAGGACAAGGCTATTCTCAGCGACCGGACAATTATTACGAATATCAGCATAGCTTTGCTCCAGGGCCGCCCCAGGTTCCAGGAGACGGGGCTCCAAGATCGTCCAGAAGTGCTAAAATTGACAAGGAAAAAGAAAAGTCCAAACTCAAGGATAAATTTAAGGGGAAATTTAAAGATAATAAGGGAAAGGAGCACAAGGTACATCATGTGAAGCCGGTAATGGTGAAGCCGCAGATTGCTTATCCAGCTTATCCTAGCCAGGCTTACACTGCCGTGAAAGCTGAAGGTCATGTTGTAAAGCCGGTAGTTGTGGAGCCGGAAGTTGTGCAACCGGTTTACCCAACATCTTATGGAGGTCATCAATCGTTTGGCTACGCAGAGCCTTATCAGCCACACCATGATGCGTACCCTGCGCCGCCGTATGGAAGTGGATATGGAGGTCATAGCTATCCACCACACTATGCGCCACCACCACCGTACGGAGGTCATAGCTATCCTCCCCCTCATGCACCGCCGCCGTATGAAGATCATAGCCATGCTCCTCCTTATTCGCCTGCGCCTTCCTATGATTATCCTGCGGATAAATACAAATACCCGTATGGAGGGAATCCAGCGTATATAACTCCACCACCGCCGTATCCGGCGCATACCACCACCACGACAGAAGCTCCAGCACCAGCTCCATCACCAAGTCCACCAGAGAAACCAAAGAGAGCCAAGGCAACATATGTTACGAACGTTATCCAGTACGCTTGTGGTGGTGATCATGCTGCCGCAGGTGCTCCCGCACCTCCTCCGCCGCCGCCGCCGCCACCGCCGCCACCACCACCACCACCACCGCCTCCACCTCCTCCGCCAACTACTGCGGCGCCACCACCATATACCACAACTGCAGCCCCGCCCCCGCATACTTCAACCGTTGCTCCAGCGTCTGAGGATACTAGTCCACCGTCGTCATCTGATAAGCCTTGTGGACATAGTCATGATGCTCCCGGAAATCATGAAATGAAATCAACTTATCAGCATGGATCCGGGTCTATGAGAAATTCACAGCAACAGTCCCCTCCAAGAGGACAGCACCGACAACAGTATCCGCGAGGTAATCACGAGCACCAACAATTACCTACAGGAGGACAGCAGCAACCAGCGAATCCGCAGCAGTACCAACAGCAGCAATCCGGAGGAGGACAGCAACGAATGCCGCAAAATCAGCAACATCATCAACAGCAATCTCCTCCAGAATCTGACCAGCTGCAAGCCACACACAATCAGTTGCCTCCAGAATTTCAACAGCAGCAAATGCCACCAAATCAGCAGCAATACCACCAGCAATCTCCGCCAGGTTCTGGACAGCAGCATATGCCGCAAAATCAACATTACCAGGACCTACCTTCTCCAGGACCACCACAAATGCAAATGCCGCAAAATCAGCAGCAATCTCCTCCAGGACCACAGCAACAGGAAATGCTCCAGAATAGGCAGCAATACCAACAGCAACATCATCCAGGACCTCAGCAGATACCAATGCAAATGCCTCAAAATCAGCAGCAATCTCCTCCAGGACCGGGACCACAGCATCCGGAAATGCTCCAGAATATGCAGCAATACCAACATCAAACTCCTCCAGGTCCTCAGCAGGTACCAATGCAAATGCCTCAAAATCAGCAGGAATCTCCTCCAGGACCAGGACCACAGCATCAGGAAATGCTCCGGAATATGCAACAATACCAACAACAACCTTCTCAGCAGATGCTAATGCCTCAAAATCCGCAACAATCTTCTCCAGGACCCGGGCATCAGCAACAGTACCAGCCGCAATCTCCTCCAGGACCTCAGCAGATGCCAATGCCTCAAAATTCGCAACAATCTCCTCTAGGACCTCAGCAGATGCCAATGACTCAAAATTCGCAACAATCTTCTCCAGGACCCGGGCATCAGCAACAGTACCAGCAGCAATCTCCTCCAGGACCTCAGCAGATGCCAATGCCTCAAAATTCGCAACAATCTCCTCTAGGACCTCAGCAGATGCCAATGACTCAAAATTCGCAACAATCTGCTCCAGGATCCGGACATCATCAGCAGTACCAACAGCAACTTCTTCCAGGATCTACGCAGATGCAAATGCCGCAGAATCAACAACAATTCCAACAGCAACCTCCTGCGGGACCACAGAACAAGCATCAGTATGGTCAGCACCCTCATCCAAATTTTCAGCAAACCCAATTTCAACAAATGGCTCCATCTGGTGCCGGTCCTCAGCAATTCCACCATCAACAATCACCAATGACGATGAGCATGCAACAATCCCCTCACCAACCTTTAGGTCATCAAATACAACAACATCAGCAACCACAACAAAATATGCAGAAGCAACAGCCCGTACCGTCGATGATGCTACCTCATCAAAACTACATGCCCCAGCAACAACATGGGCCAAGTCTACAGCAGCAAAGTCAAGGTTATCAGGCTGGAATGATGAACGTGCCTACTCAAAACCATGCTATGCAACGAGCGTATCATTACAACCGCAGACAGTTTGACCAATATCAACCCAAGTTGGCTGACTCCCGACCTCAACAAACAAGATTTCATGCGTATTCACAAATAAAGCAGACTGCTAATCTAATACCTGCGAAGGAACCGACGCCTCAGTTACTTCAAACTCCAAAATCCTGGTCAAAGAAACCGTTGGGAACTGGAAGACTCCCTCCTAAAACGGAGGAAGCAACAATTTCATCCCGCAACGATGTAGTTGCCTCCGAGATTTCTACGAGTCAAGGAGCTGCTGACCTTGTTCCATCAGATATGCCACGTCCAAACTCCATCAGTGTGAGTACCGAAGAAAAGTCGCTAAAACCGAAACCAACTGTAAGTGTCGAAAAAAGCATCACTTCCGTTTCAAAGCATGTATCCAAAGAATCTGGAGGTCAGAAACGGACAAAACGGAGCGCGCCAAGGCCGCCACCACCTCCTCCTCCGCAGCGAAATATGCGTTATCCTCAACCATCGCCACGACAACGCCGTCCTTGTTCTCCTTGCCGGAGACCTTATCGAAAACGCATCTGTTGCAAAAACTCGGAATCTGATAAGCCGTCATTGAAAACACCGCTGAGACCGCGCTATCCTCCCAGAAGGCCTCCAAGGCCCTCTCCCTACAATTACGCTCCTCGAGCTCCTTACGCCCCTCAAGCACCTTACGCCCCTCAATCTCCTCCCGTTCAACAAGCTCCTCAGAGCGGCTACAGTCCAGAGCCTCCACAATACCCTCCTACACCGCCACAAATGCCTGAGATGCCACAAATGCCGCAGATACCACCGATTCCTGTTCCACCGTACATGTTACCAGAATATCAAGAATTGGGCATTCCCGCGTATCCGTCACATCCGAAAATTCCGGAACCGCCCATGCTTCCAATCAGCTATACTCCGATTCAAATTCCTGGAGAACCATCAGAACCGCACATTCAAATCCCGTACCCGTTCGGTTATCCTTTGATGCAACCGAATGCTCTGGAACCTGCTCCAGAAACACCATATCCAATCGGTGCTCCACCACCGCCATTCCCATATATACCTGAACCGGTTATTCAGAATTACGAAACTGCCCCGCCCCCAGAACCGCTGAATCCACAACCACAAATGTATGAGGCACCGCCCAGTTACGCTCAATATCAAAGCATGAATTACCTCTCAGAAGCGAAGCAGTACCAACCACGGGGGTCGAACAGTTACAGTAATCCTCAACCACCCATACCACAGGAATCATACCAGACTTCTCCAGAGATACCTTCAGTTCCAGTACCGGTAATACCGGAGGTTTCATATGACGCTCCTCCTGAAACTGCAGTTATTTCGGAACCAGCTCCTGAACCCGATGTACAAACTCCGTACGTGCAACCGGAAGTGATTGAAACTCCAGTTTTGCCACCAGCGCCAGAAGTGTCTTACCAGTTCCCGGCTGTAGAGACAGCGGATCCACTTCCGGTTTCATTCCAACCTGAAGCAATGCAGCCTGTGATTTACGAATCTCCAACGTTGCCTGACACAGGAGTGATGACCATACCGGTCGCACATCCTGAGCCTTTGCCTCCCATCATACAAGATTTCAACGTGGAGGAGATCGAAGTACCAATGCCACCTCCTCCACAGATAGCTCCTGGCCCTCTGGTGGGTGATTATTCCAGGCCGGAAATTACGGGAAGAATTGTGCCTTCTTACGCTGCAGAAACACAGTTATCGGACTACCAACCGGTTAACCAGTATGCGCAAGCTCCAAACAGCTACCGCCGGCCACCACCTCCCCCACCGCGCAGACCCATGTATCCGCAACGACCTCCCCCCAGAAGCCGGTACCCCCGAATGCCTCAGAATTCCTTCCGAAGAAACGAAGAAGATGGCATCGATGAAATACCTCATGATCCTCCGGTTGACATGAGTGAAAGCGCCCAGCAAATCATGGCATCAGGTTTAATGACAAAGAATCTAACGGAAGGAACACAACCCTTCGACTCCACTCTCATGACATTCAACCTCGATAATGACAAGCCAACAGAGCTGTCCTACAGAATAGGCGTTTATTCTCAGACAGATCCGAATAGTAGCGGTACTTCGTCAGCGTTTGCTGCCGTGGGACCGAAAAATATTGTCGTTTACGCTAAAGCGCCGGGAGATTCACAGTCTTCGGACGACAGTAAAATAAAATATGTGGAAGACCCGGAAAGTGGAATCATTGCATTTCGAAAACCTTCAAAATCCAGCATGGCTTTGGGATATATTGAGAATCTTGGGAAATCTGAAGAATACGAATTTGTTGATGACGTCCCAGAGGGGGTGGTGATGCAACGTTGATGCAGGAAGGAATTTATTTTAAAATGAGAGATAAAATGATAATTAATTTTAAAAAATTGTACAAACCATGACAGTATTTTAATAAAACAAATATAATTTAAAAAATATTTTCTATACTTGAAAACACCTAGGATGATTATCGTGGGAACTAACGATCAAAGATTTGCGAATTTCCTACAAAAGTTTATAAATTGTCTGCAGGTAGCCTCGACAATGTCTGAATTTGCAGCTCCTAGAGTTGCCATTAGTCAAGGAAACGGCAGTCGAAGAGACATACGTGGAGGGTGGCGGTGCATATTGTTTAAAATGATAGCAGAAGTGTAATTGCAGCATTAAAAATAACACCATTCAAATTCAAAACTGTAGTCTTCCGGACATAGTAGTAGTTGCCAATTTCAACACGGATCGGCAAACATGAGCGAAGGAATTTATCAGTTCGTTTGTTATGCCCTTTCCAACTTTCCAAAACGTTAGTTGAAATGATGTAAAATTTTCCCATTTTGCGAAATAGTATTGCCAAATACATGAGTCCTGTGCATGATACAAAGCCCATGAGAACAGCTCGGTTTCCCTCTAGTTTGACAGAGCCGTAGATGCTCATTATGACCGACAGAGACATGGTTATCTTGTGGCCTGGAAAAAAGATATCCTTGCAGCAAAAGCTGAACATGTTTTGTAGAATCTGAAAAGATCTGTACATTCCGATAAAGTCTTTAGAGCTATCGGTCAGTTTGTGGTGTTGCGCTGAAGTTCTGCGGTGGCGCTTCCTGCTCAAGAAATAATTAAATAGGTAATCAGGAGCGAAGGACTAGCTACTTAAGATTGTTTAGATTAGTGACTTTGCAGTTGAGGGAGCTTAGTGCTCTACGTAAGTAAGGAAATTAGATGAAGTTGATGCTTTGTCGTAGGCTTACCTCATCCCCCTTAGCACATGAATCGAAGGAAAAGCGTAGGTGTAGAGGAGATGGCCGTAGAAGAGGAGCTGGGCCCAGAAGGACGTCCATATTTGGAAATGGAGAAGCGTGAGAGGGATCCTAAGGAGATTTGTCCTGGGGTTGTTCAAGAGGGATGTAAGGAAAAAGGGACGTTCCGGTTTTCGTAAAATGAGAACAACGTTCTGGAGCATAATGAGTCCTGCCATGCATATGAAATTTCGGCAGAGTTTTTCGCATCCGTTCTTTGCCGGGGTTTCCTCTCCTATCGCGCGGCGCTTAGCTGAAAACACGCATCTGTCTTTCAAATAAGCGCAGACACGGCTGGCAGTTTCTTTGAAAATGAGGCCAGGAAGGAGGAGCCTAAAAAAATGAAATATCTGTTACTCACCGCTGAATTCTCTGAAGAAATTGATGTATCCTCGAATAAATGTCGATATTTCTCGCCATCTTGAAAAGGTAGTTAGCTGTAGATGGAGCGGTATGGCGTAGCAGCTAACTGTGTATAGCAAATGGCAGGCCAATGGTAGAACGATTTTGCCGCTGTGCGGGAAAAGCGTTTGACCAGTACGAAACAGAAGAAAGCCGACGTAGAAACTCATAAGGGAAAAATTTGCAGCGCTGAAAACAGTGTACAGTATGGAATCCGCTAATTTGACAGTTTTTTCCACCTTTACCCACCTGATGGGCCCGCTACCGCTTAAAAAAAGTAGTTTTATAGCTAAACGGAAACAACGTTCTGTAGTTTTGCTCAACATTTTAAACCCGTGGATAGAGGATGACCTTGAACTTGGCGCGATGGTCTTGAGGAGATGTTAACCAAGGCGGGAGTCACGAAGAGGAGTCTGATGTGAGTAATAGTGAAGTGAATTGTTATGGATGATTTGGGAAACGGAGAGCTTTGTGACTTACAAATTGAGGTAACTTGCAAGTAGATAGTTCCAAATGAACAGGAGCTACATAAAAGACAGAGTGTTCCTGAGAATGACAGGATGTGATTATTTGAGCACATCCGGAAAATAACAATCCCACTCGTAGTGTTTCCATAAATATCTGGAAACCATCCGAAACTACCCTACCAACAATTGGTAGAGCGGTCTCCTGTAGCAATTATCAGAATTGCGCGTCTGCTGTTCTCATAATTGGCGTAAAGGTTTGTGTCTTTTTATTGTTTTAATTGGTCAATTCTGTGACCCCAACTGCGCATATACGTTAATTGCCTTAGAGTTTAGGCTGAGATGGCGTAAACAAACTCATTGCTCAAACTGGGGTACAAAAAACGTTGTGTTTGTCAATTGCCGTGTAGTGTAACGGAAGGGTCGGAATCGTTTATATTTTCAAAGTTTGCATATTTGCAGTTGCAAATATCTTGATTCTTCCTCTGATTTCTAGAATATGAGTTCTGGATGTAAGTTAATACTTTTTCATTCCTTAGACAAAATCAAAAAGCCTGAAAAACGTGTAGAAAGCGCTTGGCTGCAATCCTCAGTTTAAAAAGTTTAGGAAAATTGCTGAAGTGTGGTCATTACCAATATCTTCGCTACAGCCAACTCCTATTCATTTCCACCTACGCAAACTAATTTAAAGCTAAAGTAGGAGCATTCTCAAGGGAACTAAAACGTGAAGACCTGTTGGATTACACGCAGAAGGCGTTTAAAATTATAGTTCTCTGGTCCTTGTCTGTCACTGTGCATTCGTGAATTGGTGAGTCGGAGAAATACCCGGATTCCCCTTTTGCCTTTCGGATATGTAGGGGTGTGGAATCGCGTAGGTGGAGAGGAATTAACTCGTCTGACAGTGTCTCGTTGTTTCTTGAAACGTCAAAGAGAAGCTTGCAGGATTTGCATACAGAAGAGAGACCACACTTACACTTCACGACGTCCTATTCTTTTGAGCTTCTCTGGAGAGTGACAATTTACTTGATGGATTCAATCCCTTGAATTGATTAATTTATCTCTCTTGAAAAGCTTCTCACTTTGAAAGACGAAAGAAAAAGCCTGTGTTTCACCAGAAACCCTAGCACGTAAAGGTGCTTGCTTCGCATTCACTCCATGCCAGGGACGCCTCTGTTTCAGCCCATGACATTAGTCTCCAGATCTCCTCCCGTGAACGTTCCAGGACATTTCCACTCGAAAACAAAAATAGAAGAGGAGGCAGGAGGGAGGAAGATGTGTGAACTTTAGAGGAGAACATTGTATGCATGGAGGAGAAACAAGTTACAAAGGAGGGGAAGAGGAAAGTAAATTTAAAATCCATTTGATTTTAGCGATAACCCCATGGAATTTCTAATCAAGACCACCCTCATTCTTCACACTCGGATTTAAATAAATCGATACTTTTTTAGCTTTTCTTCTACGAAAATCTATGACCTTTGACACTTTGATTTCTGTGCGAGCTGGATATGTGGCAAGAAGTTTTTCTCCTTGAATAGACCTTCTTGACATTCCAGGGTTAGGTCGTAACATAAAATTCTAATGGGGTGGAGAGAAAAAGCTCTCAAAGTCTGAAGGCTAAGACTTATGAGCTCTCAAGTGTGTTGTGCAATTTGAAAAGCTTTTTTGGAATTCGGAAACATTCAAATGCATTCCTTCTAGCTTGCGCATCACCAGAGCTTTCAACAGAAGCTTATAGAGAAATACCGTCAAGGCACGGTATCTTTTAGTAATGGTTATCGGCAGAAGCTTTTTCTAACCGGTTTGGAATCTCTCTTCTAGTTTTCAAGCGTTCAACGGTTCGGATGGACATTTATTACACTGCAGATGAAATTGATGAGAAAAAAGGTGATGGAAAAATATTTATTTACACACTGAGATTGGCTCACAAGCTTAAAGTGCTTTATCCGGCTGCAGAAATGTAAATGACTTGAATTCTGCTCGTGTAATTGCCGCGCTGAATAATGTTTAGTTTTAGTGGTATGAATTGATAATGCCCAGCTTTTACAGCACTATAATAAGATTGATTTGAAGCATGAAAGTAGGTTTTAATTGGTTTTTTTAAATTCCACGACGTTGAAATCATATGCGATATTCGGGGACAACCTTGCAAAACAATCAAACTTCGGCTGAAATTACCTTGAATTACGGATAATGAGGATCAGATTGCAGTAATTCTTGTTAAACGATGCGATACAAAAGGTCTGAGATGTGGTAAGAAAATCTCTCATGCCAGGAAACTACCAGACCTGTTTTTGCAAAGTGGGTACGTAAGAAATCAGTAGTTAAGTAAATGCTGTTGTGGGTATTGATATTTTTGCTAATTTATGTATATCCGAGTGTGCATTAAGCACTGGACTTTTCCTTTTAGATTTAGTAATGCCGGGGGTTTGATTTTCTAATGGTAGTAGATATGTCACCACGACAAAAGCACTCTTTGAAAGTAGACGATATATGCTTTGTATTTTTATGAAAAACGTTGTTAGGGAAATCGAGCTTAATATACATGCATTAAAATGTCGCGACAAGATTGTAAGGGCTATACCAATCACACTTTTTTGTGACAACTACCCGTGTTCCTCTGGCTACCCCCCCTCTGTAATTTGAAATGACAGCATATTTTTAAAAGCTGACTTGAGTTACAACCTCAGATAAGAAGAGGGGCAAATGAAGAGAGATGAGGAATCGGATAGGGGTTGGATGGAGAGAGCTGGAGGCTGCAGACTGCTTGATTGAAGCCCGGGTATAACGGAGAAAGGGGGAGAAGTGGGTCTGATGAGGTGTATTAGCTGCTTTTAAAGTAGAGGGAAGAGGAAAAGAATGAATTCGCAGCATCTTTTTCTGGATATGAGCTTTTTCCCGGTTTGATAAAACTGGCTATTACGATCGGTGTTTTGCCTGTCCACAATCTTAACTATAAAATAAATAAGACATCTTTGTTTTTTTAACTATAGAACAGAAAGTTTGTCTGTGCAGGCCTAACGCCTTTTGGAAAATCAAAAGTATCATCTATGTTTCACCAGCATTACATTTCCAAAAAATCAAAATTATTTGCAAAACAAATCGTCAATTTTTTCCCAATGTCGTTGACATTTGCACAATTATTCTCACTCTTGACCAAAGTTTCCAAAATCTCTTTATTTATATCAGTTACCAAGAGCTATCAATTTTGATCGTGGTTTCAAAATATTTCAATTTTGATCAAGGTTTCAAAGTATTTCAATTTTGATCGAAGCCTCCAAAATTCTTCTAAACTGCCCCCCGCAAGTAGTAAACTGGTCCATTAAACGGCAAATTGGGAAGGATCGATTCCTTCCCTGCAGAATCCTTTGAACACACTGAACGTAAAAGCTGTGCTACCAGCAAAGAATAATCATCCAATCCTTTTCAACAAACTTCTCATACTACTAATTTGTTTCTACCTACCTTTTGCTCCAAGCAGCAATCTACTATTTTCAACAGTTACAGAAGTCTTACCTGGTGTAGTGTGGAAAACTCATCCAAACTCACAGGACATATGTTTGTTTTGGATCCGTTTGTAATGGAGTTAAAGTCGTTCCACGGGAGCGAGAATTAATGACTATCGCTTGTATAACTAACGGCTTTATGGATATGTAAGTGTAATCTATCAAGTCAAACTTCAAATAGATAAATTGCGAATGTTGTGTGAGAGATCTCTGGAGCACCTGCTGTACTCCAGAGTGTCATCCGCGTCGCTCTTCCTCTTCAATTGTCGCCCTGGTCAAGAAAGTACTTAGCAGGGACAACTTGTAAAAGAGTAAGGATGAAGAGAGTGGAATATGCTCTAGATTTGGAATAACTAAGGATCTCCGGTGGACCAGAGGACTGTCTGTGTTCAGAAGTCAATCGGAGCCCTTAACCCTTCACCTGATTAAACCAACCTTCCTTTTCCAATTCGAGCCTTCATTTACGCATCTTCCCATTCTACCAGTGAGCATCTCGGAAAACCCGTTTATCGGTATTTCCGAGCAGAGTTACTCAGCTTGGGGAACCTCTGTCCTGAACCCATCTTAGGGAAAGGGACTTTCATTGGCCTGTAAAGGCGAATAAGAAGTCCGAAAATACGACCCTAACAGTTGCCGTGTGAATCACAATATGTCGTCAATGATGTACGCAACAATAAGATGATTCAATGCGTTGATACGCAAGAAAATCACTTCAGTGACTAATGTTTTAAGATTATCATTGGATGAGAGGAGCGAGAGTAAGCGCTTGTCCAGCACAGTGGATTTGGAGGAGCAACATGTTAGTTATAACTCTGAACGGGCCTGCAATAAGGCAAGCACGATAACATAGTAAGGCATTAATTTAGGGAATTCCAGCATTTAGAGCTTCAGTTATCTGCACTACAAATCCTACTTTCTTCGCAACCCACAGAGTTAATTATTAGGAACACCACACTGTGGCAATCGTGACCGGACCCATTGAGTAAGTTCTTCCTACGGCATGAAAATCACAGCGATTTTTGCAGGACTGATTGCACACTGCAGATTTCTTAGAACAGTGGCATTTAAAATCTGTACATAACTATGCGTTTATACACGTCTTCAGTACACTGGTAGAAGTCTATCATATCTATGGAGCGATTTCTGTTAACGAGTAATTCTGATTTTGTTACAACTTTTTAATTTTGACTGCCTCCACCCAAAGCACAGATCGCATTGGCAATTGAACCCCTCATTCTATGTACTTACTCGACTTAGTCTTTGCGCTAATCATGCTGTTATAATAACATACAATACTTATGCTGTGTATCTTAAGTGACACTTTGGATACTCTTAATTCAAACCGGCAATATGGATAGCTCCTATTCTGTTCCATTTTTTATGGATATCTTTCAGACGATATCTTCTCTTCCTTTCGGAGCGATTCCAATCCAAGTAATGCAGAATGTAAATTTACATTCAGCTAGGAGTCCCATGACTATTCGGAATAAATCATACCCCGTTGATCTTGACATTAATAATATAATAATATAATAATTTATTGATCTGACGTCGATTCAGCCTCGGCTCATACAACGTATTTGTCTCCTGTCATAATGACCGATAATTTCAAAAAGACTCTAAAGAGAGACGGTTCCGCGTGTTTTATAGTTACATCAAGTTTTAGATTAATTCAGGTATTCCTAGTCGATTATTTCATTATAAAAAAGATTCCTGTATCTTAAATATATGTTACAGTACTGGTACAGCTTCAGTTATACGCTTGACTGTCACTTTGATGTTTAATTACACCGAAGATAGGGTTCAGATTATACGGAACACGTAATCACGTTCCAGTTAGCCCAGTCAAAGTGCTTACTTCTTGTAGCATACGTCTTAAAGAGGATCTTGACATTTTGTGAAACCTAGGAAGTACCTAACATTGGTTTTTACTCAGAACTCATGAGGCGCTGCATAACCGAGTGTAGATAAGCTTTTATAGTGTTTTACCAAAATCCAGAACGTAAAGTAACTTCCAGAACGTTGGTGCATTCTTGTAAGCATATGATCCGTGTAGAATATGCATTTCAAATGCCTCTTAAATTTTCGAAGGGTTGCCAAAATCTTTTAGAAGTTTGTGTCTGTACATATACTTGTAACTGTTCGTAAGTCGTTAGATCACATGCCACAATTTTTTGCAACCGGTAAAAGCGAAAACGACCGCCAGGAATTTAATGGGTGTGGAAAAGGGGATAGTTATCTGCTATTCTCTTAGAGTTTAAGGCCAAAGGTTGATGATAAAATAAGAGGGTGTTGCCATTAAGTTTATGTGTCCTTGTGATAAATATTTGGTTTGGAATTTATATTTTCTTGAAAATAAAATCTATAGATTTGCGGGTTTTTCAACACTCAAGTTTTTAGGATCGCGAATACTAGGTGTTCTTATTCCCCTGAAGTACTTTTCTTTTGGCGAACTGATATAAACATTTGCCTCAATTACTGCTGTTTGTTAAGCGCAAGTAGAAGCAGTTTGCAAAAAAGAGTATGGTGATGAAATTACTGCAGAGCCCTAAGTTTTCAAACATGAGTGCTTTTGCAGGATGGAAAGAAGGGTTTGGAACGTGATACCCTCCCGAAAAAGGTAGAGAGGAAAAAGCAATAAAAACTGACAACATGAGCGAAAATGCTGTGAATACGAAAGCATATATTCCAGCAAGTATGTGTGGTACAGCACGAGGAGAAAAATGTGTTGTAATTGCGAATAAATAAAAGACAGATGTGCTATTGAGTCTCACACAAGGAAGGAAAGAAGAAAGCCATGCAGATTTTCAGTTCCTTTTAGAAGATAAGCAATTTAAAAAAATGTGCTAACCCAGCTCCAAAAGAAAAACTCTGAGCCTTCACGGCTCCTGATTCCAAAAGGAAGCATAATGAAGGAGGTAAAGTTTTGATGCTTAATTTGCGATACACAGCAATTTGATAATATAAAAATAGCCTGGAATCAGATCAGAACCAGGATATGATATGAGTAATTTGCAACAAAGCGTACATACAAGAATATTAATATAATTCGCACACTTCCTAACTCCACCCACACGATTCGCACCGCTAATTTTCGCAAAAAATGAGCATCTCCTGACTCGTGATGAGCTGTAATGCGAGGAGGGCGGAAAAGAAACTTAACTGCTACAATCATTAGCTATAGGTAAAATCCTGACTTTGGGCTTAGGTTTTAAAACTTAATAGCTTTGTTATCCTCTCAATGTTATTACCGAGGTTGTTTTGGCGGTAAGGCAGGAGCCATATAGAACACGGGCGGAGAACCTCGAGACAAATTAGAAGGATCGAGGAGAAGAAAAAGTGGATGAAAAATAGATGAATAAAAATTAAAGCCCGCTTCCAACTCATGATTGCGCAATTTAGCTGATGATGGTGAGATGGTGGGAGGATGTGTTTGGAAAATCGGATACGAGTTGTTCCGCCATATAGAGTTTCTGTATTGTGTGAAGGAGGACTTTGACGAGGGAGTCTGCTTAAGAGTTACGGAAGGAAAATATACGAGTCTCTTGAACAGTCTGTTTGCAGTAAATAACACGTAATTGTGGCTACATATGTGGTCTGCCTCTGTGGGGTTTATACTATTGTACAATGAGGAATTCTAAATGTATACATGTAGCAATTTTATAAAAGGAAGATGAGGGGGAAAGCTGTGGGCTCTACCAGGGCTGCTGGATGAATGCTAGTTTGCCTCATATAATGCAACTGAAGCTTGCCTTAATAAATGCACTTCCTCTCAGTCTTTTCCAGCTCAGTGAAGAACATCTCCGCAGAGAGTCAACTTGTTAGCTGAGAAGAGCTCCAAAGGATTTTTTAACGTTACAAGCTTTAAGCTCCTAGGAAAATCCAAGGGAGAAAAAGCCTTTGGACACTGAAAGGATGAAGCGTTAAAGGTGAAGAATTTTGTGGTTCTTGAAGGGAAATGAACTGAATTTTTGTGATCAGACGGTGTAAGGTGGTGGTGGTAAGTATAAGTCGGTGTGAAGTTTGTTCCTTGAAGAAGAGTTCTTCTGAGGCTGGAGTTTGTTGGCTACTGGCTAAAGGTTTTAGTGCTGTGGGACTTTGGAACGCAACGAGATTTTTTTTAATGTCAGCGTGATATGCTCTGACTGCAACTAAAGAAGTGAAGACAGGAAGTGATGGTTTGATGGGAATGGAATGTCCTCTGGAGAGTTGACAACTCTTTCTGGTGCTACTAAACACTCGGGACTCTGCCCAGCTAGCAAGGAAACATTGCTTGTATGTTCTTTAAATATCAAGAATGTTGCGAAAAATGTTGCTACAACGTTGACAGAACGCCCCAACATGCTCAGAACACCGCCAGAACATCAGAAGCGTTACCAAATAAAATGTCCCTTGAACATTACTTGAGAACACTGCCACAAGGTTCTTAAAACGTTGCGAAGAGATTCTAGGGACGTTCTACTAACTTCCACATATTCCAGGATGTATAGTTCATTGGTTGGCTTTAATGAGAGTGCCGATTTTCATCATAGCATTTATTTCGAAATTCGAGGCATCTTTTCACCATCACTGAAATAATTAACCACTTGTAGTTTTGATACACGATGAGTAACAGAGAATTTATATAACTGTACTTCCTTTTCTTCTTTGAATTGAATTCAAGTGAGAAAATTATGATGGACTTGAAACTTGTATATACATAAAATTTGGAATCCTTGAAACTTTACCAATAATTATAAGTTGCGAGTTTTTAAATTCTGAATTGCTTATTTGTCGTAATTTTGCTCCCATTCACCTCAACCTATTCCTATCCTAAACAATCTACCTATTAACCTGATCTTTCCTACCTGAGATAAACGGGAAGCAAAATCACTACAAACAGGCAATTCAGAATTTAGAATCTCTGCAACTTGAAATCACTGACAAAGAGTTTAAGAAAAAATACACTACTGCGTGAATTATTTATTCACGCAGACGACCTTAAATATAGACACTTGGAAATTATAATTAAACCACTTGGCACTGTCGCGGGAAGTGTGTAATTCTACTTGTGTCGGTTACTTAGAATTTCAATTCTTGGCGGTGTTGTGCGCAAGCAGCGCCTCCAACGGAGGTAGACACTATAGGATGCGGCGAGGAGGAGCAATATTCTAGCAATGTTTTTTGGACATTATTACCAAACATTGCAGCAATTAATCAATGAAAGGAGCTAAAAACATCCAAGCAACATTCACATTCAAAATATTAGATTTGCGATGTTGTTGATGTAATTGCAAGTTTCTGGCAATGTTCATTGCTAGCTGGGTGGCGTTTGTCGTAAATAGAGTGGAGGGCTAATGCAATCGCTATCGGAACTGGATACACCAGTTCCAGTTTGTAGTAGCCACTGAATTCTGTAAGCAACTAAAACATGTTTAAAAATGTTGTATTAAAAGAATTTAGTTTTGAGCCAGAGGCAATGACAAGCTAGTAATTTTGATTTAAAATGCGTCTCTAGGAGAAAAAAACCCGAAGGGCAGACATTTGAAATTGTTGAAGAAAACATGTATTTTATTTTTAAAATTATCTACTTGTACATTAATGAAATGGTTTAACATGTGTGTCTTTCGCAAAACACTGGTTTTGCAATTAGCAGATGTTTCCGTGCGCGGATTTCTGCAATGTCAAGGCTCAAGGTTTTGGCGAAAGCTTGGGAAATTGATGTGTAATAATATACGAGCATTATGATTATATTTACAAAAGTAGAATAGTGAGAGATACAGCGTGGTGTACGGTGGGCCGTCGGCTCATTTGGCTGGATTCCAAGTTGTAGGAGGGAGAGGATTTATTTTAATTTTGGATGCCTAATTACTCCAGATTGAGGATAGGGAATAGTAGGGTGAGAGCTGGATAGACGACTGAAGTAGTAATTCTAATTGCACAAATGTTCATTTTCGGGTAACTTCTGCATGGCTGATTGCTGATTCTAGACTTGAGTTACGTAGCTTGATTCTCGGTGTGGAGTTCGGAGAGGTGGTTAACAGAGCTAGGTGTTGTTTGTTGCTCACAAAGTTTGACACTTACATTCGCAACGTGCTGTCCAAAGTAATGGCTGACTTTCAAGGGGCCGAAAGTAGTTTCACGTTGGATGTGTTTGAAGGGTGCGCTTTGTTCACCAAAAACATCGGATTTGTTCATTAATGGCACAGAGCCCTGAAAATTAGCAAGAAGGAGAGTTCAGGGTTGAAGGAATCATTAAGCCCCCTTTTCACTTATTGGAAAAAATAAAATAACTCGCGAATAAGGAGCTTTATCAGTGATAATATCAGTAATAGCAAGCGTTACGGTGAATAAAAATCGGCTAAGCGCGAATAGTATTTTTGGAAACATCCTACAAATATGCCTTAACTTTGAGCAGAAATAGAATTAATTTGAAATACATTTTCGCGGTTCCTATTCGTGAGTTATTTGATTTTTTCGAATATAGTGAAAAGGGAGAAATGAAGTTTAAGTTAGAAGTTGCGGATCTATACGTACCGTGAAACTGTACACAATATTGTACCACTGCCCGGAGTGTAGATGCAAGGGTATGTTTAGGTTGACAGCAAAGGACCCGGGTTTTTCGGATAGGACTTTACCATACATCTGGATTCCAAGGGGTTTATTCTTAGACTCGTAAACCTGAAAATCTGCGGTGTACAAAACAGTCTTATTTTTCGGTCCCTTGAAACCTATGCTAAGAAGTTTGACGTCCAGGTTGAATTGAATGCTGTATATAAGAGAATACAGAGCATCGTTACAAGAATTTAAGGATTTAAGCTGCAAATATTGGAGTAGTCTCTTGTTTTGAATTCTTACGATATATAGCCGAAGGTTTGGTTTGGACGCCAGCAAGGTTTGCCGGGTTCATCAAGGGGGAGAAGAAGTATGCCACCAGGACCCGGGGAATTCATGGTCAGATCTATCCTACTAAATTGGATAAAGAGTTAGAATTGGTTTGTCTTAATACTGGTAGATATTTTTTAGAGGCAAAGAAAGGAAACAGCAATTACGTTGTCGTCGGTTTTCTAGGAGCTGAATTGAATGGCAAGGATGTGATTTCTGATCTGATTTTACGAGCGAAATAATATTCACGTTAAAACATGTAAATATAATTTAAGCAATACTATGTTTGTTGCTTGGTTAATTTGATTTACCAACGTACATGGAATTAGGAGAGAGAAATTTTTGGCTAAGTAGCACGGTTAGCTCTTGTTCATTGAGAAGGTTTTGGTGTCGGACAGTCCCAGATATAAACGATCCGGACAACAAAGGAAAACGAACAGCGTAGACGGCCTCTCCCATCTCTTTCCGTAGTAACTCGGTGTTTACCTGATTATGTTTTTCCATACATACGTGCTTTCCCCACCTGAAAAACGAAAGTGGGGAAAAATATGGATTAATAATTTTGATTAAGGAATGAATTTATATAGATCGATATTTAAATTTTAAATATAAATTAAATGGGATTAAGCGGAAGAAGATAGTAATAATTTATGATGGATAATTTAGATGGTAGTAACTATAGCTGTTGATACCTTACTTCATTAAGAGATGGAACAATCGCTCTTCTGGTACACTGATTTCGTCATGATTGAGTATCTCTGTCAGGGCTCGTTGGGAAAGTTTTAGGAATTCGTCAGTGTTCATAAATTCTGGGAATTTTCTGAAATTATTTAATAGGATATTAAAAATTATCGAGTCTCATTAAAAATTTCTCAATCCAAAAAATAATTATATGAATAGACATTAACAAATAGACATTAACAAATAGAAACTCAGGATTAAGCGTATGCATGGTTTATATTGATTACTTACGGTATCATTAAACTTAAAACTTGTTCGGTACACTTAACAAAATCCTGCGAGCCAAAATGCAAACCTATGTACTTGAGCTGCGCAACATCTTCGAAGCTGAGGTTTAAGTTGACGAGGCTTTGAACGGAAATGCAGTCAAAGCAGAGAATCTGGATAAAGTCGAATTTTTAAATGAGTGGACAGATGTTTGCGAATTAAGGAATTCAAAGATTTCAGGATTTGTTGCTGGCAGAGTGCACCTGTAGAAAAATCTGAAAGGCTTCAGGATTTAATTCAGGTAGGCTTATTTCAAGTCTCTCATAGTCTTTCCATTCCTTTAAAAAGCGATATTCGAATTGGCTGAAGGTTAAAATTAGTTGTAATTTCCATGCTTTTACAAGCTTCTTATCTGGGCCGACGAGGAATTTGACATCGCCCTTGTCAGGATTCTGAAGCCAATATTTTTCTAAACGCTCTCCCACCGAGGAACATCCAATTCTCCAATCTGAAAAATAAAATATAATAGTAGACACGCCTTGAAAGTATTTTTAATTAACTGAAACGAAGACATTAATGACTTTACAGCTAACTAATGAAAGGTAACAAGTTCCGCTTACTTTCCAGTTCATTTTCATCGTCGTGGCTGGCTGCTCCTCCCATGATTCTGGTAAACGGTTAGGATATAATTAGCAAACTTTGAGTTAAAGTTATTTAAAAAATATTTGATACTTAAATTTTAATGTTCATCGGGGAAGTATATTTTTTATTGCGGTGTAAAAATTAAAAAAATATTTTTGTTAAATGAAAGCAGTATATATCCTGTGATGAGCGAGAACAGAACAGAACTGAGAACAAAACAATTGCAAGTCACATCAGATTCCGCGGGGAAGCTTCACTAATCCTGGGTTAGACTACTTTACGTTTGCCGCTTGATCTGACTGCATTTGTTTATTCTAACAGTCTCAAGTAAGCGCACACCTACTGTCACCAACCATTAGGGATATGTGCTGTACTCTAGACCGCTGCTCTCGTGTTCTAGCATACTTATGGTGTCACCCACCACATTCAGTCCATGTGGAAGCTACACGTCGTGTATCTCAGAAGGAGTTCCGCTGTGGTGTATACTGGGCCATATAGCTTGTTTCTGCATACAAACCGTGTAAGCACGGGAACATTTCGTGTAGGCAGAAATCATTTTTTTCCCTTTAAATGCCGTGGAAATTTTATTTCTTGAGGGATTTTCGTATTTTTTATTTTAAAACACATCTTAAGTCTTCCGCACACAATAATCCGGGGTGCAAGGTGCTCTAACAGCCCGGAAATTTTCAGGAAATAAAAATTAAAGTTAGCGGCATCACCAAATTTCCCACTCCCATAAGAGAAGCATTGGGATTCTCACGCGCAAGCAGGTTCTCCGCTGTTGTGGAGAACCGAAAGTTTTCTGAGTTCCCTTTCCAATTGCTCCGCTCAGGAACGTCCCAGAGTCAAGCAGTTTGGCTTGCTGGATAGCTGAGATTGTTTGCTCGATTACATATAAAATTGTTTCTCTGTAGGTCAAAGTGTACAGTGGCTGCAACGCTTACACTGAAAAAAGTCAGTTTTCTTCGGCAGTAGACTTCCAGCGTTGCAGCATCTTCGACCTTTGACCTACGAGCATGAAATTTTATTTAACATATAGAAGAAGACCTAGGCTATCTAACAATGCAAACAGCTTGGCAGTGTGACGGTCTTGAGCGGAGCAATGGATAAAGTAAACAGAGGAAAATCTTACAGCTTTTTACTGTCCTAAGTGCCCCACTCCTCGCCTGAGATCACATGGCATACATGTTGTGTATGCGCTGCCAGCCGCTGCGTACAATTCGTATGCATAAATCAGCTACACCGTTTGTCTCAGATTCAAGCCGTTTGTATCTTCCAGATGGACTGACATTAGGTGTAAGCTAAATCCTCTTTTCTTGCTTAAAATGCCGTGGACATTTTAATTGCGAATGGATTTTACTAGTTTTTTTACAAATCATAACTACATGTTATGGGTCACACCAATCTGGGGTGCAAGGAAACGCAGCATTTCATGTTTGCAGGGAAAACTTATTTAAAGTTAATAACTTTCAAGTCATACGTGAGAACAACGTTGACGTTCAACTTTCCCGCGTTCCTGCTCATGTGGTGACAGCTCTTGTACGCTACGGCCGCTCGTCGTGTGGCATTTTGGGCACAGCTGCTGTTTCTTTTACACAGCTAGAGTATTCTACGACGGGACTGTCTAATGTGTGTGTGTGGAAAATTAAGCTGCACTCACAGCAGGCAAGATACATTGTGTCGTTGTTGTTACAACTGTGCTAACATATTACCAGATGGATGGGTTTATAAGAGAAAGGAGGAGTAAAACCGGCAGCTGATACGGGGTAGCTAATTTGGGTACAATTAATGTATAATCGGAGGACAAAGTAGCAGGTATCGTGGCCAAGAACGGGTAGCTCTTATCTGGCTATGCAAAGTCCCCATTACTAGAGTTCCAAGTCTTCAGTGAAATCACAACACTGACTGGATACATGAAGGTATTAGCTCTGCAATAATTATAATTCTGGCTTTGGGCAGCTTTGGATTACTTACTTGCCATAATAGAGTACTCAGTGGTTCAAACTTTAATTTTACAGATTCGATTTCAAACTATCCGCAAACTTTCCATATCTTATCACTCTAATATTTTTGCTCAAATTCAGATTATCACATTTAGTAAAATACGTAATACCACACGCCAAACAAGACCAACTCTGCTCACTTCTGATTCGCAGAGATAGCTTCCAAAGTTACAATGATAACATTCCTTTAAATTGTCCTCTATTAATGTAGAATGGAGCTCAAAATAGCATAAAGTCCGACACTAATTCTGTATTTTAATATCTATTTTCCGCAATACATGCTTTGAACTTGTGCCATTAGGGACGGCGTGAATTGAGTAGTTGCAAAGGGTGGTGTAGGTCAACATGCCAAAAATCCCGCGCATAATGGACGCCAAATGTCAATCATTTCGACATTTGTTTACGCCCTACTTGAACCATGCCCTTTGAATCCTGCCTGACAACCACGTTAAGAATCTCTATTCCCAGTAGTTCCATCCCAGCCATACCGGTTAAGCTATACATTAAGCCTCCATTTAAGTACACAGTCTAGAATTACAAGTAAATTAAGATGACAGGGTAATTACACGTTTGAGCGGATAAGCCCTAGAGATTGAAAATGATAAGGGCAGACATGAGTGTAAACACTTGAAACTTCAAGGAGAAGCGGCACTGGCTAAGCATCTTCATCATCTTGTATCCTGCAGATTGATGAAGCATTATGAAGCTTGAAGCTGTTGATCTCATAGTATCTTATCATAACGTAATCGATCCTGCATCTAATATTGGACATTACTCATCGCTATTTCAACAAGATTACTCAAGCTAGCTATAAACAAGGAAAAGGAATTAAGTAGAATTGAAATGAATCGTGTGAAGAGGTATATACATTTAATTCCTATACGTATTCCTGCGCACACTTGAAATTCAACGGAAAATTCATGTTCATTGAGTAATGTTCGTGCCAGAAAATTAGCCGGATACGCAATTGTTGCGAATATCTCGCGGGAGGAGGTAAAAATGGAAAGTCCCACCGGTGTTAAACGGCATCGCCTACGGGACTGACAGAGACACTTGAGTTTGGTTAAATGAATACGAAGGCGTTCCGTCATAAATATCCTATTATTATTATTATTAATAACTTTTAAGTACAAAGACAGAGCTTAAAGGAGAAACTATAAGGCGTGTACACAAAAAGTAGAAAAACAAGATTACAGAGTCCATGGTTCATCAGCTCGGGCTGATAGTAACCATGAAAAGCTAATAAACCGTAGTAAAGTTATTGTAAACAAGACTATATAGTGTGTTTCGTATATGAACACGAGGACTAACGAGATTCCAAAGACTCTACCGTAGCAGTTAATCAGATATACCTAATGCAGGAGTGTAGTTAAATCGTGTCTCAGCAAATTAAGTTGAAATTGTATCTGCAGGAGCAGTTGAGCAGCAAGAGTAGTGTAGAAAGGTAGAGATGATGGCGTGAGTTCGAGCCGGGAAACGTGAGACATGAATAGAGGCTCTATTACGTCCGCTCCCGCAGACAGTGAGATATTTTGTTCTTAGCTGGTATCTTTAATGCCTTTCTTTTTTGCCATTTCTAGAATCCCGTGACTCTCCTTCCATAGAGACGAATTTTTTTGAGCAAGCAGACAAGAAGATTCGTTGAAGAAGGATACACATTATACCTGCGGGATGAAAGTTCCTTGGGAATTTTGTAAGACTCACAGAGTTAATTGCCATCGAGAAGGGATTACTCAACTCGCTGGTTGGTGACTTAACGAAACGTGGAAGAAGGATCGACTGCGTCAGAAATATAAAAGCGGTACTGAAAGCAATCTTAGAAAGCGGATACGAAGGGATGAATCAGGTGTGAAAAAAGAAAAACGACTTGAAAGAAGGAAGGAGAGGCTGAAGCTACGCCCAAGTTGGAGCTTTATTACTGAAATGATGATCTGTAGAAATTGAAGTACGGAAAAACACACCTGCAATCCTGCAGAGGCTTTTTACATCCTCAAAAGTACTCTCTTCCTCCTCTTGTCAAGATTCAAACAAGACCCTGCTGTGTCATTATCCTATCGGACTTTGGTTTCGTTATTCGAGGAGATGTAGCGCATTATCAAGAGCCTTTGTATCATTTGGATCCTCTTTCTTGGACAACAAACGTGAAGTTGTCCTAGTGTAAGAAATAGCCTTGGAAAGTTATAAAGTGTGGAGGACACTGTCCGAGATTTATTCAGTGTGTTGGAGGGAGACAGGGAGGGAGTTGTGTCATATTCTTGTAACAGCTGATTAAGAAATACATTTCAGAGACGCATCTCTCCTTTGGTTTTCCATGTTAAAGTGCCCGAGTGATTTAAAAGTGAAGGTTGGTGATCGGCTGGGTGAATTGTGAATTGGACACAAGGAAAAAGATTTAAAATGGAAACGTTTAGGAAGAGTTTAGGAAAAGTAGAGTTTTGAATCAAGGAAATGTCGAAATTCAAATAATGGCGAAAAACTTGAAAGATCTTTGAATGAGTAAAGCTGTTTCAGAAGTCATTTGTACATCAATATGCTGAAATTAGTACAGTCCTATAAAAAACCACTGTAATCAGAATTTGTCCTAATCAGTTGATAACCAACTACCACACTGAAACTCTACATCTTGAAGTTATCCCTGATAATTTGTTAAGTGCAAACTGATTTCGCAGCATCCACCCATTCAGCAGTAAAGTAACTGACTTAGCACGTGTTACTGCAACTGGGTTGAGGAGTGCTGACAGTGTTATTTGTTACACTTGTTGGAGGAAGAGACAGCTCTAATCTTCTGCAGTTACTCTGGAGAGACGAAGGAATTGCAAATCTGGGATCTATCGACCTCATCATCAAGCAGAGCTCATTTTCTATGAATTATTGCAGCGTTGTGTGAAGTGTAATTGAAGAAAATCAGATATCTCTCTGTTTTACCAATCATGCAATGAAGGATATGCAAAAAAAAGAAATCAAGGAGGAGGAATGGACTATCAAGTGTTGAGCACCTCTTTTAGATTGAACTGACTGAGAGTTATCTATGGAAACTGATATACAGATTTGCCTCTTGTGAAGCTTAATGGAAATGTTTTAATGGAAATGAGCGGAGCTTTTACTACTTGAGCCTTTAAAACCTGAGAGAGCGTAAATGGGAGTCAAATGGGATCAGGAGGGCGTCAGAAGCTGAATGGGATAAGTCGATAAGAACCAAGTGTAGAGCAATGCCAAATTCCCGTTAAGTTTATCGATAATTTTTATCTGTTGAGTTGCAAGGGAATGGTAGACAGCATTTAGTAATTTATGTGTCATTTCCCGTCCAGTTTTTAAAATATCATATTGAAGGGCTACTTATTGGGAAAAACATGAGAGTTGATATTCAATGACGGCATAATTGCCTTTAGCTGTGTTGAACTGAAAGTGAAGCTAAAAATTATCAGATGACGATCGACTAGAGTTTATTGCAAAGAGAAGTGAAATTCCACCGTCCACCTTTGAATCATCCAGAATCAGATATGAGAAGTATGAATGACGGTAGTAGTGGTCGAACTGATTTGTAGTAGGATAGCAGGATCTGTGGTCAATGAAATGGGGAAGGACTAGCACGTGTATAGGCTGATGCTGTGGTTGCTATGGCTACATTTGAAAAGAGTGCTGTGAACTAAGGGATTGGTGGAGTGGAGTCATAGTGTTACCAGCAGGCTGTAACAACCTGGATTTTAGTTTTTAAAGACGATAAAAGTGGATTTGTTGGAAGTCGAAGTGATAGACACACGTTAAAATTGAAGTGCGGCAACAAGTTTTCAAAATGAAGCTGACAAGTATATTCAGAAGACATGGGAAGTTGTGCCTGAATTTAATTTTATTTTGCTTGGGTAAGTACGAAATGTTTCGCAATTTTTAAGTTAGTATGGTTTCGCGATTGACATTTGTGGACTATGCAGCAAAACATTCATTGGCTTGCCCCGAATAAACAGTTTTTTCAGGGCTACATAGCCTTTGCCAAAGATGTGATTCTGACATTCCGAGTGCAAGATGTTGTAAATTCAAACACTACTACTGCCTCTTTATTTTTATATTGGAATTTTACGGCGGAATGGGTAGCAGAGCAGAGGCTAATGCGGTACGAAGGATTGCGTGGGAGAGAAATATGGAAGAATTTGTGGATTTTCACATACTATGAAGTAAAATGAGCACGGGAAAGCGGATTCAGTTGTGTAAGATCAGTAAGCGAAAGCTTATTTGCTCTTTTGAAAGGTGAAATATAATAACGTGACTTGAATAATTTAAGAGTGTCTCCTCGTTAGCACGATTCCATTCATCTGCTTGACTCGAATGAGTAAACCCATGTTGGATTGGAACATTATTTATCCTCACGAATTCAGTACATATAGATGGGAATGTAATAAAAATATTAGATTTTGCACGTCAATTATAGAAATGACTCAAGGAATGGAGGAGATGAATGGAGGAGTTAGTTATCTAAAATGTCATCCTCCTCCTCCGTCTTCTCATTTTCTGTTAAAACTTTTAGCTGTATTTTTTCCGGCTAGGGATTTGCTTGAACATATGAAAAATGAGACTGGAGCTTTTTAAATTTCCAGCTTCGGGGAGAAAAGTAGATTTGTCGGGATTTTGACATTTGTTGTCTGTAGGTTTAGTAACCTGTAAAACAAGCTGAGGGTTGGCTGCTTCAGGCTGTGAACTTTATTTTCCCGTTTTACAGTACACATGCAAAGGATTGAGGGCTGAAATGAAGACAAACATAGCTGGAGAAGCAATTGTACAGAGCGTGGGAGACAAAGTTGAGGAAGGACGAGGAGGCGGGTAGGAAGAAGAAGGGTTTTGTCGGACAATAAGATTTATGTTTTGTCTTTGGAAAATATGTGTCAGAAATGTCAGAGGGAGTGCGTGGGAGGTTGGTACGAAGAGAGATAAAGATATGGGAAGAGGAAATCTGGTTACTTTTTGATTCAAGCACAGTGATTGGAGAAAGGCTGGGAAGAAAGTATGCTTTGTTTGTTAAGGTAATGAGGGAAAAGCATCTGTGGAAAATGTCATTGTTTCCTAAAGCTAAAGTACAATGCACGTAGACAGGCTAGAGTCAAAGTCAGGTTGTGTAAGTGGGAAGTAAGGAGGAGCGCCTGGGGATCCGGTTTGGGCAATTATCATAATTAATTTCTACATGTTCTTCGCGAGTAATTGAAAATTGTTTATTAGCTCAAGACATGGGAGGAGAATGGATGAGCTTTGTTTTTACCTTTTCGAGAATAAGGGTGCGTTGGGTGTAAAAGTTGTGAGAATGCGTGGAAAGCTGAGAAATATTGGGTAGGTTTTGTTCAAAGAATAAGTGAGGATTGGGATGAAAGAGAAGACTAGGATGTTGCAATATCAACAATACAGAATGATGTGGTATTAGTCAGTTTTATAGGATTGGAAGGTGTGGTGCGGGAAATGAGTGTCACGATTCACGGTCTGTGTGACTTAAAGCAAACAGAAAGTAATGGAAAAAAATTATGAAAACGGCAAGCTAAAGGTTGTTTTTATTTTTTCAAGACAAACTTAGACATGGCGTCACAGCGCAGTCACGAGAGGATCGACAAGTCGGGAAACCGCATCCATACTTGTCAGAGAACAAGTACAGATTAATGCTCCTAAAATTTGTGTTGGTTTCTAGAAGTTGGTGTAGTATTGTTAAGTATTGGCGGAGGTTATTTTGTGGAAAATTTTGTTGCAAGTAGCAGAACTGCGACTGCATATGAAGCGACTCAGAGTGCATGCGTTGATTCATACTAAATGCCTCAGTGCTTAGCAAATGGTTTTATAAATTAAGGATTGCGGATGTCATATGACCGAAGGTAAATGCAATTTATGAGGATGCAGAACGGCGTTGAGGCAAGGTATAAAGAATCCACTAATGATTCATTAATAATGAGTATGAGCGTAATTGGATTGTGACGGTACTGAATTTATGCAAGATGTGAAATTCTAGAAATTGGTTCCACTATTTGAGGCTTAGTCCGGGCTAGATCTTCTAAGACTTCCAAGGCCATTCCCTGGAGAAAATAAGGAAGATTGATTTAAGATATACGAATACGAAAGTACGAAGCCGGGGAAATTGTTCTTAGGGGACCGGGCGGTACGCGACTGGTCGTTTGGACAAATTAATGCTTGCATAATTCTTCCTAGGAAAACGGTGTCAGGATGAAAGGTTAGTTTATGGCGTAGGATGTGGAAAATATGGTGGGAAAATAAAATGATTGGAATATCATATGGACATTCATAGTGTCGTTTTCTCGCGGTGGAAGAGTGGCGCAGTATTAAAAGAAAGCTTTGGCTTGATAATAGCAGGCAGACAGTTGGAGAGAAAATAGGGAAAAGCTGGTAGGGAAGAAATGTGATCCAGATTCCATCCATGCTATAATTTGCTCACCTATAGACCTAATGACGGTTGACTGAACTTGAATTGAGGCTGCAGATAGAGATTATGGTTAGTTAGATAACACTGAACGTGAAGCAGGATGCGCTAAAAGGTGGGGACGAAAGCTGCATACATCATGTGATGTTATGGAATATATTTTGATACAAGGTGATCTAGAGATTTTTCTGGATGACAAGGCCACTGGAGGAGTGGGAAGTTTAAGTTTAGCGGTGTCCTTATGCACATACAGTGAAAACTATTGCGCTTGTAAGGCTATTAGCATAGTGCGACTGCGGCACGGGGATTTGGTGTAACATGGATTAATTCTTTGTTCAAAATGTAGGGAACGGTGGAATATTAATGAGGTATTAATTTAGAAACGTGTAAAATTTAATTATTAGATGCAGTAATTTTAAATAGTTTTGACTAGCTCTGCTGGCGGAGCGGTGTGAAGTTGCTACTTTTTGAATTGTGAATTTCAAGCAGAGAATTGTGATTAATAACTGCATTGAATCGTGTGCTGAAATTTAAGTACAAGAAGATAATTGTCAATTATATTGCTAGTCCTTTGGATGTTATGACCTGTTGCTGGAAATCTGAAGGGTTGCATAAGTTCTAGTTATGTTTTCGAAATTTAGGTGACTCGTTAATTGAGTTTTATGTGCCGATCGTGTTTTTACTGTTTAAAAACTGTGATATTATAAATACGTTATTACGATAGAATCAAGAATTGGATGGTGAAAATTTAATGAGGGCGGCAGTTTTTCCGGACGGTTGTTAGTGACCTGCCAGGCTGGAAGCTGGAACTGCTATGCTTGTGTAAAGAAAGCAACGAAACGGAAATTGTTGTGATATGACTCTGTGATACTGAAATGGGAGTGAGTGGGACAGAAATGAAAGAAATGATCTACAACATACAAGTCTATATAGTTTTTCAATCGTGAGCGCAGCTAGCTTCGGAGGATTTGATTCGATATGGGGAAATCGATTAAGAAGCGGGAGTCCGTGCTGCAGCGGAAAAAACTGAAAGGCCTTGATATTGAGAATGTAACGAGGACGAAGGTCAATGCTGATCAAGACTCTAATTTACTCTTCCGTTTCGCCAAATATATATGGAATGAAGATAGGAGGAAGAACATTTCTTGTACGTATGACCGTTGACGTAATTGCAGTACTTGAAATTTAGATAACCTCTCATAGTTATTGAAGCTCAAGCTCATGTAATGTATAGTTGTTCATGATGGAGTTGTCAGATGGTCAAAGGCGACTGATGATTGTTTATGCGCACGAGAATTCGTAAGAGGAGCTCGTGCAGATTTGCGGTAATCACAATTGTGGCAAGACTAATATTGATTCGCGACATAAGCTTTAGTTGCTGATTAAGTGGCAGCGTTTCAAGGTCAAATTAAGTCAAATTGATCTGTAAAGAATGAAATGGCGTTGCTCGCTCAGCAATCGATGGGAAATGCTACGCCTCGTGTATGACTTCTGCGATTGAAAATATTTAAATTTTCCTTTATGCTAGAAAGAGTCGATGGTTTTGTTATTGTAATGCTAATGCCAGCTATAATGGATATCTGTAAATACTTGCAGTTTTGTGAACAGCATTATTATTGTTTAGGATGGATTTTCATAATGCTATGATTGTATGATATTTTAACGAGTGTACTCTTTTTGATTGTTTTCAGTGGTAACCGGGCTAATTATCGCTCTACTTAATCTAGTCAATACGAGTTTTCCGACGATAAAATGTCACGGAAATTCGACACATGAGCCGGATTTCTCTCATGCCTTCAACGGGGATACTATCTCGACTGTTATGATTGTTACCATATCTTTTATCCCACCATTCCTAGAGGTAACTTGAATTCAATGGTGAATTGAAGAATAATGCAGATGTGAGGAAAAAACTAATGACATGCTCTTTTGATTTTACTCCCTTTCAGCTCCTTGCTGTAGAATGGATACTAAATAAAAAGGCTGTTAACCCTTACGAATATCATACGGAAGATACGAGGTGGCAACGGACTAGATTCTTTGCGTTTCGGTGGTACAGAGTAAGTTTAGAAACAGCTTTTAAACAGCGATGTTTGTATTTAGTTTGCACTGTGTAGAATTGAGCGTAGTGAGGCATACAGTTATTGATATCGTCGTCAGATTGTATAGTAGGGGACAAAAGCGTGATGGATAAAATGGCTGGGCATCTATTGTGAAACCAGATTTAAATTTAAGTTTGAATACATGTTCCAATAATGAGATTTGTTTGAATTTGCAGGATTACATTTTTGGCCTTGTATTCATGCTGATACTTGTTGAAGTTGGGAAATTAAGTTTTGGAGCTGCGCGACCGCATTGGATATCTTCTTGTATGCCCAGTTTTCCTCCTGAAAATTGTAAATTTGGGTAAGGAGGATAACGTCCAGTAATTTGAACCTTACACGCAGAAATTGGCTGGGAATGACAGTTATGGCTCCGAGACGAGTATCTGACAAAGAACAAGTTTTGTTGAGCAATTGATTAGAAGTTAAATGTGGATTTTATGGTATGAGTGTAAGAGGGCTATTAGCGTTTGAATCGGTAGAGTCAGTTTGGATCGTGTTAATCTGTAGTACTGGTTGAAGTTTAAGGGGTCGGGGTAGTTTAAAGATACAAAAGAGAAGTGTTATTTAAAGTCATCGCAAGTTTAAATGGTCAAGAAGGGGTCCGTGCAGTGCAGTCTAAAGCAAGGCGAATAAGCAAGCGAGAATGGTTTTGAAGGAATGTCATTAAATGTTGTGACAGGCTACACAATAATTGGCGCGAATGACTCTTCGTGACAATTGTGAGTAGACTTGAGTACTGAACACTAATGAGCTGGGACGCTGGGATTGCGAAGGCATTGTAAAAAAACTAGTTAGTTACTTGAGAGGATATGCAGAAACTACTGCAAATTTTTATTACGGAGTAAGGAGGAAAGCTTAAATTGTAAACTGAAACTGCCTAGGGCTACCGGTTTGATGATAATTTCAGGAATGTATATATACTACTGTTTATGAGCTTTTAGTGTATGATGAGTAAGCGTGTACAGATGCTTTGTGAACTGTTGAGTGGTTCAACACTTTAATTTGGTAACAAGTGAGGAGCGGATGTCAGACTGGCTGGTGCACGATGATAAATACTTAAAGTTGTATGTTTGATTCTCCGTAGGGAAAGCCGTGCGTCTTCTGCAATAAAAAAGGGTTTTAACTAGGAATACAGTTAAGAAAGGAAGAAGTGGATGAGTTTGTGAGGGTTTTGTGGGGGAAAAAATAGTGAATGGTTAATTTGGAAGCTGGCTGCTAACTTTCTTTTTATGTAATCTAAAGTGTGAAACGGTATTTAAGTGATTAACCAAGCGTAATGGTTTATTGGGGATGTAGCTGCAATGGTAAAAGCACTGCAGCAGAGAGATTGGTAGCTACGAGTAGGAGTTTAGGGAGCACATTATTCAACAAGTGCGATGGTGGTGTAATGGTGAGCATAGTTGCCTTCCAAGCAGTTGATCCGGGTTCGATTCCCGGCCATCGCATTGACTTTTGCACTGGTTTGATTTGTTTTTCTAAAGGGATTACCGAAAATGTCCGGTTGTTGGTATAATAATAATATATATATGTCGGTATGTTGTTGAAATACTTATTTTTAAATTTACAGATGGGTGTCTAACTATACTTGCTCGAATACGAAATACAGCAAATACAAGCTGATTGATGCGCGAAAGTCATTTCCGTCGGGGCATGCTGCACTTTCATTTTATGCTGGACTCTTCATGATTGTAAGTCGTAATGAAAAAATGAAGATTGCATTATTTAATTATATTTGTGTCTACAAGAAGTAACAGTTGTTTAATTGATACGTTTGCTTTGTTGTGACAGTTATATCAACACTTTAGATTCAATCGGAGAAAGTTGGGGCCGATTATTACACTCCTGATGCACACAATTTGGTTTGCATGGGCAATTGTTTGTTCATTAAGCAGAGTTTCGGATTACAGGCATCATCCTCGGGACGTTGTCTTCGGTGCGATACTCGGAGTTATCGTTTCATCTTTTTCAGTAAGTCAGTATTGTTATTCATATTAAAAGAGAAGATGTTCGATATTTTTATGTTGAATCATTCAAGGTTATTTTGACTTTTTAAGATTGGATAGAACTATTTTCTAGCGAAAATGATGAATCATTGATGAAATTGTTTGTTGATTGCAGGGAATTTACTTGTGTCGAAAATTTTCAAAAGCATTCAAATACGACGCCTGTAAAAATAAAATAGTGACTGGAATGAACGGGAATGGGCCGATTCTCGATAGATTTTCATCCAACTCTACCGTTGGATTAACCCAGCTAAATAGTATTACTATTGCCAGTCCAGGTGGACATGGGAATTCAGTACCGAACGGGGGAATTCATTTAACTAATGGAAGCGTGCCAAAAGATAAAACTTTGCCGTCCGTGAGGAAATTATTGACTTCTCAATCAAATATGTCCGCTGATGCTGTTGAGGCGAGGGAAATGGAAAACTTGTAGCATAGTTTTTGTTCCAACTATTAAGTTGTCAAGCTAAAATGTTTTTTGCTGTCACGTAGTTTATAGCACCGTTAGCTTTAAATCTGAACTGGTTTCGGGATTTTTATTGTGTAGTGTATATTACGAGTGAATTTTGCTGAAATTTGCTGTGTTTGGATAGGTTTTTGTGCAGCGGTTAGTGATTATGATCCGGAAATGCGGTTTTATGAATAGCTTTAAACTTCCGGTTCTGTCACCACATTTTGTCATTTCACCAAAGTTGTAGTTTTAATCCGGCAAGCAGTTATTTTTTTGTATTTCGCTGACACGTGCATTTAGTGGTGGGGCTGAGTAAAGTCTAAAAGTTCAGCGGTAGTATGTTGGCTAGCTAAAAATAATTTAGAGGAAAATCTTTATAATATGTGTGGTCAAGTTACGTAGAATGTGAGAACTATTTTTGGCCGGTTTAAGTCAATGAGATTTAGAGAAATTAGTGAGGCGAGGACAAATCAAGACGGGGTAGACATTTTCTCCTCTAGGCTTAAGTTTTCCACGGGATTTATAAAAGAGTCGTTGTAAACAGAATATTCAGTATTATTGTGTGTGTAACAAGTTATGCGGAAAGTAGAATTCTGATATTGATGGCTAGGACTTAGGACAAATGTATAGCTAGTTTCACAAAAATCGTATTATTAGCAAGAGCGGGAGTAGTATTATAAATATCCAATATGTAAAGATTTAACTAGGAATCTATAGCGTTTAACCTCGGAATCAGGGATATTATCCTAAGATATTTTGTCATTATTCCAATATTACCTACATACTTGTCTATTCATTTGTGCCGATCAAGCCTCTTCCTTAACTGTATAAATATACTGCAGATAAATAATTATAAACGTAAATGTACACTGAACTAAAATACCTATGTTTGACATTTTTTCTCGCGTGTAGTATTTCCAGTCCGAACCCGAAGCCATGCATTTGTATAAAGTTTTGTCAACATATAAGGTAGTCTAATTTCAATGTGGCTTACTTATATAAGCCACATACTTGTACAATAAGTCGTCTTTGATAGTAGCCTTCGTTTAAACTCCTTTATTAGGATTGCCGATGATAGCAAGGAGACTGATAACGGGGTTTCTACAGTTTAAGAGATCTTCTGGGCACTGGGGCGGGGGCTGCCAGTGGGTTTTCGATTTTTTGTTTTGAAAGGCACCCGTGCGGATATTTTCAGTACATGGTCTCCTTCAGAATTATTTTGAACGAGTTTTGTGCCCTGCCTCCCGTGGATATGATCCAGAAGTCGAGAAACATCCGCGTTCCCACCGTATTCCTCAATTGTGTTAAGATCATCGTATATTTCTTTGAGAGAGGGTAAATTCTGCGAATTTTGAAGTTTGAAGATTATTGATTGGGAAATGCGAACTTTAAGGCCAACTTTTATGCATGTAATTGATGGTAAGCTTACACGTGGATGAGCTTCCCCACTTTCCTGAGAGAGTTGGTCAAATTCAGCGCTGTCATCGCTTTCATATGTGTTGTCGAAAATTTCAAGTTTGTTGAAGTTGTAGGAAGCGGCGGCTTCGAGAAGAATATGTTGGAGCTTTTCAATATGAAAATACACGAGTATGATGATGAGAGCATTTATACACAAGAAAGCGAGCCAAATGCGTTCTACGTTGCTGGATATGAGTTCTCGAACTCTTTCGCAGGTCACTATAACTGTCCTGAAACATCCCTGGAATGAACATGACCGTAATTAATTGCACCAACTACTAACTACATAGATTAAACATGGATGAGGTGTGTGCTTAGCCTTGATTCAGACAATGATTTGGATGCGATGCCTTGAAGAGTTTAGATTAACATAAAAGCTTACCCTGATGTAAAAGCGGGTGCTAATAGTCTCGTTCTTGTACCAATCATCTCCAGCGTCTTGAATCCATTTTTCAGCCTCGTTGCCACACCATAAATTTGAATTCCAGGGGAATTTACAACAAGAATATGGAACGAGAGGTTTGCCACTTCGTTGATGAAATACATTGACAGGTGAGCCTGTAAACTCCAAGACTGGAATCATGTAACCGGTAGTTGGGTTCTTTTCAAACGTGGATTCTGCAAGCAAACGGATGTAGTCTGTAAGATTGTCTCCTCCACAGCAGCCTAACTGGAATGGAAATAGATGACTTTGGGTTATGATTTTCGGTGAAACGGATTTGAGGAGCTCTTTCGGTACAGCAGCCCTGCCGCTTTAAGCTAGGGGGTAACGTAAGTGTTTTAAGTGATTACTGAGAATTGTATCTGGTCAATTTTACGTGTAGCAACGGCATCAGAGCCAAAGCGATTTAGGAGGCGGCTATACATGTCGTTGACGAGGGTGACATCACATTGTGAGCCAACACCAACTGCCCATCCCGTGAGGACAAAAAATAATTCAACAATGACGGTAGCGCTACAGATTGTGATGGAGGCTCTCTTTTTGAGGTTAAACATTGAGTACCAGAGGGCTAAGGACATGGACATGTCGAATACGGATAGGGACATGAGGATCATGCCAACCCAATCGACGTAGGGCTGAAATGCAGGCATGTGAGCCTTGAAGGGTGAATACCAGAGATTGTCTTGCGTGAAGAGGAGTAGAGGTGTTATGTTAATTCTAGGTTCGAGATCGCTATCTAGGTTGGGGTTCACAAAGAAGCGAACGCTGGCAATCCATCGACTTGAGAGTAGGCCGCTTGTGAAAATGTAGAATGAAATTATCTGTTAAATGGGCATGGAACGGGGAGAAATACATGAGGCTTTTGTGGGATTGTTTGAAACGTTGAAAGCAAGTATGAGAAGCAGCTCTCAATTCTTAGTACGAATAGCAAAGGGGTGAAGAAGACTTACAAATTTGACGAAAAGAATCACCGTTAAAAACATTTCCGGGAGTGAGCTCACAATGAGGCTCGTTATTCTGAAAAGGGAAAAGAATTTTGAAAATTGGGAAGATTTAGTGATGAATTTAGAAAATTCTGATGAGGAAACAAGCGTAGAAGTCAAGATACTAGATTGCGTTAAGGTAGCAAAGAAACCGATCCTGACCTGACTTGAAACGTTTTTAAGGAACATTACCTATAAATTCATCGTTTTTTACTAACGGTTCTTCGGGCTCGTATTCGGAATCGGAATCCTCTCCGAATGTATAACTTGTCATGAAAGTATCGTGAATCCCTTGTTTTTCATCGCCGTCAACCTTTCCGATTTTCGCTTCTTCGGTCTCTGCTTCAAGCTTTTTCAAACTCTGACTGTATCTTGAACGGATTTTGGCAGTTGCCATTAAACGGGTGAACCTCGTTTTGTAATTTTCTTGACTGGAATCTGTAGATTTGCGATGCCGGTGGAGAACAACGCGGCCTTTCTCCAGTTTGGCCTTTTTATGTGGCATGATTTTATGATTTATTAATTTAGTTTGGAAATTTTAATTAAAAAATGAATGAGTCCTGCAAGCAGTGTGAAAAGGAAGTACGGCTGTGTTTGTAAAACTCTGAATGAATTCCCGCTATTTATCTTGATTTAGCTAGCTGTGCTCCTGTGTTACTGTTGAGACAGGCATTTTCTATTATTTTATCGGTAGACAAGATCTCTTACTCGATTGTTATGGGATCTTGTCTACTTTATCGGAGGAAAAAAAGTTTTGGGATTATGATTTAATACTAGGTGATGTATGTGTGCAAAACGTTTGTAAAATTCTTCAAGCGCTCGGGTCCCCATTGGGACAGGATGACAGGACGGACTTAATCTAAAGGAAACTAAGTCGTTTAAGTATATGTACATCATAGTTGAGGCGTATCCATAGATTTGTTGTCCAGGAAAAGCTGATAATTCCAAGGGTTGCATTTACTGAAAAAAGTTAGCAAAGATAAGAGCTCAAGCCTCGTTAGATCATGTGCATATATGTGCAAAGGGCCGCGTCGTCACATGTACGAATTTCATTCAATGCACATGTGGGTCTACTGGAAATAAGGAACCTGTAATTATAAATTAGTCCTTGATTAGGGCTGGATAAGAATGAATGAATTACTTTTGCAATCGCTTCCTTGCTTGGTTGGGGTTTCAGGAGACTTTTTTTTCTCACAGTTCTCAAAGTGGGCTCATATCAAGTGCTCTACTGAAGTGTTGTCGCTTTTGCAGGACCGAAAACCTTGAATACCTTCACTTACCATTTTTTCTTTCGCAGCTTGTGTGGACGTTACTACGTAGTGTAGGACGGGTATTTTCATCGCAAAAATTATTATGGCTGCTTGGCTGTCACGAAAAACTGTGAAACGGGTCCAATTCAAGGACAGCCTCCATCAAAGTGGTCACAGTTCCAGTAGTGATGATAACTCTGTTGATTTAACAGAGCGGAGCTCGGAGGAAGAATCAGTTACTGAAGAAGAGGTAATTCCGGAATCCTGGCTGGTTGTATCGGTTTGGAGCAACGAACTTCGGTTACTGCTAAAATTCTATGATGAGAAATCGGGGTTTGAAATCCCTCTGGAAAATTTAACTAGATGCGTGGACGGTATATTGAATCTGCATTCGTATAGGATTAGGGAGCTTCAAGTCAGTATGCTGGATTCTGTAACATCCGTGGTAAGTTAAAGTGGAATAAATGAAATGAGATGCAATCCGTTGTGTACTTTTGTATACTCTAAGCGTTGATGTTGAAGCTTTGAAGCTGGGAGAAGAAATTAAGAAAATTCTCTTCAAAGAATATCTTGATTTAAGCCACTAACAATGCATGTACTCAACTTTGCATACGTCTCTCCTTATTCTGGAGAAGAGCTTAAAAAACCTTTGCAGTTAAATTTGACTATGTTTGTTGCTCTCATTCCAACAGTATCAAGTTATGGACATGGATACCAAGGATTCTAATGACGGAGAATATGACAGAATCTTGCTACGTGAAGCGTGTGATAATGGCTCCATCTGTGACGGAAAACTGATTGAGTTAAGAGCCAAGCAAGAATTTGCAGATGTTCTGCGCCAAGTGCTCCGGGAAAATGATGTGCTGCTAATCAAGGGCGGGCGGCAAGCTTCAGTCCCCCACGCTGGCGCTGGCGCTGGCTGCAGAGTTATAGACTTGTCGTCGACGTGGAGTGCACGCTCCACACCTGTAATTGTCGTTATCGTTAGTCTTACAGTACGTAGGGTAGCCGAATTAAACTTGAGTTCTGGTTGTATCCAAAATTTGCGCAAGTTTCTATTGAATGTGAATTTGTTCCACAGGGTCTCGCGACACAGGATGGTGCGGCCTCGCTCCTGGAAATTGTGGAAGGAGGAAAAGTAATGCCAGGAATAGTTTCTCTGACCTATCATGCAGCGCTTAACAACATCACTCGTGAGCTCGAGACGATGTTTCCAGAAGGAAATGAAAATGATAAAAAGAAGTAAGGTTTTTGTATTGGAGAATTTATATTTTTTATAAGGCAAGGAAAAAATATGCTCACTATTGGTTATTCTTTAATATTTTTCGGTCTGTTTCTATTCCAGGAAGGTTCCCTTCTTCCCAGTTGCAGGAGGCAACTCAACTAGAGTTTTAAAAATTATCTGCAATTCCAGACCATCAGGAATTTCAGGTGCGCTTGACAAGACTGGTTCTGCCTGTTCCCTGCTTTATCGTCACTGCTCAAAAGATAGTTTGCGAAGAAATTCGGCTCATTCAGACGAGATTCTGATTGACCGCCACCAAAAGCGATCGAATGAATCTGTAGTAGCTCTGCAGCCCATCCGTGAGCACTTTAAGGATTATGAAGACGTTAGTAATGTGAAAATGAGTCGCGATTCGGAGGCTCTTTCTCGCTTGTGGCGGGAAGGTAGACATCGCCGTCAGTCTCGGGTCAACAACAAAAGCATTTTGAGCCGATCATCTACTTTAGTGAGAGGAGTTATCATTGTTACATTACTATTTTTAGTTATTTTACGAGCAGTAAACTACATTTGAGACTTACTGCGGTGAGGGACTTGAGAACATGGCTATTGATGATGCTGTATATGTTTGGTTTGTTACCTAAGCTCTTTTTGAGAAAGCTGTATCTTCGTTTCCAAATGTACATGCAGATTTTGTTATTCTTGTAAACACAAGATTTGTAGTGTCGGAATAATCTTGCAGATGAATAGCTAAATAATAATAACTTTAAATGAAGATTATGAATATTGAGAATGAGTCTACAAAGTTAATCCTCGCTTGAACCGTTTTGCAAAGAGACCCCTCCAGTAAAATTGAGGATAGAAGCTATCCCTACTGCCGGTTTGAACTACGATCAAACACAGTGTTATCCAAGATACTAGATGTATTTATAATGGCTACATATATGTAAAGTAGTATCATGACAAACGTCCTTGCCACTTGCTTGGATTTGCAATCAACAATTTGATTTAACTTAACGATGTATTAGCAATCAACAATTTATTTGCAATTAACATCGAAATGTGGCCGGCAACACCAATCGCAATAGCGATTTGGTGGCTATATAGTTCATTTATATAAACTCCTATATGTGTACTATAGAAATCTATACATTTACTTATATATATATACAGATATGCGCTATACATGCTATGTATATACGGGAATTCAGATACAACCTGTCGTGACGGTTTAACAGTACCGTGTCAACTGCGTACTAAAAAAGTGTTAACGGTAGCGTCAGAACTAAAAAATGGATGCAGTAAATAGAGTCGCGATAAATGTAATAGACAACCTCTATTGTCATAACTTTTTTCAAGTTATCCTGTAGAGTGAATGAATACATTCTCGTATGTTATATGCTGTAATCAATGCCAATATTTAACACATTATTTGCATCATCGTGAGTCCCGTGGGGGAACTAAAACTTGTTCTTTATTCTTCCTCCTCTCTTCTCATCTTCATATCCTCTCTTCTGCCAATTTCTACTCGCTATTTGTAAAGCCTGGGATCCGCGGCAGTACAATTTTGACATCCAAGTGTGTTACCAACTTCTCCTTCCGGACCTCTGTTTCTTAAGTAAGTTTAATAATTATTTATCCGCTACAATCCGATACTTACAAGGCAGGATACTGTTGCTACACATCAACATCACGCTATCACATCAATCTTTAGGCAGGGGTTTCGTTTTTCCGTCCCAGATGAAAATAAGTGTTCGATGCGGTAGTAGTTATTAACCGTTTAACTGTCTTTGACATTATTTCCAATTAAGAACACTCCACAAAGTCAGCAGTTGAAAGTTTAATTCCGGTCTTTTTCGAATATGACGGGAGTGATGATTGGCGGCCAACCTGGTTTACTAAAGCAATTACTAGTTGCGACGATGTTGTAGATACTCCTGTGTTGTAGCAGTTCAGCTCCAGTAGTTCCTTTGGGTGGAAATGAAATCATTAACCAATCAAGGAAAAACTCACCAAAGGAAACATGTTTCATCTTTCGTTTCTCAAATTAACTAGTCACTTGCTTTTTTGTGTATGATACCATAACTGCGTAGGGCAGTTACAGCAGGCTCGAATAGTAATATATTGGAAAGTATGAACAGGTTAAAACTTCTTAAACAAATATTACTCTTGACAGACTTCATTTCATCATTTGATTTTATTGTGTGGGTAAACGGAAGTATCCTGAGCACCATGATGGCCTAACTTTGCAATTTTGCTACCTTTGTAATTACCGTAGATTTTAAGCTGAAACTTGGTGTCTACATGACATACCTTTTCCACAAAACATGGGTTAGTTATAGTTGAAAATATGTTATTTTTAATACAGGATTCAAAACTCAAAGGTCCTTCTAAAATGCATGTTTAAATGGGGAAAACCTATTAACTTAAAATCGCCTCAACAATATCGATGTCCTCTACCTGATATTACTGCGTGAGACTAATATGAAATTGGGCTATCCAAATCAAGTACGTAGACCTTGGTGACCTCATAGGTTCCTCATTTCACGTTAAGAATTGTTCTCTGCAGAAAAATATAAATAAAATTATCATGGTAATGCGTTTTATTCAAGAGTTGCTTATGCTTTTCAAAAAGTACAAAGGGAGTCTAAATTGCACACATAGTTTAAAACTATTTATTTATATAACTATTTTACACGGCATGTAGATATATATTGATTTTAATGAATATTATATATCTATGAATCTCATATATCTATTCGTGCATAACCTGGTTATCAAATGTAGACGGCATACACCGCACCGATCAGACTAGCCTGGTTTATTAAACTGGCAAAAATGATTCGAGGTTCGTAGGCTATCTCACAGACTCCGAACCGCGAGAGTATTCGAGATGAAAAGGTAAATTATTATTATATTACTAAGAATCATTCTCCAAAGTCCGCTCACTTGAACCTATTTTAAAGGAAGCCCCTGCCCTAGAGAAAAATCGGAATGAACTTGCATCTTCGACATGTGCTTCCCAGAAAACGTAAACATTTTGCGTTGCCGTTTGATTATGTTTATCCGAAGGTAAAATTTGTTCACCTTCAAAGTTTGGGCATGGATTAAGGAAATGACACAAATTAAATTCATTTAATTTTTGACAGACTTTGTAATCAGTAGTTGCATGATATTTTTTGAATTTTGACAATTTCATATCTTTGGGTGCATCCAGTACGTGGTGCTAACTGGTTGATTATAATTTTAAAGGCTAAGTAGGACATGCGGAGGGCTTTGTTCCTGAAATAAGTTGACAAACTACGCTCAATAGATCGTCCAGCGCGGCATCTTCTTTTTGATCATTATAAACATCGTTGAAGAGTACCCAAGGAACGCCCTTCAAGGGAGGAACAAGGGCGTTTGTTTGGTTCCCGTACATGAGCTCCAAGTCGACCCCTTCAGCGCCTTTGTAACAAGCTTCAATGGGTGGGAAGTCAATGTTGAGGACCTTTGCACATTGCTTGGCGGAATTTTCTACCTTTTTGCCTTTTTTACCAAAGCCCTTTTTCTTTCCAACGGTGCACTTGACGAAGGACATGAGTTTGTCTTGGATGGGGATGTGGGCGATAGCGCAAGCGTGTACTGTGTTGCCAAGGCATTCGTGGGGGCCGTGCTGACACTTGAAAGCAAAGCTGCCATCTGGGTTTTGAATCGTCTATTAATCAAAAGAATGTGAGTTTCAGATAAATAAACACACTTCTGTAACGTGGCCATGCGTACGGGTAGCTACAGCGTGTCTATACCGATCATCATGCACAAAGAACTTACGTTGGCGTTTCCGTAGGGAACTAGTCCGACCTGTATATATTTTTTAAGCGCCGAGTACACGGGGTATAATTGTCCCTTTATGAATTTCACAGAATACGGACACAGTGTTTCATAATAGAGGGTAATTTTTACTAGGCGGTCTTCATCCTGAAACGGAACACAATTATGGGCAGATGTTTTAATAAATTAAGTCCTTTCACGTTCTCAACCCAAAATATTATCAAGCTTAAAATTAGCAACGATAATCAATTCTTACGGCCAAGTTTTCAGACGAATCCGCTTGTGAAAATCGTTCAGCAAGTGATGGAACAACTGCTGGTGCTGAAGATGGCGCTAGTAATTGCGAAGGACCGTCAGTAGCATTTGAAATAACAACAAGTAATGCTGATATAATAGCTGCAAGGGACCACAAAAAGTGGATACGACCTGTGGAAGTTTTCATCATGCAAATCAAACTTTGCTGTAGCAGTTTTACAATAGGGGAAAAACGTTTGCCGTTAGATATTTACGGAGCACTGCAGCGTTCGATAGCTATTTCGTAACTGAAATGCTATAATTACTAACTTTTAAACTATGTATTGCGGCTTCTCGATGGGTAAATAATTGTATGGCTGAGCTAGCGTGTTTGGAGCTGTGTAATGAAATTACAAAGACAGGCAAAGCGCTGTGCTTGACCGTTCACCAACATCCAAAACACTCAAGATGTTGTTTTCGAAATTATTTTTCTTGGAAGACGAGAACCAGATGTGTGGATCTCTTACATTAGTTTAAGTATTTGAAGATATCCTGTGTATGAACAAATTCTTATCTATCTTAGAAGTGATCATTTTTCGAATCTGTCTTTGCTCTCTTTTAAATCTGGCTTCAACCTTATTTTGACTTTGATTAACACATTGTGGGGCCAAGCTGCTTTGCAAAGAGTTATTATCAACTTAAGCAGCACACAGATCACCGGAGTAAAGTGCGCGAAGACGTTACTTTGATTTTCCTTGAGGTTGGAAAGAGTCTGGAAATGTTTCCTTTGGACCCAAATAATGACCTTTTGGAATAGTGACTAATAGACGAGTTTAATGATCCCGTTTTTCATATCTTCAATTACGTAGAACAAGGGAAGCTTTGAAGAGCGTATTTCTGAACATGTTCTTGATTAATTTTATAGTTTGAGCAGCAAATCACTGTAGTGTAAAGGATTCACCCGAATCAGAAAAAGGAGATAACTGTGCTTCGATGAGTACGTAAACAAGCTAAAGCATCTTACAATGCAGTTATATAGAGGTGTGCCAAGCTAGAAGTAAGAATTTAATAGAGTCACTGTGAATGCTCTTTCAACACAATCCATCATCATAAGAAATCAACAAGCTTGTCCGGAATCTGGTCCCTGATCAATTAAAACCAGATGCAAGAAAGGACTTACACGTAATAGCATAGAGCATAGCATTGCCATCCCCAGGAAATATCAACTACAACTGATGATTTGCATAATCATTAATCGGCAATAAGTAAACTAAAGTGAGTGCAATACGATTTAAATCTCATAATTTTTAATAGCATTTAAAAATGTTAGTAGAAAGTACTTATAAAGAGTGTATCATCATGGACAGGAATCAAGGACAAAATGTGGGATTATTTTAGTTAGCTATAATATAAATATGCAAGATTGCTGATTTTCTCGTGGGATGTACGAGGCAAACTTATATATTCCATTTGATTTTTAATTGACTTGCAATTAATAACAGCGCGTGATGTATTCGCAGCTAGTTGGAGGAATGGAATAATAAATATGCATTGGCAGAAGACTAAGAAACTGTTTCCAACTAAGCTTTTTGGAAACCTCCTTTATTCGCAATTCGCTACCCCTATTCTTTACCCATGAACCCATGAAATGGCTAGTAAAAGCAGCAGGCAGGTGAGGCACGACAGATGTGGCTGTAATTTGAATCAATCTTTTTCTGAAAATTACCTGACACACGAACGCTTATAATGCCAAATCATATGTGGGACGTTCGGATTGATTGGAATAAAGACAAGTTTGTTAATATAGGGTTACAGCGGTTGTTGCGTAATGTTTATGATACTGGCTTGTTGTAAAGAGACGAACATTACAAGACAAGGAAGGACTGAAAGCTTTTCGTCTAGACCAAAAGCGTTTCGTGTGCTGGAGGAGGACCTAAAGAGGTGTCTTAAAGTTGCAAAAGTGACATAAACTGGTTCTGGAGGAAAAGTTGGATCCACTTTTTGACTCAAATCGCGTGCATAACTGCATATAAGCAGTATCTGGGAATTAGTTTTGCAAAACTAGTAGGCTCGGAAGCGGTTGGTTTGTAGCATATGATTAGGTTGCGCCTCTGCTGGGAATGCCAGGAAACTAGGGATTTATTTGATGCTAAAAATGTTTATTCCGGGGAGATCAAAGAGATCGCGTGATAGGAGGCAAGTGATGTATTTTGCCTGAGGTGGTTACAGATATGGAGAGGGGCGTAGAAAATATTTGCGACTCTTAAAATTGGACGGAGGAAGCAAGCAACGAGTTTGAATTTTAATTTTGTTCTAGCAATCGAAGAGAAAAGTTAATAATGGCTCGCCTCTCTGGAGTGCTTCCTAGTGCTAGGAGAATTACGCAACCTGTATTCGTTAAAATTGTATACAGCTTCATTGCAGTCCTCCCAGGTTTCTTAGCATTGTGGTATAGAAGCGATAAGTTTTTCGATCGGCGGTTCTCTTCCAGGAATTTACACAATGATGCGATGGAATTTGATTTTATCGTCGGTGAGTAAGGTGTTTAGTTAAGGTTGAGCTTGTTGTAAACATTTAGTAAGATATCGGTGAATTTTATCTACAGTTGGTTCCGGTCCCTCTGGAGCGGTTGTGGCGAATCGGTTGTCTGAGAACCCTAATTGGAGGATCCTATTCCTGGAAGCTGGAGGAGAGTCAAACCCGTTGCATTCCATCCCAGGGTTTTCTTTCTTCATGGTTAATTGGAAGGAGACTGACTGGCAGCATTTCACGATTCCGCTCGTGAATTCCAGCTTGGCTTTGAGAGAGCAGGTTAGTTTGTGTTTTTGCGTAGACTATGGCGCCCTCTAACGGGTTTCTATATGCTGTGACAAATGTAAAGATTCAGATTGTAAATAGGTTGCTTTGAGGTTATCAAAAATAGATTTTTTACTGAAAAATCCAGCGAAAGTAACGGAAGTGTAATTTTGTCGTAGAGAACCTTATTGTCTCAAGGAAAAGCCCTTGGAGGAACTTCAAATATTAATTGGTTGGTGCATCTTAGAGGAAACCCCAAAGATTTTGACCATTGGGGAGATATTACGGGGGATTCTTCCTGGAGATATGAGAATCTATTGCCTTATTTCCGGAAGAGTGAAAATTACAAGGGAGAATGGCGAAATTGTGAGTACTTTAAGGGTCTCGATTAAAAGAGCCAAACGAAAGATATGCATGAATTTTTGATCCTTAAAGAGTTTACTAAAGTTACAATTCTATTTGATGTGTAGCAGAAGTTCATGGTCAGGACGGGCCGATGACCATAGAAGTTCCAGATTATAACAGCTTAGGAGATGACATAATAGAAGCGGGAAAAGAACTGGGTTACGATAAAGTTGACCTCAACGGGTATTACACGGAAGGCGAGTGACAATAGCAAATAGTGGTTTGGAATGCTAATAGGTGGCAGCGTTATTTCACAGCTTTTAGAAATCGCTTGCGGTTCATGACTTAGCGTTAGTTTGTGCATGATTTTTATAAACTAGCCGTTAATTACAGGTTTTGAAAAGGTTCATATGCCTTTAAACCGAGGATTCCGTGGATCCGTCAATTTTGCATTTATTCGACCCATGAGACGAAGAACCAACGTTGTAATTCGCAAATATGCGCATGTAAAAAAGGTAATTAAAGTTTAAAGAATTTACTGATTGCTTTGGAATTTAATTAATATTAGCTATTAATTATATAACTGGCAATATAATTGTGTGTTAACTTGGAATATACTTCACGAATAACGGCAAACGTTAATGACTTGTAATCCCAGGTGCTTATTAATGAAATGACCAAGGAGGCTTATGGGGTGGAGTACGATAAACATGGAGCAACGTACAGAGCTACCGCAAGCAAAGAAGTTATTCTGTCCGCAGGAGCGATGCAGTCTCCGAAAATTCTTATGCTGTCCGGTATCGGCATTAAATCGGATTTAGAAAAACTTGGGGTAAGTTTGTATTTTTGTACAGATGTAGGCAGACCAGGTGAAATGGAAGTGCCTTTACAGTAGAACTGAGATGTCTTAACTTGACTTGATTTTTCAGATAAAATCGCTGGCGGACCTACCCGTGGGTAAAAATTTGCAAGACCATGTTGCGACAATAGTTCCCTTTACATTAGATGTGCCGAAATCCTTGATTATCGACAGAGATCTGTCGTTGAATAGTATGAGGCAGCTACTATTCCAAGGAAAAGGTCCTCTGACCTCCTCGGGATGCGAAGCTGCTGGAATCATCTCATCCGATTGGGCAAAAGAGAGAGGGCAGTCTCAGTGGCCAGACCTCTTGTTCCTGTTTCTCGGCGTTGGATTCCACAAAACGTATATTCCGGATGTAACCAGACCTTTCAACGTCATTGGTGAAACTATCGATAACCGAGTAATCGGAAACGATGGACTAGGTGCCATGGTATCCGTGGCTCGACCCACGTCGAGAGGTTACTTGCGACTAGCAAGCGCTGATCCTTATGATCCCCTCGTTATCGATCCGCGATATTATGAAACACCTGAAGATGTGAACAGAACTATCGATGGTATGCGCTACATATGTATAGAAAATCGTTTATTTATTTGCATAAAAATGGTATTCGGGTTAATTTTAATATTGTGGAATTGTTACAGGTATACAGAAAGCCATTGGACTTATCGGAGAGACTGAAGCGTTTAAAAAACTCGGAGTGAGGTTAGAAGAATCTATTGTAAAACCATGTCGGGGATATGGCGGGCGAACTACCGAGTACTGGGACTGTCATCTTAGGCATTTGACCTTATCGCTACATCACGTCGTTGGAACTGCGGCGATGGGTCGCCGGGGTGACGCAAGCTCAGTGGTTGACAGCGAACTACGGGTCATCGGTATTCAAAACCTTCGGGTAATCGATGCTTCTGTTATGCCTGTTGTTCCTGTAAGTAATACGCAAGCACCTTGTCTCATGATTGGAGAAAAGGGAGCGGATCTCATAAAATCGAAATGGAGTACATAAAGTACTGATGTGAAGTTGTAGATTTTCTTTATGTAAGATGCGATGGTACGACATTTTTAGGTGCAATGCATAATATGGTGTATTTTCATGATTTTTACCGATCAATTATTTTCTTGAAGAGCTTTATCAGATTTTGAAAGCTTTTTTTTATTCCCTTGAATTTAAAATGAGTCGTTTATAATACCGACTCCCATTGTTAATTCAAATAGCTATTATCGTGTGTGCATTCATGCAGGAGATTCGCAGCATCGCAGGGCAGCTGCTAAACGTTAGGAAAAGCGAGAAGAAGTGAGGCAACTTTAGTTGTACAGAACTCGACAAAGTTGTGGGTAGACATGCGCTCAATGGAGCAAAATGTGCCTACGCGAACGCCCTCTATCTGCACGGACTTGATATGGCGTTTTACGAGAGCCAATTTTAAGGGGGTATTCTCAGCAGATAGTGCTAATACACATCGCTTAAGCTGCTCTAATTCGGCTGGTATGCGGAACACCTTCTCGTAGTTGACTGCATAGACCGTTGTGACGTACATGGATGTGTACATGTTGAGGAGTCCAATCGGTATATTCCTGGAAAAGAATGCAATGGAAGTGTACCATCCCAGGATAGCCGCTCCCAACAAGTATTGTTTCATGTAAAATACGGGATTTGCGTTAACGACGTTAAACCATCGCAGCGTGAGCTGATGCTCGCGAAAACGAAGAAGCCAATCATGAACAATTTGCCCGTCTCCATCGTCCTCTTGGATTACGTTTGGAGGTCTAGCAGCAAATAAATGGAGTAGCTATTAAATTATTTGAGCGGATTTTATGCAGGAAGAATTTGAGTTATCGCAAATAGTACTTATTCTGTGTGTGACCCTGCATGACCTGGTACTTGTACACATTACCTGAACTTTTCAGTATCCATACTAAGGTTTCCGTTCATGCACTCCAACCAGTACAAATGAAAGTACCAACAGAATACTAGAGATTCATGCCCCGCCACAAATACTGCTTCAACGAATGCTGACCCAGCGTACACTATCCATCCGTTAACGGTACAAGGACAGATACCAGACTGGTCATACAAGTAATAGGGATGCATTATCCAGCTACAATCGGAGACTAGAACCATGGTTCCACCTATGAACATTGCCGGGAGGGCCACGTTGAATACTGCAAGGAAAAGACGTTGTTTGGTCAGTTTGATTGAGGGTCCGGGAACACTGCTCCAGTTGAATGCTTCGTGGTGAGCTTCGTTAACGAGGATTTGCATTAGCTCTGGTTCGGAAAGGAAATATTTGAGCTTTAGCGCAACGGAAGCGGTTGATGAGCAAAGTATGATGGTGTGAAAGCAAAACTGTTCCACTCGAAACCTAGATTTATCCGATACCATGTAAACGAGGGACACGCCGACATACATCAAGTAGTACAAGTTAAGCAGGCTTGAGATTCTGTAGGCCCATAGCTTGAGGACAGAGCTGGTTAGTTGGATATGACGACTCTCTGCGTCAATATCCACCGGAACCGCCCCGAGGCGGGACCAGTAATCCAGCGTTTCAAGGCATTTTCGAGTGTAAAGCGTGGAATCAACGCTACGTTCTAGTAATTTTTGGAACATTTTAGAATTGTGAGTTGCAGATTTGATAAAAAAACGTGTCTATGTGACTGAGAGAGTAGTTCGATCCTTGCACTGGAGGATGTGTGATACTAAAACATATCTGTGCGGGATTCATATTGAACCATCTATATATTTTGTTTGAAAATCTAGACATGGAATTTAAATGCAGCTAAAAATAAGATAAACGATATTATAGTTTAGCTGCTACTCAAAGGAGGTTCGGCACAACATGCACTCGAAAGCCGCCTGTTTCAAGTTTGAAGTTAGCCTTATAATTGTGAGCGAAAGGTAGCTATTTTGTAGCTGGGAAATACAAGCTTAAGAGACGATGTAATGCGAAACTTGGGATTTGATTGCGAAATTGGCGTAGTGCAACTGGAAAATAACAGACTGAAATCAGCGCTAACTGGCGGATGAAATTGTAAAGCGTCTCAGTGGGCGGTAACTTTGAACTTATTTCCTGACAATCTATATAATCCGTAACCTTACCTGTGAAGCAAGTAAAGCGCCGTTTTATAGAGATTACAAAATGCGTAGAATTGAGTTTTAAATTGACTCCGGCAAAGTAGTTATGGTTCATGCAAATCGTTTCATTACGTAACGTAATAAATATCCAGCTTCTCCTTGGCTACAGAGAATGTAATTCCGGAACGAGGGTTGTGTCCTGGTTTCTTGTATTATATTATAACTCCGAACTTGAGGAAATATTTTAATTAAATTCTGCTATGGAATATCAATAAATTGACGGTCCGATCGACCATAATTGTAACGAGCGTGAGTACCAATGTTCGGTCAGCGATGAAAAAAGTTCCAAGGCGAATATGCACAGGCCTAAACGAGCGCAAGAATCGTTGCAAAGCGGAATAATTCACACCTGAATCAGCCCCCACAATGGTTTCGCCCCCTCTCGGCACAACTGTTGAAGCGCGTTTAAAATTTCGAGCAAACGTTTGAGATGCTTCCTCAACCTCTGCTAGTCGGTTCCAGATGTATACGAGCGTCCAAACTACATTTACTGAAGCGATGAAGGAACGCGTTCCACTGGGTCCACTGGTCGTTAGACCTGCAGTAATGCCTACAATAGCGCTCACAAGGAGTGCCGCTTCCCATTCAAGGAGAAAGCCGGAGTATATGCTGTTGAATTCGGTTGAGAGGAGCTGGATTTGTAGGTACTCTGTTGCCATCTTTGGAGCATCTTTTAGTTTGGATGCTTGGAGTATTTTGTGGCAGAGTCCCTTTGCAATGACAATGACTTGCGTCTCGATGAAATATATCATTGCCCATTGAGAGAGCCAGAAGTAGATTTGAAAAGGGGATAAGATGGCCGCGATTGTGGTGGTGGTGGATGTCCACGAGGGGTGAAGTTTGAGAAAGTACGGGAGGGATGTAACGAGATGTGGAAGGAATGGCTTCCGTATTAGCGTCATTACGTTCATGATGGTCACTAACGATCCGATTATCCTTATGGCTCCTAGGAATCTGTCTCCTCTGATTTTGCCTTTTGATGTGGGCTCTAGGAAACAAATTAGAGTTCAGCTAACTTGGAACTTGATGATTACATCCATAAACAATATATGATGACCGCATATGGTCAATTTTACCATTAATGAGCTGATCCTTATGGCAGTATTGGAGGAATCTGTTGAGAAAGTATGTTTGTCGGTCTCTGTGGGACATAACTCCGGCCTGCTGAATCCAAATGATGCCGTAGGTGCAAATTATATATTGGAGAGTGACCAGACCGGGGGCATTGCTATTCTTGGAGTAAATGTGCAATACCCGGGCGATGACATACGCCAAATAGAATGTGTACAGCCAAAATTGGGTGATCCATAGAAGTTTGACCCATGTTGAGATTTTTGTGCTGAAGGAATAAAACCCGGTTTTGGGCTTAAATGTCAATTTGTTTGGAAAAACTGCAAAAACGTTTGCGATTTTTGCACTGAGTATGAAGTGATTTGAATTCGGTAACATTTTGAACGACAACTTGGTCTTGGTTTGTAACAAGTTTGAAGTTGTTAACGATAGCGAGTGAGGGTTAAAGAATGGGCTGAGAGAGTGTGCTCTCGAAAAGGTTCTTGATTGATGCAAATATATTAAATCTGGATTATGCAATTGTTTGGGAACGGTTTAGCGAAGGGTTAGTCTAGCAGTACTGACGGTATGCAATTTTAAAATCCGGGGCCCTGGAGGTGGTCCTTGAGTATCATGCAAATGGAATTAGACCACACGCAATATTTCTTGTTGATAACATTATTGAATTAATTGCGTTGATGAGTATAGGACGTACCTGTGACGATATGAGAATCACTGTATCTTGTGCTGACGTATTCCTTGATTGCTTTTACCTGAGGATGTCTCTATTTGAACTGAAATCGGGGGGGAGGAGGAGGATAAATAATTGAAGGCTTTTCTGAACAATTGACGACACGAGGAAACGGGAATGAAATATTTGCATTTATGATTTGCATGCATTATTAATCTTGGCGACTGTTTGTGCAGAGGCCCGTGTGGAGAGGGGACGGAAATATTTTGCTTCCTGCATGTGTGCAGGAGATGCTGATATAAAGCAGGAAAAGATTAGATTAAGAGTTCACCTAAAATTAATCGCCATATGCGGAAACTCACTTGATATCAGCATGATGTGCGAGAAAATAAAATAGAAAACAATAAGAGCATATAATGTTAAATATATCAATGCCACCGCGGAAATAATGTTGCAATATTTAGTTGAATGGTTGAATTGAGTTGCTCAAAGATGCAAACTGCCACAAGATGTGCACGACAGAGTAATAATCCGTTTGAAATAGTTTACTATATTATCTGCACTTTTAGAGTACTTGAATTCCTAATTGGGTTTTAATAATTAATTGACTTTTCATTCTTTCCACAAGTACTTTTGGGAAAACTTGAGACATTTTACAAAACGGAATAATTATAACTGATTATGGGTCCCAATTACTTGCACAACAATAACAAAGACAGTAACAAAGATACAAATTGGCTTCACTTGACAAAATTCTAGAAACTATTCGCTTGAAAATCCGATTGCAAGATATTCATAACTGCAAATCCGGTGGAAATCTTTCACAGGTCAGACCACACATACTGCAAGTAAAAATAAATTATGACCTACACCTGACCTCATATCTTTCAATACTACAGGCTAGTCTAGAAGCTATTTTATTACTATCGTCAAAACATTCGCTATAATCTGAAAATCTACTTTAATATCTGTACAATTCTTATATATTTTATGTTTAAAGTAATTCATCGGAAGCTGACTAGTACAGTTCAAGTAGAATTGACGATTGACTCATTGGAACCACGCTGAATTGCAGTTAGTTCATCATTTTCTAAGTATTTGGCGTAGCTAATACTTAAGAAAGTAAATATAGTAGCTCTGGCTAAAATGTTATACTAAAAATACATTGATAATTATATATGTTATCAAATCACAGTTCATCATATTGTCGGACTATTGGCTATTAAACCTTATCACTCATTCTAACCTATAGGAACTTGTTCTCAAAGGTTACCGATTATTTCGATACAAATATTATAAAGTCCATAGGTAAAAAAAGCTGGAGGCTCAACCTTAAAAGATACACGCTGAATTCATTAGGCTAGTGGTGCATTTCTGGAAGTTATTCCAGATTCTCAAATCGAAGGTTGTAAAGAAAGTTTTGGCGAAGGAAATTAAAGGGGGATGCGGATTGCAGGCGTAGTGCTGATCGGCATGGCTGATAGCTGGTCCAGATCATCAAAGGTTCAGTTTGAAATTAGAATTGACGCGTCCAGGGGTATTGTGGACACGTTCCGAGCGCGGCTCCGATTTGTTGAAATTGTGGAGCTCCGGCTGTGGCGGTAGTAGCGGGAAGCTGGAAAATTCACAATTTGTTACATGTAAATACTGATAATATTAATTATTTAGAGGCTGGTTGTGATGCAATTAGTTCAAAACGAAAAGTTACCACAGGATTGAGCAGAGCACCTACCGTCGATGAGGTCTGCTGGGGCGAAACATGATCAGGATGCTGATTTACAGAATAGTAGCTGGGATAAGAAGGCTGTGGATCTTGGACGGCCGGATACTGGAAAACATTGTGTCCTTGAAGCACCGGAGTGAGAGGATGAGAGACAATGGATGACCCTCCGGTGACCTGGAGGGGTGCTTGAATGGCTTGAGCGTCTGTGCCCCATCCCAGTTCGTTGTGACGTATCGTAGGGTACTGCGGCTGCTGGTTCATGCAAGACCATGAGCCAATTCCAGGAGTCTGGAACTGAGTAGCGGGCGAGGACGCGTACAGTGCCACTACCGATGGCCGTGGTCCGGCTTGTTGCAAGGTGCCTTGATGAGCGAACGCATAGAGTGCCTCGGCAGTATGGGGCACTAGCTTAACAATTGGAACATCGGCGTAGCGGGCCTAAGTATGACAGACACATGTGGCGTCATTATAGCTTCAAATACAAGAATAACAGAAAAATGTTTGCGATGAATGTTTTTATGGAGGTAACTTTACTGCTTCTACGTGGCGATGAGCCGCAGAAGGATAATTGCGAGCTTCGTAGAGTAGATGGCGAACATTCTTTTTCCAGTCTACTGTCACACAATGGCCGTCGATTATGGTGCCATCCATGTTGCGGATCACTCGAAGGGCATTGTCGTAGCAATCAAAACGGACGTGAACGTGGGTCGTGAAGCCACGAATAGCAACAACGCCCTTATTTCCGTAGGTGTTGGCGTCACAAATGCGCTTCAACGCATGTAATGGCGTCAGGGGGCTGACATTCATGATTGCCAAGGTCCGGCTCTGTAATGAAATATGGCAATAAGTATTAGCGGGAAAATGTCAGGGGATCGTTGATAATAACGAATTGGGATTCAAATCATTACTGGTTGGAAGTTTTAAAAAATTTGACCAAGTCGGGAAATTACCTCGTTACCATGCGACAAATTAGGTACGGACCAGTCCACGTCCAGCGGCTCGTCCCAGATACGATGCTCGTTCTCCAGGATACTCTTTCGGGCAAGTGCAGCGTGACTGGAAAGAATATACAGACACAAGTAAATTAATTGCGGGGTAGTTGCATCGATGAACTCGTTAGAAGTGCATTTACAAAATAGCAAGAAGGATTTTACGGAGGGTGGTGGCTTGACAACGTACAAGACTAATTATGAGTTTGATTGACTGTAGTTGGATTGCTATAAGTGCGTAGAGGTTAGAAAAAAAATGATACGTTGCTTACCGATGATCCGCAAATTCAACAATAGCAAAGCAATATTCCCGTTCATTGCTACGCCGCTGTCTTTGTCTTCGCTTAATGATTATACCGATTATGCCCTGGAAGTGCTTTTTCAGCTCTGTGCATGCCTCAGTCGAAGTTACTCCAATGGGAATCGGGACGATGAAAAGCTTGCGATTCTCGATGCTCAACTGGACTTTGATCTCTTTTCCTGAAAGTCAACAGAGAATCCATTTAATGACCTTGATAGAGGATTGCTGGTGCTTATTTCCAAAAATTAGCAATTGCAATCAAGTATTCATTCTACAGAAGTTTAATAACAAAAGCGGGCGCAAAAATTAAAAAGGAAAAATAAGTTGAGGTTGAAACGTAATACCATTGAATTCTTTCCCGTTTAGCGTGGCGATGGCATTCGCAGCGTCTTCTTTTGTGGCGTATTTTACAAAGCAGTAGCCCCGGTTGTCTCCGGAGAATGTTCTTAGGAGACGAAAGACATAAATACGACCGGCGGTCATGAATAATGGTAGTAGGGTCAATTCGTTGAGATTCCGAGCGAGGTGTCCTACGTGAACCTCAGATCCTGGAAAGAATAAAGATTTACAGATATTTAGCATACCGGATTAATAGGTTACATCGTGGATGAGCAGCGCTGCGACTTACTCAATTTTGAGGAATATCTTATAACAGCGCTTCAACTACTGAGCAGCGTAGGGCTTGAGTACAAAATTTTAGACTGAACTCAGAGACAAAGATAACCTGGAATTTCAGCGTAGGGAGGAAAGGATATTCATGCTAACGCAGTGAGGCTAATGGCGTAAGCGTTGCAACGTTTGGAAAGTAGTAGGCTAAGATACAAAAGGGCATAGAAGACACAAGGGAAACAAGAAATTCAGCGTTATAGTATGAGATAAAATTACCATAAACGGGAATTGGAATGCCCCACCCGCAACGCATATTAATAAGCCCAATTAACTGTAACTGAAGCTTGTAAATGATTGCATTTCAATAACATTTTATGAGCAAAGACCACAGTAGTGAGAAACCAGTGAATAAAGGAAATATCAATATTAATTGAAATAAGGTAAAAACTACCAAGAAGAAGGACAGGAAATACTGAGCAGGTTATGCTCTTGAGAGGTATTAATTGCTGTATGAACGCAACTAGCGGTTGTCGTCCTCATGTCAGTATTCATAAATTATTTATAATTAATTATTCATTTTACTTACCACAAGGAGGGACAGGGCCTCCCCAATCTTTCGGAGGACCAAATGTGTGTTGACCATTCTCGCTAGCATATTCCAAATTGTACGCGGCAGCCAGATCAGCCAGGTTGTCTTCGTTAATCTCGGAGGATTCCATTTTGCCTGATTTTCTGATCGAACTTGCTAACAAAGAAGTAACTGATTTCCCCTGATTTTTGAAGGGAATTAGACTTGCAAACAGAGAGAAAATTAAGAACAAAGACTGAAGCTAACTTCTAAAATATTTACCCAATCACGAAGAAAGCAAAGAAGTCAGCAGAGAAGAAAAGTAAAATTTTGAAACAGAATTTCGGTAGTAAAATTTTGAAGATAGAAAAGGAAATGAAAAAAGAAAGAAGAGAGGACTGTGTCGTCCACGGCAAAATACTGCAATGATTAAGTCTCAGCGTCAGAAGGTCTTATATATAGACTGTGAAGCACGCCTCCCAGATAGAAGGCTGGTTGGATTTGGGTCCTGGAACGATAACGAAACGACAAGAATTAAGGGTGGGATTTAGGCATAAGGGCATCCGAGCTGACCATTATCCACTCGTCCCTTCGAACCCAGGCAGACTTAAATCCCTCCTCCCTTGAAAGCTCCTAAAGCTACTTGATTGGATGCTACGTTTGCTCCGCCTTACCTGCATACATACCGGCTTGTGTGTGCTTACTTATAAACCTTGAAGCGGTTTGGACTTTGGACTCTTTCTCGTGCTATTATCCTTTGAGTGGATAACGTTTGCAACCACGTGACTGAGGTCGCTAGTATTTCCTTTGTTCTTTGTCTTGCTTTGCTTGTACCGAATTTGGGGACTCCGTGCTCAAACTGAAACGTCTGTTGTTGTAGATTATAAAGTATATAATCCTCTCGTTGTATTCACAAGTAAAAGTTTGCGAAACGTCTTCTGTTTGCCTTTGAAGCGACGAATTAATTTGGCTAATCCTTTGAAGGGATTAAGTTAAAGTTTCCTACGTAAACGTTTGCAGAATTCAACTATCGTCGAAATTTTGCTGAGATTTTCAAATTTTCCAGTATTTTGAAGGAAAATGAAGTAAAAAATGCAAGGATGAAATACTCTTGACGTTTTTAGCATTATTTAATTCTGAAAATTTTGAAACTAAGATTAATTGCAATTACGAAGAAATGCTCAATAGAAGGGATAACAAAGTGTGGATTCCCTAATTAATGTATATCGGCATAATTAATTAAAAAATTGCAAGAATTGGCCAAGGACACGACTACGTAGCTACCAGAATATTAAAAACTAGGGAATACACAATTGAAACTACAATTAACGTTGTGGATTTAGATACATAATAGAGGCGGCCGACTTGTGTCCGAATGGGCATTAAGGACTGCATTGATTTCTTTGTTAATTTTCCTTCTACTGTCGGTCTACTTAGATCATCCGGGTGAAATGCTAGATATCGTCGAAGAAACTGTTTGGAAGTGTCGTCAAGTACTCCCATCATTGGATACGTTACAAACTCTACGACCCACCAGAAACATGATCCGGTGACCATTGACACGGTGAATATAACGGGGACTATGCTGTGATACTTGCAAACGCAAACGATGATTAGAGTATTGTGGATGATATCAAAGAGTTTCAGAGTCGGGAGGACAAGATCGCTGACGCATTCGTTGAAGCTGATACTGATGATTTGCAATTCTTTGTAGACTTTGATTGAGTGTTCAGGCTGTCGAAGCTTCGGCAATGTTATATGATTTGGAATGTCCGATCTGTAAAATCACAGTAATGTAAACAAGAATTAGAATATCGAGGACGGAACTGAGGAACAGTCCATAATACAGTAAAAATCTCCGATACTTTGTCAAAAGAAGGTGAATGCGTAGAAGAAGGCTAACCTTAACTGTTCGAGCCAAAATCGCAGCGCTTTGGAGTAAATTAAAATGTAGTACCAAATAAAGTAAATGTGTGTTATTCCAGCACTTTTCATTTGATACTCCCAGAGACAGCTGAAAATAAAGCCGGGTTGCGACCAGGGTCCTTGCGGATCATAAATCCCGATTTTCGGGTAAAGATACAAAGAGCTCATATTGCCCATCACAAAGAATCCAATATAGCCGAAGCCAAGGTTGAAAATACCAGGCGTGAGAAGCAAGATAAACCAGAAGGAGAATCTGTCCGGTTTGGATTTTTGATTGACAAAATACTCTTGCTTAGTCGCTTTAGAGTATCGAAAAAGTCCGGTAAGTAATGATGCAAACATTTTGCGATGTAAAATGACTCCCGTAAAATACATGGCAACTCCTAAGTCATAAACTCCGAAAACTCCGCTCAGAATAACGATTCTAAGATCTTGACCGCGTCTAGCCTCAATGAACATATTACTGAGAAGATGGACTGCATCGATGTAGTGCCAGAGGGCGCAAGTATAGAAGCAGCAACGCTGCCTCCAACCGATTTTAGTGTGAAGCTGGGATTGTTTATAGCTCCAGCGAAATGGTATTGCGCCGTAGGAGGAAGCTATGAAAAAATAAATCGATAAACACTTTAACGTATCGTCGGCAAACATTTTGATGTTAAGTAAAAGCGAGTGGGTCTAATGTCAAAGTCGTGTGAATGCTACATGATGTATGAAAAGCTCTCGCTAAATGAAGTACGTTTCGTATAATGCCGGAAGACTTGGCTGAATCGACACCGGTAACTAATTACACACCAATTTTTTCTTTTAACCAGCGTTTAAAATAATTGACACACTGAATGTTACAGTTAGTTATTTCCGTTCAATGGTATCTGATACCACCGGGAGTGGTATGAAAGCAACGATTAATATTTTAAATTATCTTAATCGGAACTCATCAGCGGTGGCGGCGTAAATGCGTAATATATTAATTGCATTTCGACATAACATCGATTCATCTGTATCATCTCAAAACAGTAGTAGATAGCACATCTGGAGATATAAATTAAGTTGAAAGTGGCCACATAGCTATTACATGACTAACGAAAGGGTGTTTCCGTGTTACGTAGCCTTGTATTATCAGACAGAGAAAAAGTATGTCAATTAAATATTCATTACTCTGATCACCCCATAAAAGCACACGCAGATCTTCTGCTATTGTTGTTTTTCTTGACGATAATCGATGAAATTAATGATACGAATCAAGAGCGACCTTTGTAAGACATCGTAGATCAATACAATAGCATATAAATACCGAACTAAATGGGACTAGTGGGACAAGTCAGTGGTTCCAACATCGTAAAATATTTAATAAGTTGCGTTAAAGTAAGGGAACGCGAGAGAGAGATAGGTTTCTTAAGTTCAATACAGCATTTAGATGAGAAGATTCTGTACCTAAAATTACAATTCGCTATGAAACACGAGAAGATTCACGGTCCGATCGACAATGATTGTAACGAGCGTTAAAACTAGCTGGCAATCAGCAAAAAAGAAGCTTCCAAGTTTAACTCTAACGGGGCGGACAGATTGAAGAAATTTTGAAACCCATGCTCGCTCTAGCGCTTGACAATCGCTGCAACAGTTTGAAGTCTTTGTTGCCAAGGTCTGGGCTTTTGCCAAGAAGACTTCTGCAACGTGCGCAAAGCGATTCCAAATGCAGAGGAGCGTGGAAACAATAGACACGGCAGCGATGAGCATGCGCGTCCCGTCAGATCCGTGTGTCAACAAGCCTCATCAGGTGATGGCAATGACAGAGCTCAATACCAAAATGACCTCCCATTGCAAAAGGAAGGTGGAATAGATGTAGTTGGATTCCACTTGGAGGAACTGAAGTTAACGGTATTCTACTGCCATTGCATTCGGCAACGACTCTGAGCTGCTTCCATGATTTTTTCTTGCCTTCCTCTCGCTACGACGACGACCTGAGGCTGGATAAGGTACACCGTTGACCATTGACCGACCCATATGAATATTTGAAATGGCGATAGGAGTTTTGCAAGCCAGATGAGCGTGATTGGCGGGCCCATCTTGAAGAAGAAGGGGATTGATGTTAGGAGGTGTGGTAAAAATGGACGATTTATGAGAACCTTTAAGTTGAGATAGGTTGCTAGAAGAGCCATGACTCGGGTTCCAGTGAGAAAAATGTCGTTGCCACCTCGATCACCCTTTGACTTTTGACTCCCGGCTACGGAAAAAATATGGGCTTAACAGTAGTACAGCATTAAATGAACATAGGTTATTCGATAGGAACCGGGTACCTGCGGAAGCGGTACGGTGGAAATCCATGAAGCGGTTGAGGAAGAAGGCATGATCTCCCATGCGCTTCACAATCCCCCATTGCTGGATCCACATAATTGTGTACACTACAACGATGTACTGCAAGGTTACAAGGCCTGGAATCTTATTGTTTCGGAGGTAGATGTGTGCTACGCGGAGGAAAACGAAGATGACGTACAATGAGTACAGCGCGAATTGAGCCAGCCATAGGATTTTCCGAGTTCGGAGGATTCGCGTTTCGAATTGGTAAATTGAACGTCCTGCCCGAGTTTTTAAAAGGATTTTATTAGGAAAGATTCCGAGCGCGTTGGCGATTCTCACACTGAGTATAAAATGTTTTTGTGCCGGTAACATTTTGGGCTGATTCCAGCGGTTAATTCAGGTTATGTGAAAAGTTTTCGTTACCGGAGATGCTTTGTTTCAACCGGAAATGAATAAGGACAATGGGGCGCTAAGATTCGGAGCAAATGTGTTTTACTTGCTGAGGTTTCGAAGATACTGTTGGAATACGTGTGTCTGGTACTTAATAGAGGTCATTCTACCGAGCTAAGGCACGCAGTGAAGGCCATTAAATAGTCAATTAGCCAATGGATTTACTAAGTACTGGAGGGGACAGCCCTGGATCTGAAACAAGGAGGAGTTGATATCGACATTCCACCGCCCTTCTCCACTTCATTAACAAAGTTCTGCAGAAGCTAGAAACTAATCAAGTGTCATGAGTGTAAGGAGCGGCTGGTTCCTCCTACAGTTTGAAACGACGGGGTTTGCCTTTAATAGTTTTAGTCCAAAGGTCACTTTGCATTATCACTTTAGTTAATCTGTTAAAGTATTTCACTGTTCAACTGCCTCCGACTCAGGATTGTCAGCATAGATAGTAGAAAGTACGACTTGAAATATATAGGTCATCCAGTGGTTCAGCTTTCACAATTTAGAAGTTTAGAGTTGACAATTATGCTGCTGCAATGTTTAAAAGCTGTCCGGGACAGTGTATACGCAATTGCCTCAAAGTGTAATTTACAGTATTTTAAGTACATTTGAGTCACAAGTACTTGAAACTTATGCATATACGTACCGTACGAGTTTCATATTTAAACTCTTTGATTTAAGCTTCTCTCACCTTAAGAGAAGTTCAAGAAAAGTGAATCTATCAATCCGCCATCTCGGATCTTACTTCAGTACTGCTGAGGAGACGCTGGAGAATTTAAGAAGAAGGATGGCGCGGGATTGTCGGTTGATGTAAGGCAGTGGGGCCGCGGCAACAAAGCGGCAACACCAGTTGCTGCCGGGCTAATGTTGAATCATAGGGCGGCAACAGAGCGGCAACATAGCGGCAACAAAGCGGCAACCAAATGTTGCCGCCAGGGCAATGGTTAAACATAGGGCGGCAGCAATGTTGATGGCGGCAACAAGCTTTAACAGGGAAGGTATAGAGCGGCAACAAGCTGTAACAGGGAAGCTATAGGGCGGCAACAAGCTTTAACAAGGAATAGATAGGGCGGCTACAAGCTTTAACAAGGAATAGATAGGGCGGCAACATTGTTGCCGCTTTGTTGACGCCATCAACATTGTTGCCGCCCTATGTTTAACCATTGACCTGGCGGCAACATTTGGTCACCGCTTTGTTGCCGCCCTATGTTTAACCATTGACCTGGCGGCAACATTTGGTCACCGCTTTGTTGCCGCTCTGTTGCCGCCCTATGATTCAACATTAGCCGCTTTGTTACCGCGGCCCCACTGCCTTACATCAACCGGATTGTCTCTTCAAGCCTGGGAACCAATATATAACTGATGAGAGTGAAATCGAAGGTGATTCTACGATGCTTGAAGACAAGAGCAGTAGATGAAGATCATGGAAGAGTTCAAGAAAACGGAAAAAGTTTTATTCTTCCTCCAAATCGTTAATATTCAAGACAGATTTTTGGGGTTGCAATTTTGAGTCTGTTGAGCACGGTTTTAAAAATTCAGTTTCTGCCTGTGCTGGGCGTAGGAACTAGAGATGAGTTGGTACAAATTAAGTAATTTTGACTATCTCTCTCAAATCTCCGTGACTATCAACTATATAGTTATATATGCAGCTGGTTCTGGCAATCCTAGAATGACGCAGCATTTCCTCCAACCCAACCCCCCCCCCCCCCCGAATGAGGGGTATTCAAAACCATTTAATGAGCTAGCATCAATAAAATTTTGGTTTCCTTTTGTCTGGGAATGTGCTCCCAGATGCGCTGTTTGACAGGGATCTGATCATAGTTGTATTCTCAGCCCGAACGGTGACGAGAATGAATGCGAGGAGCAATGCAAGACTGCAAGAGCAAGACCATTCACACAGTTAACCTCATGCGTCCCATTAGCTTCATGGGGAACAATTCAAATAACCCCACATCAGTCAATTGATTTTGAGGGGTATAATTTGTTTCGGGTCGCCATGGCTATGAGCTTCCAGGGAACAAATTATTCCCGTGCTTTCCGCCGCAGAGCTCCTTACAAAACATATCGTTAACGCATCTCGAGCCCATTGATGCTTTGTAGAAAGTTTGAAATCTTCCATAGCATTCTTGCAGGTGGAATTGTTTTGGCAAACAAGGCTACAATTTAACGTCCGTGTGTACGTAACAGGCGATGTTATAAATATTGGCTGTGTGGAAGGTTGTGGAAGGGTGCTAGATAGGTGCTAGTAGTGAATGTCCAGGCATAGAAATTGTTGGAACCTGGATAGTCCACTGGACAAATATCCGATCCCGGGTCCGAGAGTATATATTGCTAATGCCCGAAACTATAGTATTTAATTAACTGTAGGAAATACACAAGTTAATTCCAATTCCACACTCAGCTCAATAATATACGTGTGCTCTCAATGCCTTCAGCAACCGCTCTGCCGTCTCTTAATCACAAGAGCACGTTTTCCACCTTCTACCGCTATGTTATACGAACTATATACATACTCAAAAACATGTTCCACACAACATCCATTCTCTCCAACTTCTCCTACGAGAAGTGTTTCCGGACCATCAGTCCGTCACATCCAGTATTTACATAATATAAATATATGTATGTTCACAAGAATACACCGGCAGAAATCATGGCTGATGCTGATAACAGTTGCATGATTCGTACATTTTGCAGTATGCAAGAGGTTAACAGCTTTTTCCACTTTCACCGAATTCTCTCAGACCGGAAAATAATTAATACAGACCATAGGAATTACAGCACATAATTTTGACAGTTAGCTAATTGTTATCATTGATTTTGATTTAAGATTACAATTCTGCAAGGTAGAAGTACAAAATCATCCTAAATTAATTAGAGGTCTTTGCAAAATTCATGCTTCTGTTAAAATGAATAGCTGGAAAATGCTTATGCATTCAAAGCAAACTTAAGCAGAATTATTGATTTTCAACACAACACTATTCACGAACCCACACGATGACTATACTACTCCGGAATAGATTATGAAATTAGCTGAATCTACACTCTACACAATAAGAGGACTAAACTTTAGAGACAAGTTATAAGCTAATTACGGATGGTAAGGGAGCGAAAGTTTTCAATAATTTCTTTTAGTATTCACTCTGAGAAGAATGCCGTCAAAAAGTTTTCTTCTCATTAACTGGCTCCTTGCATTCTCACCTCCTGGTAGCAGTATCTATTCTGAACTATTTCCAAGTATCTCGTCTGTGGGCCAGTATAAATGATCCATAGCCTGTATAAATTGTTTAGTAAGAAAAGAAGGCTTCTATGGCTGTTTATAGATTTTAAAGATTCTCAAAATGACAAGCATGATCAGCACTCATTACTCAAAATATTAATGAGTAGGATTCAATAGGTGTAAACTTGCTCTCAGTTCTCCTTACTATTCTGCTAATTAGCACTCCAAAGTTGAAGACACCCGTAGAAGTGAAAGATTATTGTTTCCAAGCCCTTCCTATGCACTCTCACCTGCCTTTATGATTTCTGCAGGGAAGAGCAAGAGCAAGAAGCTCCGGCTTTGAATATATAGTTTTACCTGCCTTCACCTACCTGGTCACTAAAGAATCCAGCTTGATCCTCAATTGCACTTTTTTTCTTGCAAAAAATGATACGGTGCAGGAATCTCTCCCCTCCTCTTAAAAGTATTTAATATTTCAATTAAGATGTCTGATCAGGGGTCACGCTATCGCACAGTGTTTTGTCATTCAGACGAGCTACCCTACAGCCTAGCCTTCTGAAAGTTTTTCTTATATTAGAAATTCTTGTGCAAATTTTAGGTTTGCATCTTGTAAAGCTGGTTGCTTTGATTTTGGGGCAATTTGGTTATTGAGTTCTGGTGAACGTGCTGGCAGGGTTTCCGGTTGGAGCTCTCTGGATTCCGATGCTGAGATCTTTGGTGTAATTGTTGCCTGCATAATGTTGCTTGATGAAATTAGCTGTAATTCTGTCGTAATTTTCTTAGGTTTCCGTGAGTGAAGCCCGACTTTGACGCTAAAACGTGGATCTCCTCTGGAATTCGTAGGCTCTGGTTCCTCAGCAACTAATTCCTGGTTTGTAGCTATTGATTCCACTGGACGCATAGCCAATCGGAAGTGAGTAAAACACCATTCTTTGCAGATATTACACCCTACTATTCATGAAAAAATAGGGGATGAGAAAATGCCCCTGGAATCAATGGGAAAGCTCCGCTTAGTTAGCATTTTAAGGGAAACGTTCATACCCAGTTTTTTAAAGCCATAAATCCAGAACAACAGCGCAGGCCTCAAGCCGATATTGGAAACCGATAGAATGAAGGAACCATAACTGATTTCAAATGGAGATGACATGGTCCATTCCCAGCCCCAAACCAAGTCATCCAGCGTTAAGTTTACCCCAGTAAGTAAAGCCAGCTTCAAAAATATTTGTATGCTACCGGGTTCAGCAAAAAAAGTCCCTGCATAATGAAAACAGGTTTATATTCATACAGGGTCAAAGTTTCAAACATTTTCCAAACTTACGTTTCCTCACGACGTTGACGTCGACGTTCAGCCGATAAAACGGGAACATTTGCACTATGCGTATGAATTGCAGTGTGATACAATGGCTCCAATGAACAACATAGCATTAACCAGGATTAACGTTCCATTCGGTAGAATCAAGTAGAAACTCTCTCCGCGGATGCTCAGGGAACACCATTCCATTCCATAGCGAGGGAGAATATAATCACAATCCGAATCATACCTAGAAGAAAATAATGATATTGAAAAACAAAAGATATAGTTTATGCATTTATTCTTCTCGCTTCTTTTTTGTGAAGTTTATTTCCTGATATTTTTACACTTTCTGCGTACGTGTGCGCATGTGAATGTGTATAGTCAAAATTACCGTCCAAAGTCTCCGTAGAAATGATCAAGCGTCAGAGTAATTGCCACGATGACTCCCGGAATCCCAAATATGAGAAGCGTGTAGATGTAGAATCTAAACGAGCTACGAGCGCCATTTGGTAGTGGAGCCAATGTCCTACAAAGCAATATTTAATAATATTAAAAGATTAAAAACACGAATATGGAAATGATGCAGTATGTGCCTCAGAAATTCCTCGGAAGACGTTCCTTCGCCATCCTTCTTTATCCCAGTATTTGACGGCAGTTATGCATCTTGTTTTAGTTCAAGCAAAATATTATGGACCTCTAAACAACAGCAAGATTCCTCACCTCAATGCCCTCCAGACGTCCCAGGTGACCATCACAACGGAAGTGATACTCACTAAAGAGAAGTAGTGCTTGCACACAGCTATTAAGTAATTACGTTGAAAGTTGATTAACAGTCACCAATTGCGTATTAAAAAACCAACTAAATGTAACGAATATGTATGATCGTAAGGGCTGAGCCACTCAGCTATATCGATTGATAATCAACTAACTAACTAATTGCATATTAAAATTATTTTTCCGTCTCCAGAAGCTGAAAATCAGGAGGACTCATGGAAATAAACCGTTCCGCTTACCTATGATGTAGCATGGCCAACTCCTGGATTCCCCAATGGGTAAGCCAATAGTCATGGCGGCTGCAGTTCCAGAGAAAACATTTTCAATGAAAGTGGAGATGAAGTGAATGAGTTTGATGACAGTGCGATAATCGTATTCTTTGGCAGGGTTGCAGACAACAGCGACTGTCAAAAGCCCCATAAGAATTGCGGCCATAAAGCAGACGCTAAAGTAAATCCGGGTTTTTACAAAGATCCTTCTTTCGGCTATGTCATCCTCAAATTCCTGCATTCCAATATTCATTTTAAATTAACATTTCAAAAGCCCATTCGCTGGGAGCATTAATCTTGGTTAAAGCTTCGCGATTTACCTCTTGACCATCTGAGCTCATAACTATCCTTGCAACTTCCGTGAATTTGTTTTTGTAGTGGGATTTCGGATTGAAGTTTATTAGTCTATCCACGCAAAAGATTGTACCTGCAGATCCATAAATAGCCCAAAATGAGTACTGTGCAAACCGACTGGCTTTGCCCTTTACTGCAAGGGATCCATCACTCAACAGCCGCCACCTGTATGTACAGAAATAAATGGTACTGAGAAATATACGAGGTAATGAGCAAAGCAGAATAAGTTACATATACATATGTTTTTATGATTTGCTCACGAAATCCTTGGCGTTTCTTTGTCGTTATCCGGATCATAAGATGGATCTCTTCTGAGGTCAGCAGTGACTATTGTCGAAGACGCCGTGGTAAGTAACAACTCTATAATTGGCATGTTTTTGTGTTCTTGTAACGCATCTTTGGTTGCCAAAGGAGGATGGGTCATATAACGTTGGTACCCACGTTAGGTTGGATGTGTCCGTTTGGCAAACCACATGACGCATACTGACCTGAGAATACCAGTAGCCTGGGGCGCAGCATTTTCGTACTGTTTGCTCTAGTGATGCATTTGCCTTACAAATCCCAACTTCAAATTGTTGTTTCTCTGCAGTCGGGATTCTAGGAACAGAAGTAGAAGAATTAAAAATTGAATGAATAAAAACCTAATCACACTCTAATTATCAATACATTTATTCTAAACTTTCATGTATTTTTCGGAAAGTTTTACCTCACCTCCCACAAAATTCATTAGAATTGTACCACACGGTCGCAGTAGCATTTGGATTGTCTGTTATGTTTATTTCCGCGTTCAAGCCAACGTTATTGAACTTGGTGAAAATAACTCGGGGAGAATGTTGATCGTCCGAAAATCCAGGATTTACACTTGCGTAATGCATGTTATCCTCGCAGTTCCAAGTTGAATTGTTTATCAAGCTGGGTAAATCAAGAAAGTTGTGTTGATATCATGTCATGCTAATTGCATAAGCATTCGTAAATGAAATAAATGCAAATGGTTATAAAAATTCAAGTACTATTATTATTATTATTATTATTATTATTATTATTAACATTAACATTATGTTAATCACAAAGTAAAGTCACCTGAAAGCCATGGTCGTTTTCTGAATCTCTTCTTGGCCAACATACAGTAGACCTTCTTGAACCGACAATTTCCCACCATCACTTGCACTGCACGCAGGAATATTTATCAAGACACTTCGTTGGTCCTTCAAAGCCCAAGCAACGCTCCCTTGAATCAGAACGATTGCCACAAACTGGCCCACCCCAGATACAAACATAATGTAACTACCAGATGACCGATTAGAAACAATCAACCCCTTTGCACCCCTCACGTTCAAGAAGACGCTTGAGAAGAGAACTCTCCACCACAAACCTGGTGACTTACAGTTTTATCACTGATGAGAGCTGGGTAATACTTCTGGAGAAAGTCTCTACTTTCTCCACCTGTCAAAGATTTTCATCCTGCAATTTGGTGTGGATATGCAGTGAATCACGAGATTGTAAACAGAAACTCGTACATGGATGCAAGGGAGGATGTGAATATCCAAATCCCGCAGAATCCGATGAGGAAGGGGTGAAATAGGGTAAGCTTTACCGGGGGAAGATGAGACTAAGAGATGGAACTTGGAAAGCAAGTTGCTAAACTGATGAACGCGAGCTTTGGGGCTCAAATAGAGGGCAGACAGAGTGAGAGACTGTGGAAATACATTACTTAACCTCTTGCGTCCCATTAGCTTCGTGGGGAACAATTGAAATAATCGCATCAGCCGAATGATTAATGTTTTTCACTTTCTCATGTTTATGTCTTTTGCTAACATGCATGCACAACACTGCACTTGCCGTAAGAAACCACGGGTATTGCACAATTGCATACTAAGTTATGCCAAATATTTCACAGATTGCGGGTACCTTAACCCCGTAGAATCCGAGGAGAAAAGGAAGAAACTAGGTAACTTCTACCGGGATAGTGTGAGAATGAGATGAAGAGAGAGAAACGAGCTAACTCGTTTTTCTTTTGAGAGAATGACAGTGTGAGCATGAAAAGCAGGCAAGAGATTATTTTACTTCAGAGAATTGCATCAGGATTTATTATTGCAACCATTCATCACTAACTGAAGCTTTCGGTTCCTATGATTTCTAGTATTACATGCACAGTGTTTACCTGCGTTCAATACTACAGATTTGGCTGGTTTTCTACTTTGTTACATAATTGTGGCATCAGAGCAGGTATTTAACTAGCGGTAATCAATTTCGTATCCAGCAGCAAAAGCACAACCTTTGGCCATTATCGGATGTGCGGCAGCATAATCTCTTGCCAGCTGGGCATTTATTCCTGAAAGCTCTGGGAGCAATATCATAGCTGATATCCTCGGTATCATAATTGTACATCTCTTCTTGTGGAAGTGACCTCATCTGGATCCTACAATATAAAAAACGGTTTGTGAACATTCCGTGAGAAATTCAATGAGCGTGATGACGATCAATTTATATAACTTTCTTTTACTTCTTACCTATGCTTGGCTAGGAATGGGTTTCCAGGCGCCCTGTTTGACAGAGATCCATGGTCATCAGCGTCTTTTCCTGCTTGAACAGTGGCGAGGATTAAAGCGAGGAGGGCCACCCCCAGCAGAAACGACTTTCTCCACATCATCTTTCCTTAGTTGCTTCTCCGTTAAACTCCTTTAAAGTTCGTTCGGTCTTCGGGCTAGAAAAAATCAAAGAGTCAGAATTAGAGAAAACTAGTAATTTAGGCAGCTTATTCATTCACACGCATAGTGCAATACCCAAAAAAAACAAGCTCTTTCATTTATTAATTAATTAAATCTCGTATAGATATAGGTTTAAAACTAAAATTACGAATGTAAAACGAAAATAAAAGGAAAGAGATAAAGGTTTAAAACTAAAATTACGAATGTAAAACGAAAATAAAAGGAAAGAGATAAAGGTTTAAAACTATTGGTACTAATCTAAAAATAAAAATCTAACGAAATTCATACTTGTAATTGTGTTTGAATTGTCCGTCTGCGCGCTGTCAAGTCCTGTTCTCGAATGAACTTACAAAACGCTTTTACATCTATTAAAACAGAATTAGGGGAATGAATAAATGAAATTGTTTTCAACAACATTCTGTAGGCTTCCATCCCCCTGGCAACGAAACATCGCTGTAAGAAATTCAAACCAAAGCTCGTCCTGCACATATAAGGCCCCGTGCACAGTAAAAACTTTACGAGGCTAGCGCCTCTAGGCAGTAAAATCTGAAACCGAAGTGAAAGCGGGATAAATTGGCATTTAAATTCTGCAATGTTACTTTATATGATTGCGTTAAAACCAAAATCACCATGGTGATTGGTTAACTAGGCCCCTACTAGCTTGCAAATTTGAATGTGTAGTGTCCGCCTTTGAATGCAGTTGCACATTTCTGCCGCTTTCATGTGAAAATGGCAGCACCATGCAAGAATGGCGGAAACATAAACTTAAGTTGCAAAAAGTCCCAAAGTGGGAGTGATGGATTCGTCCACTTCATTATCAGCCGGTCCTGGATGGTAATATGAGGAAGAGATTCATGTTGGCTTGAGCTTGTCTGGGAATTAATTAGAGCCAGCAGACACGGTGTAGAACAGATAATCCATTTCCGTGGTCATCATCACCGACTTTCCCTGCCTGAACTGAACAGTGGAGAGAATGAACGCAAGGAGAAGGGATAAACGACTTTCTCCGCATTCTCTTTTAGCCCCTTCTTTGTTAGATTCAGGAGGAGGCGTAGTGAACTATTAACTTAAAAATAAAATTTCCCAGTACTTTTGAGTAGAGGATCATTTATTATTACTTCCTCATGCAAAAAACGGCATCCATCCAGGTATTTACGTGCTGTAGTGCTGGGTGAAAGTTTGTGACAAAAAGATTCAAATGACTCACTTGAAGTCATTATCCCCACCACGAGTGCAGTCAGGGACGGGACGGGAAACAGTAAGTTGGGCCGCCATATCTTGAACTTTGGGCCAGTTCAATGCTTAAACTAGGGCCTAGGTGTAACATGTTATGACCCCCTGCGCTGCCTACGCCTACGTGCTTCTCTGCTCACTAGAGTGTCACGGCATTTAGAGGCTTCCAAGTTAAAAAACATAGGACCAATCACCTGGCATCCACTCGCATGGAATCTTCCACATGGAAACTGTGTGAGTATCAGCGGAGCTATCTCAAAAGTGTACAATTTGGGGGCATCCGATAGGGAGCAACGGATTCCACTCATTAATTTGATGACTATGAAAGTGTTGAAACTAAATGTAACTTATTCCGATTTGATATTTTCTGTGCCAGCTTTCTGCTGTTTTTTAGCCTCGTCCGACACCTTTTTATTCCTGATAGCTTCCTCTCTCTCAAATTTCTTCTGTTTGAGTTTTTCGATTTCCATGAGCGCAGTTTGCTTGAATTTTTGTTTTTTCTGGAGAATCTTATCGATGCCGTCGTCAATGGCTATCCTCTCCATTTTAAGGATTTTAAAAATGGAAGGTTCCCTTGACTTTGTCAAGTAGTTTGCCTGAATGTCAACGTAATAGTACCAAAAAAACATGTACATGAGCACTGCAAGGGGTACTTGCAAGCTGCCGTGAAATAGTATCCACCAAGTATGGATTTTAGCATCATAGAGTATGACATCGGCATTGCAAGTCTGAAAGGAGAGAAGGGCATGGACGTAAAATTAAGGGAAGAAATTGGTTATCTTGTTCTATGAGTCACAGCATGGTGGATTAATATGAATTAATTAATTGACGATCATGAATAAGAGTCTGGCTAGGAATTAAAATGAGTTATGATAGCGCGTGGACACACCTTTCGTTTAATCTTTTCCGTTAACCTTCTTTTTTCAATTATCCCAAAAGAGCGATACACGTAAAGAGTTGAGGCAGGAGGCCCAAGAAGGTAGTAATAAGGTGCATCGTACAGTTCGTCAAGCCATCTTAGAAGGACGTCTGGAGTGCCATTAGAGGGTGGAAAGGCCTGGAGTATCCTACCTATGTCAGTATCCTGTTGCGTATACGTGTCATCGTCAACATCGGTGTCGTTTGAGTTTTTTAGCGCTTGAAACTGCGCTGGAGTGAGGCTTAGGATGTGGCCGCTGGGAAATTCGCGTTGAACGGCACCTTTCCCGCAACCCTCTGCATACTCCTTGCAACAAGAATCCGATAGGTCAGGCTGTTGGAGAGCTGCAGGCCATGATTCGTGGATTTTTTCTGGATGACCCCAACCACAGCAGTCCTGGAGTGGAAGAAGAGGGTTTTTGAGAATAACTCAAGGAAATGAAAGTGTTTATCATGATTAGGAAATACGCTACGTGTGAAAAGAACGAACCCCCGTTTGTTCGTAGTAGTTGAAGTATGGAGGGACTTGTTGGTGTTGGCTGTAGTAGTGTTGGGAATAGGCTATTATGTTATTGAAATCCGCCCCAAAGATGAAGAAGAGACAGTTGCCGATTATCCTTCCAGTTCCGTAAAAAAGTACCATGAGGCCGGCGAACCACTACTGGAGAATGAAAATTTATAATAGAGGGCGTCATGATAGCCTGGATTTGGGGGGAATAATGTGAGGACTCGGATTAGATTTCTTACGGACCGCGAAGGCAAGCCATAATGCAGTGATCTTGAGGTAGAGGATAATTATGGCCAACATGGCTAGAAGGGTGGTGAAGATGAGATAGGGCGGTAAGTCGAGTGCAGCGCGCGCGGCCGCGAATGAGGGCGGGGGTCCTTTGACTTGGTTGAGCAAGGAGGCGTGGGAAGCTCCGCAAAGGGCAAGTACCTGGAGGAGAGGGAATGAAGGGAAGCGTGGGTGAGACATGGTTAATTGTAAGGTAGTTAAGGGAGCGAAGAATTGAAAGATGTAAAGTGTGTTAGGCGGGTAGGTAAGATGTGATAGTAATTAGATTTTCTTACCGCAGCCAGGAGAAATATAGTTGTTCCTTTTAATCTAGATTTGTCCATGTTGAGAGCAAACTTGGCTTTTGCCATGCTCATGGCTCGTGCAGAGGATTCTTCCAGTTTCTTTTTGATCGCGGCATTCCTTGACATCAAGTAGAGGGCGGGATTTATCATACTACTGCCACTGTCAGCGCGATCAGATTCCTCATTTGCTGCTAACTGCACATCGCTGGTGTCGCTGTCTATGCGAAAGCCTAAGCGTTCTGTTACTCCTGCGTTTTCTTCCCCTAGCGCTGCGTCGAGTAATGCTTTATCTCCGTCGTTTTTCGTCTGAAGATCAATGTCTGGTTGGCCCTCTGGTGTTAGTTTAGGAGGATTGTGTTGAGAAGGGACTAGCTGTTCGAGGCCTGGCTCTTCATTAATGAATTTCGTATCTTCAGCTGTAATAATTTCGGGGACGTCAGTGCTGGTCCCGGCTACGGCTGGTGACTCGTCCGAGTTGAGGAGCTTCAAGGGAACTACTTTCTTTTTATTTTTACGGCGGGCGTTAAACTTGAATAAGGAAAATACTACGTTGCTGCCTCTTTTGGGAGCAACGGCTCCCTTTCGTGTCGGTTCTGTGGCACCTGAAATTAGTTATTAATTTAATTTCATTAATTTATTTATTTTATTTTATTTTTTAATTTGCGATTATTTAGTTAATCGTGTTAAAGTTTGCTGGAGGCTGTAGCAATTACAATTTTTGAATGTGGGTAAGCATGTTTAGAGTTGTGTTTTGATTGTGATTGATTCGACTAAACCTACTTGTTTCGGGTTTATTAGGTTTCGGAGGATCCTTGGCTTTGGATTCATCAGGGTTCGGAGGACCCTTGGCTTCGGGTTCGGCTGTCGGCTCTTTGTCTGCAGACATTTTATCTTGTTCCTGCATGTTGCGTCCCGCAAGTGAAATGAAATTTTTCAATCCTTGTGAGAGTAAATGTAGCCGTAAAATTCAGAGCTACAACAAATCGGCAAGAATAAGTGAGGAGCTGATTAATGTAGACTTTAGTGGCTACTAAAAATCGTTTGAATTCAGTTTGAATTCGATTGGAAGATTTTAACGAGCGTTTTCTAATCGGACATGTCCTCTGTTGTTTCAAAGCGATTAGCTTCAACGACGAGTTTGAATTTCCCGCTGTTTTTATATCAATGTATAGCTTATTTGATACAGTGCAGTGATTGAAATGAAAAATTCAATGGGACGATGGGCATGGCATTTGCAGGAGTATGTATCGTCATCAATGAATCTGAACCTGAAGGTACGCCGTATTTGAGTTGCAGTGGCGACCGTCGGAGTGAGTGAGTAAATGGCATTCGCAAGGGATTGGAGGCTTTGTTTACCTGGTCTAAAGGTCTACTTGTGTCGTAGAGGGCGCTGCGCAGGGATATTATTAAAGTGCTGATATGCGTAGTTAACGTAAAATCCTTTACGTCTAACAATTGCAAGTTATGTTAGCGTATATAAAAGGGATGCTGTCTACCAGGATGAGTATAATAAGTTTGATGTTGTGCAAATATTATAGCGAGATTACAGCAAATCCATAACTGCACCGTCGAATCATGGAATCATAGAAGAGATAACCTTTCGTCCTCTGCGCTTTTCAGAACTAAGGGAGCAAAATCCTCTTGCACAGCAAGGTTAATGCCGTGATGCGTATGCCTAAGTCTGAAGTTACGTCGATTTATCGATTCATTTTGCAATATTGTACGCAGTATAATCTATGTTCCACAGGTGGTGGTGCTCCAGTTGAAATTACTCTTGAGGATTGGCAATGATAGTGAAGAGAGAAGGGCTGAAAAGTGAGGTATATTGATAGTTGTTTTGATCATAGCGTACAGTATATTTGTGACCTGGATGTATGTGAAAAAACTGTTTAAAGTTGGGACGAAAGAAGGATAAAGATGTGAGGGCGGGAAACGTGTGGTTACACACGGTGGCATGCATCACGAACACTGAGCTCCGTAGTTAATAATCTAGTTTTTAGCGATTAAATAAGTGCAGACTTATCTGGTTGCCCTACACACAGTTTGGCGTGTATTAAATACTTTGTGATATGGAACGTACTTGGGACAGAATTGAGGATACTGAGACAATGTCAGTTTGAGTGTTGTGCAAGTCATTTACGCTTGACGTTGACGCTTCAACTTAGGTTTTCTTGTTTAGTCGGACGTGGAAATACGTATGCGGAACGATTAGGGTTACGCTAACACTTTAGTTTTACGCGGTCGCACCAGTTACATTTGGGTAGTCTGTATATTGTCCGTCGTTCATATTACGTAATTTCCAATCAGGATGCATTGCGACACGTTCCGGAACTATTTGGTAGAAGCGTTTGCGGGGTTGACGGAACTGTAGTTTTAAGAATTCGCTAATATAATCATTCATTGAAAGGTTAACGTCGAAGCAAGAGTTGTTAAAGGTTGTGGCTCATTTTATTGCTCTGATATTTGGTAAAATGGGACACGGGTTTCCAGGTAAGCACTATTTAAATTTGGAGAAGATAATAAGAACGTTTTTAATTTAGAAAAACTTGAAAAAATGACGCGCATAACGTTTGCAGAGCAGCCCAGGGACTTTGGGATTCCAACTTACCTGTACCACTACACGGATTTGGAAGGCTGTCAGAAGATTCTAAACTCTGGAATAGTTCTGGGCTCTGGGAGTTATGGTAACAAGAAAGCTGGGCTTTTTGGGAATGGGGTTTACTTGACGGCACTTCCCCCTTCATCCTCAACGGCGACCTTGCTGGAGAATAACTACGGGAAATCCTCGTATTGCAGCGTAAAGAAAATGGTGAACAAAACAGAGTACGTATTTCAGTTCTGTCTGGAAACGCTGTACGGGGTCAAGCCGGTGCTAGGTCAGAGTAGGGATATTTGGCTCTATCCTTACGCTTGGATTGACCTTCGGCAGCAACCATTCATAGTTTACACGCGGGATGTTGAGGATGGCAAGTATGAGGGTGTCGTCAATGGGGATACTTGTGGTGCCGTACTAGGTCAGGATGTAAGCGGTGGTGGGGGTGGGGGGTATGCCATGAACTGGGGCCGTGGTCCAGGACTGGATAGCATTCTTAACGGACGCGGGTATTATGCGGGTATTTAACGGTAGCGATAAGTAGCCTAAAAGGTTTCTGTTAAATACTATAGCGTCGTGGGCTTGCTGCTCTTGACTTGAAGCAAAAGCAGTGGAAGCAATGCGAAATAATCTATTTCGTCGATGATCGACGTATCGATGTTTTGAATTACTTGGAACTTGTATTTACTGTAAATGATTTGTAGCGAATACTATATTGTACAGTATTGTTATTTATATATGTTAGTGCATGGAAAATAAAGTGTCGATGCAATTGCAGGTAGCAGTTGATGAAATAATTTGTGTCATTTGACATTTGTGATAAACGATACATGCTAATTAGCGACGTTACTTGTCACGATTTCGAAAGGGGCGATAAAAGATCTGTATCCATGATCCATTTCAGTTAAATTTACCGAGTAGCGTGATACGTCTTTGTCCGGTTTGCTTGCAGGCAAAGAAGAGCGGGTGGAAAATTTTGCGTCATGAGCTACACCTACCTCAGATGGCCCTGGTGTAAAACGAAGGACAGCTTCAGAAGAGGTTATTGGTGAATCAAGTTTTAGCGAGGGATCCGTATCCGTTTTCTTGACGCAAGGAATGCAGCAGTTGTGCGTCTTCCATACGATGATTTGCATTAGTGCTGCTGTTATGACGGGGAGGAAGATTCCAAAAACCGCCATGGTTTTGACAAAAAGGGTCCAGTGTCCTATAGCAGTGTTGCGCATTCCGGCTGCGTAGCTGGAAGGAAAGCATCCCTGGGGAAATTGCGAATCAGATTTTGAATTTTAGAAAACAGTTCCCACTGCTGTGAGTTTAATTTTAAGCGGATTTAAATAAGACAAATGTTAAAAAGACTACGGTGAATACCTCGTGATAAAAAAGCATTGCCGCGTCGCTGATGCTGGCATTAAAACCGCAATCATTTGAAATTATTTTGCAACAGGTGTCAGCTACGGAGCCGAATGTCATGTGATCATCTATAAAGTAGTCTGTGTAATTATATATTCCGCAGCATTTCTGAAAATTGACAAGGTGTATATTATTGGTACGTTGACTGGAATTGGCGAAAGTTTGTTAAAGAGTGTGAGTTCGGAAACCTTTTCGGATTGAAGTTCTATCAGCGTTCCTGGAACAATGGGAGGGGCCGGGAAGGTGGATAGCCTTTTCTGCATATACTTTTTCATTTCTGGTCTGGTGGGAGTCTTGAAAAGGAAGAAGATGCTTAATATTCCGAGGCTGTTTATGAGCAATAATCCAACGTAAGCCTGTCGGAAGAGGGCGCGAAAGTATAGGGGGAATTTAATTAGATTTATCTTATATTTATACAGCATCGGAATTGGAGAAGGATTTGAATTAATTTAAATGCTAACATATATGAGGCGATTTGCTTTGTATTCCCGGGGCTTGAAGTCATGGAAGAACCAATGTATCCAAAATAAGAGGAAGGCATAAAAGAGGATGTAGGCAATGTAGGAAAAGTATCCGATTGCTTCAGATGCGGAAAGGGGGCCATAATTTGGTGTCCAGATGGAATAACAGAGGAGGTAAATGATTGCAATTATCTGGAAAATGAGGTGCCGAAAGCCAAGGGATTTTGATAAAATTCAAGGGACATATGGTTAAATTTTGCTGAAAAGGTAGAGGTAATGATAAAGATGCAGAAAACTCACAAATAATGCGTTGAGGCATCGTAAATAAGGTGTCTGGCGGTGGGCATTAAAGAATTTCTTTTTGCATAATCCAAGAAATAAATTCATCACTGGACATTTTAAATTATATTATTCTTAACCTAAGTGAAGTAAAAACATATTTGCGAACATTAATAAATTGCGGATAAATTAGCTACCTTAAAAGCTAGAAATATAAAGGGGTTGAATGAGGATTTTTTAAATTTTCCTTTCAGCGTTGTTATGTTGTGGGGGATTTAAATCCAGCGGCGGTAGCAACATACATGTACCTGTGAAAATAATTTTAATTTCCTTATTTTTTACCCAATTTTTTAATTGTTCCTCGAATTGTAAGGCTACCTAGAGGAGAGAGAGGGACAGCATATCTATAAAATCTTTGGGAAATACTATAGGCAAGAGGCTGGCGTGATTTAGAAACATACATTTTGAATACACTGTACTTTCCTGTCGGAATTCAAGCATCGGAACGAAGAAGTTGACTTTGAAATTGCCTTTTAAAGATCATCTACAAAAGCCGTAAAAAATGGAGCGACTCGGATTTCAGTATCATCGTAAACGTGAACGTTGGAGGGAGCTGCTAGTGGTATTGTAACTTATCCAAGGTCAGTTCGCCCACATAAAATCATTTTAAATCTTCAGTATTTTAGCTACACGCTTATGCTTTTCCAAAAGTGTTTCTCATAAAATCCGTTCTGTGTCTAGACTATGAGTGTGAAGGAGAAAGAGAAATGATGTTGCTCTTCCTACGTAAGTAATAAAGTTGTTGGCTCTAAGATATTGTTTAACTTTAAGAGAAGATGTGGTGGTGGTTTAGATTCTTGTAATTCTTCCCTAAGAGAAAAAATCCCTTGGAGCGCTATGCAATGAAGAGTGAACGTAGAGGAGGGATTTCATCTTCCAATCCGGGAAGACTACGTGGCTTAGACCAAAACCGGGGGGGGGGGAATGGATTGTAAAGTTGTTTTGTGTGAAATACAGTTGGTGCATGTGTATATTTTATTGTCAAGGATTGCGTTGAATTTATGGAGGATGCACCTTCTTCCTGCCATCATGGAGCACATGGGAATGGAATGAGGAAAAGACCTGGTGGGACTTTAAACTATAGGATGAAGAGAGAGAGAACTGGTTCTCTGGGTATATAGTTCATCATGAGTCACATTGTATACGAGTGGAAAAAAAAGAAAACATTGAATCTCTGTGACGACGTTGTGTGTACAAACAGTGTTGGCCCTTGTCTCTCAAGGATAAGTAAGAGATTGACGCTTGATTCTTTGTGATTTCCTGGAATAATTGTTGAGCTGGTCATTAGTAAGAAGGAGTGCAGTGAAGAGGTAATGTTGAAACTGGAGCTTTCTTGAAGGAGGAGGGAATAAACTGGAGGAGTTTAATAGTTACGGAAGGACTGATACTTTGCAGTCAAAAAAAGTCAGAGTTAACCTAATTGACTACCTGAAAGCACCTGAGTGTAATTATAATGTTTAATTGGATTAAGATGGAATTGTCAAGGCGGATTTAAATATATAAGGTTTGGTTTGAGCATTTAAGTGTGATGAGTGAGATGTGCTGATAATGATATATTGATTCAGTGTTTATTGGAATGGTAGGTTTAAAACGTGTTGTTGTTGTAGCTGCTGTGAATCTAGTGGAATACATATAGTGCGAATTGAGTGGAGGGAGCGGGGTAAAGTGAATAGTGTACTAGTTGACTGTTTCAGAGCTTGTATATTGTATAGGTTATACACTACACAAGAGTTTCATCATATGCAAGTCGATTTCACCAATCAAGTATTTAAATTATCTCACAGGAAAAGAGGAAGAAAGTTGTCTTTATTACACGACGCGACGTGCTAGAAGACGATGAAAACAGTTATGAATGTAAAGGATTTTTGAACTGGAATAAAGCATGGGAGTGGACAAAGTAAGAGGAGAGAGAAGTTGAGAAGAAGGATTTTGCTGTCTTGCAGAAAATATGAACAAAGGAGCGGAGGGTAATTGCCCTGATGATATACAAGGATTGCTTTTGTGCATTAGAAGATAATAGCAATTATAATAATATATCATAGCGAAGAAGAAGAAATATAATATTGGAATTTGCATGATTCAGTGCTATGCTGGTTGTCGGACTGTGTTGGATGAGGCTGTATTGGACAAACACATTAAGGATTATATTCGCGGGACGGGACGCTGAGGATGGAATTTGAATAGTTGACGTGCGGAAACATGCAGACGCTTGAGTTTTCCATGTGCACAGTGCTCACAGGACTGCGGGTGGAATTCGTAATGCTTGTTTCCGTTGTTGGTGGAATGGTATTGTGGAAAAAGTATCTCGGGAAAAGCATGAGTGCTGATCACTGATCACTGATGGATGAGTCGGGCTAGAACTCTTGTATATTTTATTCATCCACGGTTTTCTATTGTGTTACAAAGTTGGACAAACTATTTATTATAGTGTGACTGAAGAGACTGGACTTGATTGCGAAATTGCAAGAAAACTGGTGTAGGTAACTGGGGGAGTGAAGTTAAGTTTTGACTGTGTTGTAGAGTAACCTGACCTGTGCTTTCAGTTGATGTGACGCTTGAGAAACTGGAACGGGACGGGGTGCAGTATTGAGGTGAGTGTGTTAATCTAAAGGCAAAAGGATTTTGCAAAAATGTTTTTATTTTCATTATTAAAAGTAAATTAACAATGAACTTGACAAGCGTAATTTATAAGGATGGGAAAAATTATGTTGACAATTAACAGACTGGGGTTGCTCGCTATCAGAGCAGAGCAAGAGTTCTTGACTTAGGTTACTTTGTTGTACTGGCTGACGACAACTGTTGTATTTCACTTATAGAGGCTGTAATTGTAACTATACGAGCTGTTTTCTACCTCTGTTGTTTTCAGAACTGTATTTTTCCTGACGTAAGTAGCCTGTTGATTTGGATTGATTTCGGTATCATCTACACTACTTGAGCGTTACCGCGCTGCACTATTGACTATAAGCAATAAGATACGGGTGGGAACTCGTAATTTGATTTAGCGATGCGTCCGAGAATAAATTTCGGGTATGGGGGTGGGGGTAAGGGATTAAATTCTGTTACTAATACTACTATACGTCGTGTTCGAAGAGAATATCCTGGGATTCGGAGACAGCCTCGAGGTAACCTTAACCGAAACTGACTTGATCCATCCATACTCCTTCTTTCACCTTTTTTGACCTATGACATCTTTAGTTTCCTCTGTTCCTATATATACTTTGACCTTGGCAGGTTTAGCTCTGGTGATGTGGGCTGTGTTTTAGCGGGAGTCTGAGGTGTGTTTATGGAGGAAAGGATTAGATAATTGATTAATGAATGAATGTAATTGCAGCTGGCCTTGTACCACATCCACCACCGCCGCTGTTCAACTACAACCAGTTGCAACCACCTCCACCGCGGCTGCCACCACCGCCCCCTCCAGTTCCTGAATTTCTGTACCATTACACCGATGAACGGGGATTCGGGAGTATCATCAAGGACCGAGTAATACGGCAAACGAACGGGGATTCTGGGAAATGCCCGGTTTATGGAAAAGGTGTTTATTTTACTGCACTGCCGCCTGGGGCGGAAACTGGAAGGATTTTGATGAACAATTACGGATACACTTACATTAACCCGAATGCAAGGAATCTGAAGAAAACTCAGTATGTGTTCCAGCTGACTACAGCAACTCTGCCTGGTGTTCAGCGAGTAAGGGGCGATGCCCGGGACATTTGGTTGTGTCGTCAGGACTTGTATTTGAATTATCTACCTTTTATTGCGTATGAGAGGGATTCTGGGAGTGGGATTAGGAGTAATAATTATGGAAATCCGGGTGGTATGAATTCTAATTGGAATAATGGACAGGAAAATTATGGCGGGATGCCACCATCCCCGGGTCCACATGTCGGATACGGGTATTGTTATCAGCAACAGGATATGTATTATTCGCGACCGCCTATGGGGCCTTCTGGGCCGCCGCCGAATGCTTTCGGCTGGAATAATCAGTGGAATAATCAGGGAAATAATTACAATTATATGAACAATAATAATAGGTTCTATGGAGGCTGGTCGTTTTAGTTAAAGATGGTCTTGTGAATCTTTTGATTACTGACAGCTGTTGTTGTGTTCATGAGTTAAGACTTGAGACTTAACGTAGTCTTAACGAGATTGTGTCAAAGTGTAAGGAGATTAAGGACTGATATTTTAAAAGGGTAAAAGTATGCCTGCATGCGATGTAATTGTAATTGTACCGAGAGAGCGCGAGAGGAATCGGATATGGTAAATCGGATAGTTTTTGTAATCGATGTCAGCTAGTTCAGTCGTAACGCGCAGCTATTATATTGGTACCTACGATACGAGATTGTAGGGTGTTATACATGATGTTATTTTCATATTGACATTGATACCGTTATCTTTAAAGTAATTTGTAGTGTTCATTATGATGTTCAATAGTTTGCATGTGTGAAAGAGCCCGATCATCGGGTACTTGTACACTTGGTTTGATGGAGAAGGAATGACATTGATACCGTTATCTTCGAAGTAACTTTTAGTTTACATTATTATACTTGATAAAAGGCGATTGTTAACCATCGCGATTGTTGTTGCTGGTTGCATCGTCGAAGTGGTTCATGAATTATTAGTTGATGAAGACAGGTTGCTGGAATAATTCGCAGTTACAGCTATTACTTGTTGATTTGGTTTGAGCATGTAAACGTAAGGAAATGTTGTTTATTAGCATATTATGTCGTGTAATGTATTACATGTACGTATCGACAATATACCTGTATGTATTCTGATTTGATACCGTTCGATGTCATATTTCTGGAATAAAGTAAGTTACGTTACTACATTTAAAGAATCGGGGTTGGCAATTATTTACACAGCTTGTTAAGACAGGGTAACTAATATAAATATCGTGATAATTAATTGTAAAATTCCTGTATTATTTTCGAGTTATCTTATCAAAGTTGTTCGCTCCGCTGCTGGCACAATCTTTGATGAAAGAAGAGGGATTGGGAAGTCTGAGTGGATAAAAAATATAGCGATTGAGATAGACGTGAATTCTAGTCATAAAATCTCACGGTGAAATGTAAGTATACAATGTTGACCGTCGGGTTTAAAACCAAAGGTAACTAATGTGGATTACTTGGAGTCGTCTCACTAGACGGGAAAACAGAGATAAGGGAATACTATTAAAGGACACGACACATGGAATTCTTATCGTTGGTTCATTTCGCAAGGCTCGGTTGGAATTAGTTTCGCAATCTTTTGTCTATGACACGGACTTGATTAGCTTACCCTTGCCGTTTCTTGATTGCCGACCCTCGTGGAATGAAGCTAGAAATATATACATCCAGCCACATGTACACTCTTAAATGAAACTTAGTTGACGTTTATCAAATCATTCATCAAATCAAGGTATTGCAGTTTGCTCAAGTGTGGCTTTTTGGCTTATGGGAAAACTAAGACAGAATTTGGAAGTAGATTAGACTAATTCAGATTGAGATAACTTAGTTAGTTGCGGGTTTGGATGAATTAAAAGATGTTGGCAGTCAACTTGAAGAAGCTAAAGTGGGAATTTGTGTGAATATCATGTACTCTAGATTGACATTTAGTTGGGATTGTAAATGTAACGGATAAGAATTTCGCGATACGTTGTAATAATCGAATGGAAATCGAGAACATTACTAAATATGGCGCGCATTGACGGTGAGTTTTAGCTATTAACCAAGATTCTGATTGTAAACTTGTACGTGATTGGTACGAAGTGAAAATGACAAAACTGTATTAGTATGTAGTAAAGCTAGGAAAGAATTTGGAAGATTTAACTAGTTTTGGTTTTGAAAGTATTGTTGGTTTGCATGCAGATGTTGAGGATAGTACTGTATCAGGGCATCCCGGAAAAGTCTACCACTACACGGATGCCAAAGGCTATGAAGGAATCAAAAAGAGCAAAAGAATAGAGCAATCTACCCGTGCGACGGTTAACAACGCTTTCGGGCCCTGGTATGGGTCAGGAATCTATTTTACGACAGCGTCACCATACTCAAATACGGGGATTATTTTAAAACATAATTACGATTTTAATTTTGTTAAAACCTGCACTAGAAACTATGGGAAAACTGAATATGCGTTTGAGATTCACTCTTCGGATTTGAAAAGTTTCGAAGATGTTGGGAGCTGGAATCGTAGTGTTTACATATGTCGATTGAATTTCATTGACTTGAATCGCGTATCCTGTGTTGTGTACCGGAGAAACGTTTTTCACCCTGACAGCCTCAAATACCCGCACGAATGTGTAGTTACCCGTGTCTGGGAATTTGTTGCCAGCTACGTGGAACCAGTACCGAAGGCACTTCCTGTCGCTCCTGCTGCGAATTCAAGGGTAGATGCTGAGAAGATAAGGATAGCAAAGTTATTGCGTACACACAGGCTTGCTGTTGCGGAAGCTAACGCTGGAAAGCTCAAAGAGGGCGCACCGGCAAGTAAGAAGAACGAAAAAAGAAAGAGTGTGGTGAAAGCGACTGTAAGCAAACAGAAGGCCGTTGAGACTTCTGCAACAGGCTTGCGTTCGCAAAATGCCAGTTCCAAAGGAAAGGATCCCTTGGTTCAGATCCAGACACCCTCGTTGCAAACTCCACCGCCATTGGTTGTCTCAGCGCCATCTGGTGGAGTAGGGCACACTGCGGTAACTGTAATGGGAGCATCAGGGACTGATGTTGTTATTGATGTAGAAAGTACCACGTCGGTTGAAAGGGTTGCTGGAGAAAGTTCTCCAACAATTGCAGAAGTAGGAAAACGAAAATTAATAATTGTTGGTCTGTCGATTGGAATAATTTTGCTTATAGCAGGCATTCTGATTATCCTATTTGTGACAAAGACTATTTAATGAGATTTTTGAGCCTGTGAGAAATTGTTGACGCGCAAAGGATTATTTTGCAATTAGTTGCTAATGAAGAATTTAAAATAAATTATTTTGATTGGCATTAATGAAGAGAGCAGTTTACTTATGGCTGCTGTGAACACCCCCTTCAAGATTTTCTAGAGCTCTTTTGGCTGTCTGTAATAAGGTGGTTGCAGTAATGGCATGATTCAAATTTTTAAACTCATAAATAGGCCTTTTGAGTCACAAATACCGCAGGAGGTCAACCAGAGGCCTTTGCTGCATCTTGATGAACCTCTCCATTGCCCTCTTGTGGCTGGTTGTGAAAGGGAGCATCCAAGGGATATTCTTTGGAAAAGGTTTTGACGTATATGCGTTGCTGTGAGGTTGGCCACATGACAAAACACATGATCTAGAGAGACGTTCGGGTTGTTTACAAAGGACAGCAGGACGGGTCTTTACTCATTGGTAATAAAATCATAACTTTGCGCTATGTACGCGGCCATAAACATGTATTATTATGTTGTACTGTAAAGCGAAAGATAACAGGGACGATGTATGTGAGTCAGTGTGACACATACGAAGATCCCAAGAAGATAACAGATTGGTTGAAGATATATACTGGAGGCTAAAAGAAGGCAGGAAGGTTCTGCCTTTAAGAGCTACGAGTTTAACAAATCCAAAGTCAAAGAGCCAGTTCAGAGTGATTATTGCAGGAAGTCATTGTGGATGGGAAAGAAGTGTCGGTTAAGAAGACAACAAACTGTTTGAGGGACAACCTACACTTATAATTGGTAAGGATTTTTGAATAAGAGTTGGATTTATAATATGTTGGAAGCAGAAGTGCAAAGTGTGTAAAATTAAGAATGAAATATGTAGAAGTGTAATGGAAAGTTTTTGTTAACGAGGGAATGCATTCATGTACCGAAATGAAGTTAACTACGGTGAATAGTTACAGAGTAATGTTAGTTAATTTGTTTAATTGGCTATTGATTATTTCAGGTGTGTAGAAGGTCAGCTGATTTTGGACTTTTTGGGACCGCCTCCGACCTTATGTATGTCACATCGGTTTCGTGCATTTCATCATCGCTGTTGCTATCTTGTTTGCGAAATTGAATTGGATTTGTTGGTTTGAAATTTTTCAACTGGAACTGAAGAATTAGACTGCATACAAGAGGTAATATCGACGAAAAATTATTTAGTTTTTTTAGAATGTAAATACCAAATACCTAGCGGGCTAAGCTAACGTTCTGGCAGATTTGGGTGCTAATTAGGTAAAAATCAGTTAGGAATAATGCTCGTTGTTTTAATTTAGTTGACATGGCTCGCAACCCGACTATGCTGTACCATTATACCAGTGAAGAAGGCTACAAAGGGATCAAACGCACCAAGAGAATCAACGAGTCCAATGCGGAAACTAGTTTGAATGCGAATGGACCTTGGTTCGGCCCGGGGATTTATTTGACAGAGGTGCCCCCTTCAGCGACAACGACAGTCATATTGGCCGACACTTTCAATTTCACGTTTGTGAGTACCGTGTGCGAAAAATACAAGAAGACGGAGTATGTTTTCAGTTTTAATTTTTCAAGTTTGAAGAATTTAAGGCGATGCGGAAGAGACGGGAGGAGCGTTTGGAAGTGTGGGATGAGATACATTGACCTGGACAGGGTGGATTTTAATGTTGAGCGTCGAAATATATGGTACCAGTGGAGCATGGTTAGCCCGTTTGAGTGCAGCGTACGATCATGCCGAGCGGACTTTAATGGACTCGAGAATGATGGATCTGTGGAGATATTTATTGGCGAGAAAGAAATTGGAGTTCATCAGGGAACTATGAGTATCGGGCTAGAAGAATCGTGGATTTGTATTTTTGGTGGGATTTTAGTGCTGGTGATTTTGATGATGTTGATGCTCAGGTTTGTTATTTTCAAGTAAGTATTTTGTATAACTCGTTAATCTAGCAAGAATAGTAAAATCACTTGGTTTTTGTACAACATGGGAAAACATAATGCTTCTGATTTAAAATGTTATTCTAATTCTAATGCGCATACGTTAGCACAGCACGGAAGCTATCCTAAACTGTGGAGTTTTTTTGCATAGCAACATGATTCTTAAAAGCAGGCAGGTTACTTTGGATCCTACAGTCTGCAGTTTTGGATTGGAAACATTTCTAGAGGAGTACCAATGTAGTATATGCATGGTTTCATCAGCATTGTCCTTGTCATAGCATAGAATGAAACGATTAGCCAGGGCCGGCGAATGTCTCCAGCTTTAGTTTAAATAGTGCGTGCATATAATTTACACTTGGATGGAAACGGAAAAAGTAATCATGTACATAAATGCTGTTATCTTGAGAGTAAAGATAATGTAAGAAGAGCAAGTGAGGACGGAGAAGAAGTAAGTAATCGGTCTGGCAAATAAATGCGTGTACGAAAATACTCTGGTGGACTGGAGTTTGGAGTCTGGATCTTTAACCTGGAGGAGGAAGACTCTCTGGGATTGCATTTAGCTTGGTTTGAATAAGAAACAAATGCATTATTTTATAAGTTATTGGTAATCTTTGGCTGGGCTCAGAGAAGGAGAGAGAGAGCAGTTGTAGGAAAAGTCTTTTTACTACATGTCACATGTTGCAAGAATTGAGCATGCTATTCTAAATTCATTCAGTGAATACGCTGTTACGAGCGAAGGTCGGATACAACTCCGAAATATAGTTCTCTCGCTAAATAGTAGGCCTTAGCTTTTGGAAACTTTGTCGCAACCTCATAATTATGTCATTCATCATTTGATGATGAGTGTTAGTAGATAACTCATCCTTGTCCTTAAGAACAAAGAAAGACGTTGATTCAAGTTGAAGGTGGTGGAAAGGTGTATATTAAAGCGGGAAAGCCTGGAAAGCGCTGAGCAGGATTGATGAGAAGTTTTTTAGTCTGCTTTGTCCTTGAGTGATTCCCTCAACACTGTGACAATGACATTCGTAAAGCTGGCGGTGATTGCTTGACACTGTACAAGAACCTGTTGAGTCCCAGCTAAAGCTAAATACTGTTGTGTATAAAAGTTGTTTTTATTTAATTTACTTTTAGTTAGTTATTAAAACACTGATAACTTTTAATTAATCTTTGAAAATGCCCAATAGAGAAGAAATGAGGCATATGAGGAAGATAGAGAAGTTGAAAACACTAGTGACAGAACTTATAGAGGACTGCAAGGCCCAAGGTCAAATGGTCCCCCGAGAAGAAAGATGGGTGATGGACACCATGGCGAGGTTGTTCAGTTCGATTGAAGAAAGACCGCCTGCCGTTAGGAATGCTTCTTCTCGGACTGCTTATTATTCGCCGCAAATGTTTCCAGGTCCAGTGGAGGCGGAGGAAAGTCGTGGTAAGTTGGTTGATGATTGTGTCGCCGGTGAAATTGTTATAAGTTGTTGTATAGGTGCTATCTTCAGTTTGGTTAAGGGCTTTGGTGGTTAATTGTTGTTGTTCTTAACTTAATTATAATTCCAGATGTTAGTATGGAAGAGGAATATCTAGCTCCTTTGCTAGCAGTGGTTCCTGAGACTGAGGCTGAGATGAATCCAGAACCAGTAGCTAATGCTACGGGGAATGATATGACCATGCGCACAACACCCACACCTGAGGGTGTGCCAGTCATAGAGGGCGCTGCTATTCCGATGCCGTCAGAGGATGCGGTGGGTCCTAGCACGAATGAAAATATGCCGAGTGGCTCCAACATGGATACAAGTAAGTTGAAAAATGTTATTTAATGCTTTTTGGGCGTACACAGACAGGGGTAAATGTTTAGCAAATCTGGAGCTACAGCGGATGATTTTTTAAACGATTTTTCATAGGTATAATACTCGCAGGGCGCTTCAGCAGCAAAAAGTTTGTGGTGAATCCAGATTCTTCTTGTGCGATTTCACATGCTGCTGTACAAAGAGAAGGCTTGATAAACAGTAAGTTCAGTTATAATATGTGCCGTTGAGTGTGCTCGTGTGTAGCGGATAATTTGGAGACTTTATTATGCCGTATGTTTAATTAATATAATTCTCTTTGCTGTCTTCTGCAGATTTGAATGCGCCGAATCGTAATGCAGCGGCAGGAGCTGAAAGACAGGGTGCTGCTGATAATAATGTACGGAACCGGAATCCACCACAAGAGGCAGTGCAGGAAGTGAATGCAAGGGCTGCACGGATGGAACGAAAGGAACGGAGAGCACGAAAGAAGCAGCAATGAAATTTTAATTGTCTTCTTATTAGCTATACTGCTGCCTTGCATGTCAAGAAGAAAGAATCCCATGGCCTCATTGCAGCGTTTAAGTAGCGAAGAGCTGCAGCGGTTGCTACTGCTTATGTTGAAGAGCTTGGAGTTGTCGCTGTAAGTAAAATGATTTTGAAGAGGAACCAATGAGGATTTTAAGTATGACATTACAGTGGGATTAATGCGGGAGTGGAATGTAGTTTAATTACTTTTAGATTTTTATAATTACTGACAGTATGGGAAATATTTTACTAATTCTATAATTAGTTTCCCCCCATTCCTCGTTTTGAAGGAGGTGTAAATTAATGGGGGATGAAGGTTTTGGAGCTTATGTATGTAGTTTGCTTTTTTTGTAAGTTTTAGTTGTTATTAATGAAGTGGAAATGTAGTTATGAGCGAAACTTGCTATTGCGAGAAACAGACATGTATATGCATATAATGTATATATCGTCAACTTTGTAGTCAGAAGGTTAACTGTGCCTTCTTGGGGGCATAAATGATTTGAACTGTATGTGTAATTCTTGTAGCTAATTGGATCCTTTAGGGCATAAGAGGAATAAGAAATGTATGACAAATTGCATATTTTGATCCCTAAGTTATTGTAATTTTATGCATAAGTCTACCAGTGATTAAAGGCATGATTTTTAGTTTCTCAACCAGGTGTGTTAATTATACAAAGGGATATTAGTTTTCCTGGACTGATGTAATTAGAATATAGTGTGGTAATGGGGTAACTTTGATAATTAAACGGTTGGATTTTAGAATCCTGGGAAGTGTTTTCCATCACTGCGCCTGGTCTGGCCATGACCTCTGATTTGTTTTAGAATATTGCTAAATGATGATTTCAGAGTGAGCTATTGTAGACATTGTGCAGATATGATATAAAGAATACAGCATAGTCGATAGCTTATTTTTGGTCTCGGTCTCGGCATTAATGCAAGCTTTTAACTTTTAGTGAATTTGATGTTTAGGGACGGAGAATACGGATGATTCCGGGCTGAATTTTAAGATTGTTTACCTTTTTTTTAACCATGTAGAGCCCTTGAAGCCAAGGAGTTAACAGGGGAACTGTGTTTTGAGCTGCCTCATGCTTAAGTTAAGGACTTGTTTTTGCAAAATTTAATGTGCCATTATAGATGTTGTATGCATAATAGTCTAGAATGGAGTGGAAATTTTTCTTTTAGGAGCACAACTATAAAGCAACGTACAGCATAGATGCTAGTTCTGATCAGTGTTCCCAAGTTGGCTAGCGTTAAAACACTGGAGATTTTACAAAGCTCGTGGCTGTCCGTACAAACTACTCGTAGACTTTGTAAAATAATCCCACTAGAACTGTCAGGCGAGGAGGAGATTAGAGAACAAGTGAGGAGAGAAAGAGGGTACTTCGTCCGGCTATGCAAATACGCAAACTCATTCGTCCACTGTAGTCTCAGTCTGAAGCTGGAGAAGGACTTGACTTGTGGGACTTTACATTTCTTCGCTGGTTTTGAAAAACAAAGAAGTGAATGTTATCATTGACGGTTGACATTTTTGCTGGAAACGACCGATTGTGAAATTATTATTAAGTGACTGTTAAATCCGCTCTTGAATTTTGAAACCGAAACGACTTTAAACTAACAGCTGTAAGACACGTCTGAGAGGTAATTGCAATTCGAAGCCTTTAATGAATATAACAAGAGAAACTAATGAATTTGCAAATTTTAAAGCGGTTGAAAGGAAGTATATAGGTGGGAAAAGTAGGGAAAAGTATAAAAAATGGCATTGAAGGATTTTATGGGCGAGAGATGAGGATGTATACGTGGTGTTTAATCAATGGATTATGCTAATACTATTTATTTTAACTGATTCCAGGAGGACGTGGGAAATGAATTCATTAATTCCCGGATTCCGGATTTGGTAAAGCTGCAGCTTATTAAGTGTCGAAGACACTTCCTAGGGGGATCGATGGTGTCTGTCCGTCTGTCCGTCCGTCTGTCCGTCCGTCTGTCCGTCTGTGCGCACTCTAACTCACAAACGGATGGATGGATTGTAATGAAATTTTCAGGATATGTTGCTAATACTATCACGACCTTCGCTATTGAATTTCAGTGATATTGGTCAAGTGGTCACTGAGATACAGGTCATTAAGGAGATTATCTCAGGTGAACACGTGATGTACATACATTTCCTACTCCATGCCGTAGCTCAGTTGGTAGAGCGCAGGCACTAGAAGCGGCATAGGAAAGTGAAGGGCAAGGGTTCGAATACCACTATGTGCATGCGTTGTGGTGACTTTTGCTAATGATAAGCTTATAGGGAGGGTAAAGCATAGGGATGAACGGAGCGAGTGCGGAAGCATAGGGATGAACGGAGCGAGCGCGGAAGCATAGGGATAAACGGAGCGAGCGCGGAAGCATAGGGATAAACGGATGGAACGCGGAAGCATAGGGATAAGCGGAGCGATAGCGGAACATTAACTTTTTCTATGCACTATCCTACTTAAAATGAAGAATAATTCACGTATATTATACAATTAAATCTTATTAATTAAATCTAATTTAAGTTACTTGTAGAAAATTAAATCTACATGTATCTTCGACACTTCCGTACACCGGCTTAGCCGTTTATTGTACCTAGACACGGTGCACGGAGACAAGGTGCACGGATGAGATGAAGTTTTAATAACTGTTTTGAAAAAAGTCATTCAACGATAATTAAGTTCGCCGTTGATAATAAATAGCCGGTTTGGCATCGTTAAAGAGATATGGCAGAAGGTAAGTTGCTAGAATTGGGAGATGAACTCATTAAAATTGTAATATTAAATGAATGTTATGGAATCTCATGTGTATTTTTGTTGTAAACAGATCAGGATGAGGTATCGATCCTTTACCATTACACAACTGCAAAAGGTTACGATGGAATCACGAAAGAGGGAAGAATCAATTGCTCAACGAAGGATACAACTTCAAATGCTTCAGGACCCTGGTTCGGACGCGGGATCTACTTGGCCGTTACACCTCCAACCGGGACGACACAGGAAATATTGAAAGAAATGTTCAACTTCAACTACGTTGACAAAAACTGTGACAAGTACAAGAAAACTGAATATGCTATCGGACTACATCGTTCAAGTCTGAAATGTACAGAACCGTACGAGCGTAGGGAGCGGAAGGTGTGGGTTTGTCGGTGGCATTTTATCGATTTAAAACGATTGGATTTTGAAGTTTATCGGAGACATATATTTGATGACCAGTCCCATAAATATCCGTACAAATGCGAAGTGACGAGAGTACGCGGTTTTGTTTCACTTGGTCAAGAAATCGCACTCAAGCCGGGAGTTAATTCCAGTGGGGTTCACTTGAATTCTCTTGCGTCACGGAAGGAACTGGAACTTTTTAGACAAAGATTAATTGAAGAAAGGAATAGAAAGCTAGAGGATGCCGGGACAACGAAAAGAACATGGAAGCTGATTACTACTACGGCCTCTGTGAATGAAAGAAGGGTGGAGAGTTGGAGAAAGGCTGCGGGTAATAGGAGCCAGGACACGAGCCGCGTTGCTGCTGCCGATATGACTCGTCCAGTTTCCAGGAATTCTTACACGGCTATAACTATTCCGGGTACTCACCACTACGGAACAGCGAATAACGGAAATTATGCTAGAACGACTACGACAAGAAACTATGGCAACCACTTGAACTACTTACAGCAAAATGAATTTTGGACAGATCCGCTTAGCCGAAATGATGTGGGTGGAGCGGGTCACAGTTTAGGGAATCGTCGAAGTAACGATGTAATGATAACCATACCGAGTAGTGATAGGGTACTTGATGGAAATGCTAGGAACTTTAGCTCTGGACCAGAACCTCAGGATGACTCAAGGAATTCTCGGTCTTGGGTGTCGGGCGTGGTGCTGTTTGTTTTTATTTTTTATCGTCGTTATTTCCATAAACGTACTAATTGCCTATTTTTCTTCGAATTTAGGTGACTGATTGCACTGCCTAGCTAAAGTTTTTTTGTTAGTTGAATTACCTAGAAGAGAGAAGAAAGGTGTAGTTCTTAACTGCATGTCCATTCACTATTAAATCTCTTAGTTTTCTAGGAATTATAGCGACTGAATTGACTGACAAGTTGCCTTATAGTTTTAGTTAGCCTCGACGGATATGACGAAAGGTAAAGAGGAAATGTTTTTGGGAAATATTTTATTTTGAATTATTTTTAAATTATTTTGGGGGTCTCTTGAGCCCTGATTTCTGCACTAGCTTTAGTCGATTGAATTCTGAATATTTTTAACAAGATTGGAACTGTGAATCATAGTGGAAATTTTTTTCTTGACATAAAGTATTAGTAATGATTACGTACAATTAAGATTAGGTGATTATTGTACGGAGACATGCCATACACGAACTAATATAACCGGAGAATACTGAAGAGATAATGTGATTAACATTTCAGCTAGAATTTTAGTTTTTAAAATTGATGTACGAATCAATGTTTACCGTTTAACAACCAATATATATTTAGTTCAATCTAAAGCCAAACTTTTAGTGTTTACATAAATGATTAAGTTTTTACTGGAACGTGGATAAGAGTTCACTGATCCTTGTAATTTTATATACTGATTTTGGATTAAGCCTATCGATGGAGCCTTATTCTATCAGTCTGGTATGTATCCGTTCACGTACGACAACTGCAATCAAATGCACATTAGCAACTTAACTCGATTAAGCTGAAACCGTTCAGATTAACATTCAGTCTTTGTTATTATTACACTATTCTTACATTACATAGCTCAATGTGTAGAATGTTACGATAGAGTTTATATGACACATTTAATAAATTTTAGATTATGCTACCTGTGTGTATCTGAAAATGTGTCAAGAGTCATCTATTAATGGCATCTGCATAAATCCTACGGTAGCATCCTCAACTCGAATTCTACGTAATTTGAGTGGCAGATTGATCCTGGATGGAAGTGCTATTATCTCATGGCCCGGTAAAGTGACAAAACTTGCTGAAGGTACTTGCAGTCAATGTCTGTAATTAGCAAAATGATAGCATTGTTTTGCATGACATATTGCTGAATGTTATTGTCAATTCAGGATCTATGTTGTAGGATAAGGATTCTTTTTACAGAGAAATTTAATTTATATCTTAATTAGCGATTCAGTTCCTCCGGTCAGTATGTGAAGGCTTTGAGGCTCCTTGCTGTTCTCATTCTGGCAGATCTGGAGGAAATGTGATAGCACGCCGTTCTAAAGTTCTCACACTTTTACTCGAGTGTTGGACAGCTAGGAAAGGAAGGATGGACGGAAAACTTTTCCGCTTTTGTCCCCGTTGTGATGTACTGTACGTGATTTTTACGGGTCACGCTTATACTTTTTATGACGATGTGTTGTTTTTGTCGAAGCGGGAAATCGATGACTTAGCGTCTTGTATATATAGTTGCAGTCCAGAAGGAAAAGTAATATCCAGTTACGCAAGACTTGGAGGGGGGACATTGGGTTACGATTATGATTGATATATATATTTTTCATCCTCCTACTAAAATTTAATGTATGCTAGAGCAACTACAGCAAATCAACGTCAAGTTGATAAAACAAGTTAGAAAAACTTGTGGGAACGGATCAAAATGAATTGCATGGGCTGGAATGATAATGATAATTAAAATCAATTGCCCAGAATTTGATGTGGAGCATGGAGAATCTTGGCAACTCTTTTTTCAGTTAGCAGTACTAACTGAGGACAGCAGTGCGAATTCGTAGTTTTTAGTTAGGGGCGTGCTAAGAATAAGATATTTTTGTTCAAGGTTAATAGTTGTTTTCCTGGCGGATATTACAGCATAAAAGTTTTATCGGAATTCTGAACTAGTTTTTGAAGATTGGCAAAGTATTATTTGTGGTATGCAATTAAAATGATTTCTGCAGAAATATAACTATAGATAAGGATTGGGAATTGGGCTGGTTGGCAGATTGGCTTGGATGCTAGTTACCTGTATAGTGACGTATTTTGCAGACATTTGTTTCTTTTGAGGTTGCAAGAATTGGAGACTGCATTGTCAGAAGTAATAATCTTACTCTAAATAACCTGTTTGAAGGATAAATATGCAATTAAAGAATTATATAATTGCAACTCTTGTATATTGCAGTGTCTGCAGATTCACTTGATTTCATGCAAATGACGTCAGTTTTTTTTAAATCTTTAGTAGTTTGTGCTGGCGTAGTATAGTATAAATAAGGTCAGTTTGAAGTGATGCATTTGCATCAGGTGGAATTTAATGCATTTGCAATTATGACTCTGAATAGTCTGAATCTGTAGTTATCGTCAAACGTAAATGCACATCAATGCAATGTATAGCAAGTTGCAAGCGGGAAGCTTTCCAGTTTGCAATACATGTAGTCTAGTAGGTAGACGCAATAACCTGATTTCCCTGACATGGTAATGTAATTTACACACGGCTGGCCGTAGTCAAGTGGGATATCTGCTCACACGGTCGTTAGTGGGTATGTATTTAACGGTTTTATCTGCAAATGAAATGGAAACGTTTTTGGATTACCAGCCAGGCCAGGATGAGAAGCTCGTGTTGGTCTGACTGTGTTCATACGGTAGAAACTTGTAGATTTTCGCAAGTATATAAGGCAGAAAGTAGAGGGTCACTGGAAGTCTGATTATCGGAGTGACCATATTCTGCAGAACTACCAACGGAACAGGATGTTATCCGCTACACTGATTCAGCACGTCGTTTTCCTTGTGTCATGGGCTCTAATTTTCCGTAGTACTTTTGCAGCCAACGGGAAAACGAGGGTAGAAAACGTAGGATTTATATATTTCTTTTGAAATTTGAAAGCTTCAAATTTTGTTGGAATATTAATTTTATTACTTATATTGCTATTAACTAAAACTTTTTCACGAAAGGAATCTCGGAGCAAAGCATTTAATTTTTGAAACCATTTTAGAAACTCTACAGTTGGTTTGACGGTATCGAAAAATGGAAGCCAACGGAAGAGCTTCAGCGGGATCTACCCGCGTACCAGGCAGGTTGGGACTATGAAGGACGACCTGTATTTGTGTCTGAGTTTGGAAAATGGGATGTGCGGAAATATGCGGATTCGGATAAACCAGACGTGAAAGATTTAGCTTATAAACGAACTGAAAAAGTTTGGTATGAGTGGACAGTGCCTAATCCGCAAACCAACTCTTCGGAAGAGGGCGCTGTGATAATTATCGACGCCAAAGGACTTTCTGCGTATCAGCTGGCTTCTACCAACGGTAATTTACTCTTTAAACATACTTCTTTTTGATTGCAACAGCATCACAATTACTGCGGTAGAGTTATGAATTTTAGCAAAAGTAAAAGAGGTGGAGAAAGTTGATTAGTAATTTTTTTAATTTGAAATATTTTAGCTGTGACGTTACAACTTACAACAATGAGGCTGGGAGAGATATTTGAAGGATATTTTAATGACGTCTTCATTGTGAATGGTAAGAAATTGAAATATTTGTTCAAAAGGCGATTTTGTTTTGCTCAGAATGCAGGTTTACGAAGCCAGATTCTAGCAAGACGCTTTATTTTTTGCAGCAAACTTTATCGCTCAATCATGGGTAAACTTGATTCGTCCGGTTGCTGGGAAACTGATTGGTCGTGCTGTGGTTGTATCTTCTAATCTGCAGACGATTGGAGCAACGCTCCGCCAAAAAATTCCCAAGGATCAATTGCCACCATGGTTGGGAGGAAATGCAGGGTTCAAGCCAGTTAGAATTTTCTGATGGTGAACATGACCGGGAAACATGGAAATATTTGAATCTTGTTCGAAATTTTGGTTTAATAATTTATTAATTGATGCGGCTATAATGTGGTTTACGATTAATTGTGTAGATTGCGCTGCTAGAGGATTGGATTTAAATAATATGTGCTATTATCAATTATTTGGACCGAAGCTATGCAAATTCAAAATTAAAAGATGGAAAATAAAAACAACTAAACAAAGAACTCTGGCGTGTTTTTATTAGCTGCAGATCATGTAAACACTTAGAAATTCTGGAGATTTGTTTTCAAAAATCGTCAAGCCCGCCATGCCAGGGTCGTTGCTTGATTTCGGCGAGACGGATTACAAGATGGCGGTTTAGGCGCGTTCAAATGCTTACAGACAACACTGAAGAAATCGTGTTGTATTTGGTCGAAATCTTCACGGTTGAAAACATTGTTGAAAGTGACCCAAGGAACCCAAGTTACGCGGGGATTTAAAGCAGTCGTCCTCTCACCGTAATTCTTGAGCAATTCATTCCCCTCTTCTGTGGTTGCGCACAGTTCAATCTCGCTGAAAGGGATGTTGAGACGCTTTGCGCATCGTTTTCGTCTGCTCCAAACGGTTTTACTGTCAAGCGTGCAGTTTGCATAGGCCATGAGCTTAGCGGTTGAAGCGATGTGCTCTATGGCGCAAGCGTGTACTTTGTTCCCAGCACATTCTTTCGGTCCATGCTGGCACCGGAAACTGTACGTTCCGTCTGGATTCACGGTTGTCTATTAAAGAGAGGGTTCATTAAGTTTTTGGGGTATTTTTTTGCGATTTAGTATTTACTAATTATTTGCAAACTGACCTTTGCCTTGCCGTATGGCACAAGGTCAATGATGAGAGAATCCGGTATGGCCAAGTAGACAGGGTAGAGCTGTGTGACAAGGAATTGGATGGAATCCGGACAACGGGTTTCGTAATAGACTGATACTTTTAATTTGTCCTTGGAAATAAAGATTAATATTAGAATTCCTCTGGATACTAAGCATACGCTATTGTAAAAATTGCTTATGCTATTATTGTAAAAATGAAATTTTAGAAAGCGTTTTACAATTTAGGATTTTAGATTTTTTTTTATGAAATCAATTACCACTGATGATGAATTACTTGCGGAAGTTTCCGAAAATTCGGTAAGTGAAAGCGTCAGAAGCGCTGCTGTCCATGTGTAAAAACTTATGAGTGTCTTCATGGTATACGATCTGAATTTTAGAATATCAAAACTGGCATATGCTTGTGAAGAGAATATGTTTACTGCAGGCAGATCCAAGTAAGAATGCTAGTAAATTAATTAATTGAAGCTTGAAATTAGCTCTGAATTTCCTCAATGGGTCTTATATTGAGTTAGCAGATTATGCTTCCATTCAAAGTTGACGTTGTTAACTAAGGTTTTAGTCTATCTTCTTTTTAAAATAAGATTTATCCTTATTTTTTACATGATTCAAGCTTCAAAAGATAATAACTTAACCCTGAACTTGATCTTGAGAACTGACACTACAGAGTATTAGATTTAGTCTCAGCTGTTTTCTTATGATGAGTAAATAAACTGACTGATATTTGAAGAAACACAATTAGGGAAATTCTACGCATAACGTGGTAGGAACATGATTTAAAAACGCAATGCAGGCAGGCTTGAAAGGGATGATATTATGTGATTTATGGATGTACGTCAAAGATCACTTGGAAGAGGAAACTTTTGTTGAATCCTCGAGTGTTTTTATATTTCCAATACATTTTAGTGTATGGAATCCATACTATGGATGATGGCATTCTGGAATCCCATCAGTGAATATGATACATAATCCCCGTTGAATCATATATTGCATGTCAACGACTGAAGGGCGACGATTCACATGAGGAATTATTGCAGGAAGTAAAAGGAGAATTTAGCAATGTATATAAATCATATATATACAGTACGCGTGATTTTATTACTTTTAGCGCGTCCTCGTATTAAATTACTACGACAACAATCTTAGCGACCGCGAAATTACGAAATGAATCAGTTAACAAATACAGCTTATACTCGAGCGCTATATGAACGGATGACCAAGATTTAACTATGGGCGTTGACTCGCTCATTACTCAAGGATGAAACGAGTTAAGGCGCCTAAGGAATTTAGGCATTCCACTTCAACCTCAGCGACACCTAGAATGAAGACGGGAAGTTCGGATGAACTTACTCCTCGACGCAGTGCCAGAAAATCTTTGCGCAGCAAAATTGCGGGATCGAGCCCCGGCATTGAAGAAGTAACGCCGCGAAGGCAGCGCCATCCACAATCTAAAACTAAGACTAGCAGCGCTGATGCTGGCCCTAAAGAGTTGCTGAAGCCAAAATCAAGAACAAAACCATCAAAATCAAATAACAGCGGTGGCGATTCACCAGCGCAGGAGCCAGAGGGGCGACATAAAAGTCAAAATGATAGCACTGACACTGGTGAAAATAAATCGAAAGCAAGCTTCGCTAACGTGAAACAGTCAAGAGCTTCTCGTTCAAGATCGCAAGAAAACCCGGAATCAAAAACTTTTTTCAATAATGAAGATGGCGGGGCTTTAAAATCTGATACTTCAAGGAATACAGTGTATACAGTATGGATGCGAACGTTACCTCCGGGCGAAGTACGAACTTCTGGAAGTTCGATCAAGAAGCCGAGCTTCAGGAAGAGTGCCGCAGAAGATATTCTGTCCTCTTCATCGCAGAAAGTGCAACGGAAAGTACTAAACTTGCTGTCGCTTGACGATCTAAAAACGTGCAGATTTGTGTGCAAAAGCTGGAATTCGTTGGTTGTGAAGCGTTTAAAATTTCACGTTGTCTTAACAGACACTACAGAGACTTGCTTCCGAGACATCCCTTCGCTAGAAAAACTTGACGTTAGTAAACTGACTGTGAAGAACATGACACGGTTTGATAGTCCAGTCATGCTGAAATTTTTGGTTACATCACCGGAAAATATAAAAACCCTTGAGTTTATGTCCGGAACCAGCTCGAAGGTGCAGTCAAAATTATTAAGCGTTTTTCAATGGATCCAGGAACTTTATTTCATAAAACTACCGCTTCCAAGTTTGCCTCCAGAATCTGGATTTTCACACCTCAAGAAACTTCAGATCAAAGCAAAAGATTTTGATAATGGGGAGCAAACTACACAGTTTTTAAATAACGCGGAGTTTCCGGCTCTTGAAGAACTTCGGCTGGAATTCTATGCACGAAACGATCTTCAGTCCTACCTGGGAGCGCATTACTTTGTGGCAAGGCACTGGACTAGTATCAAGAAACTGGTTCTTAACTTTGGCTATTACTTGACTGATTTGCAAGACTATATGACAAGTTTGGAGAAGAAAAAACGGCTGAATTTGAGTGAAATTCGAAGCTTTAAATCCGATAAACGATATAAGCGATATTTGGATTTATTATTCAAATCCAGACTTACCGAGGTCGAAATCGATCTGAGTATTAATGAAGGTTAGACAAACGAGCATTCGAAGTCGATGAGACCCAAATAATATCGACTTATAATAAGCTAAACGGTTGTTTATTTGAAATATAGGAACAGTGCCATGGACGCTGAGCTTGGAACTGTTGGACGCGCAAACGCAGTTGAAAAAAATGATACTTAGACATCCGATTCTCTTGAGGAATTATAATTTTCAGCAACCGTTAGCGAAGAACGGTAAAACCTTGGTCAAAGTAGCGATACCCTGCGTAGCGGATTTTGATTGTTCTGGCCTCAAGCATGCGAATGCTCTGAAAAGCTTTTCGATTGGGAAAGAGTTTAGTTTCAATTCGCTTTTCATTGGACCACGTGGAAGGATGTCCAAGTTTAAAGAATTTCCGAAACTTGAATCGCTTCGGACGCTGTCAATCTGTGTTCCTATGAGCAAGGTACAGATTATGTGGATATCTAATAACATCCCTGTTCATAGTCTGCTATTGTACGGCATGGAGAGGGACAAGTATCGATGTAATGAAATTTTGGACGTCATGGAAGAGCGACCTGTTTTGAGGAAACTCATGATGCGGGTTTTCATGGAAGCGCATGAAAACGCAGCGCTACGAAATTATCTTGATAGCAATGACGATTTAATTTTAATGGACTATTTTTACGAACCGAATTCGGGATCAGCCACATTCAATATTGAAACAGGAAGAGATTATGAAATGGAATCCGGAAAGATTGAACGACTCTACCTTAGCAGTAGCACAGCTTCTTATTTTTACGACAACTACGAGAACAGCAGTGGTACTGAAGATGATGACATGCCAAGAGGGCAAACTGTGCACAAAAGGCCGCCTAAAACGGCTTAACATCGAAACTGTCACGAGCATCTTATCACAGGAATCATTCTTACAAGTCCAATAAAGAAAAAGTATTTCCGCAAATAACTGCAATTTATGTGAAAGTTTCATTGTGCTGGGATACAACCTGTTCAAAACAACAATCGCTTGAAACTAACGCTTCTGAACTTTTACAGTAGCACTATTAATTGGTCACCACTTTGATCCCACCAAATGCCTTCACAGTAGTAACGGGATTTTATACTACGTCTTTTAGTTGACTATAGTTTAGAGTTGGGAAAACTCTGTAGCTATGTCATTACAAGGAGAAGAAACCCGTGGCTCTCTTTCCTCCCATTATATTGTCCCGAAGCTCTGCCAACTGAAACACGAGACTGGGTCACTCTTCCTTAGCGACGTGTTTGCTCAAAACTTCAAGTTTTTTGCAAATATTTGTTACTAGCAGCCCGACATTAAAAATTCCCTGATGGCAATTCTCACCATTGTGAAGCTTGGTAAAAACGCTAGCTATGGCAACGGATTTTGATTTGTCTAATGGTTGAAACAGAAGCGATAAAAAGCGTTTGTCTCATTTTCGGTACAGGTGGGTCGACAAGGTTAACTGAAAGCGTACCTTCTGATCTGATGAGATTAAGATAGAAACTTGCGAGATAACTTTTACGTTTTACTAAAGGTTGTATTAGTCTTGAATGTGTTAAGCACCGGATGTAGTACTTGATGATTGGTAAACAGGATGCATGCATTGGAATCCTATAGTCAAGTTAAGTGTCAATCAAAATAATGATAACAGTCAGCATTTTTATATTCACAAAACACTCCGTACGCAAAGTGTCCTTATAGTGATTTGATATCGGATGGAAGCTTTGCAACACTTTAAAAATGTTTTGCAATAGCTTAGCTGTAATCTTATCAACGCCTCATGTAATCAACGCGGAAGGTCAACTTGAGAGAGAGAGCGCTCTCTCATCTATCTTTGCGTGCAGGTGTACGCGTTAAAGGCAGTGGGAGCGTAGCTAACAACGTTTGCATACTTTACAGCAGAAATGATGTTTAGATATAAGTATCATCAAGTCCTAACGGTTGTTAGTTGCTCCCGGGTAATATGACTGTGATAACTGGCTAACCAGTTAGCCAATCAAAGGCGTAATGTAGTAATCTAGTAAAAACTAATGCACGGAATGGAGAGGTGAATGCAGACAGTTTGCGAGACTAAATAAATAAAGCTGTGTAAATGTCCCCATGTAAACTGCTTCGCAAGTTTTATTTGACGTTTAAAAATAAAATTACAAAATATTGTAGGATGTAAACTTTCTGTAGCTAACTGAAGGACAAATATCGCGTCCAAAGAGACACTCATTACAGATGTCCACGTTTGATAGAAAAACTTTGGAGAGAGTGGGTAACTTGCTATTGCAAGATTCAAACAAAAACCTTGCAACTTTGGTTTCATATAAGGATTTATCTAAAATGATATTTTCAAAATGCAGTTCTTGCAATACTGGAGCTCGAATATGCAGTGACGCCTCAAATCCTGTTTTACAAGCCCTGGTATTGCGGATATTTATTCGTGACAAAAATTTAAGGATGATTCCTTTTCCGCTGTTATCTGGGCAAAAGTCTTGAAAATCTAGTGTCAAACTTTCCACGTTTGGATACTTTGAAAGCAAGGACTTCAAATTTTTCGCTATTCCCATTGACATGACTTTTAGCGTTTTTGTTGACTGGGGATGGGTTTCACATTCTTTGGGAAAGTTATTTGGTGGTTTTGAAATGGTTATCGTTTCACATTGACTATCGTCAAAACTTGGAGTGGGACCCTGAGTTTGGTTTGAAAGTGTTTGGTTCTGCTGCTGCCAGGCAGCGGAGGCGCCAACAGTGAGGACGCTTACCGTTGGAAAGGCAGGAGGATTTGTTTCGGTAAAAGTGGGGAACCTGGCCGGAGTTACCGGTGAAGAATTTGAAGAAGGGCTGACGCTCAAGCCAAAAGCATCGATCTTTATATCCAACGTGAGCAAGGCAATTGTAAGCGTGTAAATTACGATAAAGACTGCGAGTGTCGTGTAAAACTTCCAGCTCCAGTCTCGAGTGGCAAATCTAAAGCAAGAGTTGGCAAGGGATTACTCAGGGTGTGATTCGTCAAACTTAAAGACAGAAATTAAAACTGGAAATAAGTAAAAGTTTAGGGGTTACTTGTAGAATTTTTCTCGGTATGACTCAACGCGTCCGCTAGGTACATCATGAGTTGTCAAATTTATATCTTCCCATTTGCAAGTATGTCCTGGTTCTGGAATTGTTGTCTGTGAACTGAAACTTATTTATTATTGTCTCAATACAATAAGCTATTTAACAACCCGAGAAGGTTCGAAAACGGTAATTTAAATCTACTTACCTGCACTGGCCCATGGACGTTTTCATATTAATTAGTTTATCCTCCATATTGGATTTCAGCAGCCCTATTGTTGAACTAATGACGACTACGGAATGACGCTTGCCCGCCGAAAGTCATCGTTTGAATTTTCATATTTATGGAAGAAGGACTGTTTTTTTAAAGAAACTTGGAGATGTTTAGAATCACAGGGACTAGTTTTCTGTCTGACCACACCGCAGTGGACTGCGCAAAACTAAGTTTTGAACTTGAAATATCTGGAAGGTGAAGTGAGCTTTTGTAATACTAGCTTTATCATTTCAAGTTGTGGAAATATCGCCCGACGAGATAAGAGAAATTAAATAATATGATATAGTAGTAGCGGGTTCATTTATCCATCTGCGGGCTGGGTCCTAACACCTTTTAAGCAGTATAACATACGTATGTATGTAATGCAGATTTACATTTCGCATTCACAGACGATGCAACTGCATAGATTAAAATGTAGAAATATGTACAGTTTGCGAAAGTTTAGCGAAGCCAATAAAAGAATGGAGGTGGTAGATGGAAAACCGTCTTTCAACCAATAACAAAGCAGTATGTTTTCATCTTCTAAATCACTGCTATTAGCGCTTTGGTTAACTCGGCCTGTGGGCATTTTGGGAAGAATTGCGTTGTTGAAGAGTTTTGTATTGCAACAGAGGTGCTCAGTGGTTGCCCACCAAGCGCCGACCTAGCCAATTCAGGCTAATTGTGGACTATCCTCAGTGTTGAAGAGTTACTATGGATACCAGTTCAACACAGCTGGAGCACAACATGAATTACTACTGTTCATGTGCGTGGTCAAAATTTATTCAAAGGCACGAAGATGTTACGTTTACAGGGCGGATGAGTCTTTTATCATAATTCAAGTGAATGCTGATGCTCCTAAGAAACAAAGAGTTATCAAAGACAGCTTAATGAAAGGACAAGGTATTACATGGTGAGAAATGGATATCATTCGTCGAACTCTGAGGGATCGATCCCATCTTCATTGTAGCTCTCAGCTTTATCTGTGACAGAGGTTTTGCGATTGTTGAGCACCTTCCCCAACATATTTCCAAGTCCCGCAGTGACGCTAAGTCGCCGAGGCTGAGGCTGAGACTCGTGCTTGAAGGGTGTCACCTTTAGCAAATAAATGATGGGATTATTACCACGTTTGATCTTTGATAATCGACTAATTAAAAGCACTTACATTAGGCGTAAGGACACAATTTTCACTTTTTGGGTTGATATTGAAGCTTCTAGAGCGGCCTACAGTGACGGCGGTCTGCGGTGGTTGCGGTGTCGAAGAAACGGTATGCGTCGGTGGTGGGAACTTGGCAGCACCGCCATTTACGCTAGGATGTTGTTGCTGTTGCTGCAACTTTTGTAAAGCCTCTTGAACAGTAGGACTTGAAGATACGGCTGGAGGACGGGAGGAAAATGTACACGGTCCAGTGGTTAATGATCCATCATGGGACTGATTCTGATTCAAGATGGGGGTTCCGGAGGGGAAGAGACGTTTTACTGGAAGTTGAGGTTTGAGAGGGACCATCGGCTTTGAGGCTACTGGGGGTGCAGATGGAGCTCTACGGAAGCCTTGATTTGAAGGAGAATTTGAAAATGCACATACAGGTCCACCACTCTTAAGAGAATTATTGGGCTGACTGTTAAGGTTTGCCATTTGATTCTCTAATACATTTTTGAAATTCGAGGCCACTTTACTAGCATTGTTTTGGGTCTGCTTAGGAAATAAGGGTGGACGTTGAGAGAGAGTGGGATTATCTTGTGATCCGCCGGATGTCAGCGCGTTTAGTTTGTTCACCGAATCTTGATTTAAAGCCATGACAGTTGGACTTTGCATTGAAGTTGCTGAATTAGCAGCAGGATTGAACGGACTTTGCTTATTTTCGTCCCAAGAGCTAGTTGCAACAGAGGCATGGGTTGATGGCATGTACGGACATTTTTTGGAACCAAGCGGTAACGGTTTCCCCGCCGCTGGAGTAGCGATAGTTTGGCTTGAGTCAGCTGACTCCTTGGCTCCAAAAAAGTTTCGGGCTGAGAAAGTTTGGTTGGGAGAGTCTGCGGCTTTTTCAAACTGAGTTGGACGTAGTTTATGAGCGTTAGTTACAGTGGGAGGCGAAAACGTAGGTTTCTGTTGTTGTTGTGTCCTCTCAGTAGATGGGGTCCACTGATGTTTTAGAGCATTTGGAGTGCTTGCTGAGGAAGCAATGCTACCACGTTGCATCTGGTCATGAAGAATAGACGCGGAAGATTTCGCAACTGCTCCATTAACAGTCAGTCCTGGTGCAGGTGAAGGGGAACGCTGGCGTCCCAATTGCTGTGGACCGTCACCAGAGGGCGTTGGATTCCGGTTTCTCAAAAATATAGGAAGCACGCGCTGCGTATGTTCGCCGCTTGGAAAGGAAATGGTATCCGCGTGGTGATTAGTTTCGTTATAGGAAGCCGGTGTAGAGGGTCCTGTTCTAGAGGGTGGCTGTGATTGGAATACGTGGGTATTTTCCGTACTTATTGTTGACTTAGGTGTTGGAGTTGAAATGGTAGGTTTTGGGGAAGTGAATAAGCTATTGGATTTATTGTTTCCGCAAGGTAAGCGTTGAGGATCTTTAGATAGTGTTGGGAATTTGGGGGGGAGGCTATGTTCTTTCGCATGTGGGCAGTTGGATTGAAATTGAAGAGTTGTGACCTCTAAGTTTTGAACTTTCTTCATAGGCCTCCCTATTGGAAACAAAAACAAAACTGATGTTATCGGACATGAAAAGTTTTGATTACAATATTATTGTATATAACTTTGTGATATCAGTCTACTTACACTTGATTGGGTTTGTTGGAGTCGTGTTTGCAGCGGGAAGACTCATCTCTCGATCTTGAATTCTTACTTGGGGCGATATGCATCTTTCGGAGCTCATTCCACGAATTTGATTAAGGCTTAAGAGCTGATCGGAGGAGAAACCAAGCGTCCGTTGTGGGGTTGTTTTAGCGCCGGAATTTAAAGAGGTGAATGGCGTGAGGGTTTCTCTTTCACGCTGCATTACTTCCGTTGGATACTGGAATTCGTCATTATCATCAAGCGGTGTTTCAGCAGACGATCCCTGTATTATCGAAAGTTGATGAGAATTAGGCTTGCTATTCTGGTCGTAAGTGTCAGAAATCAATTTCGCCGCTCCTTGTTTCTGGAAAGCATCGGCTAGGTTTTGTAACTCATCCGGTGGGATTTCTTCGAGCCTTTGCGATTACACAAAAAAAACGGTAAATATAGGGTTATGTGAGCATTTGGATTAAGTAAGATGATAACTAGAAATGGGAAAACCGGAAATTACATTATGTCGGCGGGGATTCCATTTCTATCAAGGAACTTGATGAACTCTTCCGCATTTTCGTAGCAATGAACGTGTACAGGTCTAATTGGTTTTCCGATCTCAAGGCACGGTTTCTCCTTCTGAGAGGTCTCATCTATTTTTAGTAATTTGACCAGTGCATTACGTAAGGTGGCCAGCCTGGATATTTTGGGAGTTGGTTGTACTGAGGATGGTGGATCTGACATTTTTTCCTGAGTGGGTTTCTGTACATCACTAGTTGGTCCTCCCGGACCTGTAAAGCAGAAAATCGGAAATGATTTGATGCGATCCAAGGCTTCATGTTAGTAAAGACGAAAAGAACTTAATTCGAATGCCAATACAGTAAACTAGAAGTACTAAAAATTCCCTTATGTTGACCCGCTCACCCTGGCGACGACTAACAACTTTCAAGACCTTGTCGACAGTACGCTGGAAATCTTGAGCTTCGAATTCATCCTCAAAGCTGAGGCCTACAAAGGCTTCCTACGATTGAGTATATGATCATTTGAAGCACCTTTAAATCCCAATTATATGTATGAATGCATAATATTTCTGTGTACCTCTCCTTCGAATGTAAAAAATGTGGGTTCTAATTTCTCGTAAGTGAAGTCAGGGCGAAGAGTTTGTTTAAAGAGAACGTCCTTGGTCTCAAGGGACAGTACTGCGGTGAAGTAGGATTTCTGAGCACCATCCCGAACAAAACAGATGACGCCATTTGTTCCATCATCCCATGAGTCATTCTCATAGGTAAAAAGTTGACCAACTGCTAAGGAAAGCGTCTGTGAATGGAGGGCAATTTGAAAGATTTTTTTAGATATTATTAGTATTAAGTGAGAGATACGGTGTACATATTTGTTAGGTGATAACCTGTTTTTCGCTCCCGAGTATCTGGAATACGCGCTCATTGTCATCACTGGATAATAGTTGTGACTGCTTGTTTACACTCGGACGATTATTCTGGAGATGACAAGGTTTGGATGGGATGGATGGACCCGGCTGGTCGTGGCGACGTTCAAAATTCATATTCGTGTTGATGCGGCGCTACAAATGTATTGAAATTATTAATACTTAATTTATAATGTGGTAAATACTTTACTAATTACTTACCAAAGTTTATTTTTTTTAAAACCTACACAATTTATTACAATTATTATCCGTAATTAAAATCAGCTCAAGATGTAATTAATAAGGGTAAGTTTAATGGGACTAGCAGAGAAGAATTGTTGCTTCGACTGCAGCATTACTGAACTCACAAAGTTTATGACTACAGCTTTATTCTGCTTTTTTCTATAGTACCACACCCAAGTTGACGTACAAAAAATTATTATGATTCAGCGGCAATGCTAGTGGGGAAAGCTAGGATTTGGGGATGTGCTAACTATAGCCGTAATCAGTAAATGAATGATTCACAAATCCAAGTAAGCTGCCGAGGGGGGCTGGGCAATCATGCTTTATATTTCGTTATTGAAAATGTAAGAAAACATGGCAAGTTTTGCGTTTGATTTTCGCTTTAACGGGCTTATCTCCACGTAATCATTCTCTATTCGTACATTACAAACGCAACAGTATGCAAGCAGTATAGAAATCAAAGTAACGAGCCGGGAGAACGAGTCTGAGCTACATAAAAATTATATATATTATGTGAGAAATGAGTCAGTCTCCAATAAAGGCTTGGATGAAGGTTATTTATTTAAAAAGGGTGAAAGAAAAGATGCGTGTGTCATATATGATGCTAGGAAATCCATTGGTGAAAACATGAAATGATCAGTTTTGTAGAAATGGTTTTGGGGAGTTGTTGTAACGGAAGACTCTTCGGAGAAGTAATTATTTTCGGCGAGTTGGACTGTCTTAGAAATGCGTAATGAAAAAATAATGGAATGGATTCATTACAACTGCTAATACCCGCATTTTCGTTCGTCGGGTGGTGAAGTGGTAATCCACAGAAGCAATGGTTCGAATAATGTGGGACTATATTCGTGGGAACAATTTTGACGTGTCAAAGTATTCAGACTGTCCACACTCTTTCCTTATGGTTATGGTCGACGGAAGTGCAAGTTTTTAATAGACTGAGATAACTTTGGTTTGCTATATGAAACCTTTGTAGTTTGTAGTATAGAATTACGCTGTTATCGTGATGCAAAATATGAGTGTACTTGTTTACGTATATATTAAAAGAAGACACGCATGCGCGGAAGCAATAAAAAGTTTAAATAACGTCGAGTACTCTAAGGAATATTAACGGGTTTATTTTATCAAACTGAACCTGTTAAAAAAATCTCAACAACTTGGTTAAAATGTTAGCTACCAGGATCTTCAAAGGCCTCTGTGCTGAGAAATGACCTGTTCCCAAGATTAGGACAGTCTGAATCAAGGAAGCTAAATAAGCACGTTGAACAAACGCTAGAATTAGTAACGTCAATGTTAAGCAATTCCCTGTTCGCCGGAGAGCAAGCTGGTTTAATGAAGTTAACGACCTGAGTGTATGCGTCCCTGTGTAGTTGGATATTGTCAAAGTGGAGGATGTGAAGTTTTGGGGCTTTGAAAGTTAAAACTGGGGAGAGATGCAAGCAATTACGATTATTTCTAATGGTGAGCTTATTTAATTGTTGAAATTCAAATACTGGCTCGCTGAAGTAAGAATAAATGTGTCCGTGACTGCCGCTATCCTGGTTCGCAGCTCCCTCAACCTTGCTGCTGCTGCTGTTGCAATTAACGTAGCTATAATCTATTTCCAATGCTTTGACGTGAGGAAACTCTTTCAAAATGCTATAAAGAAGCGTCTCCGTCTCGAAATCCTGAACTGCTAAATTATTAGTTTCTGATAATCGAGAGCTGCAAGGACTGGCTCGCTTTCTGCGACGAGCGTCAATCACTACGGACTCACACTGAACGGGATTCCTCGCTAGTATACGGGGGGGTCTTAGACCAGAAGTGGGTTTGAGCGGAAGCGGTTTTATATTTTCACGTTGTTGCTGCCCAAAACTGAAATCAATTTCGAACGGAATGGATAGCGCTGTAGGAGAAGATGAGGTTTGTGTTTGATCGGGTTCTGGGAAGCTGGTAATTCCTAAGCTTGGCTCGGAGCTGAGCATGAGGAGGTCGTATTTGGCGCAAGCTGCTACGCCGGAGAGGCAGAAAATGAGGAGTCCTATGCAGGCGTAGAATTTCCAGCTGCATCGAGTGGTCATTAATCTGAAAAGTTTGGAGACGCGTGTCATTAGAAATAGGACGAAGAAGTTTGTTTTTTATCTGTTGGAAGGCAATGATTTGGTGTTTGAGGAATTGAGTTTGTGGCGGACGTACCTATGAAACGTTTCCACCCCTTGGGTGCAAGAGGTGTCGGGTTCGTAGGAAGTTTCCAATGGAGGATAAATGACATACGGACACTTTTCGTTGTAAACAACTTGTGATACTTTCCGCTGCTTTTCGTTCTCAAGGAAAGATCTGAAAATGCCGAAAATGTTTTAGTGGTTTATACAAACTGTGAAGCCAAGAAAAGGTTGGAGCTACCGCTTTTGTAGAACTTGACGCACTTGGTTAAACTTGCTTCCAGGTCAGCTTGAATTGCAATTTCCTTGGCCCAAAACTCTTTGGCTATCTCGCTCCTGTCTGACATGTTTTAAGATTATAAGATCTGGGGTTGCTGATTGGTGGAATGAATGCAAATTGAGACCAAGATGAATGCACTAATGCCACTGGAGGGATTTAAAAGGCATGGGCAGTTAGTAGTTGGCCAGTTGGAATGATGTCATGACAGAGTGAAGCTGACGGGTGGAAAACAGTGAAGAAAACAGTCGGAGGGGTGCAGTGCTGGAGGCTTAACCGACAAACTGGCGCTTAAGTTGGAATCCAGCAACTAAGAGAGCAGATGCTTAATTTCCAGCTTTTAAATGAAACGTATGGGTTTTCGAGTTTTGGGTGCAGATTAGATTACTGATATTTATATTATTAGTTTCGTGGAATTGAGAGGCTGAAGCATCGAGTATAACGATTGACACACATTTTATCTGTTTGTATAATACTCAGTGCTATCACTGATTAAAAATAAATAAACTCAAAAGTATGTTGCAAGCTAATTTTAGGTTAAACCAACGCATTTGATTTGGTATCTGATATAGGGATTTGTATACCAAATAAAATAAAATCGTATCCTTTTTTGGCATTTATCAGAAATACAATCCAAATCTAGAAGGAAATTAGGGATGTTAATGATTGCTTGAGAATGTTGTATGAATTATTGCAATATTGAATACCGAGGAGAATGGCTGATACAGACATATTTAATTTCTCCATGGAGCGACTGTAACTGTTTGTAAAAATAATAAATGTCAGGAAAATATGGAAATATATAGCAGATTAATTTAAATACTATAATGAAACTTTGGTGTATCGCATCCTAGATACTATCACGGTGCATTGGAATTAATTGTAATTCAGAAAATTGAAATTGTGTTCTTGGAAGAAGTATAGCTTTTTAATGCTCAAAACCCATTTGTTAAATCTCCTCGAATGGTCAGTGGCACTAGGACATTCGGTATAACCAATATTACAGCCGTAGCACAAGTCTGAGTTACTGATAACCGTCCTGGTTAGTTGGGAATATATTTCATTGCAGTGACGGATTAAAAAGCCTACGATATGCTCGTAAAGGTTACGAGTTATTTTCACACTATCCAAGATCAACTGCTGGATTTTAGGAGCGTTAATTCTAAAAATGGAGCTCAAGTCGGTACAATTTTTGGCATTTGTTACAGTAAAATCTGTTAATGAAGGTAGGAGGATGTTTAATACAAAGGTTGAGCAGACTGAGGTAAAGTCTAGAGTTAGGGTTGCAAGATTTGATAGTTTTACGAGGAAGCTGTCTAATGGAGTACCATTGTATAAAAAGAATTTTGAGAACACTTTAAGATGCTTGATTGCCAGGGGGTAGTTGACGCAATCCTTTTGTTGTCCTATGGGGGAGCCACTAGAGAGGACCAAGGACGAGCAGGATTGGGCTGCCCAGGCTGGGAGTGCAGATGGCGCTGGAGTGGATGTAGTAGCTTGGATCTTCTTGGAAGAAGCCGTGTGTTCAGTTGTGTTGACATGGACGGGCCGTGGTACGCCCTTTGGAGGAGAGCTGTTGATGTTAACACCCCATGGAGGAAGATTTTCTTGGGTTTGTGGAAGCGTCCGGCGCTTGTAGGTTTTTGCCCAAACTATTATAATGACTGAAAAAACTGTGAGGGTTGTGAGGGTCCAGGCATAATGCTTCCATGAACGCTGTTGGCAAAGGAATCTGTTGTTAGGGAGAGCATAGAGCAGAGCATTAGAAATTTGGTTTGATTTGAAAATAGTTTGATTATGCTGTTAAGGATTAGTAATAAACTCACTGCTTGATGTTTTCAGAGTATGCTGAGGCATCGGATCGGGTTCGGGACCGAGAAACCCTTGGCGTCCTTGAGATGCTCCGGGTTTCCCAATCCTTTGGACTGTGTGAGAGGACTTGGTTCTCCAAACGAGCTCTGTAGGTGGAGAAAGTTGAAGAAAGCATTAAAAATCAAAGCGATGGGATAGCTAAGTCTATATGAGCCTTGGAAAAAATTGTGTTGAAAATTTGGAGAAACTGTTTGGAATTAAAGGAAATTTGTGGTCACCGAAATCGGTGACGCCGATTTTACCGCTCAGCTGCTTCTTCCAAACTGTACGAGTGGAGGCGTCCAGGAACCCTTATCTGGGAATGGATAGTCGGATGAGTCGGAGCCGTCATCCTGGAGTCTCGGGGTAATCAGGATTTAGAATTGAAAACACCCGGGTAAAAACTCCGGAGCTGAGGTTGTTTACGTTATTTTTCAGTGAAACGTCAGTATTGGCGGGTTGAGCTCAAAAATTGAAATGTGACAGGCTCTGATTCATTTTTGTATTTTATTTGGCTTCTGAGTATATAACACGAAGCGTATCACGGATTCAAGTGAATGCAAATATTGAATTCGCACACGAAAGCGTTTGCTTTACAAGTTTATGACTCAATCCTTACAGGATGTATGGACTCCAAAGAGAATTGTAATCAATAAGTACTTGTAAATAAGATAGGGAGGAGAGAGGTGGGATATTAGTGCGAATTTGCGAATTTGAATCCTGTACTTATTAGTTTGACCGAAAGCATTAAAATATATGCACAAACGTTGTAAAAATCTAACGGCCGTTTTGGGAACATGTAACTATTTTGAAATCTATATTACAAAAAAAGCTATTTACAAGCCGTGTTTCTTTTTTTCAATGTTTCAACTTGGGGGTTTTTAAGCAGTCTTTGTTTTTTACAAGATGTTACAATAAAGAAAACTTCGCTCCGTCATGGGCATGCAGTGGAAATCTGACCAGTTGAAAATACAATTTTGGCATAGATCCGAGTACGAGAAAGCTAACTTCCGGAACGACCCTGATGCAATCCTACACATGGGCTGAAGGAACTGTTTGATTTTGGTATAAGCTTCCTGGTCAAGGCGGATATCCTCGAAATTGAGTTTTTCTAGCTTGGGGGCTTTGAGTTCTAGGATGGGTGACAGGTCGTGGCATTTTCGTGTGTTCTCTATGCTTAGGTCAGCCAAGTGAGCCAGTTGGAGAGATGCTAAGGATAACAGAGCCTTGTCCATGCCTTGGGAGCAAATGTTTTCAAAATTAAGGACCAAGCTCACGAGGTTGTTATACTTTTCCAGGAGGGTTTTTAGAGAAGATCCGCTTGGGATGGCTTGAACTTCAAGGTGTTGTGTGAGGAAGGGAGTCGCTTCGCAGTCCCCTGACCCGTCGTAGGATGCATTGATGAGGACTCGCTTGCAATCGGTATGAAGGCTACCTGGAACGCCAGCGCCATCTTTTTTGAGAGGATCTGAAGATGCATCGTGAATGATTGAAATGGAATCGGCGGACATGAAATGAGCTTGGGGACGGTAGTTATTGGGTTTTAGCGGGTCCATGGTTATGGTTTGGAGGATGGGTTCGTTGCGAAATACTCGGACGCGGGTTGCTAGGATTATTGTGATGAAGATGAATGGGATCAAAATGGAGAGTAAGAGGATTATCTTGATGCATTGGAAGGACACGTGGACTGCGCATGGAGAAGTCCTGCAACGGTCAAAATATATTGATGGAAATTAATCAATCATGGAGTTATCATTGATGGATTTCCGCTCCTGATTGGAGTACTTGAGAATCGCTGCATTAGTTTTATCAACGTGCTGCAGTCATGATGAATACACACGACTACGAGTCGGTCTATCTTTAGAAAACAAATATGTTGCTTACCCATTCCTGGAGTTTGTGAAAACTAAGGGGCTGGTTGTTGCTGTGCTCCCGGTAGTTTTACCATTTTTAAAATATAATTGAAATAATCCTAGGGGTTTTTCTGCGTTTGGCTTGTCCTGAACCAAAAGACTTTCTTGGTCCTTGAGGAATAAATTCAAGCTGAAATTTTAGAAATTTAGAATTTAGAAAAATCCAGTATTATTAAATTTTTAAAAAATTGGATATCCAAAGAAAAGTAATTTGGGGCAAGTATAGAATGAAATACTCACCTGCTGTATGTTGGCGGAGGTACGTCTTCCGCTAATGCTGTGTCTGTAGTAGGTGGAATGTCTTTATGCTCTATGGGATTTTTCGCCATTTTCTAATAACTTGAAATTATCTTTAAGTATGATGGTACTGGGATTTTTGAAGAAACTTTTGTGCAAATTATTACCGATATTATACTGTGTGTTGCACAGTTTGACAGATAGAAACCTTTGAAGTTTCGGGATAGAAGAGTAGAGATGTTGCAATCCTAGGATTGCTTGCAAGAGGGATTTTGTACTAAGAGGTGATTTAGATACCGTGTAGAAAGATAAAGCTTATCAGTTAATTGAGGTTAAATACCGCATGGGATGTAGCCCGACTTGCCTTTACAAAGAGTTTATTTTGAATGATTTAGGAGGCAATCGTTAGGAGTGGGATAATGTGGAAAATAATTGCAGAAAATTTAACACTAGCATGTAAATAATTGATCAAACATTTATCAGTCAAAATGAAGCTATTGGAAACGAAACAAAGTAGGGATTTTAAGTCGGCGCCATAATATTCATGATAAAGCTAACAGGAGGAGGAGGAGGAGCAGGAAACGTTGTAAAAATCTAGAAGGGTGATAGCGTTAATGCCTGGGACTAGTAAACGTTTTAAATTTTTTACAAACGACGACAGGATGCTTTAATGATAGTTAAGTAAAGGTAATTAAGTTGTACATGGGGCGTTTGAGGAAGCTAGTATTGGGCATCAGAATCACTGCGCATTGGAGGAAGTCGCTTGGTTCGTCTCACTGTGACCTGGCGCCGAAAATTACCCCGTAAATCCGACATCAAACTTGTTTCTTGTAGATTAGATCCTTCGTCAATGAAATCTGTTTCTGCGCTGATTTCGAGTTTCTGTGAAAAGATAGTTAAAAAAGTAACGGAAATTGCATATTGTAATTTAGGATTATGCAAGTGCTAAAAGTTAAATCAAGGCTAACGTTGCAAATTTGGCGAACCAATGGTACAATGGATTTTAGGTTGTCGATATCAAATGTGAGGGAGTTGACGGTTCCGTTGATTTCATGAACGGCTCGCAAAACGTCATCCAAAGATTTGCCGTGACGTTTATCATCTTTAGAGTAAACAAGCAATTGATATCATGTTTAATTTGAACTGGAAATGAATATTTGCTAGGAGCAAATAACGACTGAGTACCTTTTGGATTCGTTTTCGGCTGAAAGTATCGGAATAATCTCTCGAAGGCAAATATGCCGAGATGGACTTTGCAGGCGTTAGGGTACTCGATAACTTCCCGTTTGTCCACCCTCTTGAGAATACAGTCTGGCATGGATTTCTCTAATGCTGTGTGTAGCTCTACCTGAAATGGAAGGCAGGATTGCAGGATGTTATTGCCATTACTCGCCCCGATAAGACTGTTGTTTACATTGACTAAGTAGAGTAAATGTTTTTATTTGATAATACGACGTATTTTGACTGACCTGCATCGTTAATCTCTTTAGTTGGGCGTTTTGCCGAACTGACTCAATGTCTCCGACGGCCAGACCTGTAAAAAAGATTTCCTTGTATATAACGGTAGGAGGCGGTAGTGTAAAACACTTGAGATAACCATAGTGACGGGGCTTAAATTAAAGCTAACGGTCTAGATAACTCCATGTTGGTATTGCGTATTGTTTGGAGAAGACTTACCGATGAGTAAATTCATTAGGAGAATGGGCATGAGAAGCATGTAAAGCCCTAGCATGACAAACGAGAAGTCTGGGTGGGGCAAGCGCTGTGGGAATTTGCATTCGCCAAAACGGCCCTGCGGGGTCATTTTGAGGTCCCCGCTTTTTTCAAGTTTGTGACAGTGGTATGGGTACAAGAAGCTGTTCATGAAATCCAAGTCGCCTAGCATCATGGCGATGGTTCTCATGAGAGAAATGGGGAAGTTACTAAATGCGATGTGGTTTTCCTGAAATTGAAACAAAAATTAAAGTTTTAACTGATTGGCTAATTTAATGATGTAGTAAAATGATGCTTTATAATAGCGGGTGTGTGGAGCATGTGGTATTTTTGCAAAGATTTCCTTACGTTTGAGAGAAGAATGTAAAATGCAAGGCCAAATGCTACGATGAGAACCGAGAATATCATGAGAACACGGAGGAGAGTGTACAAAATCTCGAGAAACATAACTACGTATATACCAACAAGATCGAATCTGGAAATATAATTATATGATGATCATTATGTGATGAATTAATTAGCAGAGGAATATTAATGATGAGCTGAAACTGTTACAGAATTTAAAATCAGAGGTAACAAGTAAAACTAGGTTCATGGACAAGGTTAATGAATTTATGATAAGCAAAGAAGAGCCAAAGGTGTAGTTAGTTAGAAAGTATATAATTACCGTTGGAGGAATATGAGCAAGTAGAACCAGCAAAGAAAGGCGGAGAGTGAAGCGTTCGGTGCTGGATTAAGTTGGCTTTCCTTGAAGAAGATGGGGGCCAGGATCATACAGAGGCATGTGATGTTGAGTGCCCACCAAACGCTGAAGGTATTTAAAAATATAATTAGTAAGAGGATTTAAGTAGGCGTGCTTGGAAGGTGGTGAAAATTATGTTGTGCGGAAGTGTACATAGAGAAAAGATGAAAATACCAGTTTTCAAAGTTAATTGTGTACATCATCCGGTGTCGGATGAGGTTAATGCATTCTCGGGCAATGTTGAAGATGGAAACGCAACAAATGACGATACTGAGGAACTGTTTCTTTTGTTCACAGTCGGTTCCGTGTGGATGAAGTGCTTTTGATGGTGTTAGCGGAAGTTTTCCCTTAAAGGAAAAATGGACAGAGGAAGAGTTTTAAAATGGGAGTTCTTTGTATGTTTAATTTAAAGACTTTTCGGGAAATTGTCAATTAGGAAGAGAAGAAACATGTTCGAGAATCTTGAAAAGTAAGGCATGCGTTAACTTACCTTTGAACAATTGGATGCTGAATTGTATGTAGAGTATGAAGATCGTTCAGTGTTTTCGCAATTAGTTGTTGCAAACGTTGTGAGGATGCAGATGTAGAGGATGTAGAGAAGCAAATTGCAAAGCTGGAAATACTTGCCGTATGCATTCCATTTCATTTGTAGATACTTTTGAGAGAGGTCGTGGGAGAGGAGGTCGACGCGACCGTAGGTGACCATTCCCTGAAATAAGACCAATGTCTTACGGCGTTCGTTACTTCGACCTCCGCTCCGCTACCCAGTTTCAAGTTTAAAATAAGCTGATTGTAAAAAAGTTTAACTGAGCTTACGTTCAAAACTGGTAGATGTTTCTGTTTAGGATTTTGGTGGGCTGCTCTGGTTGAAGCGCAGTCGTCGTGTTTTGAATTTTCTGGAGTTTCTGGTAAAAGCGATAACCATTTGAAATCGTATTTTATCTATGGAAAGTACATTATAGAGGGGTTAGCACTCCTGAGTAACGCTCGCTTCCGTTGTGTGTTGGTAATATGTTACTCACGTGATAAAACTCGGAATCGGATTTCAATGAAGTTACGATGCAACGGCTTAAGACGTCACTAGCGACATCTGGCATGGTTGCTACAATCGCTAGTATTATTGATGGATACTTGCCAGCGTTCATACTTAGCACTTCGTCTCCTCTGGTGGTATAAGTGAAACGAAGGGTTAGGAACGCTTGTAACTGTTAAAGACGGTAAAGAGGTTAAAGGTTAGTTATGTACCTTGAGGGGTGAGTGACCATGGCACTGACGACATCTATAAAGTTTCGCTGAAGTGCAAAATCAATGGCGCTGAAGCCATTATAGTTGTAAAGAAGCATGCAATCGAGCTTCAGCAGTAGTTCAGCTGCAGAAGCTTGGTTCTCCATGGCGGCTACATGTAACGGTGTATTCTGGATAATTTAAAGCAAATTAAACTGAATTTAAGGTACTTGAAAAAATAAATGTAGATTAATTAATTTGAATTAAATAGAAAGGAAGGACTCATTAACCCCGTCTTTGTCAATCTGGTCAATGAGATGAGAGTGTATGTTGAGAAGGAGTTTCATAGTGTCTCTGTGGCCGTTTTGAGCCGCTAGATGGACGGGATTCCTTCCGTCATGGTCCCGGTGAAGCAGCGCCCCCTTCTTCATTAATGTTTGAACGACTCGGAGGTAGCCTAGAAGAATTTAAAGGAATAATGAAGCTTTTGTTCATCTCATCTTGAGCTCGATGGTTAACAGTCACCTTCAAGCGCAGCGATATGCAAAGGAGTGCGCCCTCTGCCATCTCCTTCGTTCACTACAGAATTGGCTTGATCACTTTGAAGTATCTGTTGGACTGTATTGAGTCTGCCGTAGCGACAAGCCAAGTGAAAAACGTTTTCTCCTTCGTTGTTCTTTGTCAAGATGCTTGCTCCTAGGGAAAGTAGCTTCTCGACGGATTTTAAATGACCTCTTTTAGCGGCGTAGTGAAGGGGCGTGTTTCCATTTTTATCTTGGTCTTCGAGAATCGGGATGAAGAGCATCTAAAGGATTGGATAAGTGGAGACGAAGTGTTAGAATATAATTTGACGGTGTGCAAAAGTAATTAAGGTTAAAAATAACTGTACCGCAAGCTCGTGATCGAGGACTTTCTCCAATTCACCGTCATGAATAACCAAAGTGTGTAGAACGTTTCGCATATCTTTGTCTCTCAAACTAATGTCTGCTCCAAGCCTTATGAGAGTTTTCATTGTCTTCCAAGCGTTTCTTGACGCTGCGAGGTGGAGCGGGGATTTGCGGTCTTTGTTTAGAGCGTTGATGCTAGCGCCCTGAGTGAAACGTTACAATAACCAGGTTATGTCAGATCTATATTGAAGCAGAACAAGGTTGGGTCTATAACTAATGGATACTACGCTACCTCACAAACCAAATAGTCGACAACTGCAAAGTGGTCAAATACAGCGGCGCAGTGTAAAGGAGTCATGCGCTGGAGGTCACAGGATTTTAAACAGACTTCCTTTTCCTCCGGTTGCATCTGAGCATGCGGGTTATTCACATCAGTTAGCTAATAATCTACGTGGTATCCAACGAAAGCGTTGCCATGATTGATGAATACTTTGGTTACCTGAAACATGAGTTCTACAATTTTCATAGAGCCTTGGGAGCATGCGAGATGAACAGGAGTTGACAGGTCATGTTGTTGTGTGGATATCTTTGCTCCAGAGTGCAAGCACAGTTCGACCGCCTGGAATGAAGATCTGGAGTATTAGAATACCTTTCTGCATAATTGAATAAGAAAATAGTATACAAGAAGCATATTAATTTCATTCAATGCATGTATCTGACATCAATATCTCCTCCATGAACGGCGGAATGCAGTGGTACGTTTCCCTCAGCATCAAAAAAGGATATCATTTCTTCCCGGTGGCAGCCATTTTCTTCGCCCCAGGCTAAAAGAATTTCCATAGATCGTGAAGAAGCATGCTTTGCGCTCTCGTGAATCGCAAAAAAGCCATGACGATCCGTTCTTCGCGGAGATGCGCCCATATCGTAGAGCTGGAAATGATGGAGTCGCAATGATGAACATGATGATGGCGATGCAATTATAATTTAGTTGATGGGTGGAAACCGTTAGTATCGGACATTAACGGTGCAATTGACGGAGAGTACGTGGATACTTTATAATAATTTGAGTTATATATATTATACTTACCAAGACTCGCAAGCATTCTGCATGATCAGAGATGGCAGCAATATGAAGAGGAGTTCTTCCATGCTCCCCCGCCTGGTTCGCATCATAGACTTCGGGGAATTTTGATATTACTTCCAAAGCTCGAGGTTTATTAAGCTCGGCTGCAAGGTGAAGTGGAGATTGTAGCTTTTCGTTTAAGCAACATGCGCTAGCACCACTTTAAAGAATATATAGCACGCTTTAAAGTTTTGTTATTAATGGATGAAAATGATTGATATTTTAATTCAAGCAGGTACGAAATAGCGGTTTATACTTGAAAAAATTGCTGTTACCTGAAGAGCAAGAATTCTAAAGCCTCGTAGGAATCCGCAGCTACAGCCAAGTGCACTGGTGTATTTCCTTGGTTGTCTTGTAAATCTAAATCGCCGTTGTAGACGACAAGAACTCGGAGGATATTAACGTGGTTTCGGATTGTTGCCTGATGCACGGAACCTCTTCCTCTGCCGTCTCTTACAGCATCGATTTTGGTACTGTCGCCCGACACGATTCGTTGAAATTCTTTTACGTTTCCAGCCTCTGCTACCTAGGCAGAAAAATAGTTGAGTTAGAAGTAAATATTCCAATTAATTAATGTAACTTTAAATAAAATTAAAAAATAAATAAAGAAAAGCTGGCACGGGTTTAGAGAAGGGAAAGCTTGGATGTTATGTTGTGTGATTGTGTATGGTACATATTTGTGAAAATATAGCTAAACTCACTCACCCGTAAGATTAAAAACGGACTTTCAATTAACCAGCAAACGTCTGTGTTGTTCCGGTCATAACTCCCCTTGAAATCTGCTTCAGATGCCTGTACTGCAGAGTCACATCGGCTAACACAATCGGAAAAATATCTGCAGCTCATTACAAATATTGTAAAGTGCTCGATTAAAAATTTTTAAAACTTAAGAATAATATTTAAATTAAATATCGTAAATTCAGCAGACACAAATCAGTTTTTGGAGTAACTGAATGTGAAAGTTATGTCAACAATTTCGAACCAGCTTAAGTCAATGTTCATTGAATAAGTTTGTAGGAGCTGGAACTTAGAAGTATGGGCACATTCGACTCGTAACTGAATGACAGGGAGGATAGGTGAAAGTAGGAGGAGAAATTACAACATGTGGAAGTGAAAGCTTACTGGGTGAAAGTACAGTGTTAATTTTCTAGAAAAGCCCTCTTCATTATAGGCGTTGGCCCGATGTTTTGTAAAGTTTTGCCATTTCTGATGAATAGAACAAGTTTCACACCTTCCAACCTATATTTTATGCAAAATGACATGTTATTCCTCTGCAGACCCAAAGATCTGCCTACAACTTATGCAATATTATCCAACGGCTCCACCGTGGCCGCCATCATTTACTTTTGGCTTTACACGCTTACATAAAAAATATAACATAATGATTCCGCCCAAAAAAGTAAGACTAGTCCTTAGGGATTTCTCCAACTTTCTCATCAAAATGAACAACTGGTAACTGGCCCAGAGAAAGTGATTGCATGTGCTATATAAAGATGTGTCCGATACAGTGTGAGAAGATTATATAGGACATATATTTAATATATTATATATTGTGTGGGGACATGGGCGTGGTATTGAATTTAATCCAACTAATTAAATATGCAATTAGCTTCAAGCGTGTAATCCGACAAGAGAAGGGACCTAAGCTGTGTAGAGTAGAGGAAGGAAACGGTGAATTTTCTGTCTGAAAAATTCTAATTTATATACCACCAGCTACTGGCAATTGAAACATGCTATAACAATTGGCTTCACCACGAAATAGTCCTCCTCAACCGTGAAGTGGATAATATGTTGAAAAGACTGGTTTTTTAAATTTGAAACGTTAGAAAGATGCTAACAGTTTGATCCATGACATCTTTGAGTATAGACATTGCATAGCTACGATCTATTTTGACAAAGTGAACTTTGGGTAAGAGGGATTTCATGGACTTGACAACGACTCGTATTTCTTGACTCTCCCAACTTCCCGTGGCTGCTTCCCATCTTCTTTTGATTAGGCTACGCTTTATGTCCTCGGACATTTTTGGGATTTGGTAAAGCCTTCCCCCAATCCAGTATGACCAGATGATCCCGCTAGTGGAAGCCACGCCCACCCCGATCCCCATGACTGCAATATCCTTGAAAGTTCCGCGAATGATGGCATAGATTCCCAGAGATGATTCAACCGTCATGAGGTTCAATGCCAAAGGGAATAGGAGCTGACCAAAGGCTGTGTTGGCAAAGGTTTCGTATATTCTCGTCCGATTATAAAGCTTTTGAAGGGCGGGGATTCCAATTTCTGAGGCAACGTTCCTGGAGAAGAAAGGTGCAAGGATTGGTTAACTATACACTGGATTTTGGTACAGAAATGACACGAGCTGGGCCCCAAGATGGAGCTTAAGGCTTGACTATAAAACTTACTTCATTGAAGTGATTACGACAGTGGCTTCCATAAGGACAAGGACGACTTCGAGGAAGATGCAGTGCAAGCTGTAAGTGACGAAAAAGCAGCCGTTTGTTTCGATGATGAGGATAATTACATGAGTGGGGCTTAAACGAAAGGTGACGTCTCCGAAGATGTAGAGGATAAGGGATTCTTTGTAGTAGATTTCGTGATTGAGGATGACATAGGCTGCAGCGAAAGCAAAGCAAAAGTAGTAGGTTCCAACTAATGTTGCGATGATGAGCCACTTGTAAATTCGGTGGAAAAATGAGGTTGGATTCCAGACAGAGTCTTTTGGAATGCTTGGGATTATACCTTCTGCAATAATTTTTAAAACGAATTTAGCGGGATTAGTTAATTTAGAAAATGGAATTTGAGGTTAGGATATGCGATTGTTTGACTGTTGTGGACGTGAAGAGGAGTGATTGAATGGAAACGGTAAAATAATTCTTGGAATTTACCAGGATCAATACCAGATATTATCGCATTCACTACATTGAGTGCGGTATTCCTGCCAACGACGCAACGGTTCAAGTACACGGCTGAGCAAAATATCATTGGACCTAGAAACCATGTTGTAACGACTTGGTCAGCGGTAAGATTGTTTTGCCTGAAATGTGTGATCATGTCAGAGTCAAAGATTAAGACGGAGATGTTGTGAAATATTTTAAGGGTCATGTAGGCAGCGTTAACGCTGTACAAGACCCAGTGAGGGTTTTCCAAGGGAATCAAACGCTTGGTTTTTTCGTTGAATTTGTAAGGAACGTAGCCGAGTCTGTAAGCAAAGTTCATGGATACGGAGAGGATTGAGTCGAGTTTGATTTTTGAATCCAAGGAAAGAAGAATCGTTAGGACTTTGTGTTGGATGTAATCTATTGTTGCACTGATTTGGCCTCCAAAATAATCAAGAATGGATTCGAATGTGTTAAATAGAGTTGTCGGCAAGGACTTTATGCTAAATGTTAAGCGATTATTTGGAGTGCTCTTCATTTTTAATACTAAGGGCACCTCTGCGCGTGGTGTCGGTTTGAAAATTGAGATGGAATTCGCAATGTTTGGTGATTATTTCTGTGCTTTTGGCGACTGCAGAAAAATTCGCGAAAGTTTTTCTGAGAATAATATTTGGGCACTGAAAATAAGAAAGTCTAAGAATGTCATAGGGGTTTGCGTTTGTTCAGAGAGAATGTTATTAACTACTGATGCATTTGAGCATTATTTGATTTTTTGATTAGTTTGGTTACGTTGGAACGAATGAAGGGCTGACGTAGGAGAAACTTTAAAATATTACAGTTTTTTAATTCATTCAACTGTTTTTAGCTTATTGTTTCCATTTGTCTAAAAATACCGCTAGATGAGTTACGTTTAATTAATTTGGCATGACATTATGTAACTCAGTAGCTAAAATATACGAAAAACACACTGGAAGTTTAGGAAGAAGAAAACGCTCCGTTAAGACTGCAAATTCATGACTGTGACAAGCCCATTAATGGCGATACTTAAGAGGACGAGGACGGAAGGAGGAGTAATGTTGCAAAAGTCGGCATAACGTATTCGGATTGGACGGCATCCTTTGATTAACTTTGTGAAATAAAGTCGTTGTTTTTGTGGCAACTTGTATGATTGGAAACTAAGTTTCTCTTGAAGTGAAAGCAAAAGATTATCGGACTTCCGGCTAAGGTCACCGATAACCTTGCTTGCGAAAATTCTGGTTATGGCATAGCAACCGTTTGCCCAGAAGAGCATCATAAATATAGGAGCGACATGGAATCCGAAGCGGATTATCTGGTAAAACATGACGACGAATAGCGAAATTGATTGGCCCATTTCTAGAGCATTCATTTTACCAAAGGCGCTGTTGTAGTGGACGGACAAGTTGTACAGGATGGCGTGTCGTTGGATACAGGTTTCGATTGTCGCTATACAATCTCGTGAGGTCAGGGATGGCGCCTGGACTAAATCGAACTTGACTGTATCCAGGCAAGAGGATATTGTTCTCATGATTACATAATGGCTGCTCAGTGCTACAAAGCCTGCGCCCCAACCTGAGTAGAAACTAAGTCCTTGGTCCAAAATACAGAGGGTGCGAAGAAACGAGTTGGGAATTATGTCAGCTAAAGGAGATTCGCGTGTGTATGTGCTCCAGAAGACGGGACTTTGAGGCTCCATGAAGCAAAAGAGAAGAACTCCTCCGATAGTTCCGAACCAGCAGGACATGAGGAAGAGATAGACATGGAAAATGTTTTGCTGGAGAGCGTGAAGCGTCCTCTGGTGGCGGTTACCTGAAATGTGATTAAAACCAGAGCACCAAAGGTGTATAAATGGTTTGGTGAAGCATGGGCTGGTTTTAGGCTTGAAACGCTGATGTCTGTGGGGAACCACTCACCAATGTATACTTGCTTGAGTGCAAGCAGTTGATTCAATACGCTGCACCAATTTTTGCCCTGAAGGATAATGCTTAAAAGAAAATTAGCACCGCATAAAGGGCCCAGGATGAAGCCTAGGTGAAGCAAGAGCGTTTCGATACCCTTTCCACTCCGAATTGAAATTACTAGGAGAAGCGATTGTATAAGGGGGTTCAGGCCGAATTGTAATGCTTTGGCGTAGAAGTGAAGTCCAAGCAGGCCCTTGCTGTCTACCGTAACGCCATCTGCCGTATACTTGAAGTGAGATACTCCACATTGCCTTGTTATAACGTATAATTGCTTCTCTTCTTGAAACAAAGGAGATAGAAGATCAACGGAACTTGAGCTTTTCAAATACATTCGTGGTTTTTGCGGAAGTGTATCCCGTATCTTCGAATTTTGACATGTCCGGAAAAAAATATCGAAAGACACGAGACGTTGGTATAGTTTCAATAGCTTGATGCTTATTACACATCGCTGTCACAGGTTGCAAAGAGGTTATATCTGTTTTTTCGCTCGCATACACCAGGTTAATGATGATGCGTTCCCCAAAAATTTGAACGCGCGTTTAAAATAACAAGATCTTGTTATGATTAAGGTACAACAGCATAATTTGATCATCAAAGAAACTGTCTCATTAGTCGGAGGCATGCATGGATCCTTCAATAATTAGACACGATAACAGCACACCATGGTGTGATGAACCGCAAACATCGTGTAACCATTTTTGAGAGATGCTATCCTAACGACAAGTGTCACCATCGTGAACACAATGCGTTCATGAACTACGTACATGTACTTATAAGGTGTTTTGCAGTTCATTAAAACTCGGATGTTTCTGTACTGTACTTTCTACCGTTGCTAATTCCTGCTTCGCCCTCGAAAACAAGAGGGCGGATGGATGTATAACTGTTAAGTGGAAAATTATTACTGTACATACTCCGAATACGCAATTAATTATCTTATTCTCGTTCGAAATTAACTTAAAGGCATGTAAGTTTTGTGATTGTGACAGCCCTTAAAGTTGAAGGCTACTGAGTACGCGGTGGAAGACCCAGAGCTGCCCAAGCCAGAGAAGACTTATTGCAGGCTAACCTTATGTCACCATTCAGGGTTGTAATATGCACCCGTATTTGGAGTGCTTACATAGCTGCTCTATGAGCGAGCTATCTTCTCATTAGAGACTCGGAACTCTAATGAGGACTTTGCATAGCCAGATAAGACCAACCCGTTCTTGGCCGCGACAATTGTTATTTCGTCCGATTATGCATTGTACCCAAATTAGCTACCCCGTACCGGCTGCTTGTTTACTCCTCCGTTCTCTTATAAACCCATCCGTCTGTTAATACGTCAGCCTAATCGTAACAAGACACAATGTTTCTTGCCGAGTTACAATTTGACCTTCCACAGACATCAGAATAAACAGATAATCAGAGCAAGCGGCACCCACCGAGCCAAGTAGTCTAACTCAGGATTAGGGAAGCTTCCCCGTGCAATCACCCATCCAGATTCATCGGCCAAAATTAATTGCTTAACTTGGAAATAGAACCCGAACAGATACTACCACACGTCAGGGCCAACCCCGTGACAGCCCTTAAGTTACGGAAGATTAAATTAGTTAAATGAGCAAGAAAATTTCATTTTTGAGACATGTTTTATATGTATGTACATCCAAAACACTAAAAATACATTCTTTACTTATCGTGTATTCCATTGCTAGTAGTACTTAGCTAATCTAACGTATCTAGATTATTGCTATTAGAAGGAAACGGGTGGTTACCCACAAGTTACAGCTTTAGATCTTTTGACTTGGTAGCTTAACCCTAGAAACCCTCCCATTAAAAATTTTAGGTCCATATGAGCGGAACTTACGGAGATGAAAATAATTGTCTTCGCCCAAAAATGCAATTCTGGCTCGGTCCGTATGGGAATGAACATGAAGATTTTGAAGCATTGAAATGGAGGATTAAGAAAACGGCTCCTGTTCTGCAACACCATCGAAGAGAATAGGCATTAACGTCATTTTTCATTAGTGGTTCAAAATCTCCATGTTCAATGTTCATTCCCATACGGACAGAGCCAGAATTGAATTTTTGGGCAAAGATAATTATTTTCATCTCCGTAAGTTACGCTGATATGGGTCTAAAATTTTGAATGGGAGGGTTTCTAGGGTTAAGCTAGCAGGTGAAGAAATCTGAGGACCGAGATTCGGTACGGAGATTCAGGTTATAGTGGACAAAAAGTTCTGATTCAGGCTAACCTTAACCTCATGTAGGATGAAAACACCCCAGCTCATGCGTTTTCTGTAAAGGCTGGATTGTGGTGGATCAAAAGTATTACGTCCGACATCCAAAGTGTAAAATTTAAAGTAAAGTGAGGGATTTTAAGACTATCCCGTACTCGTACGAGTTCAACGAGGCCGGCCGTTGTTCGCTGTACTTGGGGAGTCGCCTTTAATAATTGCTTCTTTTACGAAATACTAACTATGGGGGACTAGCCCCGCACCCGGAAAGGAAGAATCTCCAGGAAAAAACCCACGATTTTTAGTTGAATTTAAGATAGACTTTAAGGCTATAGAAGTGGGAAAAAAACCTGGAGCAGGGGCATTCCTCGGTAAACGACCCGGTCGGGGGGATCGAACATGCGCCTCTCCCTCCTCCCATGATATTGTCTTTTTGCTCAACCAGTTGAGCAACGGGATCTCAATTAGAGTGTAGAAGAAAAGTGGAACTAGAAGTGTAATCAAGCGGAATAAATTAGTTTGGACAGGCGCGATGCCCGAGTATGTTAGGTAAATAGGAGGGTCACGGATCGCGGAAGTGGTGGTGCGATCTTCCGGATATTTTTGAGGTATTTGGCAGCCCTTGTTCCACTCAACTCTACCAAACGCTTTAATGCAATCGACTTCACCGAAAAGTATGGCAATCGTAGTTCCCACTGTTGTTGGGAAAAGAAAGGATTCTCTTTTATTGCTGCATTTCGTGGGTCGCAAGTCCACCGAAGAGGAGCCAACACACGCCGAAAGTTGAAAATTCCAGTTTGGGTGTTATAATAGTGTCACGTGCCAGGCAAAAGTTGGGCGAGCATGGTTTTAGGAGGCCCCATGCGACGTGGTCGAGTGGAGCATGAGATACTGCAAGGGAATATTAATGTCTTAAAATACCCGGATAATAAGCGTGTGAACTGCACTCTTTAGAATTTGCAAGCAGTTAGCAGCGAGCTAAATGCTTGCAATCTCTATAATGTGACGTTAAATATCCTCCTGGGGTTCTACGAGCTTGATCTTTAAACGATCCTGCTCCTGCCATTCAATACCAACAAATTTCTTTGAAAGTTCAGATACTACATTATCTTCGAAAAAGCTTGAAGCAAATCGTATGGTTTGGAGTTCAGGCCCTGCACTTTGAACAAATTTGTCAAAGGATTTTAACATAAACTTTTCAAAGTTTACATACTGGAATACTAAATTCTCAAGGTTTTGAAATTTCCATGTGAATAACCAAATTAAAGCGCTACAGTCAATACAGTTTTTCAAGTACAGAGTCTTGATGCTTTTTAAATTCGGAATTGGCCACTTTCTTTTATCCCCTAGTATCATACCACGTTCAATCATGTCTACATCTAATATCAGAATTTCTATTTTTGTGAATTCCGCTAGCAATCTTGACATTATGTTTTCAGAAACCTTTCCTCGTACAACCATCATTTTCACCATACTTGTATCCTGTGACTCGAAAATCTTCTTATCCCGTTGTGCATTAAGTTTATGCAAACTTGCATTTATAAATACCGTGTCGTACTTTCCCTTTCCCTTGCCAAAATTCTTGATGTCGTAAATATCGTTTACAACGAATGTTGATTCCCCTGATAGGATGGACTCATAGTTGATAGTTGTAGCCATTTGCGGAGAGTCTTTCATTTCCATGCTGTCGGTGTTTGGGTGAGCGCCGGAGAAGCGAATTATTTCGGGTTCTTGATTAACACTTTGACTGACCACTAGCAAAGTCACCATGTAACCGAGAAGACTCAGAGCCACCAACAGCGTCGTAATTATAAACGCTAAACGTCCTTTGGTACTGGAGAAGAAGCTGAAATATTCAGAAGTTTGTTAAGCTCAAACTATAATTCTAGAGGATATTTAGAATGTGATATTGCTTTATCGAAAAGTGATTGAGGTTTGCAGTAATCCGTACCTTTGGCAAAGTCTGCTTACGTCGGACATTTTGGAAGTGGTCCTTGATTCTCTGTAAGTATATAAAAATCCCAGGGAATTAAAACTCTATCAAAAGTTGAGTGCAGTAGATAATGTGAAAATAAATATGTTAGTATGACAGTTCTATTCTTCTCGCAAAACATTCAAGTAGCGTGATAAAGACACCCTTGTTAATATAATAAAGGGATTTTTACATGGAAGGAACCATGGAAAGTTAGTGGGCCAAGCAATACTTATCTTTTTCGGAACCCAGGAATTAATTTGGAATGGACTTTAGATATAAAATCAGGTAAGAGTACTTAATGGAACAAGTAATGATAGATAAAACGTTCTTCTATAGGATTATCTCTTAACGGCAATCACTGTCTCTGCATGGGGTCACTGCGTGGCGGTAGCAAAAACTTGTTTACACTAGAATCGCACTCTATAGATAGCCATATGGTAAGCTACGGTGGAAAATGTTTTCTCCGTTCATCTAATGACCAAAGTCACGGATTGCAGAAAATCGGTGAAAATATTTTTGCACTGTAATTATTTATGAAAACTGTATTAAACTCTCACCTGTAAAATACTGGAGGTTGAAAAAAACGCCATCTTGGAGCATGCAGGATTTCTCGTAAGCGCCATCTGTTGAGTAGCTTGTTGGCATGTACACGGCGCGTCTCCCATCGTCGATGAAAGGATTGGTCCCTTTCCTGTATATTTATAAGAACGTTGCAATATCGCCTGAGATTGGAAACTAAAACACTGAAGGAAAATTGTGGACCCATGCATGGAATAAATGTGACACGCTTGGAATTGGTTATCTACCGGGAAAATACTTACCCGGCAACGATGGAGATGACTGCATCGTTTTGCTTCTCTTTATGAATCGACGGAAACGACTGGTTGTTAGTAATGGAGACCATTGTTGCTAAACGCGTTTGTCAATTCAAAAAGCAAAACGAAGCCGCGCACTGCACACACAGTTCACCGTTCACCGTTAGGCACCAATTCACCTCTGAGGAATGATGAATAATTGCAAATTAGTTATACATGTCTCACCCTCACCCAGCATTGGATCAAATCGGGTTTACAAAAATGAGCAAAGTTGCTATCAATTAAGCTATTCCCGTGAGCTTTAGATAAGCAAAAAAGTACTTGCTGATTTAACGACTCACTAGTGTGCAATTTTATGCCGTAATTCTTCAGACAATTGAGATTCTGCCAGTCATCCGAAGGGCGAAGGCCCGTAAAAACAAACCACTGAGAACTAATCTCTTTACTGATAACAACGTTCAAAGCTCACAGGGCAATGAGTCGTTTAGATACGGCCAGCTTAGCTTTGCACAAGATTCGCATTACAACTTACCGAAAGCCTCCCTTTTTCAGCCAATGTTTCTTTCCCTTATGTTTGCGCCAGCTAAGCTCAGCTCAACTGGTGGTTTCAATCTAACTATAGGTTGCCTCACAATCGCGTGTGATTAAACGTTGACTTTTTGTTTTCAACACAGTTTTCTCTGCATTTGCAACAGTATGAGATCACTTCTTTATCTAAAAACGTTTCAAGCAACAGTCTTATGGAAATGTTAAAGCGAAATACTTTTCAGCTAGAAGTTATGATCAGTAACCAATATAGATGGAGACAAAAATGGCAAATGGGAACCGGTTTCGAAGCTAACAAGGATCATACTACGTATTTTGGGCAAGTACTGTTGTTGGAACAGTAATGTTTTAAACCTTCAGCTTTACAAGGGCTATCTACAATGGGTCAGGCATCTAATTCATAGGCATTTATGCATGACGCAAGTTTGTGAAGAGTTGGCAATTGCAACTTTGACGGAAGATAGTGCAAAAAATGAAAGTATCCAGTCGAAAAAAATTCAACTCTCTCCATACATCTTCAACTACAGGATATCCACAGCAGCAGATGCAAATGTTTCCCTGACCGCGCTCTGATATTACCTGACTGGATACTTTACAGGCAAATTCCACAGACTGTGAAAAAGATCGTATCCCAGAACTTGGACATATAAAACTTTAGATTTTCAGCTTTAAACTGTTACTATTTGACTACTATTCTAGGGACATAGTAGTTTCTTTTCAAAATTTTCAGATTCCAGTCCGTACAATTTTAGTTTAAAAAACTGACACAGACCCAAGTCTGCGTATACTCTGGAGTATGCGAAAAATGGATTCTCCGAGCCCAGCCCACCATGAATGGAATGCTCCAAGGCTGATTCAAGAACATCAGACTGGACTCGGTGTGGCCAGATTGTGATTCTTGCCTTCATGGCTGGCACAATTGAATAGCTGAAAGGAATGAATAATTGAATTGTTATCTTTGCCAATTCAAAACTACTGCTTCAACCGACACAGCCGAGGTCGAGATTCCTAAGCTTTGTAAAGGTGCGCTGGTCCCACGACATTAGGCAGCGGCTCTCAATAAAATGTATATATACAAGTGACAACAAAACATTTGCTTATCTTCCACAAATTCTGAGAAATCACAGACAGATGGAGAGTCAGAATCAGTTCACTCATAGTGTCATAAGTGAAACTATTCACAGCAGTAGCGTAGCTGCCTGTTGAAGACCAGACACCCGAGCCAGTATATCGAAATTTGGTCACTGTGATCCGGTATCGTTATCGTAATAGCTGCTTCAAATCACAGAGGTTAGGTTCATATGGATTTCAAAACAATATCGGCAAAAGTAAATCAAGGATTCGGTGCGATAGTGCTTTCAAGCGCAAGGAGCGTGTTTCTAACGGACTGAATCTGTACTGCAGCAGAGCCAATTGTCGGCTGTCAAAATAAAATATTATGGAGAACCCTACTTATAATAATACGGGTGAGATCGATAACAGTTTTTAACTATATTTACCAAACGTGGATAATACAATACATGTCTTATGTTAATCTTTCATTCCTTGGGACTTCTAGAGGATGGTAACCAAGACCGTCGTAGAAGTAATCTTGAAAATGTGGAAACCAGGCATCAAAATAGCGATGGTAAAGATGATAAAAACTGGGATACTATGTGGTCAATGAGAGTAGGTAACGGAGAGCATTCGAATGGGAAAAAGCCTAACGAGATGGATTTACAACGGAATGTCGGGCTGTTTGGCAGCATAGCTTTAATCGTGGGAACTATGATAGGTAAGCTGATTTCATTTTTATCTCTCTTAGTACTGAACGGACAATAAAGCATTCTTCTAATTCTTAAAACGAAATCAATGGTTTACAGGATCAGGTATATTCGTCTCACCAGGAGGTGTTATAAAAAATATAAAATCTGTTTGGCTGACTCTAATTGTTTGGGCACTATGTGGCGTCCTTTCTACATTCGGTAAGCGAGCAACCATACATAATTCGAAAATTGATGTGGGAGTTGATTACAAAAAAATGGATCTCGTTGAAGCAGAGCAGAGATAAAAAATTTCGAAAAGAGTTAAAATAATAATGCTATCGGTACTTTTGTTACGGAATTCTAACAGGTGGTATAACCTACATAGAACTTAGCACAGTTATTCCCAAGAGCGGTGGCGAATACACTTACATCTTGTCAACATTTGGAAGTATACCAGGATTCTTGACTGCATGGGCTTCGTTTACTATGATTCGTCCTTCCCAAGTTTCAATTATTTGCCTTGCCTTTGCACAGTATTCTATTGATCCTTTTGTTGACAATTTGGATGATGTCAAATGGGGAGTTAATTTGTTGACAATCGCAGCTATCGGTAAGCTTTAACTGTAATTCACAGCAGAATAGATTTTACAATAAGAGTGTTAGAGATTTTAAATTTCTACCATAATTTGTAGTGATTCTCACCTACCTCAACGGTTATAGTACAAAGGTAGCTTCAAAAATCCAGATTTTCTTCACTGCTGCCAAACTCCTCGCTGTTGCTGTGATAATCGTTTCGGGAGTCTACAACATGTGCATAGGTTAGTATTTGAAGTTGCGGTTTACTTCTTCATGACATGTTTTAATTAATTAAGCGACTGAATTAGAATGATTGCTGTCGGTTCAATTTACTTACCAAAAGTAGTGTTAAGCGCATCCGAGACCATTTGTTGGAGCTGAATTTCTTGCTCACAATAATTCGGACCATCGTGTGGTCCCGGAATGGTAATGGAAATCTCACTATCCTGGGATTCATTTTCGGAAGATAAGGCGGTGATATGTTCCTCGGAGCTAAACAAGGTCGAACTGTTGTGTCCACTATCGTAAGATGTTATACACTGTTTGGCTGATGCACAACTCAGATTGACAGCTGGGCTAGCTTTTTCGCCAGAAAAAAAACTAGAGTCAAACAAGTCCTCAGAATTCCAGTCAGTTAGATCGTCGTCATCGGATAATTCTTCAGCTTCTTTGGTTTCGTTTGTCTCGGAGAAGTCTGTCTGGGATGAATCGTCACTGCGGTTGGTTAGCAATTCCAATAGTATCTCATCCTTGGATAATCCTTCGAGCAAGGATTGGCTAGTCGAAGTTATATGCATGTCGTCATCAGCTCCGCTCTCCTGAATTGACATTGTGGGCAGAATCTTTATTGAATTACTTGGTGTGATGAGGAGCCTGAAAAGAAAATTAAAGATGATTAATTGATTTTCTTTGTAGGTAAAACCGGTAATCTAGGGCTAGATTTTGATCGTATTGAGGGAAATTTTGGACAAATTGCTAGTGCGTTCTTCAGCGGGCTCTGGGCTTACGATGGATGGTAACTATATTTCTGACATTAACTGGTTATTTGTTAGAATACGTGCTTTGTGGTTTGCTTTGGCTTATACTTATATTGATTCTTCTGCCAGGAATCAGCTGAATATCGTTGCTGAAGAAATCAAGGATCCATACAAGTTAGTCGAAATAATCAAAATATTAAAATCTTTCTACAATCACATGTTAAGTTAAACTTAGTTTGCAACTGTATGTGCAGTTTGTTTGATATCCAATTGTATATTCCAGAAATCTACCACGTGCGATCTTATTCGGAGTACCTCTTGTGACGATAATCTATTTGCTCGTAAATATCGCTTTCCTCACGGTTATCACACCTCAAGAGATTATGGACGCCGATTCCGTAGCTAATGTGAGTTGCATAAGCTGATACATTTATGAGCATTCTGCGAAAGTAACGTTACTATGTTTTGAACAAAATATTTAACGTAATTACCGTATTTTCCAGCTGTATGGTGACCGGGTACTCGGAGTAATGAGCTTCTTAATGCCTGTATCTGTTGCTATGTCCACCTTTGGTGCTGCTAATGGCACACTGTTCACATCCGCCAGGTAAAGCTTTTAAAATACTTTTCCACTTCTGATAGTTACAGAAGGTATTTAGCATGGATGAATTCCCAATTAATACTTCCGCCTGATGGTGAAGGTATGCGAGTTACGAGCCTGTAGTAAAAATTTAGTTCACGTTATGCAACTGGAGCAATAAATTTAAAAAATAATTTTAATGAATTACAGAATCACTTATGCTGCTGGGCGTAACGGTCACTTACCCGATGGATTGAGCTATGTTCAAGCGGAACGAAAAACTCCAATTATTTCACTAATAATAAATGTAAGGTTTAATATTTTCCGCACATTTAACTTTGCAAAAGTTTATAGTTTGCGAAAAACAATTAATTACGATCAGTACCACATTTAATATGTGAAAATCTAACATTTGCTTCTCTTGTCCATGATATGCAAAATGCCAATTCACAGAGCTTGATTTCCATTGCTCTTGTCGTTTTCCTGGACTTGGACGGGCTCATAGATTTTTTCAGTTTTGGCGCATGGATTTTCTATGGGTGCACAGCTGCTGCCATGGTGGTGCTCCGCTTCACTAAACCTGATGCTCCCCGCCCTTTCAGAGTAAGCGTCTCTCAGAACGTTTGCGCATGCATTAAAACAGTTGGAGCTGCGTTCAATACTGGCAGCCTGTTCGTTGTGCAGCATGATCAGCTGTAATAATTTGAATGTTATTATTTTTGCAGGCTCCTATCTTCATGCCAATTATTGTGATAATAATGTCAGCCTTCCTCGTGGTAGCTCCAATTGTTCAAGATCCGCAACCTGGGTATTTTATTGCAACGGGATTCATATTATTTGGAGTCATCCTCTATTTCCCATTCATTCATTTTAAATGGACCTTCCCAGGAACAAGTGAGAAAAATATGATTTCAAGAATTTTATTTTGATAGACTATAGCTTTGCATCTTTAGCTGTAATTTAGAAAGCTTGTTAAAGTAAATTTAAATTTTGTATGCGACGGTTTTTTTGTTTTTCAGATGCGTTTACAATATTTTTGCAAAAGCTATTCTATGCTTTACCACCGGATAGCAAAGACATGGAAGATTAGGATATTCATTGAGTATTAAGTTGTCCCAATGAATTCCATTCAAATATTATATCAGTAAGTTATAGTTGGTTAGTTAAGGTGGTTGCATCATACTGCATTTAGAGTTACAGAGAAGCCAAGAAGATTGTGATATTCTTTTTAATTAAAGTACGACTAATAAGTACAGTTTGATTGTAAAGCAATCCGAGTTCCGAAGACGTTATTCGTGTGGTCAACTTTGGAACTGTTTTCTTGAATTTGCACACGTGGCTTGTGCCATTCAAGGTGCTGAACGAATGGATTGAGCTGTTATGATATGATAAAGATTCTTAGCAATAAGGGATTGTAATTTTACTGTAATATCCAGTGCTTCCGAGAGGATAGAATTTCTGTCAAAGAGATTTCGCAATAAGGGGTTAAATTGCTTGGAGGTTGCACAGCCTACTTATGGCGACATTGTAGCTTGTGCGAATAAAGCTGTTATTACATTAATGAGCGTGTTTATCTTTCATATTCAAGCTTGATAACTAGTTGTTTCTACGATTTCGGTTCACTCCGCGAGCATGCATATGTTATGTTGCAACAAAACATTATTTGCCACTTTATGAATGTTTTTCCGTATATTTTTCTCCTTTCTGAATTTTAGCCAGTACGACACGAATACTTAAAATTGTGCATACTGAAGTTGTTAGTATTATTTTTAACTTGGGTAAAAGAAAAGAAAGCAGAAAAGTTATTGTTTTACCCACACAGTGTGCACTATCAGATTGATTTCTGTTTCATGCGGACGTGGAACATGAAACGGAAAAAAACTGCTAAGGACACAGCTCGTTTTCCCTATGATGGTTGCAAACTCTTCGCAAGTTTTATTCCGGAAAGCGAAAAACGGAATAGGGGATCCTAGTATAGGAAATGATCCTGAGAGGAGGAGCGGAAAGAAGAAGGGTAGAGGGGACTATTTAGGCGCATATTTAAAAAGTTTGAGAACGTTCTTTGCGTATTTCTTCTTTGTGGTTGAATGGAAGGAGTCGCAGCAATCGTTTGGACTCACTGAGTCTCGCTCAAAGCGATCACTGTTCTTGATCAAAGGCATGCTGTTTTGTCTTTACGCAACCTATGAAATGTCCAACATACCCTTTGTTGTGTTTGACCGGAAAAAGAAAATGCTGAACATCAGCATGATGTTTAATTTATCGTGGACTGTTACAGCATGCGGTGCGTTGTATTTCCACATTATCATCTGGCGCGAACGGGAAGGAGTAATGAGCGGTATGAATGCATTTGCTGAGTCGTACCGTCAGAACGGTAAGGAAGCGTTATTTATAACCCTTTTTGTAACTAAAAGTATATTTTTGAACTCGATGCGCATAATTTAAAACGGGTTTCCAGATCACGTGAGCGGAAAATTGCGACCCGAAATAAAGATGATACTGGACGTAGCAATTTGCCATGCAAATAAAATAATGTGGGCTAATGTGTTTTCGCTGATTCCATTATTTTTATTGGATCCACTTCAACCTCGTTACTTGTATAGTTTGCTACCCCAGGATCTGCAGTTAGCTCCTACTTTAATTGCTGCCGCTTTGGTTGAAAGCTACATAGTCTCGCATTTATTGGTTGCAATGAGTGTCATCTGGGGAGTGGTTCTTTTGTATCCAACTTACATGCGGAATTGGTTACACGACTTAAAGTTAGTTTACAATTTAACGTAATTTCAAGCCTAGCGCTTTTTTAGCCTGGTCGCTGGAAGTCGGAACAATGTAATCACGCCTTCCGACACCGATGTAGCTGAAAAAGTGAATGGGGAAATTCTGATTGGCTTGCTTTACAGGAAACATAAAATGGAAATTGACATGGACTGGAAAATGAAGTCTAGTATGTTGCGAAAAGTTCGGCGGCAAGTAAAATTCAGCCAAACAATCGGATCTTATCAGCAAGCACGGATTCTGGCGACATGGTTCAGTAGCTGTTATGAAAAGCTGTTCTACCTTCCATACAGAGTTTTGATGACATTAATGCACTCGATTATACTTTTTGCAGTATTAAAATTCCATGATTCGCTTCCGATACCCACTCTGGTAATGTTTGGGTTTTGGAGCGTAGCGCTATTTCCAGCTGGCGCTATAACGTTAAAATCAATGGCGGATGTGGCAACTGCGTCGGAGCAAGTGACGAGGAACTGGGGATTTAAAATGACACCTTTGGAGAGCCGGGTTGTGGGGTCTTTAAGACCGGTAGGAATCAAGATTGGAAACATTGTTCGGGAAACGGATGTTTTAAGTGGTTTACTCCTCATCTCGATTTTGACAAAAAATCTATTACTCCTGTGTTGATGGAACGTGATATTTTGCTGCGCAATCCTGCTATTGATTTTTGGCGTATAATATTCACGATTACCGGAAAACTGCAGGAATGATGGTTACCAAAGTTTTGCAAAAGCGCTGATTACGTAATTGATTAAATGTCCAGAGCCATTTTCGAAATCATTTTTACCGTTAACAAACATGGATGTAGAAATTCAGGGTTACGATCCCCTCCTCCTACGTGATATAATAAACCGCACGGATGTACGAAAGTGGCAGGGAATGCGGATAAGGAGCTTCAACACAATGCTTTTAAACGTATGCTTTGAAACTGCTGCAAGTGCTTTAGCAATAGTTTTAGAATTGTAATATTGCTCCCCTAGCGCTAGCCCAATGACTCGTTGAGGACACGTGGGCTCAGTACTTCTGTGAGAAGCAGCCCGCAAGCACATCCCGCATCTGTGGTAACTGCGTAGTTGTGGTTAAAGCAATCTACACTGTATACGAGGCATTGTAGCGTTGTAACGGGGTATTCGGGAGGTCATGAGGTCAAAACGGTTGCAGTGAAGGTCACGGTCCATGTCATACCGCAAGTCCCATGTCAATATCTGCATCCGTTCCTGAGTTATCGTGTTCACAGACGGACGGACGTACACGAAGCTACCTATAAAGTGGCCCTGCCACTTAATAAGCTAAGAGAATGTGCAGAAGAGGAACTAGTGGAGCTAATGAACCATAATGATAGGAATATTTTTGTAAATATATACGAATTTGTAAATGCAATTGCTGATCTACACGCACAGTAAATAAGCAGAAATGTAAACACTGATATTGAAGAAGCTCAAAAAGCTCAAATCAATAAATCTAATCTATCTATCTACTATGTTAGATGCTCTCGTTTAAGAGAATGCATAGGCTAGAGAGCTGAAAACAGTAAGGTGTAAAAACATCATTAGGAGAAGACGCATTCTGTAAATTTCCCGTAAAGCTCATGTTAGTTTTTTAACTCTGTCGTTAAATGATTCATTTACGATGAGAAATAAACTGCAGCGATGCTGATACTACCTACAAGCAAAACTTATTACCGGAGCAATAATTTTCTTTCGGATTACAAAGCGCGTTAATTACTTTCTCAGTAACCAACCTCTAAATCCACCTATAAAAGGCGAAACTAGTTTCAGTAGAAAGCATCATTCCTTTCAAACCAAATAAGCTTTTGTTCCTAGCTTCTCTGGGCTAATTTTTCAAAAAATCATGAAGCTGTTTTTAATTTCCGCCATTGCTCTTGTCCAGCTTGCCAGTTGGTCTAATGGTGAGCGGTTTACTCAGGTTGGCGGTGGTCGCGGTTTTCTGACTCCAGAGTCCTCTGAGAGCTCCGGTTCCACTTCCGGGATCAAGAAAATCTCCGACCAGTTCATCGACAAGAGAAAAGAACGACGAGAACCGATCCAGGGGGTCTCGAGGGAGGACTTGACGCATCTTGACCTTGACCGACTCCTCGAAAAGGACACCCAAATCAGCGGTTTGAAACAAGCCCGTCTCGAACCCGGTAAAGGAGCGGCTTTCGTCGGGGAGTACGCAGTTGAGTACAGCCCCGCTGTACCCGTCCACCCTGGAACGGTACGACGCCTGGAAGGAAATATGCTGCTCAACGAAGGAATCCGCGGTAGCAGGCGGGTGCAGCTCGAACAAACACGAACCCCTCAAAGTGTCCAGTCTGCCCAGCCTTCCCAGTCAGCAAGGAAGCTCGGCCCAGAGAACAGATTGCGTAAAGAATCTGGATTCGCTGGAACTGCGGATCACCTCTTGAACAAGGGACAGGAATTCATTCATGACAAGAAGGAACGCATTGAACAACTGCCCAGTCTTATCAAGACCGCTGGACAAGAGCAAGACACCAAGTTTCCATCTAGCATGCAACAGGAATGGGTTGACAAAGTGTTATTTAACGAAGGAGAACAACAAGCTCAAGCACGGTTGTGGCCCTTCGCTCCCTTATCTTTCGATTATTGAGATGCATTACTTGATACCGATAGTGATTATTGACGCCAAATTGTAACTTCAACGTAGCGGAGGAGACCCGGCCTCAAAACGATTCATTGCAACTAACAAACGCAACATGGTTACTATAGATAGACTACTTTATTAACACATTACCAGCTGTAAAATATTAAAATCAAATAATCCTCTTTTTCGCTAATTTAATCTGCAAGAACCTTAACAATATTTTACTTTGCGTCATTCATTCGGTTTAATAAATTACATGTAAGCATTCCTCAATTCGTAACGCCATCTATTCTATACTTTTTCATTACTTGCGACCAGAAGCTATTTACAACTTAGCCTGGATCCTTTACAAGCAGAGCATTGGTTCTTATATAGCCTATTTAAAATAGTCCACGAGGCAGTTTAAATTTCAAATCCTCTAATAAGTCTTAGAATGTTCATTAGCAACATGCACAGTTTCTGGATATTTCACTCCTTTAAAATGAACACACGAAACTTAACCTTTAGTTTCCATTTTGTATTCATGCCCCAGTTAACGTGAGAATGAACTTCCTGATTTATATATAAACCGCACGGATGTACGAAAGTGGCAGGGAATGCGGATAAGGAGCTTCAACACAATGCTTTTAAACGTATGCTTTGAAGCTGCTGCAAGTGCTTTAGCAATAGTTTTAGAATTGTAATATTGCTCCCCTAGCGCTAGCCCAATGACTCGTTGAGGACACGTGGGCTCAGTACTTCTGTGAGAAGCAGCCCGCAAGCACATCCCGCATCTGTGGTAACTGCGTAGTTGTGGTTAAAGCAATCTACACTGTATACGAGGCATTGTAGCGTTGTAACGGGGTATTCGGGAGGTCATGAGGTCAAAACGGTTGCATTGAAGGTCACGAAAACCAATAGGCTTCTAGACAAGGTCACGGTCCATGTCATGACGCAAGTCCCATGTCAATATCTGCTTGCGTTCGTGAGTTATCGTGTTCACAGACGGACGGACACGGAGGTACCTAAAAAGTGGCCCTGCCACTTACTAAACCGTACTGGTGTACTAAAGTGGCAGAGGTTTGTTGTTTCGATGTGCATTCGAGGCACATGGAAATCTATATGACTTATAGAGGAGGAGCCATGTTTAAACAAGGTGGCGCTATGCTTTAACATAGGTGGTGCTATGCTTTAACGTATGTGGCGCTATGCTTTAACATAGGTGGTGCTATGCCTTAACATATGTGGTGCTATGCTTTAACATAGGTGGTGCTATGCTCTAACATAGGTGGTGCTATGCTTTAACATATGTGGTGCTATGCTTTAACATAGGTGGTGCTATGCTTTAACATAGGTGGTGCTATGCTTTAACGTATGTGGTGCTATGCTTTAACATAGGTGGTGCTATTCTCTAACATAGGTGGTGCTATGCTTTAACATAGGTGGTGCTATGCTCTAACATAGGTGGTGCTATGCTTTAACATAGGTGGTGCTATGCTCTAACATAGGTGGTGCTATGCTTTAACATGCTTTAGCATAGGTGGTGCTATGCTTTAACATGCTTTAGCATAGGTGGCTGCTATGCTTTAATATAGGTGTTGCTATGCTCTAACATATGTGGTGCTATGCTTTAAAATGCTTTTACATAGGTGGTGCTATGCTTTAACACAGGTGGTGCTATGCTTTAACACAGGTGGTGCTATGCTTTAACACAGGTGGTGCTATGCTTTAACATAGGTGGTGGTATGTTTGATGGTAAGATAAGACGTTTACATGGAGTAATGCTTATACGATGGGGGGGATGATGTAAGGGTTTATGGATTAGTTACTGCGTAGTTGTCGTAGAAGCTGATAGAGGGTATGTTAAAGCTGTTCATATGAGTGTGACCTTTGATAGGTCACAGGGTCGTAACGCCTGAACCGATTCTAATGGAAATGAATAGGGTGCTGCCCGAGGGTATGTGCTATGTGATTATGGAAACCCGGTGTCAATACGTGCTTCCGTTCGGAAGATCTTGTGTTCACGGACGGACGGACGGACAGACAGAAGGTTGGACACGGAGCTCCCTATAAAGTGGCTCTGCCACTTAATAAGATATCCTGGCCCCCCCGGCATATCGATATTTTTCTGTCTATTGTTTTTGATGGCATGTGCTAGACTTAAACATAACTCATTAGGAGTGTTAACCAATAACTGCATGTCTTCACACAAAAACAACCACGGCCAATGCAGTATGTAGTAGTAGTAGTAGTAGGTTTATTGATATAAGCTCGGCGAGCTCCTTCAATATCAGGTACAACAGAGAAAACCCTTGGTTTCAGTAACCTGGGGTAAAAAACTCTGTTGCAAGTTATTACATGGTTATTAATAACAATACTTACTTTCACCCAAGCAAGCAAGGGGAGGGGAAGCTGCTGATAACAAAATGACCGGAGAGCACACTTTATTTCGTAGCTTGCTTTACATTCCTTCGTTACCAGTTTAACATTTTCCTGTTACCATTTTCACATCTCACTGTTACCATTCTCCAATTACATGTTTACCATTGTTACATCACATCGTTACCAGTTTTACATTCACTGCTTAGTTAATTTTACACAATTTTTACGTTATTTATAATATTAAATCGTTGCATCTTTCCATGGCTGTCTCTCTCTGGTCGGGCAATTGTTGTCTGCGTTTCCAAGAGGTTACGGTGGTGGTTGAATAAGAGTATGTCCTACTTCAATGAGCTGCTCCTGTACCAAAGAACATCCCAGCGCGAGGTCAGCGTAATCCTCAATACGGTGTTGCGTCGGGTTTTAACTTCTTCTTCGACTTGAGGAGTTCATGTTACAGATTTCATTAGTCTTACATGATCCTTAACTTAGCTTTACACTCATAAATAGTCAAATACCATTTTTTCCGAGTTTACACTGTGAACGACTATCAAGACTGCTCAACTTTGTTTAGGTTCAAGTAGTGTATGCGGATAATCGAGGGTGTACATATGTACGTTGCTTACCATCAGGCCTAGCTTCCTCTGACGAGACTCCCGTATCGCGTCTTACAATCACTCTAATTACAATTAGTATCACTAAATCCTTTACATCTTAAACGAATGTTTAGATCCCATTTTCATTAACAATAAGTTGATTTTACGTTGATTCTACAGCTGTTAATTAGAATTTATACATTTTTACCAAGGTCATGAATTAGAAATAATACATATGTATTACACAGCGATTTTGACGGAGTAATTTCAAATCGGGATTTCCCGCTTTCATTATTTTCCCACATGTGCCTTGTGCCACGAGGTTTTAGACTTAACGTAATTATAGTAAACTAAATTTAATTAACTTGACCACGTACAGATTCCTTGGTTAATAATACACGTTTTAACATAGCCTGTTTAACTTTAAATTGCACGGTTTTAATTTAATTTCTAACAGAGTGAATTTTACCGGTGTGCTCTCACGGTCGCAGCTTTTAGCCCCCGCCAATGCAGTATGTAGTAGCAGTATGTACATTCCAAATTTGCACGGCATTGCGCAAAGAATGCCTGTCCTCCATATTTTTAGTTGTATAAGTTAATGTTTCCTACCAGGGTCACAAGGTTGCAAATCTAAGTCTGAGTTATGGAATACGATTCATGTCTGAATCAGCGTCTATGACGCAATGAACTCGTATTTCTTCCCGTATAAGGCAAAACATGGGAATTTTGTTTTTTGGCACTATTCATCTAGACCCTTAAGCTAAAATTTAAAATATTTTTCGAAACCCAAAGCCCGTCACATGAAGTGCCGATTACGGTAAGCAAAGTCCTCATTAGAGTTCCCAGTCTCTATTGAGAAGATAGCTCGCTTAATGAGCAGCTTTGTAAACACTTCAAATACGGATACATATATATTACAACTCTTATTTATATGAAAATGAAGAGAAACGCAACAGCTGCAATGCCTTAACAGGAGGTGAACTGAACTATTAACTCCAAAATAAAATTTCGAAATAATTTTGAGTATAGGACCATGTAAGAGTACTTCATGCAAAAAATCGCATCCTTTAAAGTTTGGTATATGGCGGTCCAAATAACTCATTTAAAGTTTTCGTCCATACCTTAAGCATGGACGAGAACGCGGCATCAGCAATATGGGCCGCCATATACCAAACTTTGAGCTAGCACCGCGCTTAAACTGGGGCGAAAAAGGACGCGATTTGTTGCATGAAGTACTCTTACATGGTCCTCTACTCAATGTTATTTCGAAATTTTATATTGGAGTTAATAGTTCGGTTCACCTCCTGTTTAGTGGATTCATGATGACCAAGAATGGAGCGAAGTAGGATTAATTTATTCTAACGGTTCTGCTGGTGATTCGACTCTGCATCCTCATCGCAATATTTTGCCTTCTAAATTGTTGTTTGTAGGAGCATATTGGTGTCCTTAGTTTAGTTCATCATTTCGGGAATAGTAAAGTTACGTTGGTCAGTAACAGTCGGGTAGTTTTATCGAGTTTAAAATGTTAAGCCAGAAAATGTTTTTCATTCGATGTTTGCAGAAACGATTTGGCTATGTTAGAGTCCATGTCCGTTGTTAAACTAGAAAATGAAGTAACATAAATTGCGAAAAGTTCGGCGGAAACTAAAATTCAGCTAAACCATGGGATCTTATCAGCCGGCATGGACTTTGGCGACATGGTTCAATAGCTAGTATGAGATCTTCCGTACAAAAGTGTTGATGACATTTATACACACTCGATTTTACTTTTTATTTTATTTGTGTTATTTCCAGCTGGCGCTATAACGCTAAAAACAATAGCGGAAGTGGCAACTTTCACGAGGAACTAGTGATTTAAAATGGCTCCTATCGAGATGCGGGTTTTGGGGTCTTCAAAACTGGTAACACCGGTAGGAATCAAGATTGGAAATATTGTTCAGGAAACTGTCGTTTTAAGAGGTTTGCTCCTCGTCTTGATTTTGACAAACTAGCTATTATTCTTGCGGGTATCAGAATATTGAAACGTGATATTTATAGTAGCTGAGTAGTAGTAAATAGTACTCTTATTCTAGCCTTAACTAAAATAACAAAAGGGGGAAGTCCACAACAATGGGGAAGGGTGGAAGAGAATGAGGGGATTAGAGCTCGTTGGTTTAAAGGTTGTAGGGGAAAGCGGCGGTGTATTCAAACACCGGCAGTTCTTTGGAATTGGTTTGGCAGCTGGAGCAGATTTTTGAGGTGGGGTTTTTTTTTAAAATTTTGGATGGGGAAATTTGGGGTGGGATTGGCGCTGGTGAAATCCTAATTTTTTCCTTTTATTTCAGGAAGGGATTTCAAGCAGTTTGCAGCAACGCCCAGGGAATATTTGAGGTAAGTGGAGTGGGAAAACTGGCATATATTTTTAATTTCTTCGCCGCCGCAGCCCCGGATTTAATGGTCCCAGTGAGCTGGGACCCAAATCCAAGGGCAATGCGGCGGTTTTCGCCTTCAAATTTTCCTTGGCTACGCGCCTGCGAAGCTCAAGCCAAAATTTTTCTTAGTAAGGTGCATATGGACTTGAGAGATATTTTTGGTGACGTATGCGTCAGGGTTGGGGTGGACCACCGACACCAATTTTCGGCGATTTTTTTTGGCAGGGTTGGTCGGGACAGGGACGCCAACAGTCCCCAAGTATTCTTACGATTAACACACAGACATTAATTTAACACCTTTTGTTTTACACAGAAACATGAATGAACGCGACAGTGGGTTAGCGACGGTGCAAGAAATTCGGGCATTCGAGCTAGGTGGAATTTCTGCACTAGTCAATAGCCTCCAGGATGGCCGCCCGTTTCTTCAGCGCTCTAATCTGGGCCAGTCCTGCGAGGCTTTTGGAAACCATTGCATGGAGACCATCGAGGATGTCGAGGGAACGCTGGATTCGTACGAAGATTTTCTCTCCGTTTGTTTAGAAGAACACTGTGGAATTAAAATGGTAAACAAAGTACAATTTCTTTGCGAAAAATAATATGCCGCAGTATTTATGTTTTAACGTTTTGGCTAATTTACAGCTCTATGTATCAAATTATTCCTGTCTGGATGCGGTAAAGGAAATCTGTGATGTGGTCCATCAACAGACGGTCGCACCCGGGAATATCCAGATTAAGGACATGGTAGAATTTTTTAGGCTTGATAGCTTCCGTTGGGATGGAAATGTAATTAACAATTTCTTGCATTGGATATTATACGGTTTGAAACTGAGTAGTTACTAAAGATAAGTTTTCTCTTTGGTAGATGAATGCACTGCTTCTCCGATTGCAGGAGAATAACATGCTGGAATGTAGATGCAGTATGTATTTTCACTGTAACACGGTAGATGAGCTCAACCTCTACAATTTGAGCAATTGTATTGAGAAGGTGATTTTGGAGGGGGCAACGATCATAGGGGTCACCACCCCAGCCTTAAGGATTCACTCTGCCGGGGCAATATTCCCCTTGAGGTGGAATTCGTTTGACCTGGATGGCGTGGTGCGAATCCACAAAGGTGAAATTACCTGGGTTCTGGTCCAGGACGAAGACCACCTGAAAAAGGCTTTGAAAGGTCTCGGGAGATGCCCAGCCGTGTTACAGGAGGGAAAGTTTTTCGTTGGGTTGGATTTCCTAAACTTTCATGGGATCCCATTCAGATGCGTGTTGCAGAGTTGTGGCACCATCTCTACTCTGAGCGGGAGGATTCCGTACTTTGGGATTGCTCGTGGTAATTCCTGCGGCTCAAACATCATTTTTGAAATAATCCAGGAAAATGAATTGTGCTTGTAATAGTCGGAGGTCTTAGAACAGAAAAACCAAGGGAGTGGAAAGAACTTAAAGCGGAAATGATTACAGCGCCAACGCCGAGCGCAGCGGAGGCTGTTGTCGGTAATTATTTGCGTTAAGTTCGTGAAACTCCCATGATTTTTCTGTACTAAGGGCGACGAATTACAAGCGCAGTCGCAGTTTTATATGTACAATAATTGCATTAAATTTCTTTACAGAGCTTCTCATTCTGACGGAAGTACATGCCATGGGGGAGGCGTACGCATGTTCTCCATCACCATATCGCGGGTGTTTTTGCGAGCGAAAGCATGCTGACATGCCTGGGCTGAGCGAGGAGGATGCAAGGCTTGCGCGTCAGGCATTCCAGGACCCATCTGCGGCCTTTGCTCAAGGCAAAAGTAAGTCAACAAGATATAATAAATTATTGCACTTTCATAGTACTGCGAGTGGAAAAACTAATAAAAATGTTCTTAATAGAAACTCTCGGACGGGGTCGGAGTTCATCAGTCCTGGAACTTGCGTCACCACCAATGGCGGTAGTGCGTGAGTCGGGGAAGCGGCTGCGGCGGAATTCCATATCCATTCCAACGCCAGCTCGAATGCAACTCAGGATAGGTGCGGAAGTTGCAATGGTTTCCTCTAATCTAGCATTTTTAGACTTAAATCCATCAGTCTGCATCCGCAGATACATCCCACCACCGCCCACCGCAGCTCTTGAATTTGGGGGAGAAGTTGCCCGACTAATTCGGGGGATTACAAAAGTGTCCGCTGGTTTAAATGTCCATCCTGTGCGGACATAATTCAAAAGAAATCGAACATGGTAATTCACATAAAGAATAAGCATAGCGACTTCAAGGAATTTCCTTGTCCCTTTCCAAATTGTGATTACCGAAATAATCGTAGGCCGGAAATACGAAGCCACGGCACTTCAGTGCACGGCAATGTATTTGCGGAAATGGTGGTGCTGTATCCTAAAGCGAAGCCAGGCCCCAAACGGAAGCATTAACTTGTCCTTATTTTTGTAAATAAAATTATTATTCAGTGAGAGATACATGAAATTATTATAAAGGATGTATAAATGTATTTATATACTAACTACATACTAGTCATGTTATGTAACGGGTTGAAAATGTGTGCAAGTTTACAAAAATAAATGTAGTAATACATTAAATTTGGAATGCTACGGTTCATTCAAGGGTTTGTTGGAGGCATGGGAGGAGGAGGTGGAACAATATGGGTCATAGGAATTATAACTTGAGTGCGATCTGTAGTTCCTGGAATATCAGCTGATGGTGGTGGTGGTGGTGGAGATGATGAGTAAGTTCGACGGCGATAATTGCGGGACATTCTCCAGCTTGTTGATGTTGAATGATCGTGGGGCTTAGGGGCGGTCTTGGTGCAGCAGGTGACAATGCTTCCAAAAATTTGTCCGAAAGCGAATCCAACTGTATACACATAATAAGAAATGGGATTAGTCAAAACGCATTAACTCATACTTTGCTACACTTATTAAAATCATGTTTCTAATTATGTGCATACCTGAAGCTGAAGCAATGGCGACCATAATCAAGGCTCCAAGTCTTAGAGAACGGAGAAAATCCTGGTTTTCCATCAACTTTAGTGTATCACAGTCCACAGATTTAGGTGGATTGGCATCACCGGAAGATGGCGCCTCCTCAGCCGCAGCTTGTGTTGTATCTCCTACCAGTGAGACAAGTTCTGCCGGAGTCTCTGTGGAAACTTTTCCAGGTAGTCGCATTCTGCTGCACCCTTCCTGGTTCTTAATTGGAGTTATCAGAAAGTAATGATCCGCAATTTGTTCATCAGCGTCAAGGCAGGTCGTAACCAGGGCATCAAATTCCCGGTGGGGATAGCGATCCAAAGCAGCGTAGAAAGTGCAAGACGGGATGGCAACGCACTCTATGCATGACAAACTGCGGTTGCAGATGAGAACTGCGATCAACAAATAAGTCATAATAATTAGATGCGTTTCTTCACAGGTCACACGCATACACACACACACACACACACACACACACACACATACACAGAGCAATGAACAAAATACGACAAATATTCAAAATTTCCTTACCACCAACCTCGTCAGCTTCTTCAGTTATGTCAAACTCAACTTCAACTTCATTATCCTCAGCCGGAAACCCGCTATTATTACCACCAACTAAATTCGGGAACTGCGCTAAAGCTGCGCGCTGGAAAGTTAAAACTACGAGCAAAACTTGCAAAACAGGATTCATCTTGAAGTTCTTTTAGAGCGTGTCCTTTGACGGGAGTTTAAAATATAAGTGAAGATGTTTCATGCCATGCATTTATCTTTATTACAAGTTAAAGGACAGTAAACAAGGAGGAAGAGTGGTGGAGGGGAAAAGTTGAGGGAATATTAGTCACTGGGCAAAGTCTCCAGCTCTCCAACCTCCAAACCAGGCATCGGCATTTCACCACATCTAGCTTGAGCATAATCCAGAGCTTCCTTCATGAGAGAAGCATCCTGCCCCGCTTTTGCATACGCCAATGCTAGTGACTTCACCAACGGACCGAAATGCTCAAGATCAAAGCTCAGAGACATGCCTATTGAGCCGCCACCAGTTTTTACGATGCTGACAAAGCAACGGTGAGATCCTGGGTAGTAATTGACAGTCAATTCGATATCGGTGTGGACCTAGAAGCAGTCATTAAAATAAGTACACATTTGTCATCCTGCGCATCAGTTTACACTTTACGAATTACCCCATTAAAAAGACAAGCAAGCTCTTCATTCAGATCATCCACCCACTCATACTCCGTCTTCTTCTTTGGAACTCGGCTCTTGCCAATCGCAGTACGTTTAAACGTCAGATTTCCTCTTTGGAATTGATAACCATCACTCGCCTTCCTTTTGGTAGCCATTTTTTGATTCTTTTACAAATTAGCCAGAGAGAGAGAGAGAGAGAGAGAGAGTCAGAGATTTCAGATTTTGTGGTAAAGATGCAATGTGTCGCAAAGCTACTTTTATACTAGGACCCTCCTGACTCTCGCCCGCAGTTTTACCCAGAACAGGCAGCTGGAAGCATGGATGAAGAAATTAAACGTTCATACTTAAACCCGAATCAAATTGGCAGTTACACGGGTATAAAAACAGCTGCTCAACATTTACCAACCGTTGGAAAAGTAACGCTCAAGCACGCACTACTTTCCGAGCCAAACTACACACGATTCCTTCCCCGGCGCATCAGATTCCCACGCCTCAAAACAATTGCTTTAGCACCCTTTGAAACGGTTCAAGCGGATTTGCTTGATCTCAGAACGCATGGAGGGCAGAATGATTCATACATGTATATCCTCTGTGTTATATGCATCTATTCTAAATATTTACATGCTTTCCCCCTTAAACGGAAAACTGGGGAGGAGGTGGCCGCAGCTTTTGAAACAATTTTCCGCGATACACGCAAAATACCAAAAAATCTACACACTGACCGAGGTTAGTTGTCGACAAGCAAATTTGAATTTACTTAGCCGCAGTACTAACTAATTTAATTTGCAGGTGTTGAGTTTTTGAATGTGAGGATGAAGGAATTATGCCAGCGATATAATATACACCATTATTGGGTCTATAGCGAGATGAAAGCGGCCATATCAGAAAGTTAGAATTCAAGTAGCTAAATAGCTTTATTTCAGTATCCAAAATACACACATTTTTACAGAGTGAATCGTACGCTCATGCAAATACTAGCTAGGCGTGCATATCAAGAAGGAAGATTCAGGTGGTTGGAAATGCTTCCTCACGCAGTCCAAACCATTAATAATTCAAAGGTAATCAGCTTAAACTCAAGCAACCTCAATCGCAGTTTTTAATTCATATATACCCCACCCGCAGCATCGAACTACGTTACAATAACCGGTTGATATCATAAATCAAAAGGAAATAAGCGCGCTAGTCTTCCACCGTCATAATGATCCCAACTTAGACATTTATAAACTCATGGACCGTCAGAAGAAAGATATTATTGGCAACTTTTACACGGAGGAATTAGTTCGCGTCCAACCTCCAACACAGCAAGAATGAAGAAATCCTGCTGCTTCAATTTTCTCACCTGCCTCAGATTCCTCAAACAAAGCAAATCCGGACCAACTGTCTGTAAATACATAAGCTGCGACTGCTGCATTATTAGCAAAACAATTGCATCAATGAGTAACGTAAGCATTCATTCAAATCTCCCCTCTATCACATCCAAAAATACAAAGTTATGAGCCTCCTTTTTTTTCCGGTTTGAAAAATAGGCTAATGCGATCGGTGAAAGCCGTCCACAATTCGACATATTGGTTATATACTAGTAGATTTACATGAGATATACAGTATATATTGAACAGAATCAATTAAAAACTACTAATATCCAAAATTATGTATATACTATATAGTATGGGGCAAAATCCCTATTGCGATCGGTGTAAACCGTCCACAATTTTCCATTTTAGATATTTACTAGCAGTTTCACATGAGATATACAGTATTTATTGAACAGAATCAATTGAAAACTACTAATATTCTAAATTTAGTATAAATTATATAGTATAGGGCAAAATCCCTATATCGATCGGTGAAAGCCGTCCACAATTTGACATTTTAGTTATATACCAGTAGTTTTACATGAGATATACAGTATATATTGAATAGAATCAATTAAAAACTACTAATATCCAAAATTCAATATATACTATATAGTATGGGGCGAAATCCCTATTGCGATCGGTGAAAGCCGTCCACACTTTGACATTTTAGTTATATACCAGTAGTTTTACATGAGATATACAGTATATATTGAATAGAATCAATTAAAAACTACTAATATCCAAAATTTAATATATACTATATAGTATGGGGCGAAATCCCTATTGCGATCGGTGAAAGCCGTCCACAATTTGACATTTTAGTTATATACCAGTTGTTTTACATGAGATATACAGTATATATTGAATAGAATCAATTAAAAACTACTAATACCAAAATTTAATATCTACTATATAGTATGGGGCGAAATCCCTATTGCGATCGGTGAAAGCCGTCCACAATTTGACATTTGACATGAGCTATTGCGGTCGTTGATTTGCCTTTCATAGTCCAGTTTTGCCGTAGCTATACTCAAAAAAGACATTCGTTAGAATGGGTACTATAAGGAGATTCTTATCGCAATATTTTAGTACTTTCTTACATTATTGCAGGAAAACTAAATCTAATATTGTAATACACAGCGCCATCTCTCCTGTAGTGTCGTCTATTCCTAGTGTCTAGCGGAGGAAATGCTGCGAAGGTAACAGGAAAATCAGACGGATAGATTAATACACCTTTTTCCAACATGCAATTTTTAGGGTTCGAATACCTATACATACCATTACCGCTCACCAGATTTACTGTTGTAGCGTCTTTGTTCCATGCATTTCCAAAATTTACGCGTTCATTCTAATTATTTTTGAATTCGAAACAATTTCGCACTACAGTAGAATAACGAGAAAGTTAGCAAAACTGATGAGTGTGCACAAGCAAATTTGCGCGCCATTTCAGTACATACAAGTCACGAACAAGATACCATGGTGATATGAAAGCATTGATCCGTCATCGGAAGTTTACGCTTTTTTTGCATAATATCTTTACTTTCAGGTGTCTTCCAGGTGCTAAAATGTATTTCAAACCGGCAGAATGGGATAGCTTCTATCCTGTTCCAATTTTTTAGAACGGCGTTGACGAGATATGTGCCTGTATGCATTACACGAACAAATCTGAAAAATTTGAGGTTAGTCCCATACCATGCATTTCCGATTTAAACTTCTCTCCATTCACTCTAATCCTTCCATAATAGATTGAGATAAGCGAGGGGATTCGAGTGTTTCGGGACGAGGAGAATATAATCATTATCACCAACTCAGGATCTTCTTTCACCCTACCAAAATATTTAGCTAATTCTCTTACAACAGCACTGCTGTGTGTCGCTAAACGATAATGACGGAAATCTATACGTGGCTCTTTTCTAATTTTTCCTCCGACCTCTACAAAGAGAATACCATAGGAGACTTTAAAGTTCACCTCCCAGAACCTATTGAGTTTGATGAAAAGGAAGCTTGGACAGTTGCTTTAACGGGTAATTATTATAAGTCCTATAAGCCACACACATACACACACACTCTTAAGTGTTTAATCTCCCTTCATCCTCTCCCTGTAGAAATATCCTACAAAAATTCCCTTCGCATTTTCCCCCACGATCCGCAGGACCCCACTCGACTTGTTACTATCAAAAGTTGGAAAGAGGATGCGTACGAAGCAGAGCTGAAACCTGCGGATAAGGGCGAAGGGAAGAGCGATAAGACTGTACGTACTAAATCTTTCTCCCACTCAAATTTCAAAGAAACATTAAACTCATGAACGCTCTCCTACAGGCTGACGAGGTGATGAGCGGCGACGAGCCGCCCAAGAAGAAGAAAAAACTTGTAGAGTGGAAGGATGCAAAGGGGAATAAGAGCTACTTTGTGATCACAGAGGAAGTCACAAAGCACTTTTATCTACCCGGCAATCCACTCAGCATTACAGAATTGATTGGTGACTTTAACCGACATTTTCGCGACTCATGGCTAAAAACTGAATTTCCAAGCGTCAACCTGCGCCTATCCGCAAGCATCAATAATACCATCTTGGATATTGCGGCGCAGCACTTTTCAATTAAATTCTCTCCAAAGTTAACCTCCATCTTGGGTTTCCAACCTTCCTCAATCTTTTCCGGGAAAGTCGCCTCTGAGGAAAATTCTAACGGAGCAACTTATCAAAGTCCCATGCCACCCATATGGATGGTAGATAGCAGTCAAATGGTCATTTACTCTAACGTTGTTGACTTTCAAAGAATTGGTGGAGTCCGAGCGCCAGTTCTGCGAACCGTTCACTTCGACTCCAGCCTTCCCCACGGCACCCCAGTTCGCTACGTCTTTGAAAATCCTTACTACCTACCCGTCTCTCACGCAAACATCCAAACAATCCACATCTTTGTTGCAAACGAAGTAGGAGAAAACTATCTTTTTGACTCTGGCATCTTCACCGCAGTACTCTGCTTTCGCAGAAAAAACTTTTAAATGTATTCCGAAGATGCACTTCAACTCGGCTACGGCCATCCCCACTTTGACATATATAAAGTACGTACTTGCAAATCCTTCTCTTTCCCTCCTACTCCAGACTAACCATTCACTTTTCCTAGGGTTTACGCCGGCAAAACGGCCGTGGCTTCGGATTCTTTAAAACCCTCGGGAAACTCATCCTCCCCAGCCTGAAAAAAATCTCCCGCCAACTAAAACCCCATGCAAAAGCTATGGCACTCAACATTGGCCGTGACTTGCTAGAGGGAGAGAGGATTCTCCGACATACTGCGATCACGTGGTCTCCAAACTTTGGATTCCGTACAGAAAGAAATTGACGAGCAGGACGGATCTGGTCTCAGAACCAAATTCACTCACTCCCGGAACGCTCGCAAACACGAATCTCTCGGTCAAATGAAGCGCCGCAGCATTATTATTCGCAAACGCAAAGTGCCACTTAAACGTCGCAGACGAAGGCGTAAAGCTCCACCGAAAAAAGGACGGAGGAAGGTTAAACGCTCCAGGAAAAGAATCATTGATCCCAACGATCTTTTCTAATGGTCGACCTTGTACGCTACCTGCTCATATCGGATGAATCCTACAAACGGCTCTTTCCCACGCCTCCACCACCTGCTTCTACCTACGCAACCGTTATGTCAAACATCCGCTCGCAGCTTCCGCCTCTCTCCAACCACCCCACAACTTACGATGTAGCTAAAGCTATTCACAAAATCCGCAGTGAGGACACAGCGCAGCCGAGCGAAAGCGAGGCGAGCAGCGCGAGTTCGGATTCTCCCGGTAGGGAGGATCCGAACGAGGCTACACCCGGAAACACACACGGCGCCAACACCGAATTACAGCCCGACGGGCTGCCCGAGCCACCCCCGCCCGCGTCCTACACGGCATTTCACCCTGCTGACGCAGGGCTCAACGCCGTCGACGCCAGTTCGCCTTCGGCTCCTGTCGTCGGTCCGGAAAACGAGGAATTAGAAATTCCAGTAATTCAATTACTCCCACCTCCAGCCGCAGCAAGGAAGCGGAAAGCTATAAACCCACAGAATATTCGTCCACCACCCCAACCTATCCCACCGCAGCCACTGCCACCGATTCCAGAGCCAATGCCACCTATCCCACCGCAGCCAATGCCACCGATTCCAGAGCCAATGCCACCTATCCCACCGCAGCCAATGCCACCGATTTCAGAGCCAATGCCACCTATCCCACCGCAGCCAATGCCACCTATTCCACAAGCCAATACACAACCTGCACCCCAACCTGTTCCACAATATGTTCCATTCCTACCCGCTATTCGCGGCAAGAAACGCCCAGCCCGGGAATTTCCCACCCCTGTAATCCCACTGAAAAAGACTAAACGCTCTCTCCCACCACCATTCTCCAAAGCTTCCCAAAGCAAACCCTGGATGGAATGGAAGGAAGGAGAAGCTTCTCGAAATCGCGCGTCGCCCCTAGGGCCTAGAATTAGAAAACCCACACAAAGATTTATTGAAAATAATTAATGATCAAATAAACATTTCTTTATTAATGCAAACGTTTTGGTTTACAACACTGATTAGCGCTAAAGTACATTGAGGAACAGCTTCCGCTGCACTTAAGTTTAGCTACAAATTTACGAACTACATTCTCATTAAGCCGCAGGACTTTTTTACTAAAACCCTTAAGAATTGCATTTAAATTACAGTCTAAGGAACATTTATACAAAAAGAAAAGCGTAAAATGCCCGCAGGAATCTGACGTCGGCATTTGTAGAGCATACGGGGAACTTAAGACTTGAGCTGCATTTACACTATTTAAAAAATCCTCAAACATTGAAGCATAAGGTTCAGCAAAGCTGTCGAAAAAATAAAGAGGGCTCTTCCTGCTCCTGCGGTGGAATGCAATCCAGTGTGTTCCATCTGTAAAGAAAGCAGTAATTCAGTTAACTGCTCATTCACGGTCCATTATGAAGTGTTAATCCCCACCTTTTGAAATGGGGTCAGAATTTACAACCACGTAGAAGGGGAAGAGCGACAAAGGCCCCCGCACAAGTGTAATGCTTTAATTTTCGGACTGAAAAATCGCCGCGTTGCTACGGGCAACATCAACAACGTTGCTCACTTGAGTTCCTCAATCTGTTCAAGTGAGGAAATCACGCCACACAGCACGCTAAAACGCCCAACCGCCATTTTTGCCGGTTTGAAAAATAGGCTAATGCGATCGGTGAAAGCCGTCCACAATTCGACATATTGGTTATATATTAGTAGATTGACATAAGATATACGGTATATATTGAACAATATCAATGAAAAACTACTAATATCCAAAATTTAATATATACTACATAGTATGGGGCGAAATCCCTATTGCGATCGGTGAAAGCCGTCCACAATTTGACATTTAGTTATATACTAGTAGTTTTACATGAGATATACAGTATATATTGAACAGAATCAATGAAAAACTACTAATATCCAAAATTATGTATATACTATATAGTATGGGGCGAAATCCCTATTGCGATCGGTGAAAGCCGTCCACAATTTGACATTTTAGTTATATACTAGTAGTTTTACATGAGATATACAGTATATATTCAACAGAATCAATGAAAAACTACTAATATCCAAAATTATGTATATACTATACAGTATGGGGCGAAATCCCTATTGCGATCGGTGAAAGCCGTCCAAAATTGGACAGTTTAGTTATATTTTAGTAGTTTTACATGAGATATACAGTATATATGGAACAGAATCAATTAAAAACTACTAATATCCAAAATTTAATATATACTATATAGTATGGGGCAAAATCTCTATTGCGATCGGTGAAAGCCGTCCACAATTTGACATTTTAGTTATTCACTAGTAGTTTTACATGAGATATACGGTATATATTGAATAGAATCAATTAAAAACTAATAATATCGAAAATTTAATATTTACTATATAGTATGGGGCGAAATCCCTATTGCGATCGGTGAAAGCCGTCCACAATTTGTCATTTGACATGAGCTATTGCGGTCGTTGATTTGCCTTTCATGGTCCAGTTTTGCCGTAGCTATACTCACAAAAGACATTCGTTAAAAAGGGTACTATAAGGAGATTCTTATCGCAATATTTTAGGACTTTCTTACATTATTGCAGGAAAACTAAATCTAATATTGTATTACACAGCGCCATCTCTCCTGTAGTGTCGTCCATTCCTAGTGTCTAGCGGTGGAAATGCTGCGAAGGTAACAGGAAAATCAGACGGATAGATTAATACACCTTTTTCTAACATGCAATTTTTAGGGTTCGAATACCTATACATACCATTACCGCTCACCAGATTTACTGCTGTAGTGTCTTTGTTACATGCATTTCCAAAATTTACGCGTTCATTCTAATAATTTTTGAATTCGAAATAATTTCGCACTACGGTGGAATAACGAGAAAGTTAGCAAAACTGATGAGTGTGCACAAGCAAATTTGCGCGCCATTGCAGTACATACAAGTAACGAGCAAAATACCATGGTGATATGAAAGCATTGATCCCTCATCTGAAGTTTATGCTTTTTTTTGCATAATATCTTTACTTACGTGTCTTTCAGGTGCTAAAATGTATTTCAAACCGGCAGAATGGGATAGCTTCTATCCTGCTCCAATTTTTAAATGCTTTTGATTTTGAGCGTGAACAGTGAACAGGAGGAGATTGTCTTATTACATGATACGACGGCCAATTGCATAAAAACTGAAATTATTATTAATTATTATATAGTAATTAGTTCAAACAACGACAGAAATTAAATATTTTAAATCTATCGCACAAAGCTTAATCAACTTAAACTGCATATTTATTGTGTTAAATAGGTTATCTTTGAGCGCTACTATGCAAGAGGCATTGAATCACGCTAATTGCGCGATTTGTGACACGGCTATCCAGAGGATTTACAGAGCTATTGGAGCACTTGTGAGTTTCGAAGTACTTCCAATTTCCAAGAACCCTTGGGAGCTTCCAAGAACTCTCGGGAGTTTCCAAGAACTCTTGGGAGTTTCCAAGAACTCTTGGGAGTTTCCAAGAACTTTTGGGAGTTTCCAAGAACTCTTGGGAGTTTCCAAGAACTCTTGGGAGTATCCAGTAGCTCTTAAATACTCCTTATAGTTTTTGCAAACTCCTAACAGTTCTTGGAAACTCCGAAGAGTTCTTGCCAACTCCCAGGAGCGCTTGCCAACACCCAGGGGCACAAGCTATATCTAGGAGCACTTGCCAACTTTCAGGAGCTTATGAAAACTTCCATGAGCACTTGGAAACTTCAAAGAGCTCCTGGGAGCTTCAAAGAACTCTTGGGAATTTTCAAGAGCTCCTGGGAGTTTCCAAGAGTTCCTGAGAGTTTCCAAGAGCTCCTGGGAGTTTCCAAGAGCTCATGAAAAATTTCATAAGCTCTTGGAAGTTGGCAAGTGCTCCCAGAATATTGCTAGTGCCCCTGGATGTTGGCAAGCGCTCCTGGGAGTTTCCAAGAACTCTTGGGAGTTTCCAAGAACTCCTGGGAGTTTCCAAGAACTCCTGGGAGTTTGCAAGAGCTCCTGACAGTTTTTAAGAGCTCCTGGGAGTTTCCAAGAGCTCCTGGAAGTTTCCAAGAGCTCCTGGAAGTTTTCAAGAGCTCCTGGCAGTTTCCAAGAGCTCCTGGAAGTTTCCAAGAGCTCCTGGCAGTTTCCAAGAGCTCCTGGCAGTTTTCAAGAGCTCCTGGGAGTTTCCAAGAGCTCCTGAGAGTTTTCAAGAACTTGGGAATTTTCAAGAGCTTCTTGGAGTTTCCAAGAGCTCCTGGGAGTTTCCAAGAGCTCCTGGGAGTTTCCAAGAGCTCCGGGGAGCTTCAAAGAACTCTTGGTAATTTTCAAGAGCTCCTGGCAGTTTCCAAGAGCTCCTGGCAGTTTTCAAGAGCTCCTGGAAGTTTCCAAGAGCTCCTGGCAGTTTCCAAGAGCTCCTGGTAGTTTCCAAGAGCTCCTGGCAGTTTCCAAGAGCTCCTGGGAGTTTCCAAGAGCTCCTGAGAGTTTTCAAGAACTTGGGAATTTTCAAGAGCTTCTTGGAGTTTCCAAGAGCTCCTGGGAGTTTCCAAGAGCTCCTGGGAGTTTCCAAGAGCTCCTGAGAGTTTTCAAGAACTTGGGAATTTTCAAGAGCTTCTTGGAGTTTCCAAGAGCTCCTGGGAGTTTCCAAGAGCTCCTGAGAGTTTCCAAGAGCTCCCGGGAGCTTCAAAGAACTCTTGGTAATTTTCAAGAGCTCCTGGCAGTTTCCAAGAGCTCCTGGAAGTTTCCAAGAGCTCCTGGAAGTTTCCAAGAGCTCCTGGCAGTTTCCAAGAGCTCCTGGCAGTTTCCAAGAGCTCCTGGGAGTTTCCAAGAGCTCCTGAGAGTTTTCAAGAACTTGGGAATTTTCAAGAGCTTCTTGGAGTTTCCAAGAGCTCCTGGGAGTTTCCAAGAGCTCCTGAGAGTTTCCAAGAGCTCCCGGGAGCTTCAAAGAACTCTTGGTAATTTTCAAGAGCTCCTGGCAGTTTCCAAGAGCTCCTGGCAGTTTTCAAGAGCTCCTGGAAGTTTCCAAGAGCTCCTGGCAGTTTCCAAGAGCTCCTGGCAGTTTCCAAGAGCTCCTGGCAGTTTCCAAGAGCTCCTGGGAGTTTCCAAGAGCTCCTGAGAGTTTTCAAGAACTTGGGAATTTTCAAGAGCTTCTTGGAGTTTCCAAGAGCTCCTGGGAGTTTCCAAGAGCTCCTGAGAGTTTCCAAGAGCTCCTGGGAGTTTTCAAGAGCTCCTGGGAGTTTCCAAGAGCTCCCGGGAGCTTCAAAGAACTCTTGGTAATTTTCAAGAGCTCCTGGCAGTTTCCAAGAGCTCCTGGGAGTTTCCAAGAGCTCCCGGGAGCTTCAAAGAACTCTTGGTAATTTTCAAGAGCTCCTGGCAGTTTTCAAGAGCTCCTGGAAGTTTCCAAGAGCTCCTGGCAGTTTCCAAGAGCTCCTGGCAGTTTCCAAGAGCTCCTGGCAGTTTCCAAGAGCTCCTGGGAGTTTCCAAGAGCTCCTGAGAGTTTTCAAGAACTTGGGAATTTTCAAGAGCTTCTTGGAGTTTCCAAGAGCTCCTGGGAGTTTCCAAGAGCTCCTGAGAGTTTCCAAGAGCTCCTGGGAGTTTTCAAGAGCTCCTGGGAGTTTCCAAGAGCTCCCGGGAGCTTCAAAGAACTCTTGGTAATTTTCAAGAGCTCCTGGCAGTTTCCAAGAGCTCCTGGAAGTTTCCAAGAGCTCCTGGCAGTTTCCAAGAGCTCCTGGCAGTTTCCAAGAGCTCCTGGGAGTTTCCAAGAGCTCCTGAGAGTTTTCAAGAACTTGGGAATTTTCAAGAGCTTCTTGGAGTTTCCAAGAGCTCCTGGGAGTTTCCAAGAGCTCCTGAGAGTTTCCAAGAGCTCCCGGGAGCTTCAAAGAACTCTTGGTAATTTTCAAGAGCTCCTGGCAGTTTCCAAGAGCTCCTGGCAGTTTTCAAGAGCTCCTGGAAGTTTCCAAGAGCTCCTGGCAGTTTCCAAGAGCTCCTGGCAGTTTCCAAGAGCTCCTGGCAGTTTCCAAGAGCTCCTGGGAGTTTCCAAGAGCTCCTGAGAGTTTTCAAGAACTTGGGAATTTTCAAGAGCTTCTTGGAGTTTCCAAGAGCTCCTGGGAGTTTCCAAGAGCTCCTGAGAGTTTCCAAGAGCTCCTGGGAGTTTTCAAGAGCTCCTGGGAGTTTCCAAGAGCTCCCGGGAGCTTCAAAGAACTCTTGGTAATTTTCAAGAGCTCCTGGCAGTTTCCAAGAGCTCCTGGAAGTTTCCAAGAGTTCCTGGCAGTTTCCAAGAGCTCCTGGCAGTTTCCAAGAGCTCCTGGCAATTTCCAAGAGCTCCTGGGAGTTTCGAAGAGCTCCTGAGAGTTTTCAAGAACTTGGGAATTTTCAAGAGCTTCTTGGAGTTTCCAAGAGCTCCTGGGAGTTTCCAAGAGCTCCTGAGAGTTTCCAAGAGCTCCTGGGAGTTTTCAAGAGCTCCTGGGAGTTTCCAAGAGCTCCCGGGAGCTTCAAAGAACTCTTGGTAATTTTCAAGAGCTCCTTGGAGTTTCCAAGAGCTCCTGGAAGTTTCCAAGAGCTCCTGGAAGTTTCCAAGAGCTCCTGACAGTTTTTAAGAGCTCCTGAGAGTTTCCAGGAGCTCCTGGCAGTTTCCAAGAGCTCCTGGAAGTTTCCAAGAGCTCCTGGAAGTTTCCAAGAGCTCCTGGCAGTTTCCAAGAGCTCCTGACAGTTTTTAAGAGCTCCTGAGAGTTTCCAGGAGCTCCTGGCAGTTTCCAAGAGCTCCTGGAAGTTTCCAAGAGCTCCTGGAAGTTTCCAAGAGCTCCTGGAAGTTTCCAAGAGCTCCTGGCAGTTTCCAAGAGCTCCTGGCAGTTTCCAAGAGCTCCTGGCAGTTTCCAAGAGCTCTTGGCAGTTTCCAAGAGCTCCTGGCAGTTTCCAAGAGCTCCTGGCAGTTTCCAAGAGCTCCTGAGAGTTTTCAAGAACTTGGGAATTTTCAAGAGCTTCTTGGAGTTTCAAAGAGCTCCTGGGAGTTTCCAAGAGCTCCTGAGAGTTTCCAAGAGCTCCTGGGAGTTTTCAAGAGCTCCTGGGAGTTTCCAAGAGCTCCCGGGAGCTTCAAAGAACTCTTGGTAATTTTCAAGTGCTCCTTGGAGTTTCCAAGAGCTCCTCACAATTTTCAAGAGCTCCTGAGAGTTTCCAAGAGCTCCTGGGAGTTTCCAACTCCTGGCAGTTTCCAAGAGCTCCTTAGAGTTTCCAAGAGCTCCTGAGAGTTTCCAAGAGCTCCCGGGAGCTTCAAAGAACTCTTGGTAATTTTCAAGAGCTCCTTGGAGTTTCCAAGAGCTCCTGGAAGTTTCCAAGAGCTCCTGGAAGTTTCCAAGAGCTCCTGGAAGTTTCCAAGAGCTCCTGACAGTTTTTAAGAGCTCCTGAGAGTTTCCAGGAGCTCCTGGCAGTTACCAAGAGCTCCTGGAAGTTTCCAAGAGCTCCTGGAAGTTTCCAAGAGCTCCTGGCAGTTTCCAAGAGCTCCTGGCAGTTTCCAAGAGCTCCTGGAAGTTTCCAAGAGCTCCTGGAAGTTTCCAAGAGCTCCTGGCAGTTTCCAAGAGCTCCTGGCAGTTTGCAAGAGCTCCTGGCAGTTTCCAAGAGCTCTTGGCAGTTTCCAAGAGCTCCTGGCAGTTTCCAAGAGCTCCTGGCAGTTTCCAAGAGCTCCTGAGAGTTTTCAAGAACTTGGGAATTTTCAAGAGCTTCTTGGAGTTTCAAAGAGCTCCTGGGAGTTTCCAAGAGCTCCTGGGAGTTTCCAAGAGCTCCCGGGAGCTTCAAAGAACTCTTGGTAATTTTCAAGAGCTCCTTGGAGTTTCCAAGAGCTCCTCACAATTTTCAAGAGCTCCTGAGAGTTTCCAAGAGCTCCTGGGAGTTTCCAACTCCTGGCAGTTTCCAAGAGCTCCTTAGAGTTTCCAAGAGCTCCTGAGAGTTTCCAAGAGCTCCCGGGAGCTTCAAAGAACTCTTGGTAATTTTCAAGAGCTCCTTGGAGTTTCCAAGAGCTCCTATTAATTTTCAAGAGCTCCTTGGAGTTTCCAAGAGCTCCTCACAATTTTCAAGAGCTCCTGAGAGTTTCCAAGAGCTCCTGGGAGTTTCCAACTCCTGGCAGTTTCCAAGAGCTCCTTAGAGTTTCCAAGAGCTCCTTAGAGTTTCCAGGAGCTCCTGGCAGTTTTCAAGAGCTTCTGGCAGTTTCCAAGAGCTCCTGGCAGTTTCCAAGAGCTCCTGGCAGTTTCCAAGAGCTCCTGGGAGTTTCCAAGAGCTCCTGGCAGTTTCCAAGAGCTCCTGGCAGTTTCCAAGAGCTCCTGGGAGTTTCCAAGAGCTCCTGAGAATAATTTGATTATGAATAGGTTTAATCATGTATTTAGTAAACTTGAATTTTTCTTCCACTACAATCGTTCCCAAATGTACACACGATTATTATCCCCATCATTCAATACGGAGTCAACACAACATAACTAAAAACTAAATGCCAACAATGTTTCAGTTCCTTTGATTTAAATGCGTAATCATTTCTTCAATATTTAAAAATGGCGGTTGGGCGTTTTAGCGTGCTGTGTGGCGTGATTTCCTCACTTGAACAGATTGAGGAACTCAAGTGAGCAACTTTGTTGATGTTGCCCATAGCAACGCGGCGACTTTTCAGTCCGAAAATAAAAGCATTACACTTGTGCGGGGGCCTTTACAAGGACTAACTGATCCGCAGCAAGTACATACTTAAATCCCCGGGATTTTCCACAGCGAAGAATCTTCCCCAACCCTCTATCCAACTCCGCCGTGTTCATATAATTTTAGTCTCTTCCAAATCCCTCACTTCAGCCACATAATTCCTGTCAATGGTGAGGAGACTGGAGGATTCGGTGTAGATGAATACACTAATTGCATCCGTCAATGCAGTCTTGAAGAGCATATCAATAGTTATCGACCCTCGCCTCAGAAGACTGGGAGTAGAACTGGCCTTGCTATCCTTGCAATCCACTATGAAGCATACACAACCACCATTCAACCACTGCTCATACGTAATCCCCGGCCCTGCATAGGCATTGTTTGAATCGCTTGACAGAAAGTTGTGGTAATATGCTTTCGCCACTCGCTTATTGTCCCAATCCAAATGTTGAATAGGAAGTCGGAACATATTATTTGACACGGTCACACCCATCTACCTCAATCCAAACGATTTCATGTCAAACGGATTAGTTTTAAAAGTCCTGCGAGCATAAATTACAGTATTAGAGACCGTTAAATAAGCATTACATGTACGCTACTCGCAGTACTCTTACCCAAACGCAGCATCATTCTTCACCATAAAGACTACAAAGCGGTCTGGGAGGGCTCCGGATATTATTCCAGGTGAAGTATGGCTCACAGAACCCTTGCAACATACCCTTATAACATACGAGCGAATTTGAGTCCTCTTGAAAGGATATTTTATGAGGGAACCCTGCTGCAGCATATCGTAATTTCTTTTGGCTATCGAGGGGAGCAGTACGTGGCGTCTTACGGACAATACAGCTTCCTTAATCTTGAAGGTATATTTCTTCGTTTCTGATTCGTCTTCAGAAATCAATAAGAAGGAATTCCGATTTCGGATAAATCTGAACTTGACATTCACATTAGGCGGGATGTAGTCCTCAATTTGACACAAGTCAATGTTTACTTTTCCAGCAAGCTCAAAGTCCCCATTCTTCACCATCGTATTCCGTGTCTTGAAGGAATCATTTTTAGTGGGATCAACCTCGCCCGGATTCTTGTCCGGGAAATAACCTTGAAGAATCCCCATCGTATCATGCCACTCGGGATTACCATTCAGCAAGGCCTCTAAATACCCCTTATAAGCATAATTCTGACAGTCAGATAAAAGCTGGTCGTTGAAGTAAATCTCCACAGATGAGAACAAAGATGTAAGAATAGAGTTTGCTAGCCCCATCTTAGAAGTGGCTGTAACTTTTTCATTCTTCTCGTCAGTCACCGTAGCTCGAATGTACATAAATGTCTCTGTTTGAATAAAAGAGAATTAAGACAAAATACATGGGGAAAATTGTTGCTCGCAGGACTATGTAAAATTACCAGAAAGCTCCAAGAAACTCATTTCATTCCCCTCTACATCGTAAATGAGAGCGCCTAATTCATTATCCAAAGAAGTTTTGCTACTTATTTCCTCCCAAGAACTTTGAGTCACCGTTGGATCAACGGTAACTGACTTGAAAAGATTTGACTCGGAGCGAAATGCTAGATCCATTTTTGATTTTATTTTTTATCAAAATAGTCAGATGCGTCTTCCAAAAGTAGTCGAACACTATTTCCCCCCTTTTGCAACAATTGCCTACGTTTTATTAAACTAGTTCGTGGATTTAATATGGATTTTAAAAGGTTTTTTTTATTTTTTGTGAGTTTTTTCAAATTTCCATCAGACACAGGCACAACACGTTTAGAAATATTCAAGAGTACCTCACAGAGTGAATATATTTGAGGCTTTGTAGCTACTAATAACAGCTGCTTTTGCTTTTTCAGAGGTAAAGATTTAAACACATTTAGAAAATCCCGATGTTCCTTGAAATATGGCATGTTTCCCCGAGGAGAGACGGCAGTCAAGTGAGAGCTTGCAAATTATTACATAACGCTAAATACTATTTATAGTCCAACGGCGCTAGCAAAAAACGGTCAAGATGCCAGAATGTTGAGATAGGCGTCCCAACCGCAGCATTCAGAATCGTCTAAAGCAAACGCAGCTGGACGTCTACACATATTTACATAGATACACACAGTTGTTCACTGTAACAGTCAATTTTTGATACACGCTTACACAACCCCTACCAATCAGAGCAAATGGCACTTAACATAGCTACTACAAATGTACGTATCTATCAATGAAGTATTAACTTATCCTCAAATATAACATTTTTTTTTTGGTTTTCACCCCTTAAACTATAATTCAATGCAATTCACAAAAATCTTAAGTAGCTAATGACAAGACATTTTTTTTGACTTTAACCACTTACGGACTAGAACACAAACACATTGTAATCTTAGGTAGGTAAAGATTTTTTGTGATAAGAATACCCTTAAAAACTAGAATGATGAAACCACAAAACACAATCTTAAGTAGTTTTGACAAAATTTACAGAATTAACAATTCAATTTTCGAAATGCCCTCAAAAATCTCCTCGTCACAATTTTACCACCTCCTTCGCTCTTTTCATCCGCAGGACTAGAAACTTCATCATCCTCCTCGTCTTCACTCAATTCGTTTTCACGATTCATTATTTCCCATTCCTCACCCACCCTACCTCCTGCGGCACACATGGGCTTCAGTCTTCTCAGTTTAAGTTTTGGCTACTTATAATCCATCAGACCGGAAAAACTGTCAACAAGATCAGCTCTGGCTGCGTTGGAGGGGGGTATTTCTTGGGAACTAACATTGTTAGGCTCTAAACACAAGTTCTGAGTCTTTTTGACAACATCCTCAATATTGTACAGCGGGATTTCTGGACATTTTTGCTGGGTCATAACCACCACCTCAGCTCTGGGCGGAGAAGTTGGAGGTGTATCAAAGCGTATGCAAACCTCGAGTGGGATAGCTGGAACTCCTGGGAGTTTCCAAGAGCTCCCGGGAGCTTCAAAGAACTCTTGGTAATTTTCAAGAGCTCCTGGCAGTTTTCAAGAGCTCCTGGAAGTTTCCAAGAGCTCCTGGCAGTTTCCAAGAGCTCCTGGCAGTTTCCAAGAGCTCCTGGCAGTTTCCAAGAGCTCCTGGGAGTTTCCAAGAGCTCCTGAGAGTTTTCAAGAACTTGGGAATTTTCAAGAGCTTCTTGGAGTTTCCAAGAGCTCCTGGGAGTTTCCAAGAGCTCCTGAGAGTTTCCAAGAGCTCCTGGGAGTTTTCAAGAGCTCCTGGGAGTTTCCAAGAGCTCCCGGGAGCTTCAAAGAACTCTTGGTAATTTTCAAGAGCTCCTGGCAGTTTCCAAGAGCTCCTGGAAGTTTCCAAGAGCTCCTGGCAGTTTCCAAGAGCTCCTGGCAGTTTCCAAGAGCTCCTGGCAGTTTCCAAGAGCTCCTGGGAGTTTCCAAGAGCTCCTGAGAGTTTTCAAGAACTTGGGAATTTTCAAGAGCTTCTTGGAGTTTCCAAGAGCTCCTGGGAGTTTCCAAGAGCTCCTGAGAGTTTCCAAGAGCTCCCGGGAGCTTCAAAGAACTCTTGGTAATTTTCAAGAGCTCCTGGCAGTTTCCAAGAGCTCCTGGCAGTTTTCAAGAGCTCCTGGAAGTTTCCAAGAGCTCCTGGCAGTTTCCAAGAGCTCCTGGCAGTTTCCAAGAGCTCCTGGCAGTTTCCAAGAGCTCCTGGGAGTTTCCAAGAGCTCCTGAGAGTTTTCAAGAACTTGGGAATTTTCAAGAGCTTCTTGGAGTTTCCAAGAGCTCCTGGGAGTTTCCAAGAGCTCCTGAGAGTTTCCAAGAGCTCCTGGGAGTTTTCAAGAGCTCCTAGAAGTTTCCAAGAGCTCCCGGGAGCTTCAAAGAACTCTTGGTAATTTTCAAGAGCTCCTGGCAGTTTCCAAGAGCTCCTGGAAGTTTCCAAGAGTTCCTGGCAGTTTCCAAGAGCTCCTGGCAGTTTCCAAGAGCTCCTGGCAATTTCCAAGAGCTCCTGGGAGTTTCGAAGAGCTCCTGAGAGTTTTCAAGAACTTGGGAATTTTCAAGAGCTTCTTGGAGTTTCCAAGAGCTCCTGGGAGTTTCCAAGAGCTCCTGAGAGTTTCCAAGAGCTCCTGGGAGTTTTCAAGAGCTCCTGGGAGTTTCCAAGAGCTCCCGGGAGCTTCAAAGAACTCTTGGTAATTTTCAAGAGCTCCTTGGAGTTTCCAAGAGCTCCTGGAAGTTTCCAAGAGCTCCTGGAAGTTTCCAAGAGCTCCTGACAGTTTTTAAGAGCTCCTGAGAGTTTCCAGGAGCTCCTGGCAGTTTCCAAGAGCTCCTGGAAGTTTCCAAGAGCTCCTGGAAGTTTCCAAGAGCTCCTGGCAGTTTCCAAGAGCTCCTGACAGTTTTTAAGAGCTCCTGAGAGTTTCCAGGAGCTCCTGGCAGTTTCCAAGAGCTCCTGGAAGTTTCCAAGAGCTCCTGGAAGTTTCCAAGAGCTCCTGGAAGTTTCCAAGAGCTCCTGGCAGTTTCCAAGAGCTCCTGGCAGTTTCCAAGAGCTCCTGGCAGTTTCCAAGAGCTCTTGGCAGTTTCCAAGAGCTCCTGGCAGTTTCCAAGAGCTCCTGGCAGTTTCCAAGAGCTCCTGAGAGTTTTCAAGAACTTGGGAATTTTCAAGAGCTTCTTGGAGTTTCAAAGAGCTCCTGGGAGTTTCCAAGAGCTCCTGAGAGTTTCCAAGAGCTCCTGGGAGTTTTCAAGAGCTCCTGGGAGTTTCCAAGAGCTCCCGGGAGCTTCAAAGAACTCTTGGTAATTTTCAAGTGCTCCTTGGAGTTTCCAAGAGCTCCTCACAATTTTCAAGAGCTCCTGAGAGTTTCCAAGAGCTCCTGGGAGTTTCCAACTCCTGGCAGTTTCCAAGAGCTCCTTAGAGTTTCCAAGAGCTCCTGAGAGTTTCCAAGAGCTCCCGGGAGCTTCAAAGAACTCTTGGTAATTTTCAAGAGCTCCTTGGAGTTTCCAAGAGCTCCTGGAAGTTTCCAAGAGCTCCTGGAAGTTTCCAAGAGCTCCTGGAAGTTTCCAAGAGCTCCTGACAGTTTTTAAGAGCTCCTGAGAGTTTCCAGGAGCTCCTGGCAGTTACCAAGAGCTCCTGGAAGTTTCCAAGAGCTCCTGGAAGTTTCCAAGAGCTCCTGGCAGTTTCCAAGAGCTCCTGGCAGTTTCCAAGAGCTCCTGGAAGTTTCCAAGAGCTCCTGGAAGTTTCCAAGAGCTCCTGGCAGTTTCCAAGAGCTCCTGGCAGTTTGCAAGAGCTCCTGGCAGTTTCCAAGAGCTCTTGGCAGTTTCCAAGAGCTCCTGGCAGTTTCCAAGAGCTCCTGGCAGTTTCCAAGAGCTCCTGAGAGTTTTCAAGAACTTGGGAATTTTCAAGAGCTTCTTGGAGTTTCAAAGAGCTCCTGGGAGTTTCCAAGAGCTCCTGAGAGTTTCCAAGAGCTCCTGGGAGTTTTCAAGAGCTCCTGGGAGTTTCCAAGAGCTCCCGGGAGCTTCAAAGAACTCTTGGTAATTTTCAAGAGCTCCTTGGAGTTTCCAAGAGCTCCTCACAATTTTCAAGAGCTCCTGAGAGTTTCCAAGAGCTCCTGGGAGTTTCCAACTCCTGGCAGTTTCCAAGAGCTCCTTAGAGTTTCCAAGAGCTCCTGAGAGTTTCCAAGAGCTCCCGGGAGCTTCAAAGAACTCTTGGTAATTTTCAAGAGCTCCTTGGAGTTTCCAAGAGCTCCTATTAATTTTCAAGAGCTCCTTGGAGTTTCCAAGAGCTCCTCACAATTTTCAAGAGCTCCTGAGAGTTTCCAAGAGCTCCTGGGAGTTTCCAACTCCTGGCAGTTTCCAAGAGCTCCTTAGAGTTTCCAAGAGCTCCTTAGAGTTTCCAGGAGCTCCTGGCAGTTTTCAAGAGCTTCTGGCAGTTTCCAAGAGCTCCTGGCAGTTTCCAAGAGCTCCTGGCAGTTTCCAAGAGCTCCTGGGAGTTTCCAAGAGCTCCTGGCAGTTTCCAAGAGCTCCTGGCAGTTTCCAAGAGCTCCTGGGAGTTTCCAAGAGCTCCTGAGAATAATTTGATTATGAATAGGTTTAATCATGTATTTAGTAAACTTGAATTTTTCTTCCACTACAATCGTTCCCAAATGTACACACGATTATTATCCCCATCATTCAATACGGAGTCAACACAACATAACTAAAAACTAAATGCCAACAATGTTTCAGTTCCTTTGATTTAAATGCGTAATCATTTCTTCAATATTTAAAAATGGCGGTTGGGCGTTTTAGCGTGCTGTGTGGCGTGATTTCCTCACTTGAACAGATTGAGGAACTCAAGTGAGCAACTTTGTTGATGTTGCCCATAGCAACGCGGCGACTTTTCAGTCCGAAAATAAAAGCATTACACTTGTGCGGGGGCCTTTACAAGGACTAACTGATCCGCAGCAAGTACATACTTAAATCCCCGGGATTTTCCACAGCGAAGAATCTTCCCCAACCCTCTATCCAACTCCGCCGTGTTCATATAATTTTAGTCTCTTCCAAATCCCTCACTTCAGCCACATAATTCCTGTCAATGGTGAGGAGACTGGAGGATTCGGTGTAGATGAATACACTAATTGCATCCGTCAATGCAGTCTTGAAGAGCATATCAATAGTTATCGACCCTCGCCTCAGAAGACTGGGAGTAGAACTGGCCTTGCTATCCTTGCAATCCACTATGAAGCATACACAACCACCATTCAACCACTGCTCATACGTAATCCCCGGCCCTGCATAGGCATTGTTTGAATCGCTTGACAGAAAGTTGTGGTAATATGCTTTCGCCACTCGCTTATTGTCCCAATCCAAATGTTGAATAGGAAGTCGGAACATATTATTTGACACGGTCACACCCATCTACCTCAATCCAAACGATTTCATGTCAAACGGATTAGTTTTAAAAGTCCTGCGAGCATAAATTACAGTATTAGAGACCGTTAAATAAGCATTACATGTACGCTACTCGCAGTACTCTTACCCAAACGCAGCATCATTCTTCACCATAAAGACTACAAAGCGGTCTGGGAGGGCTCCGGATATTATTCCAGGTGAAGTATGGCTCACAGAACCCTTGCAACATACCCTTATAACATACGAGCGAATTTGAGTCCTCTTGAAAGGATATTTTATGAGGGAACCCTGCTGCAGCATATCGTAATTTCTTTTGGCTATCGAGGGGAGCAGTACGTGGCGTCTTACGGACAATACAGCTTCCTTAATCTTGAAGGTATATTTCTTCGTTTCTGATTCGTCTTCAGAAATCAATAAGAAGGAATTCCGATTTCGGATAAATCTGAACTTGACATTCACATTAGGCGGGATGTAGTCCTCAATTTGACACAAGTCAATGTTTACTTTTCCAGCAAGCTCAAAGTCCCCATTCTTCACCATCGTATTCCGTGTCTTGAAGGAATCATTTTTAGTGGGATCAACCTCGCCCGGATTCTTGTCCGGGAAATAACCTTGAAGAATCCCCATCGTATCATGCCACTCGGGATTACCATTCAGCAAGGCCTCTAAATACCCCTTATAAGCATAATTCTGACAGTCAGATAAAAGCTGGTCGTTGAAGTAAATCTCCACAGATGAGAACAAAGATGTAAGAATAGAGTTTGCTAGCCCCATCTTAGAAGTGGCTGTAACTTTTTCATTCTTCTCGTCAGTCACCGTAGCTCGAATGTACATAAATGTCTCTGTTTGAATAAAAGAGAATTAAGACAAAATACATGGGGAAAATTGTTGCTCGCAGGACTATGTAAAATTACCAGAAAGCTCCAAGAAACTCATTTCATTCCCCTCTACATCGTAAATGAGAGCGCCTAATTCATTATCCAAAGAAGTTTTGCTACTTATTTCCTCCCAAGAACTTTGAGTCACCGTTGGATCAACGGTAACTGACTTGAAAAGATTTGACTCGGAGCGAAATGCTAGATCCATTTTTGATTTTATTTTTTATCAAAATAGTCAGATGCGTCTTCCAAAAGTAGTCGAACACTATTTCCCCCCTTTTGCAACAATTGCCTACGTTTTATTAAACTAGTTCGTGGATTTAATATGGATTTTAAAAGGTTTTTTTTATTTTTTGTGAGTTTTTTCAAATTTCCATCAGACACAGGCACAACACGTTTAGAAATATTCAAGAGTACCTCACAGAGTGAATATATTTGAGGCTTTGTAGCTACTAATAACAGCTGCTTTTGCTTTTTCAGAGGTAAAGATTTAAACACATTTAGAAAATCCCGATGTTCCTTGAAATATGGCATGTTTCCCCGAGGAGAGACGGCAGTCAAGTGAGAGCTTGCAAATTATTACATAACGCTAAATACTATTTATAGTCCAACGGCGCTAGCAAAAAACGGTCAAGATGCCAGAATGTTGAGATAGGCGTCCCAACCGCAGCATTCAGAATCGTCTAAAGCAAACGCAGCTGGACGTCTACACATATTTACATAGATACACACAGTTGTTCACTGTAACAGTCAATTTTTGATACACGCTTACACAACCCCTACCAATCAGAGCAAATGGCACTTAACATAGCTACTACAAATGTACGTATCTATCAATGAAGTATTAACTTATCCTCAAATATAACATTTTTTTTTTGGTTTTCACCCCTTAAACTATAATTCAATGCAATTCACAAAAATCTTAAGTAGCTAATGACAAGACATTTTTTTTGACTTTAACCACTTACGGACTAGAACACAAACACATTGTAATCTTAGGTAGGTAAAGATTTTTTGTGATAAGAATACCCTTAAAAACTAGAATGATGAAACCACAAAACACAATCTTAAGTAGTTTTGACAAAATTTACAGAATTAACAATTCAATTTTCGAAATGCCCTCAAAAATCTCCTCGTCACAATTTTACCACCTCCTTCGCTCTTTTCATCCGCAGGACTAGAAACTTCATCATCCTCCTCGTCTTCACTCAATTCGTTTTCACGATTCATTATTTCCCATTCCTCACCCACCCTACCTCCTGCGGCACACATGGGCTTCAGTCTTCTCAGTTTAAGTTTTGGCTACTTATAATCCATCAGACCGGAAAAACTGTCAACAAGATCAGCTCTGGCTGCGTTGGAGGGGGGTATTTCTTGGGAACTAACATTGTTAGGCTCTAAACACAAGTTCTGAGTCTTTTTGACAACATCCTCAATATTGTACAGCGGGATTTCTGGACATTTTTGCTGGGTCATAACCACCACCTCAGCTCTGGGCGGAGAAGTTGGAGGTGTATCAAAGCGTATGCAAACCTCGAGTGGGATAGCTGGAACTGGGGAAAGGGATAATGCAGCTGGGGTGGGGATATCCGGCATTTTGTCGGATGGGCTTTCAAAGCTGGGCGGGTGATAGACACTATTGGAGGGTGTAGAAACATCGGTGAAATAACGGTCGACCCATTCTTTCGTAGGTTTCCTCGGGATTTCTTCAGTGTCGTAATCCAACTCACTGTCTTCGCTAGTTTCACCTATGTCGCTCCACTGGCAAGTAAGGCAGTTGTCACATTTAACATACTGCGAGCGATTGATGAATTGGGCGAAACTTCTCTTCCTGCGCAATAGGTATTGGCCCATATGTTTATTGTACTCGTCGTACATGTTAAACACTTCGGCAATTCTGTCGCGATCCCATTTATTCGCATCCCGGAAATGTACCATGCGAACTGTAAAAAAAGTTGTCAGTCAATCGCAGGTTTTTGAAATTCCACCCGCAGCTTTCACCCAAATAACTCTCTTCTTACCCTGCCCATGGTGTGTGCATGCGCACGGTTCTGCCGCATCCTTAACTTCACCTTGCGTAGTGAAATCCACCCCTCTTACATCCAAGGCTTTCTTAGGTTGCAAATCGCAGCATGCCTTACAGAAGCAAAGATTCGCATCCTTACGACAAATAACATCTTTATTCAAAAGAGTTTGGCGACCCATGTCCTTGAAGTCATCAGCTCGACAAGGTAGATGGCAGCATGCTCTTCGCTTCCCATTCCGCAAGCGATATTGCTTACAAGTATTGGGTGTTGCAGCAGACATTATTTTAAAATCCCTGATTCCTTTTTCGAGTCAAACTCTCAAAGGCAAATACGCTCTCAACTCCCTCACAAATTAACTTGAAGAGCCCTTTCAAAATGTTAAAAACACAAGGCTCAGTCTTCAGGTAGTCAAATGTTTCACAGCGGTGACAAACTCTTCCCTGCGGCCTTACATACGCCCACTGACTAAACTGCTTCCTATCACCCAAATTAAAACCTAGACTGTTTAAGAAATGTTTTGCGTCACGAATAGTGTGGGGTAACTCGCCTTCCTCTCTAGCTTTATAATTTATCCAGGGCTTGGGCACTGGTAAAAATACGTCTTGTTCTTGTGAACTAAAGTAATCTTCTTCTGCGTATTCAAAAAGTGAAAGTAAATAATGCCCCTGGTAATCCAACTCACTATCTAACGCCTTTGCGAACTTATGCAACAGTTTGCCCTTATTCAAATATAAAATTTCAAACTCTTCTGAATCAGCAAATGGTTTAGTGACAATTAAAATTTTCAAATATTCCATCACAGGAGGGAAAGAGCAACTCCCTGATCCCTCATTGAGAGCATGTTCCATCTATGCAAAATATTCTCCGCTATTCCCTGAGCACAAACATTCACAGCGTGATAACCATACAACTCTGTACACAATCCACACTGAGAACTTATGCCACTATTAATAAACCCTGACTGTGGGGAGGGGATTAAATCTGTAGCAAATAGACCCTTGAATTTCAGTACTTGCACAAGCTTCGGCTTCCTTCCTTTGTTAAAACTGCGGGGAATGGAAGTAATTGTAAATGGGCCGTTGCTTTCAGTATGAAAATAAGTTAAATAATTAGCTGACGGCTCTAGAATACACGTAACATTAAGGGAATTATAAATATTGAAGTTATTCTTGTTTCCTACGCAAATTTCGCTTTTATAAAAATCTTGAACTACGACTAATGTATTCATTATACCTCTCTATTCGCTGCCACTGTCAGTCACTTCTTCATAGGCAGAATCCAAGCTCGAAACGGAAGAAGGATCGATTGGGTGGTGAAGGGTACTTGATACAGAGCTATTTTGCAAATAAACACCAGTCTCCTTTAGAAGCTGCTCGACCCCACTTTTTGCATTATCTGTAACACCAGGGGCAATAAAACTTTCTATTATATTTGCTGCGTCTGAAGTGAGTGAGAGTAATTCGAAATCAAAATTATGATCTTCTTCTTTTAAAGACTCGATTCCAGTGAAATCATTCCCTAAATGAATGTAGGAAGAGTTAAGTGCAAAATTTCTGTACATTAAAGCATACGCTAAAAGACGGTTTCCTGCGCATTCAGTACCAACTTCCTTAATCCATTCCTCATCCTTACCTCCTAAATGCCTAGCACAATCCCTACCAACTAGTATGGGCTGCTTACCAACCTTGCTTTCAATACTTGCTACTTTTATAGTAGAAACACCCAACTCTCCATAAAGATAGCGGAGAACTGTTTTCTTGGAGTACTCTGTTGCTGTCAACCAATTACTTTCACCAGTCTTCACCATAATTTTCATACAGTTTTGTAAAACATTGACATACTTTGCGCTTTTCGGAGAAAAGCATACCGTGTGCACATTAACATTAGACTTGGTGTCAATATGACAAAATGCAATCTCATAAATTTCTAAATCCCAACCAATAGTTACTTCAAGTGCTAATACCATTATGGTGTCTTGTATAAAACGGCCTTGGCTGGATGGAAGTCAGATCTGAGTTGAAAGTTTTGTTCCTCCCGCGGGTCGCAGCATACAAGCACGTAGCTAAATTTCTCCTTAGTCGCATCCTGGTAACATTCCATAAAATATTTTAATTTTGGGCCAATTCAACCTGATCGAAAGCTTTGAAATTCTGCCGTCCATCAACCAAAAGCTTATCCCCCAAAGACTGGAGGGAAGCTGGAAAGATTGACATGCTATCTAGCAAACGCACGAATCCAGCTTTCTCAACTGCACACAAATGATCAATGCTGCGACCAACTAGACGCACATCCTCGCTGTGGTCAACATGCCGCAATATTTCCTTTATATCATAATTCAGGTTATGAATATATGTTGGAATCATAATCTGTGTGTTCGTCAGCCGGCTGTTACAGTGAGCACAGGCTTTCAAACGCAGCTTTCCCTTATCGGGACCTAGGTGAAAATGATCCAACACGGCATGTCTCTGTTCATTAAAGGGGAGGTCGCAGGATTGGCAATGTGTAATTAAATCTCTGCGCAACTGTTCCTCAGGAGTCAACTTTTTTAGCGGAGTTATGTGATCATATTTACGCAAAAGCTTAGAACACATAAGTAACAACCTCGAGATAAATATCTGGCCTGCATCTTCTCCTAAATGTGTTTCTGAATCCAAATAGTTGCCGTAAGTACCGAAAGCTGCGATGCTAAATGCGCTGATTTTATGGGTGCTTATAACTTCCGTATATGATACGCTGCTATTTTTCCTTGCAAAATGTCTAGGTATTATGATGCACTCAATATCAGCGCATACGTAAAACGGCTGACGAACTAAAGCCTTAAAATCCTTAAACCCTATTTGACGACCTGGGAAAAAATTTAATCTCTGTATGCCTTGAGTTGAATATAGAAAAGTATGCTCCAATCTCAATTGAGGAGTTCTAAACCTCGCTAAACAGCGGAAACAGTAAAAAAATTTATGCCTGTATTTATCCCTTTCACCTATCAACCTACCAAGATTTTTTACCCATGCAAAATGCTGTTTTGGAAACTTTTGCAAATAAAGCAAACAAATATTCCTATTTTCATCCTTGTGATAACTACCAGTAACGAATAAAGGATACACTTTTTGTGTTTCATCTTCAACCGCCAACACCGAGATACATAGATCATTAAGTTCTGCGAATTTACCTATCTGCGAAACTTCCTTGGGAAACTTGCAGCCACTTAAGTTTAACTTATTTAAATGCATAATATATGCTCCCCTGTTATTTCTATAACTACCTCTAGCTGGATATAATGCTGAAAGTACTGCGTGGACGAAACAGTGATCCCCCGAATTCTTTATGTTAATGACTGCATGTTTAGATGCCAAACGCTTGCCAAGGGGGATGAAATCACCACCTTTGTTAACCTTAAACTTTGCTATGCTCACGTAAACATTTTTGACCTTGTCTAACACCCATGAGCTGCCGTTCAAACAGAATACATCCACCCTCTGATCAATCTTATTTCTACAAGCTTCTAAAACTGCGGATGTGAAAACTACATTTGTAAGAACTTGGCAGTGGCTCGTGAAATATATTGTTTCTATGGTCACCTCAGCATTGTCAGATTTGCGCATTCCACAATCTAAAGCTATAAAAACCTTGATTGGTCCCTTACTCTTCAATTCCCATTTTAAAAATTCACATAATGATAAACCACAATGCTCAAAAAAGTCTAAGATGTCAATATAATTAAACTGAGAAACGTCTGAAACATGTGTTTCAACATACTGCCGCAATGCGCCTTCTTTTTTTTCAAAGTAAAGAACCCTGGCATATGCATACAAATTATCATCATTACCTTGTAAGTCGAATTCCGATGCGTGGTATCCTTGGATGTGAGCTTCCAAGTGGTGAATGCTGCGGAAATTACTTCCTGCGCAATACGGGCAGATAATTCGACTCTGGAAGTATAAACAGATATTACATTAATTTAACTTCTTCAATTAATAGTTCCTGGAAACACCTAAGAAAAGATCGCAGGATTCAAAAAACAATCGCAGGATACGTTACTTACTACGGCTGTCATTAAAGTAGTGTTTTAATGGAAAACAAGACGGCCACCAGAAAGTTAGGCTCCGATAAGAATGGATTCCTTCCTTATATTTCCACTTTCAGTCACACGTCTTGAATGTTGTGTAGCAGTTGACAAGAAGAAGATTGAGTGAAAATTGTTTAGGAAACAAATTTTACAGACTGAGTTCAGGTTGGCCTGAAGCTCTTTATATAAGATAAAATCTAACGGGTAGGCAGCTTTGATTTTCCTAACACCCCACTTGAACACCCCGTCAGTTTCATAGTTGATGTTTAGGAGAAGTTTGGAAAACTGCGAGGGGCAGATTTAAAAAATGTTCCGTTTAAACTTTCATCATCTGCCGGCCCCTACTTCTATCGAACCGCAAATCTTGGATCTTTAAACTGTCACTGTTATGATCTGAAGTACCTAACTAATCATTCGCTTTTGATCTTTTCACTGCAGCTATGCCCCCACCAGTAGAGAAGGAGGTGACGCGGTGGCCCGTACACATGGAGAAAGGGACCATCTCCAATCCTCCAAACATCGCAGGTGTCAAGGTAAGTTTCATCCCAATATTATGATTTCTTCAAACGCAGTACTTTCATCCTTGAATTGGTTTTCTCTGTACTGTTTTGTCATAACCCTGTTGTAGGTTGTGACATCAAATCCGGATGGATTTGAAAATGCTAGGCACCGCCATGAGCATCGACAACGTGCTGCGGTTGTAGAAAATCGCGAGGCCCGGGAATCATGGAAGAAGAAGCAGCGACAGCAAAAGAGTCAGCGAAAGAAGAAGGGAAACAAGCCTCGCAGCCCTGGAATGCAGAAGAAGAAAAATAAGAAGAATCGTGAGAATTCAAAGAAAAAAAATGTTGCATTAAAGTAGCTACGTTGCAATTAAAACATAATCATCAATTCATTATCCCGTTCATTTTCATATGTTCATTCATCCTCCACGAATCTTACTGTGTGTGACGTCATTGAAAACGTTTTTCCCGCGCGCAGCTTTTTGAAATATCCTCTTAGCAAGTGTATGTACTTCCACCCGCGAACATGTGTACATTTCTCACGTGCTACCCGCATTCCATCCTTTCACAATCAAAGCGAAGAAGTACGTGTGCTCGTAACAATGTCTGGTCTCGTTGTGATAATTTTCTGCCTGTCCGCAGCTGGTAAGTATTCAATCTTTCTTTTTTTTATTAATTTCTTCCTGGTTTTCCGTGTTTTACTCAGAGTACACTTTAGTTTCATAGTTTTTAAGTAGCACGGTTACATTCTGCCCTTAAATTTAATTGCTGCGGGTGAAATAATATTAATTGCTGAATTCTTTGTTTCAATAGTGCTAACCTGTGATCCTTTGTGGAAGTGTGAACGGTGTCTTTCAACACACAAATGTGAATTTTGGGTTTTGCGGGATGGAGGAAGAATGTGTGCAAACCTTAACCAGCCTTTACCTGTCGTACCTGTCCAGGATTACTTTCGCAGTATTCACCTTTGTCCTACCCCACCTTCTGAACAAGCAGTTGTGACCCCGGGAAACGATGTCGAAGTCTCGTCAACTCTCCCCCTTTGGTTGGATGCATTGAGTAAGTGTTTTTGTCATTATCTAATTATTTACACACCGTTCCAAGTGCGGATAATATAAAACTGCGAGTTGTATTCTCCAACATAATTTTCTTTTGCAGTTGGCAGTATCTTGATTGCAGTTTTTGGTGCTTTGCTTTCGCTCTTGAAGTACCTTTGGAATCGGCGGCCGAACTTTCTTCGAAGACGGGCTATGCGGGAAGACAATCTTGTTGTGAACTACGAGAATCTTGTGGAAGATAGGGCTGCAAGGATTAACTTGTTGGACAGTGAAGCCGCAGCAGAATAATTTAACTTTTACTAGAGCATTTTTAACTTTTCTATATGCCTTCAATCAACCTCCATATATTTTCACTCAACAAAATTAAGCTGTTACCCGCTCATACTCATTTCAACCCCTCACAAAACATTTACCTTTTTTTCTAACTCCCCTTTATTTTACTGACCAGATTATCCTCTTTGTTACTCCACTCTTTTGTACTGCGCGGCAGCTGATTGCTTCCATCGTTTTAAAAGTTTATACACACGCCATGTTTTCAGTTAACAAAGTCGAATTAAATACACACTTTGTCATTTAATTCACGCTTTCACACCCGCAGGTCTTTTAATCTCTCAAATACATCTCACCCAACTTCATCCACACACCCCTTCCACCTTTGTTCCATTGTATTCCCCCTTCATCTCCTTCCATCCTTGTTGTTTTAGTTGAGGCTAGAATAAGAGTCCTATTTACTACTACTAGCTGTAATCCTGCTATCGATTAGGCATGTAATATTCACGATTACCGGAAAGCTGCTAGAATGATGGTTACCAAAATTGTGGACTACCCTGTACGGTGATTGATTTAACATCCAGACCCAATTGGCCAATTTAGCAATCATTTTTCCTTATTGCGTCTTCCAAAAGTAGTCGAACACTATTTCCCCCCTTTTGCAACAATTGCCTACGTTTTATTAAACTAGTTCGTGGATTTAATATGGATTTTAAAAGGTTTTTTTTATTTTTTGTGAGTTTTTTCAAATTTCCATCAGACACAGGCACAACACGTTTAGAAATATTCAAGAGTACCTCACAGAGTGAATATATTTGAGGCTTTGTAGCTACTAATAACAGCTGCTTTTGCTTTTTCAGAGGTAAAGATTTAAACACATTTAGAAAATCCCGATGTTCCTTGAAATATGACATGTTTCCCCGAGGAGAGACGGCAGTCAAGTGAGAGCTTGCAAATTATTACATAACGCTAAATACTATTTATAGTCCAACGGCGCTAGCAAAAAACGGTCAAGATGCCAGAATGTTGAGATAGGCGTCCCAACCGCAGCATTCAGAAAACTTAACGTCTAAAGCAAACGCAGCTGGACGTCTACACATATTTACATAGATACACACAGTTGTTCACTGTAACAGTCAATTTTTGATACACGCTTACACAACCCCTACCAATCAGAGCAAATGGCACTTAACATAGCTACTACAAATGTACGTATCTATCAATGAAGTATTAACTTATCCTCAAATATAACATTTTTTTTTTGGTTTTCACCCCTTAAACTATAATTCAATGCAATTCACAAAAATCTTAAGTAGCTAATGACAAGACATTTTTTTTGACTTTAACCACTTACGGACTAGAACACAAACACATTGTAATCTTAGGTAGGTAAAGATTTTTTGTGATAAGAATACCCTTAAAAACTAGAATGATGAAACCACAAAACACAATCTTAAGTAGTTTTGACAAAATTTACAGAATTAACAATTCAATTTTCGAAATGCCCTCAAAAATCTCCTCGTCACAATTTTACCACCTCCTTCGCTCTTTTCATCCGCAGGACTAGAAACTTCATCATCCTCCTCGTCTTCACTCAATTCGTTTTCACGATTCATTATTTCCCATTCCTCACCCACCCTACCTCCTGCGGCACACATGGGCTTCAGTCTTCTCAGTTTAAGTTTTGGCTACTTATAATCCATCAGACCGGAAAAACTGTCAACAAGATCAGCTCTGGCTGCGTTGGAGGGGGGTATTTCTTGGGAACTAACATTGTTAGGCTCTAAACACAAGTTCTGAGTCTTTTTGACAACATCCTCAATATTGTACAGCGGGATTTCTGGACATTTTTGCTGGGTCATAACCACCACCTCAGCTCTGGGCGGAGAAGTTGGAGGTGTATCAAAGCGTATGCAAACCTCGAGTGGGATAGCTGGAACTGGGGAAAGGGATAATGCAGCTGGGGTGGGGATATCCGGCATTTTGTCGGATGGGCTTTCAAAGCTGGGCGGGTGATAGACACTATTGGAGGGTGTAGAAACATCGGTGAAATAACGGTCGACCCATTCTTTCGTAGGTTTCCTCGGGATTTCTTCAGTGTCGTAATCCAACTCACTGTCTTCGCTAGTTTCACCTATGTCGCTCCACTGGCAAGTAAGGCAGTTGTCACATTTAACATACTGCGAGCGATTGATGAATTGGGCGAAACTTCTCTTCCTGCGCAATAGGTATTGGCCCATATGTTTATTGTACTCGTCGTACATGTTAAACACTTCGGCAATTCTGTCGCGATCCCATTTATTCGCATCCCGGAAATGTACCATGCGAACTGTAAAAAAAGTTGTCAGTCAATCGCAGGTTTTTGAAATTCCACCCGCAGCTTTCACCCAAATAACTCTCTTCTTACCCTGCCCATGGTGTGTGCATGCGCACGGTTCTGCCGCATCCTTAACTTCACCTTGCGTAGTGAAATCCACCCCTCTTACATCCAAGGCTTTCTTAGGTTGCAAATCGCAGCATGCCTTACAGAAGCAAAGATTCGCATCCTTACGACAAATAACATCTTTATTCAAAAGAGTTTGGCGCCCCATGTCCTTGAAGTCATCAGCTCGACAAGGTAGATGGCAGCATGCTCTTCGCTTCCCATTCCGCAAGCGATATTGCTTACAAGTATTGGGTGTTGCAGCAGACATTATTTTAAAATCCCTGATTCCTTTTTTGAGTCAAACTATCAAAGGCAAATACGCTCTCAACTCCCTCACAAATTAACTTGAAGAGCCCTTTCAAAATGTTAAAAACACAAGGCTCAGTCTTCAGGTAGTCAAATGTTTCACAGCGGTGACAAACTCTTCCCTGCGGCCTTACATACGCCCACTGACTAAACTGCTTCCTATCCCCCAAATTAAAACCTAGACTGTTTAAGAAATGTTTTGCGTCACGAATAGTGTGGGGTAACTCGCCTTCCTCTCTAGCTTTATAATTTATCCAGGGCTTGGGCACTGGTAAAAATACGTCTTGTTCTTGTGAACTAAAGTAATCTTCTTCTGCGTATTCAAAAAGTGAAAGTAAATAATGCCCCTGGTAATCCAACTCACTATCTAACGCCTTTGCGAACTTATGCAACAGTTTGCCCTTATTCAAATATAAAATTTCAAACTCTTCTGAATCAGCAAATGGTTTAGTGACAATTAAAATTTGCAAATATTCCATCACAGGAGGGAAAGAGCAACTCCCTGATCCCTCATTGAGAGCATGTTCCATCTATGCAAAATATTCTCCGCTATTCCCTGAGCACAAACATTCACAGCGTGATAACCATACAACTCTGTACACAATCCACACTGAGAACTTATGCCACTATTAATAAACCCTGACTGTGGGGAGGGGATTAAATCTGTAGCAAATAGACCCTTGAATTTCAGTACTTGCACAAGCTTCGGCTTCCTTCCTTTGTTAAAACTGCGGGGAATGGAAGTAATTGTAAATGGGCCGTTGCTTTCAGTATGAAAATAAGTTAAATAATTAGCTGACGGCTCTAGAATACACGTAACATTAAGGGAATTATAAATATTGAAGTTATTCTTGTTTCCTACGCAAATTTCGCTTTTATAAAAATCTTGAACTACGACTAATGTATTCATTATACCTCTCTATTCGCTGCCACTGTCAGTCACTTCTTCATAGGCAGAATCCAAGCTCGAAACGGAAGAAGGATCGATTGGGTGGTGAAGGGTACTTGATACAGAGCTATTTTGCAAATAAACACCAGTCTCCTTTAGAAGCTGCTCGACCCCACTTTTTGCATTATCTGTAACACCAGGGGCAATAAAACTTTCTATTATATTTGCTGCGTCTGAAGTGAGTGAGAGTAATTCGAAATCAAAATTATGATCTTCTTCTTTTAAAGACTCGATTCCAGTGAAATCATTCCCTAAATGAATGTAGGAAGAGTTAAGTGCAAAATTTCTGTACATTAAAGCATACGCTAAAAGACGGTTTCCTGCGCATTCAGTACCAACTTCCTTAATCCATTCCTCATCCTTACCTCCTAAATGCCTAGCACAATCCCTACCAACTAGTATGGGCTGCTTACCAACCTTGCTTTCAATACTTGCTACTTTTATAGTAGAAACACCCAACTCTCCATAAAGATAGCGGAGAACTGTTTTCTTGGAGTACTCTGTTGCTGTCAACCAATTACTTTCACCAGTCTTCACCATAATTTTCATACAGTTTTGTAAAACATTGACATACTTTGCGCTTTTCGGAGAAAAGCATACCGTGTGCACATTAACATTAGACTTGGTGTCAATATGACAAAATGCAATCTCATAAATTTCTAAATCCCAACCAATAGTTACTTCAAGTGCTAATACCATTATGGTGTCTTGTATAAAACGGCCTTGGCTGGATGGAAGTCAGATCTGAGTTGAAAGTTTTGTTCCTCCCGCGGGTCGCAGCATACAAGCACGTAGCTAAATTTCTCCTTAGTCGCATCCTGGTAACATTTCATAAAATATTTTAATTTTGGGCCAATTCAACCTGATCGAAAGCTTTGAAATTCTGCCGTCCATCAACCAAAAGCTTATCCCCCAAAGACTGGAGGGAAGCTGGAAAGATTGACATGCTATCTAGCAAACGCACGAATCCAGCTTTCTCAACTGCACACAAATGATCAATGCTGCGACCAACTAGACGCACATCCTCGCTGTGGTCAACATGCCGCAATATTTCCTTTATATCATAATTCAGGTTATGAATATATGTTGGAATCATAATCTGTGTGTTCGTCAGCCGGCTGTTACAGTGAGCACAGGCTTTCAAACGCAGCTTTCCCTTATCGGGACCTAGGTGAAAATGATCCAACACGGCATGTCTCTGTTCATTAAAGGGGAGGTCGCAGGATTGGCAATGTGTAATTAAATCTCTGCGCAACTGTTCCTCAGGAGTCAACTTTTTTAGCGGAGTTATGTGATCATATTTACGCAAAAGCTTAGAACACATAAGTAACAACCTCGAGATAAATATCTGGCCTGCATCTTCTCCTAAATGTGTTTCTGAATCCAAATAGTTGCCGTAAGTACCGAAAGCTGCGATGCTAAATGCGCTGATTTTATGGGTGCTTATAACTTCCGTATATGATACGCTGCTATTTTTCCTTGCAAAATGTCTAGGTATTATGATGCACTCAATATCAGCGCATACGTAAAACGGCTGACGAACTAAAGCCTTAAAATCCTTAAACCCTATTTGACGACCTGGGAAAAAATTTAATCTCTGTATGCCTTGAGTTGAATATAGAAAAGTATGCTCCAATCTCAATTGAGGAGTTCTAAACCTCGCTAAACAGCGGAAACAGTAAAAAAATTTATGCCTGTATTTATCCCTTTCACCTATCAACCTACCAAGATTTTTTACCCATGCAAAATGCTGTTTTGGAAACTTTTGCAAATAAAGCAAACAAATATTCCTATTTTCATCCTTGTGATAACTACCAGTAACGAATAAAGGATACACTTTTTGTGTTTCATCTTCAACCGCCAACACCGAGATACATAGATCATTAAGTTCTGCGAATTTACCTATCTGCGAAACTTCCTTGGGAAACTTGCAGCCACTTAAGTTTAACTTATTTAAATGCATAATATATGCTCCCCTGTTATTTCTATAACTACCTCTAGCTGGATATAATGCTGAAAGTACTGCGTGGACGAAACAGTGATCCCCCGAATTCTTTATGTTAATGACTGCATGTTTAGATGCCAAACGCTTGCCAAGGGGGATGAAATCACCACCTTTGTTAACCTTAAACTTTGCTATGCTCACGTAAACATTTTTGACCTTGTCTAACACCCATGAGCTGCCGTTCAAACAGAATACATCCACCCTCTGATCAATCTTATTTCTACAAGCTTCTAAAACTGCGGATGTGAAAACTACATTTGTAAGAACTTGGCAGTGGCTCGTGAAATATATTGTTTCTATGGTCACCTCAGCATTGTCAGATTTGCGCATTCCACAATCTAAAGCTATAAAAACCTTGATTGGTCCCTTACTCTTCAATTCCCATTTTAAAAATTCACATAATGATAAACCACAATGCTCAAAAAAGTCTAAGATGTCAATATAATTAAACTGAGAAACGTCTGAAACATGTGTTTCAACATACTGCCGCAATGCGCCTTCTTTTTTTTCAAAGTAAAGAACCCTGGCATATGCATACAAATTATCATCATTACCTTGTAAGTCGAATTCCGATGCGTGGTATCCTTGGATGTGAGCTTCCAAGTGGTGAATGCTGCGGAAATTACTTCCTGCGCAATACGGGCAGATAATTCGACTCTGGAAGTATAAACAGATATTACATTAATTTAACTTCTTCAATTAATAGTTCCTGGAAACACCTAAGAAAAGATCGCAGGATTCAAAAAACAATCGCAGGATACGTTACTTACTACGGCTGTCATTAAAGTAGTGTTTTAATTGAAAACAAGACGGCCACCAGAAAGTTAGGCTCCGATAAGAATGGATTCCTTCCTTATATTTCCACTTTCAGTCACACGTCTTGAATGTTGTGTAGCAGTTGACAAGAAGAAGATTGAGTGAAAATTGTTTAGGAAACAAATTTTACAGACTGAGTTCAGGTTGGCCTGAAGCTCTTTATATAAGATAAAATCTAACGGGTAGGCAGCTTTGATTTTCCTAACACCCCACTTGAACACCCCGTCAGTTTCATAGTTGATGTTTAGGAGAAGTTTGGAAAACTGCGAGGGGCAGATTTAAAAAATGTTCCGTTTAAACTTTCATCATCTGCCGGCCCCTACTTCTATCGAACCGCAAATCTTGGATCTTTAAACTGTCACTGTTATGATCTGAAGTACCTAACTAATCATTCGCTTTTGATCTTTTCACTGCAGCTATGCCCCCACCAGTAGAGAAGGAGGTGACGCGGTGGCCCGTACACATGGAGAAAGGGACCATCTCCAATCCTCCAAACATCGCAGGTGTCAAGGTAAGTTTCATCCCAATATTATGATTTCTTCAAACGCAGTACTTTCATCCTTGAATTGGTTTTCTCTGTACTGTTTTGTCATAACCCTGTTGTAGGTTGTGACATCAAATCCGGATGGATTTGAAAATGCTAGGCACCGCCATGAGCATCGACAACGTGCTGCGGTTGTAGAAAATCGCGAGGCCCGGGAATCATGGAAGAAGAAGCAGCGACAGCAAAAGAGTCAGCGAAAGAAGAAGGGAAACAAGCCTCGCAGCCCTGGAATGCAGAAGAAGAAAAATAAGAAGAATCGTGAGAATTCAAAGAAAAAAAATGTTGCATTAAAGTAGCTACGTTGCAATTAAAACATAATCATCAATTCATTATCCCGTTCATTTTCATATGTTCATTCATCCTCCACGAATCTTACTGTGTGTGACGTCATTGAAAACGTTTTTCCCGCGCGCAGCTTTTTGAAATATCCTCTTAGCAAGTGTATGTACTTCCACCCGCGAACATGTGTACATTTCTCACGTGCTACCCGCATTCCATCCTTTCACAATCAAAGCGAAGAAGTACGTGTGCTCGTAACAATTTCTGGTCTCGTTGTGATAATTTTCTGCCTGTCCGCAGCTGGTAAGTATTCAATCTTTCTTTTTTTTATTAATTTCTTCCTGGTTTTCCGTGTTTTACTCAGAGTACACTTTAGTTTCATAGTTTTTAAGTAGCACGGTTACATTCTGCCCTTAAATTTAATTGCTGCGGGTGAAATAATATTAATTGCTGAATTCTTTGTTTCAATAGTGCTAACCTGTGATCCTTTGTGGAAGTGTGAACGGTGTCTTTCAACACACAAATGTGAATTTTGGGTTTTGCGGGATGGAGGAAGAATGTGTGCAAACCTTAACCAGCCTTTACCTGTCGTACCTGTCCAGGATTACTTTCGCAGTATTCACCTTTGTCCTACCCCACCTTCTGAACAAGCAGTTGTGACCCCGGGAAACGATGTCGAAGTCTCGTCAACTCTCCCCCTTTGGTTGGATGCATTGAGTAAGTGTTTTTGTCATTATCTAATTATTTACACACCGTTCCAAGTGCGGATAATATAAAACTGCGAGTTGTATTCTCCAACATAATTTTCTTTTGCAGTTGGCAGTATCTTGATTGCAGTTTTTGGTGCTTTGCTTTCGCTCTTGAAGTACCTTTGGAATCGGCGGCCGAACTTTCTTCGAAGACGGGCTATGCGGGAAGACAATCTTGTTGTGAACTACGAGAATCTTGTGGAAGATGGGGCTGCAAGGATTAACTTGTTGGACAGTGAAGCCGCAGCAGAATAATTTAACTTTTACTAGACCATTTTTAACTTTTCTATATGCCTTCAATCAACCTCCATATATTTTCACTCAACAAAATTAAGCTGTTACCCGCTCATACTCATTTCAACCCCTCACAAAACATTTACCTTTTTTTCTAACTCCCCTTTATTTTACTGACCAGATTATCCTCTTTGTTACTCCACTCTTTTGTACTGCGCGGCAGCTGATTGCTTCCATCGTTTTAAAAGTTTATACACACGCCATGTTTTCAGTTAACAAAGTCGAATTAAATACACACTTTGTCATTTAATTCACGCTTTCACACCCGCAGGTCTTTTAATCTCTCAAATACATCTCACCCAACTTCATCCACACACCCCTTCCACCTTTGTTCCATTGTATTCCCCCTTCATCTCCTTCCACCCTTGTTGTTTTAGTTGAGGCTAGAATAAGAGTCCTATTTACTACTACTAGCTGTAATCCTGCTATCGATTAGGCATGTAATATTCACGATTACCGGAAAGCTGCTAGAATGATGGTTACCAAAATTGTGGACTACCCTGTACGGTGATTGATTTAACATCCAGACCCAATTGGCCAATTTAGCAATCATTTTTCCTTATTGCGACATGGCTAGCAAAACAATGCACATATTAATTGCCGAGTAAAACACTGACTGAGCTTATGTATGTTTGACGATTAGAATTTATATGTGTGCGCAGCGATGACTTGATATCAGTTAAAGGTGACCAGCAGCAAAGTCGCATCACGCTGTGTTCCAGGCGTAGCTACTTGTGCATTTCTCTGATATGGTTTTGTTGCAAGACAATTCCATATAATGTGCGTTGTTTTCAGTACCAGGGAGGGTATGGATATATGCGCGGTATGGTCGGATACTTTTTACAAGAAAATGGTGTTACTGTGTACAAAAGTAATTATGGCGTTCTCAGTTCCACGCTTGAGCGTTTGAAACTTGTGTTCTATAAAACGGCAAGTACTACCGTTAACTGTTACAGCTTTAGCATTATGATGCTCAGGTTTGGCTACATTCTACACTCCGTGCATGTTACATAACTTGAAAGGCTACGGTGGGTGTCGCCACTGTTGCCGCAAATGCTACCGCCATTAGTTATCCAAACACAAAAGAAGAACCGTCCTGGATCTCTGTTAATATTTTCTACTTTATGAAGTGAAATGATTAGTTCATTTGAGCCGACATAAACATAACAGTTAATTATAGATTTTACTTCTTGATTGTAACTTCGTTTGTACTGATGGTCTTCACTTCAGTCAGTATTTCTTGGCAGGTAGAATCTTTTATAACGTAATTAAAAAGGGTTGAGTCATTTCTAATGGGTAATTATAACTTAATATATTTCATACGAAAATAGGATTCTTTGGTAACAAGGCGTGCCAAAGACTTAATTATCCTACTTGTATATAGTTAGCGATAATGGAATGTACAGGAAAGGTTGCACGGTTTTCTGAATGTGTTAGTTTATCTTGCGTTACGACAGAGTGTTCCTTTGAAGTATCCACTGAATTCTCTGTAACGATGATGGGGAAGCGTTTACAATTGTAACTGTCAATCACAGGGGAGACTGGAGACAACTTTTACGAAGCTCTCTTAGCTTAGACGGTCTCTATGTTTCCGTGCATATCCTTGAAAGTTGTTATTGGAATCGTGAGAGATTTGAGAATGCTCGATAATCGGAGGATATTTCACACGGTTCGTAATAGTGTCACCATGGAGCAGAATAAGAAGGAAGATGGAAACAAACGTCTGGAAGACGCGTACCTAAAAGCTTCTTTAAATATTTTAAAGAAATTGTATGCTTACTTTTACTTTATAATAGAATGGAACGAGTCAAAGCAAATATTCCAGGCTTGTGAATCAAGAATCAAGATCGCAATATATCTTGTCAAAATGGTTCTCTTTGTGCTTTACTTGGTTTACCAAGTTTCAAACATTCCCCTTTATGTGTTCAACCGGTCCAAGAAAATGCTAAATACAAGCATGATTTTGAATATAATTTGGACAGTGTTGGCTGGGGTGGGTACATATTATCATTTTGCTTTTTGGCTGGACAGAAACGCAATTATGGGAGGGTTTAATGCGTTTACGAAAATTTACAAAGATCCGGGTGAGAAATTTGCTTTTCCACTTAAAATTCTTCTTGTTTTTCATACTGTAAAGTGTGGTCTTCAATAATATTTTAAAGCAGGAGTGTGTTAGTGTTGACGTAAGGCCGTTTAAAATAGTCTGTTCTTGGTTTGATTCCTGAATTTTACAGAAATTCCAAGGAAATTACCCGTCCGTAATAAATCCACAACGTTTTTTCTGACTCTTATTATTAACTTCTGCCAAGAAACGCTAGTTTTGAACGTGCTTGCCATAATTTGCATGTTTTTATTGGATCCACTTCAACCAAGATACCTGTACGGTCTCCTGCCAAAATATCTGCAAACTTCTTGGACAATGACGTTGTTTTTCCTCGTCGAGGCTTATGTGACAGGTCATGCAATGATTATTATCAGTGCTGGATGGAGCTTCGTTCTTCTCTATACCACTTACATGGAAAGTTGGTTGCTGGGACTAAAGTAAATTTTGCAAGCTATACTTTGTAAGTGCAAACGGAATGGAGTTTTTGCAATGTGGACTGAATTGAAATTCTCACGTATTTCAGATCCATGAAAACCGATGTTCTGATACATAGATTTCCCAAGGCCACTTCAGTCGGGAAGGTAATAAAGTTTGTCAGATTGAAGAAGCTGCTCACATCGTTTGAGCAGGCAAGGATACTGAGTACGTGGTTCAACAAATGCTATGAAAGAGCATTCTTCATCCCTACAAAGCTTATGCTGCATGTGATGCACTCGCTGATATTTTTTTCGATTTTGAGATTTCACGAGATGCTACCATGGCCGACCGTAGTCGTTTTCGGGTTTTGGGCGATTGCGTTGTTCCCGGCTGGTGCTTTGACTTTAAGGTCCATGGCGGTGGTTGCGTCAGGGTCGGAAAAAGTAACGGAGGGGTGGAACTTTGACCTGAATCCCGTGGAGAGGCGGGTCATTCGAGCTATGGTTACGGTAGGCGTGAAAAGCGGAGGGATTGTGAGAGAAACGGATGTTCTCAAGCATTTCCAAATTGTTTTGAAAGTTTGCAAAAACTTTCTGCTCTTAACTTAGGTCTGCTGTATTGGATGATGAGCGTTGGCATTATGACATAAGCCCCAGTATTGCGTCCAGATAGAATCGCGAAAATGTTAAACACAATCTTTTTGATGTATGAGCGTATTTGCTGTTTCAAGGTGATTTAGGTTTTCGTGTGAAACTGCGATAATAGAAGTGACAAGAACTATGGAGTCTAAAACAGACAGAGGTACTTCGAAGATAAGCGATGAATGTGATTACGATTATTAGCGGTGCATAGCTTAAGTTAAGGTTTGCGAATTTGCCATTTGATAATAATTTGCAACCTTTATTTTTTAATAACAGTAGGAATAAATGGCTTTATCAGCTTTATCACTTGAATCAAATCCTCAATGTCAATGCCACAACTTGAGCTGGAAAAACGTTGGAAAACAGTTTCGTAGGAATTTGTGAGGGATGACTAGGAGTTAGTTACTCCTAGTCATCCCTAGTCCGAGTTAACTAGCCAGTATCTACTTTTTGTGAGCAGGAAACACATCCTTGAGATTATTTATTCGATAGTTGATTAATTCTACATCATCTATTACGGATCCTTCAAGTGCAAGTTATATACTTAATCTCGTAAAATCCAAGATTGCAAAGGGAAAGCGCAGCAGAGCTTTCCACATTTGATTTTGAATTTAAAACTTTAGCTGTATATGGCAGTGGCGGTTGTACTTTTGATTCAGTTCCAAGATGGTCGATGCATGGGCAGCAAAAACAAAGGAGACACATGTTTTACAAAGCGGATTCAAGTAAGTCAGATTGTTGTAGTCGGGCTTATTCGTACTCGTGTGTGAACCAGTATATTCGATTAAGCAATTGAATTTGCACGAACTTGCTTTCTTTGCAGTGACCCTGAACAGGGACATGTAGACAGACCCTCTGTCGGAGAGGTGTCAAACAATATTGGCAGTCACAGGAGGAGGCAGAGTCTCAGGACTACGTGGGAAAAGTTTCTAGGGTAAACTGAAATAAGATGCGAGCGGAAAGTTATGCAAGTTTGCATGATCTAAAATGTTGATTCTCGGTTTTGCCAGAATCGCTGCTAGGAGCTGGGACTGGAAGCTCTACGCAGCTCTTTGTGTCCTAATTCTGGTGCTAACGGGTAGCGTTGTAATTTATTCGTACGGTTACCCCTTCAGGTTGATGACAAGCGAGGAAAGCAAGGCAATAAACGCTTTGCCTGACGTAAAATCGGGTCGGTACATCGACGCTACATTTTCATCAAAACAAAGACAAGACCTGTTAGCTCAATCGGTTCAAAAGGCAGCGTCCACAAACTTACTAGCCGTGGAGCATAAGCATCGGGAGAACCCAGGAGCGAGCAACCACGTGTCAAATTTCCGTAGGAGGCATAAATGTGCTAGTGTAGTTATAACTGATGAGGGAATTGCGCCAAAATACTGTGACAGTCTTAGCCTTTATGAACATGCAAGAAATCTGACTGTAAAGTCCCTAGCAGCTTACCACAGTCTTGGAGATATCTTGCATTTGTACAAAAGAGTTGAGGTTTTAGCACTTGAATTTGACAACTTCTGTCCCAGTGAAATAGAAGTGAATAGTGAAGAGGGCGCCACCATCGTCTTGAATCACGTTGTGGAATTACGGGTGTCGAATACCAACCATTGCGAAGATATTGGCAACGTATTTGACATGAAGATAAAGCATTTAAAAAGAATGTACCTGAGTAACTTGAGACTGACCGAAGCGCTTCACAAGCGTATTGTTGAATTTCTGGAAGAACCCTGTGCAGAGTCACGAGGAGGGCAGTTGACAAAAATTTCGATTGTAAATTATACCAAATGTAAAACATGTGATATTGGATGGACAGAGTGCAATACTTTAATGGAAAAATATTTTGTAATTGCGGCGTAGTTACAAAAATAGAAATTATAATGAGGACTAGTATTGCAAAGAATGTATTTAATGGTAGGTTTGATCTGGATTAAATAAAAACCGATGTAGTTGAGAAATGACACATATATTGTTGCTGAGCCAAGAAAAGATACTCTTAATCCGTTATTTGGATAACAATTATCTAGGCTCCGATTTCCGAGCATGTTTCGGAAGGAAAGTTTTATTAGTTACTTCGTGGCGTCAAATGTTGGCAAACTCTAACATGAGAATACATTATTAATTCAAAGGCGCGTGCTGTATCGCAATCAAAGTCGGCCAAGAGTAGGGGGCGCTACTAAATTCGGGAGTAAAACTAAAGCAGATTTAAAAACAATTTTCAGCTTTCATATTGGGATCCGGGTGCGGGCGATGATACTTAAGCTGCTGTTAATTTCACAGTTATTTTCGTGGTATGCTTCTCTCCCAACTAGCCCTCATCATTCATTTATCGGATAGAGCGAGGAGAAATGAGGCGACAAAAAGAAGTGATGCTGTTGTTATGTAACGACTACGAGGAAGCACTGGGAATAAAAACTCTGACTAATTCTAATTAACTAATTGCTGACGTGTTTTGGTTATTATATTAAGTTGCTGTGCGTGAGAGTCGTTCCGCAAAAGCTTGCCTTAATGATGCTAGAATTTATTTTCCAATGTAAGTTCATATAAGAAATAATCTTTATTACTCAAAGAGTGGTGTGGATCATAACTGTATACTGTATCATACATGAATCAAAGTACAGTTGTTTTAACTTTGTTCGGAGCAATTTACTTGCACATAATTAGTATAATAATTAATAGTTAGAAACCGCAAGAAGTAACCTCTTTGCTCCGCCAGAGGGAAAGAACTCGTTGCCCGTAGTTATACAAGAAGGCTAAACCCGGAGAATTCCCTCACCAACCGCATAAAGGGTTGATGAGGGAATCCGCCGGGTTTCGCCTTCTTCCCACCGACGATCCTAATGTTGTTGGTTGACGCGGGAAGGCGTTGATTGATTATGTCCTTGTTCAGGTCGCCATGGTGGTCAAAAGTCGGTTTATTTTTCTTGTGCTGTTAGGTCTTGCGATTAGCGAGATGAATTCCGGTAGCCAGGAAACTGCTATCAATCAACCCCCTCCCGCGTCAACCAACAACGTCAGGATCGTCGGTGGGAAGAAGGCTAAACCCGGAGAATCCCCGCATCAAGCGCATAAAGAGTTGATGAGGGGATTCCCCGGGTTTAGCCTTCTTCCCACCGACGATCCTGATGTTGTTGGTTGACGCGGGAGGGGGTTGATTGATAGCAGTTTCCTGGCTACCGGCATTCATCTCGCTAATCGCAAGACCTAACAACAAAAGAAAAATAAACCGGTTTTTGACCACAATGACGACCTGAACATGAACACAACTCAAAAAAATCCGTCGTTAGTTTCTGTAAGAGAAAAGCAGCAGGAGCTGATTGGGTGATTCAGATGAATCTTGATGAATAAACCTATTTCAAATCCGTCGGCTTATATAGTTGCAAAAAACATGCGAAATGAAGGCTGCCATGCGAAACAGAATAGTAAGTAGTTGCCAATTTGAAATTCATAAATCTGTTTCTTGTATCCTCGTTAAAATGCTAAGATATTGAGGTGAATAAACGATTCAAAGCTGCAATAGCTGAATATAGAACTCTTACGATGCAAACATGGATGGTTGTTGGTATGATGCTAGCTTAAAACGTTTCTTCCTCCCCGTGCTCACAGATTCAACGCTTAAAAATTCACCCCTCTACAGCAACTTCCCTACAATGCTCTCGTGGGCCATCGGCCATCTACAAGCATCGACACACCTCATTTACAAATCCGATTTTTTCCAACTTCACTACTCCAGTTTAATGTAAATTAATTCAGTTTCAGGCCACGTATGTTCGCATCCTTTCAATTTTACAAAGAAAACAACGCAGAGAATCAATTGTTTCAATTCCAGATGCAAGGCAATTTATTTGTGTCACAGGTGTATTCAAATTCTCTCTCAACTTAAAACAATATCCAGCTTCAACGTCAGCTTCTAGAAACTAGAAACACAAACACGTCTGCATCAATTCAAAAGTCGGAATTTAAATAATATTAGCTTCCGCACTAACTCATGTTCTTCCTTTGATATGCTGCCAGCAATTGTTTATCAGCTTTTTGATAACCTATTTAGCAAAATATTTTTGAACAGTTACAGCAGATCAACCTGTTGCTTAAGACTGTATACATAATAGCGGCTAGAAAGATTAAATACATTTGACAAACCACATCGATGGCCAAGAATTAATTATAATTTCCCTCGAGAAATTCATAATTCACCCGGTACTTGAAACGTTTACCTTAGGGCATATTTAAGTCGCAGCAAAATTCAGCGGAATCAGTAATTGCCCGTTAAAACCCATAGGTGAAAATGCCCGGAATAACACATTAATGACTTAGCCAGCATAGGTATACGCTGCCATTACTTTAAACCATCGTGCAGACACCTTGTGCGCTGAAAGGTTATGCTTGTCTCTTATTTAAACGTTCACCGAATTTACATGCACGAAAGGGTTGAAAGGAGTGCACGTATAGCGCAAGATACGACTTTTTGCCCTTGAATCTAAAGAAACTTTCGTAAATAAGTGTAAACAACTAGTCAAGGTCAGCTAGAGGTGTGAGAGACGAACCGGAAGTCCTCACGTCATCCAATACCCTGTTGACAACTGGACTGGTTGAGAGGCGGTGATGATAAATTCTTCATGAGCATGATACCTAACCAGTAAAATTTTAATGTTAGAACTGCAGAAAGGAAGAACGTGCTTAACGTTTTTATAGGAGCATAATGCACGTATGGGAATTGATCACATTCTAAGGTACGAAAAGAGCCCTCAGCAAGTTCAAACTGAATCAGCTGGAAATTCACCGGATTAACATACTACACTAAGCTGGTTTGGATTTCTCCAAGGTACCTTGGCTCCGCGTAGCTCCAACTCCAACCCTCGACTACCTTTAACCAAGCCATTCATAAGGTAGCTGCGGTAATATTAATTGTATGCCTCAAGGTATCTTGAGTGGACTTAATCTTCCAAAAAGGTATACAAAACTACCTCCATCCTGGCTAGGCCAAGCTAACTAAAGTACGAAGGTACCTGAAGCTACAGCGAACCAAGCTGCCTTTCGCTCTTTATTTAGGTTGCCGGGGCGGGTGTCGTTTTAGGTCCCACCAAATCCATGTAAGTGAAAGAAAACTGTGAATTTTTTACACTACTGCAGTCGTGATGAGCCTGTCATTGGGAGGAGCTCTATGCTAGAACCATCGATGTTACGAAACTATAAAAATAAATTATAATTACATTCACAGCTCGCACAGCGATGGTTGTAATTCTAGTTATTATTTGCCTAGCCACACTTCATTCACAAGGTTTACTGTGAATGATTTCATAAAATTCTTGAATATGTCAGCGAAAGTTGCAAAAAAACCCCGAGAAGGATGGCGAAGATTTTTAAAAATGGAGGAGTATACGAAAGAAAATCTGAAAGTATTTCGTCTGTGGTCTTGGTGGTTTATGTTTCCAGCGGAAGTGGATATCAAAAAAAGGAGAATTAAATTATGGACGGACTGGAGGCGTGAAGTTTGGAAAGCTGTGCTACTTTTGAACTCTTTCCAAATCGTATATTTGCTGGCCACATTTGTTGCAGCCTTGACATGGAATGAAAAAGGGTCCAACCTTAACTTTCTCACTATGCACGCATTCTACAGCTTTTATTTCCCAATGTACCTCCTGATGAACTACACCTACTTTGTAAGGGATCCTCGTGCTACAGAGGCAGTTTTTAACCACGTCCATATCCTTCGGGAAGGTGAAGGAAATCCGAGGGTTACGAAGGAGCGATGGTTTCTAGCGTCGTATCCTAGTATTTGCATTTCTGCCATACCGACAGTTCTGATCAACATATTTCAGGACTGTTCCAGGATGCAGCTTCTTTATTTTTTCTTCGATCAGGAGGGACGATGTTGGGAAGGGTATAACTGGATCATCTATGCTGGTACTATTCTGGTGGACTCGGTACTGATTCTACACTTTGCCTGGCTATTCATATCTGTTTACATGCAGCTGCATTCTATGGAATGGTTTCGGCATGAACTGGAACTCCTAAGCCAAGAAACGAGCGGAAGGTAGGTTGAGGGAGAGATTTGTTTTGAAAGAATCGTTTGGATACCATAAAACGGTTTATAATTATAGGCTGATCTCAAAAGCATTATTAAATTAAGACGTTTTCGTAGGCTTCGGACTGGAACGGGGCGCAGTAGAGACGTGTTTATGGAATTGAGAAAATTGCAGCTTCTTCTTCAGCTCTTCAATGCTGTAAACGCTCCAGCGGTATACTTGATAAAAACCTTGTTTCTGTACAGCGCCATCATCTTCGGCTACACTGGGATCAAATACGCTTTCCTGGATCCGAAGGTTGCGGGGTTTAATGGGTACCTTGCAATTAGTATCATTGTGACCTATGTTGTAACGTACGACAGAGGATTTGAAATCCCGCTAAAAATTGCAAACCTGAAGCGACAGGCAACGATAACGATGGGAATCGGAAACGGCAATGTCGCAAGCGCTCTGCTAACACGCCAAATGGCTTCGGTTAAAGATGAAGGTATTCGCGTAGGGGGCTTTGCAACTATGGAGAGATGTGCGTGCCCGGTATTCGTGGATTTTGTATTCAATCAAATCGTATCCCTGCTCATCAGCTTTTGATGGCTGCTTAAGGGGCGAGTCTGGATAATATTTTTTCGGACTAGTTCTTTCCAAAACAGTTAAAATCCAAACAGGGTAAATTATTTTAAGTTGAATTACGTGGCATGTCAAAAATGAAAGTGAAGGGGGTTGTAATTTGAAGAAATGCAAGAGAAAAAACAATTTTTTGAAGAAATATGGATAATTATAAATGTAGTGAAGAAAGAAATTAAGTGGCATAACATGGGTATCTAATATTGTTGCTGTTAACGTCAGGTAGTAATTACGTGCGCTTTATTATCAACGTATTATGCAACTAATTAAACTTTCGGCTGCACACAACTTAAAGTACAGTACAAGCAGCAAAACAGAGAACATTGGCAACAGCCAATTTACAAGTCACCAAAAAGTAATTAAATTCCCAGGACTGGCAGAAATAATAATAAAACTACTAACGATAAATACATAGGAAGCGGCTGATTTTGACATGGGACAGTTATGTGAATGCATTAATTAAGTAACCAGTTGTTCCTGTAACCCCCATTTACTAAATAATACCGGGAAAATACGCCGGAAGTAGTATTTTCCGGGAATTTGCTAGTTGTTTGAAGACGTGGGTTTCTAGCAGTACTTCACACGACTGGAACAGTGGGAAGGAAAAGGAAGCTAAACAATATTGTGAAACTATATCCAACTTAAATCCGGAAACAAATTGAAGAAACAATGTGTGCACGTCTATTTAGCTGCAAGATAAGCTACAGTACTTCTGGATGTTAAAGTAATAGGACAGGAGGTTTTTTTTTGAGAAATTGCTCTGCTTATTTACTGCCGAATCGCCGAAGCAATAAAGTAACTATACGCGCATGCTGCGTCAAATGAACTCTTTTCCACACCTCAATTGTGCAAGTGTGGGGTTATTTATAATTAGTAAATAACTGGGCTTCGCCACTTTGTACATTACCCGGGTAGACTGCATGCCGCCAGGAGTTATGTCTTTCAGGGTGGTTATATAGTTATAACTATTCGCATTTTAGGCAACGCAGCCATCCGGTAGTTTTTTCTTGGAAGGCTTAGGCGCAAGAGTAAAGAAATGGTAAAGTTATTTGATGCATTCGCCGCCAGTCAATTCAAAAATCCAGCAGACTCAGCAGAATTTACTTCTGAGAGCTACTCAAAACATGGGGCCAAAATGGACTGAATTATTCTACAATGTCACACAGAGGGAGCTTCTGGAAGCGTATTTGCGCTACATGAAAATGGTTTTCACCTACCAGTTTTATATATTCGCATGGAGCAAGAAGCGAAAACAGTTTGAATTAACGCACTCAGGATTTCGGCTACAATCCTACTACTGTAAACTTTGGCTTTTCACATTTTATTTCGTCTACCAGGTGTCGCATGTACCCTTGGGGATTTTGAGCAATCCAGAAACTAAAGTAACGATTAGTGTCATGTACAATGTGGCTTGGAGTTGTTTAGCAAGTGTTTCTTGTTGGTTCCATTGGTTTTTTTGGAACCAAAGGGAAAGTTTGCTAGGTCCTTTGAATGCTTTTGTAGCTTTCACGATTAAGTGTGGTGAGTGTGTAACGTGTTTCGCTATTGTATAATGAAATTATCGTTCGGAAATACATAAAGTTGCATACGCTGTCGATTATTACATTGCAGATTCGTCAAGAAAAACTAAAGTTGAATTTGAGTGGCGGTGGGTAGGATGCCATGCGTTGATTTTGAATTCACAATTACTATCTTTGTGTAACTCTGGTGGAGTTGCTTTCATGTTTCTGATACATCACGGGCATTCTCGATACCTTTACCACTTGGTGCCGGAAAATGGAAGAAACTGGCTAGTGTTTTGTAGCTTTTTTGCTTTGGAATCGTACATAATTTTTCATCACATTACATTAATGACGGTCGTTTGGGCCCACGTTCTAATCTACTGCAGTTTTAATCATATTTGGCTGATGAATTTGAGGTGAGTGTGATTTTGGTGTTTTAGCTACGGGTTTTGAAGCTTTTAACCACTGCACGGATAGATCACTTTCGTTTAGATGTTTAAATTTAAATGAATGGACAGATTCGTTATCACTTGTTCCTAGCGAAAATTGCATGTTTCTTACAGACGTGAAAACGCGGATTGGAATGTTGCAGAACAATCAAGTCGAGGAGTTACTGGGAGGGTGATTAGAGCTACAAGAATGATCAGTATCTCGGAAAAATTTCGGCAACTAAGGATCCTGAATGCTGCGTATAATGCGGAGTATGAAAAAATGTTTTTCACAGCCTGCAAATATTTTAGCATTGGGCTGCATACCATAGTTATTTATGCTATGATTCGTGTAAGCTCTGAACTTCCAGGGCCAACGCTAATCGTGGTTGGATTTTGGTGCTTTGCGTTTTTTCCTCTGGAAATCATTGGATATAGTTTGATTGGCTCCTTGGCCACGGAATCTTTGTGTTTCATAAAAGAATGGCAGGTAGAAGGTAATGCAGTTCGGAAACGTGTACGGCAAAGCTGGCGCCCTCTGGGAATTAAAAGTGGAGGTATCTTGAGGCAGGCTGCAGCGTTGCGGAGTGTGTTGCTTGTGTCAAAATATGCAAAAACTTTGCTACTCATATGCTAAATGATTGATCCAGCTGTGCCAAACTGGGTTTCTGGGTTTCACTCCTCCATAGGGCTTTTGATCGGCCGAAGAATGTTTCAATAAACAATGCAATTTTGTGATATTGTAAGTGATAGCTATATAATAAAGTTAAAGCACAAGCGAATGCCGACTACCTAAACGGTAGAGAAGCAACGAAATTGCTTTGGAGACTCTGGCACGGAAGAGGAAATTGCAGAATTGGCTTTTACCATATTAACAACCCACGAACTTGTTGGCACTCTTATTTGACGAGCCGCCATACCACAATTAAAATTAAATCTCTTCCTGTGACAATTAAAATTTAGTAGGATTCATCAGTGATCACATATGTTGGCTATAATGATTAATTAAATTACCATTTTTCATGTGATCTATATGTCCACCTTAGCCTAAAGCTACAGTTATTTCTTACGTCTTGAGTAAAACTAGGCTTAACCTGACCTACAATCGTCATTAAAATTGATTAACACGTCATGGATAATTTAATTACCATTTTTCATCATGTTGACCGTCTACGTGTCTAAAGCTGCCGTTATTTCTCGCTGCCGTTATGTCTCGCTGCTTCAATACAGCTAATCTTGCTCTTACTAACACTCCTAATTAAAATTAATTTAAATATAATGGTATTGAAATTAAAATCTTCAGTTAAATTATTTTCTTGGACACAATTAAAAACTAACATTTAAAATTAAATCTGTTCCTGTGGCAATTAAAATTTAGTAGGATTTTTCACTGATGATTCATCAGTGATCATATGTTGGCTATAATGATTAATTTAATTACCATTTTTCATGTGACCCCAGCCTAAAGCTACAGTAATTTCTTGCTCCTTCAACAAAACTAGACTTGCTCTTACCAACAATCCTGAGTAACAGTTATTTGAATGTGATGGTTACTTAAAATACCATTTTTCATGTGATCCATGTCCACCTCAGCCTAAAGCTTCAGTTATTTCTTGCTGCTTCAACAAATCTAGACTTGCTCTTGTCAACAATCCTGAGTAACAGTTATTTGAATGTGATGGGTATTTAAAATACCATTTTTCATGTGATCCATGTCCACCTCAGCCTAAAGCTTCAGTTATTTCTTGCTGCTTCAACAAATCTAGACTTGCTCTTGTCAACAATCCTGAGTAACAGTTATTTGAATGTGATGGGTATTTAAATTACTATTTTTCATGTGATCCATGTCCACCTCAGCCTAAAGCTTCAGTTATTTCTTGCTGCTTCAACAAAGTGCACTCTCTACTACTTGCTTCCCTAAGATTTTAGTTTTGTATTGAATTTTTTTTAATTGAAATAATTGTTGATTAAAGTTTTGAAATGGCTGCGGGTGAAAGTAGCGATGAAGAGTACGTACCGCCGACGAAAGTGAATCGTAAAGACATCAAGATAAATCGTAAGTTAATCCTCAGTGACAACACTCCCCACAGAAAGTTGTTGAATAAAAAACCAAGACAATTGTGCCCTTCGACTTCGACTGATAAGGTGATAAGTTTGCCAGGAGAGCCTGACTCCTTTGATATAACAGAATATGCACAGACTTTGTCGCCAAATGGTGAGGTTGTAAGTGCTAACAACCTCCCTCATTTAAACGTTATTAAACTTTTGCCTGCATCCCATGTAAAACTTATTATGAAAGGGGGTGATAGTAGTTCCCAAGTGAGCAGCGTAATACCTTTCGAAAATAAGGAAGAAGAAGAAGTTGTGCTTGCAGACTTTAATACACGAGTGATATCAGCCTGTTTAAGTGTGCCCTTGGTGGGACCGCGCAGCCATTCAGTAGTTCAATGGGAAGACCCCGTAAAAATTATAATTGCTGACAATCTTACAAGCGCTATGGCTAATTGTATTACAAATAGAAGCGATGTGGTTAATTGGGTACACGTCTTAGGTTTCGTGCATAGCCGCAAGTTTGTTCGAGAAAATGCCACATACGTTGGGCATTTACCCATGAAAGATTTGGACGTCGATTTACTATATTTATGCTACGTATGTAATACTTGCCTCACTGACACTAGATACGGAATTAGCAAAGTAACTATAAGAAAGGACTCTTGTAGTAATATGTACCGCCATTACCGAAAGGTAAGAAATGTATTATAAGATTGAATTACTTTGGTCTACACAGGTTACAGATTTCAAATATAATTTTTGCCGACAGTATCATCATGATGCATGTATTCAGATAGTTCCAAGTGTGGATGCCAAATCCATAAACCCCCCTATACCTGATGGTTGCCGATCAATTACTAGAAATGATAGTTAAGAAATTGTAGCTGATATCGTCGTTTCCAAGCTATTGTCTTTCAACGTTGTGGATTGCGAAATATTTCGGGATCGACTCCGTCGGCTAAACCCGACATACTCCACGGTGTGCAGACAAGAATTAGCAACTTATATTGCGAAGGAAGCAGCATTATATGTGAGTCAACTCACCTCATTTCTTGCATTTAATTCCTACCTTCTTATTTATCGTTGTAATGTATTTTTTCCGGAAAAGTCTGCACTACTGAAGAAGAAAATGTTGTCTGAAGTATCGAGCTGCGCGGTTATCAGTGACCTGTGGACTAGTAGAGCGGGCCATGGAATTCTAGCTGTAGCTATTGCATTTGTAGATTCCAATATGGATATGCAATACGTGTTTCTTGAACTTCGGCAAGTTAAGGGAAAACACACCGGATCTTTAATCGCCAAACATGTTAAGCAAGTGCTCACTGATTATGGTGTTGAGAAAAAGGTAAACCGTTAGATTTGTTTGAATAACCTGTTCCCGAAAGCTCCTTGTATTATGCTTACCGTTCCTGTAATATTCATTATTTCCAGAGGGTTTTCAGTGTGACTGACGCAGGTGGGAACATGCTCTTGGCTATGCGCCTTCTGCAGCAACAACAACGCCTTGAATGTTACGAGGATGTGAGCAGCAGTGCTAACCTGACTGACGCTTCCTTGGAAGCAGAACTTCAGATCAGTGATTCTGAAACGTCTGATGTGGAGGACAGTGGTACAACTGAAGGTGATGACAGGGAGGGGGGAGTAGACGATGGGGTAGTTAAAGAAGCTTTGAATCTACCGGATGTGGGACATCGCCATGAGGTTACCATGCAAACCCAATACCGATGTGTGGTGCACGGACTACAGCTGTGCATGTCAAAAACTGTTTCCCTTCCCGAAAACAGCATGATATTACAGACTCTTAATTATGCAAAGGATATTATCACATGCATTCGCGGCAGCACGTCTAGTCGAGACGAGTTATTTCACCTAACTAAGAAACAGCTTGTACTTCCCGGCACCACACGGTGGAACAGTTGGTTGGATGCACTAGTGCGCCTTACTGAGGTAAGAATGTTTATTTTTATAACTTTGATACGGGTTTTCAGTGGTTTTGGATATTTTCGTTGCATGCAGCACATCATGTTATCCTTTTAGGTGAAGACATTTAAAGCTGCATATGCAATACTATCAGTGAAGCATCGTGAGGTTACACCGGCCGCTAAAAAGAGGCTCTGCCGGATTCCTGACGTCGATGATTTTCAGCTATTTCAAAAGATTATACGTATTTTTGCACCGTTTGGCATTGCTAGCGACTTACTTTAGGGTGACGGTATCCTTGTTCATGAAGTTCTCCCTCAATTAGCGAGTGTTTATTACCGTGAGTTCCTAAAAGTCTCCAAACACTAATTTTATGTGAATTTTCATAGTCTTGAGTTTATGACGATTTCAATCCTCTATAGGCTTGAAAACCATACCTGAAATTGAAGGGAGCGTTGTCAGTGACTTCAGAGACTCACTGATCAAGGAACTCATACGAAGGTTCAAGACATGTTTCACATCCGAGGTATACGTATCTGCAGTACTATTCGCCCCGAAGTACCGAGATTTCTTTACATTACTTCATAAACGTAAGCCATCCTCGAATCTGCGTATATTTTGCGAAATACTTGAAGGAGCAGGGTATTTACGTATTTTATTAATGTATTCGATTTGTAAATTAACAGAATTTCCTGAAAATCCATTTGATGCTCCAAATGAGGACCAGGCTATTTCTATTCTGCGAAGGCTACTCCCTTCACATGTCACGTCATCGTCTGAAAATTCTAGTTCCTCTTCGCAGGATACACTGTTTTTCGACGTGGAAGAAGACTCAGTTCTAGACATGTATCTGAAAATACCGGCATGGAAAAGAGGTGATGTCGGGTTATTTTGGCGGGAGCACGCTGAACGTTTTCATCTTCTGATTCCATACGTGCGCTTTGTACTTTGTGTATTAAAACGTAGGTGCAAGACAATTCAGTTGTAAATACTGTGGTAAAATCTTTGGTCACAAGTGGGTCTTAGATGAACACGCCCGTACGCATGCGAGGGAACGTCCACACGTGTGCAACCATTGTAATGGATCGTTCAAGACCCAAAGGGAGTTGACCCGACACTCGATCACCCATTCTGGTAAGGGTTTCGTGTACTTGATTTAAAAACGATATAAAATGAAAATGTATAAACTAAAAATGTTTCAACAAATTATTAACCCAGGAGCCCGTCCTTTCCAATGTTTAATTTGTGAGGTGAATTTCCGCCGCAAAGACAATTTGTTGCGCCACATGCGACGTCTCCACGGCGACCATCCCAACTCGTCAATTAGCGTTAATGATGTTGTGAACGACGAAGCAATGGAACCAACGTACGTTTTAGAAAATAATCATGAGCTATTACAATGGGAATGAGAGTTTCCGCACAGTTTAATTGATCAGTGAAGAATAAACGGTGGTAATTATCAAATATTCAAAATTTCAGAACATCCTGTAGAAAATAGTATCAGTGATACCTAGTAAAGAGCCGGTCATTGAAATAAAGGTGAAACCTGAAATGAAATAAAAAATTCAATATTATTTATTCGTCGCGTGCATGAAGATAAATAAATTCGAAGACATGTTACGCACCATTTCAATGCATGACTGTAGGGTCTGAACTATTTCTCCTGGTAAACCATGCTGTAATGCACACGACAGTTGCACATAGATGATGTAATTCGGTCCCTCCATGATATAGATTCTACCATTAGCCGCGTCCAAGATTATACCCAAATCAAAAAGTGGGGGTGCCCAATATTGAATAGTCCAGTTGCTCAGCAGTAGCACAGCTTCGGCAGTACACAAGCTGTAAGAGTGGGCTAGAACAAGAGGCAAGTCTTTCGCTTTTGCTACGAACTGAGGGGTGTTGGGCTAGAAATACGCACGAAAAAACTACGTACAAATTACATGTAAATACTTATATTGAAATACAGTAGAAGAAAAGAACACATCAGATTTACATACCTTGGGTTTCTTGACGTCTTGTATAAGTAACGCGTTCTCCTCTAAGCATTGTTGCAAGTCATCCGAAGAAAGTTCTTTAATCACCCCACTCGTGGATTTTGTTAACGCATGTTTTCCATCTCCGGGGATTACAAACGTATCCTTCCCAGGATTTTCGATAACCACAGTGTTATTAGAATACAACCACGCAGTCTGAAGACGAAGTCCCCAAGTACGATTTTTTATGAAAACCGGTATTTCCAATGGAAACCATTCAAAAATAGTAGTATCCCAATCACTCGTACGAATTTCTTCACACTTTTTCACAAAATCATGTAAAAACACTTTTTCTTCTAACAATAACGAAGCCATTTTTTGAACTCAGGCTGTGTTAGAGAGAGACAGGATAAAATGAACATGCCAGTTACAGCGCAGTAGATTGAATGTGGCCTTTGAAACTTGAAGTTTGTGGTGAAGCGCCGAATGAAATGCAAATTCAGCAAAAGAACAAGGGAAGTATGCAAAGCGGATTTGAATTTATTGAAAAGGGCTTGATGAGTCACTGAGTGATGAAATATGCCCGTTTATAATTTCGTTGAATAACGCACTTGCTTCCTTGGATAGGAAATGCAAATAACAAGTGGCATATTATGTATAATTAATTAATGATGAAAAAGTAGGATAATGGCAACGTATAACCACAAAAAAATTGAAACGTGATTGGTATAAGTCCATCTCTTGTATACGCTTGCTTGACAATATTGATTGATCAGTGATCGGTACAAAATAACCGCTTGTAACTTTTTTCAAACGAATCACTGACTTACTTATACATAACAATTACAAGTGGCCTTTCATGAAAAGTGAATCAAAATTAGATGAGTTAATTATTACAACATATTACCGCAACAACAGACACAGGAATTACAAAAGGTCATCCCTTGTAGACGCTTGGTTGACAAGACAGAACGCCATACCTATTATGTATTCGATAATTAAAGAAGTTCCGGGAGTTGAATATAATAGTTAGTTGCTATTGCGGGGAGCTATCAGAATGATATTATCCAAGTGTAGCATATAAGCTGTAGGAATACATTTAATTATAAAGGGTGTGTGAAGCTTTAATGACGAAGTAGTTTTCGGTAAATGCAGGTGCGCAAACGAAAACGTTTTGCGTTATCGATTATCCTTGAATACACAATGTATTATACACGTTACTTAATCCCTGTTCTTAATGGATATGCACATGTCTGGAGATATGCCCTTGGAAAACAGCTGCACATCGCTTCTTCTGGAAGCATATTTAAGCTTTTCAAGGATATTATCGATGAATATTAAATGTTATCATGTGTATATATTAAGAAAGTCATATAGTCGTGTAAATTTCAGCTAAATTGAAGTTATAATAGCTTTTTCAGGTCTTTGGTTAGATATTAACGACGTGTTGTGCTTACATAGCTTATCATGAACCGGTGAACCAGTTACTATTGATTGAGGGTACGGAGCTCCCAATATGAGGTGTAACTATAACCTGTGACTTATACAGTTGGACAGTCAATGGTGTTGTTTAGAGTTAACTTTGAAAGGATAACCACAGTAACCTTAGATCCGCTGCAAACACGAAACATGGTGTCAAACTGGTTTAGTGAGTTTTATAGCCTGACTCAAAGACGGATTCTAATATCATATATTAAGTACGTAACCACTGTGTTCCGTTACCTATTCTACTTATTTGTGTGGAACAAACGAAGACGACAGTTTGAAGTGACCCGCTCTAAAATTAAATTGAACGCCTTCTATTTGAAAACGTGGCTATTTTTATTTTATTTTATCTATCAAATTACAAATGTGCCGATGGGGATTTTTGGAAACCCAGAAAGCAAGATAACTATTAGCATAGCATAATGTACAACCTTGCTTGGAGTTTTCTAGCAAGTCTTTCGTGCTGGTTTCATTGTCTGTTTTGGATTCAGCGAGAAAGTTGCTTGAATGCTTTGAATTCGTTTATTGCGTTTACGGAGAAATCAGGTAATATTATGTACGTCGACATCGTCGAGGTGATCCTTTAATTGTGTTTTGAGTTGAGCAATAGTAAGATGAATGCATGTTCAAACATATCATCGGTATTCGATGAGGATTTCAGTCTGATTTTGTTTTTTACTTGTATTTTCGGTGCGAATCGAAGAGTTAACGAGGAAAACGTTGATGGAGTTGGATTGGCGGTGGACTGCGTGCAATCTTTTAATTCTGAATTCAAGAACTGTGTCGATTCTGAATTCCGTTGGAATTGGATTCATGTTTTTCATTCACCATGGACATTCAAGATACTTGTTTCATCTCGTACCGGTTAGTTACCGAAATTGGGCCTTATTCTGCAGTTTCCTGGTCGTCGAGGCTTATATCATGACTCACAATATAACGTTGATAAGTTTCATGTGGGCGCATGTCCTCATCTATTGCAGCTTTAATCACATTTGGCTGGAAAATTTGAGGCAAGTTCGGGCGGATTTTATTTATCGTTAAAAGTCAATTATAACAATTTGAATAATTTAACTCTGGCTTTGGTTTTCGAAATCTGTAGGTTGAAAAAGTCCGAGATATTTCGACACAGAATGGTCAAGGAAGGCACAGTTTCAAGAGAGGTGGTCCAAAGGAAGAACGAGGGTAAAATATTTGAAATGTTTCAGCAACTTCGAATACTCAACACGTGGTACAACGTGGAATATTCAAGAATGTTCTTTAGCATGTGCAAATCCTTCACAATTGGCCTTCATAGCTTGTTGATTTATGCTGTGATTCGGATGAGCCCGGATCTGCCATTACCAACACTATTGGTAACTTGCTTCTGGTCTTTGGGACTTTTTCCTCAGGAAATAATAGGATTTAGTTTGATGGGAAGCGTAGCCACGGAATCTCAGTGTTGGATTGATGAATGGGACGAGGTGGAGGTAGGCTGGTGGGAAAATTGTTTGCGGCGAAGTTGGCGCCCTCTAGGAATCAAAAGCGGAAAGATAATGAAACAAACGGCGGCATTACACAGCGTTTTGTTGGTTTCAAAATGTGCGAAAATGATGCTACTAGTGTGCTAATAAAGTGTCTTTCATTTGAACGGCCCAGTGGAATCTGCGGTGCTGCATCCGCAACAAAAACATTACAATGTTTGTGCTCCACCCTGCTGCTTTTCTCAGGAAACACTGGAAGATTTTTTCTTTCCATGCCCCTATCTCAGCTCCAAAGCGTCACAGCATCAATTGAGTTGCATTGTTCGATAGCTGAGATTCTATAAGCTCTCATTTGCTCTGACTTTCACCTCTGTAAACCCATTCCAAATGGTTAGGATTACATGTTTTGATTTTATGCGCACATCTGAAAATTTTTCTTTTTCATGAATTTAGAATTTGGAACACTCTCCCTAATTTTAATCGCGGAAAGCTTATCAGCTCTTATAGTGTTGTTTGCACTTGAAACCTTAAGGATTCATCCTGCTACTCTCTTGTCTGGTATATATAAATTTGCACACTCATTCCACATTTAATCATCATTGACTCCGCATGAGTTTCTTATCTGCAGCTTCAAACTTATCTGTGCAATGTAAACAAAGCTTAAAACGTCGACTGAACGTGCAAAAATTATTGTGAGGATGTATAATATACGCATGGTTTTTTCATAATAAATATAGCTACCTGGAGATGGAGGGCTTGGCTAGATCAGGAGCTGCATAAGGCGTTCTAAATCCCAGGAAATTCATTTTGTTGTATAATCAGCTTGAGGATTTTGAAGCTTTGGTATAACAGCTAATATGGTTAAAAGAAAATGTTAAACTTGGCTTGGACTTCGTTGAAAGCGGGGATGCATTCAATTGATAAGTATGACGCGGGACGAATAGGAAGTGCACTCCTCGTTCCAGTATTTGGATGAGACGATGTGCAGAAAGCCAGAGAGTATATGGGCCACAGAGTTTTGCTGCGTAGACTGCGCCCTCTGGGTACAACCTTCGAGGAGAACTTATGAATATAATAAGGCTTTCTTTATTATTTTTCAAAATTTACAAGTACTTGGCACTGACGGTGAAAACGAAGGCCGGAGATGACGACATTAAAATCTAAAGATTGTTGTAAGCGGTAATGCAGTAGCGTATGCGGCTCCAGCATGCACTTAAATTAAGTTAAATTTTGTTAAAATATAAAAAGTGTTCGCCACGTCATCTCCTCGGATTTCCCCGTATTCTTCGTGGGAACAGAATTTTGTGAAGATAGACGATTGACAAACAAAGTAAAGTCTCGGCAGCGCATTATTGTTACCTGAAGCTGCACACGGGTCAAGCGAAATGAGCTTTTAGCTTCTCCACGGATGTACGAAAGGAACTTGGTGGCTTGCATGGTTCTAAAACACATATTGGATTGGCATGAGATAAACGTTATATCTGCCCTATTTTTTTAGCCAATATTTTAAATAAACCGCATTCGCGCTTAACTCGTCCTCCAGATTGAGTGAAATCGGTTGGAAGATCATTCCACATCTGAGAGTTCAACATAGTAGCTTCTCGTACATTATGTATGCATGATTACCGATTGGTATAGTAATTTAAATATTCAGACCATGAGCGTGTTTCTCAGCTCTCATTGATTCAGTGTGGGTTCTAGATAATTGAGCGGTGGTTTGGTTTGTGTGAGTAGTGACTTTCGCATGCATTGAGCTAACGTGTGAAGTGAAATTTTGTGGCGATCCGGTTATATTAGTGAAAGAAGCAATGACTTTATAATACTTTTGGTCACAAGCTAATTGCCAAAGAAGAAGGTACAACGGCTTTTTCCTGGAATGCATTACGTAACGAAATGTTCCTTGGCTACAACAAAGTTTTGATTGCGTACGACACCGGCTGGGGCTGACGCAATTAGGACATTGCAATTCCACCTTCTAGATTCCTGATCTCGTAAGTATAATTTTGATGCCAATTAATCTGGAATTCGTATTAAATACAAAGCAATTTAAATTGGGTAAGCGGATGAACTGGATAGAGATGAACAAATTAAAAAAGTTAATACGTCAAATTACAGTGAAGTTAAGCAGAGATTTGTATGGAACAGATTTAAATACATGAAAACATCTGGATTTTGGCACGCTTGGGGGGCTCTTATAAAATACGACACAAGATGGGGAATGCAACTACTTGCATGCGGGATGGCATCCTTGGCAACCGTTTTGAAAAGGAATTAAGAGATGCGATTGATACTAGTGACCCTTCAATATTTCGGGAAATTCTTAAAAACGAGGCTACTGATGCTACTGAGGGTCTCCAATTTCTTCGAGGTTCCACTAAGGATCGGGTTTATAAACGCATCATGAAGAATTTGGCTAGTTTGGAAATGTAATTCGGGAACGCCTTTACGATTATTATTACTACAATTATGTGAGTACTTGCGTCTCCCGTTTAGCTGCTCTTAAAATACTAATAATTAAATATTGTTTTTAAAATACTTTCAGTCGCGACAATGAAGATGGATTCCGAGTTTTTTTCTGCGCAAACAAACAACTTGGAGATAATTGCAATGGCACTACACGCGGAAGTCAGTATCGCTTATACTGTACCCGTCATATGGGGATAATTATGTCTATCTCTTTGATTTCCGTGGTGCTCAGCATTGTATTCATAAGCCGCTTCTTTGGAATACCTAATTCAAGTAAGATGAGGAAGGGGTTCTAATCGGCTTTGTTTCTTAAGCACATGATTTCTCTGTATTCATGAAGGGAGGTATTAACTTTTCTGTACAGACGGCGCAACTAATTTGCAACAGTATTCTGGAACATCTTCTGGCACACCCCCAAACGATGGGTGGAATTCTTCGACAGCTGAATATGAAGAGTACATGCATACAACCGTGAACGGAAGAAAAGGAAGGATGACGACGACAACACCGGAAGTAACGACTCATGAAGACGAAACTGTTTCACAGGTCCAATGCCCGCTTCCCCAAGATGAGTTGAAGGGAATTCAACTGTCAGAAAATGTGATAGGACATTCATCTAGAGGTTCAAAAGGTTACAACACCAGGGTTCTGCAATTGAGTCCCTCGTCTAATATTATGAAGTATCGGTCTGGAGATGGGTCATGCGAGTTTTCCTCTGGCAAAGTTGATGTTCTTAATAATACGATGACACTGTTAGGACTACGTAGTGATTCCAAGTCAATGAGAATCTTAAATATTCATGCGGAGGCTGTGCCAAAGATCGCAAAGATCATTGCATTTCCAAACTTGGAAATTCTACGAGTTCAAGTCCCTTTGTCACAGTGCGATACATTTTTCGCAAATTTCAAATTCCCGAATCTTAAAAGGTTAATTTTTGAGGCAAACATTGGAAAACTGACTGACGGAATTGACGTTTTTCGTGGTCAGTTTTTCCAGAAACTTGAACATGCTGAACTATCGTTTTCAAACACGGGAACACGAGTCCTTGGTGATGCAGAAATCATTAAATCTGTTGGTAATATCGTTGCTGGTTTGGCGAAGGCTGCTCCTAATACAGAAAATGTTGACATAGCTGTCCATATTCCTGTGTGGAAAGTGGAACATCTCAAGGCCAGCTTGTTAAGACTGGTACCGAATCTAAAGATTAATTACAAGTACGTGCAAACGGAGTAGAATTGTAACAATGTATCTAGGGGTGTACTTGCTTAGGTACGTTACTAAGATAAGGTTAACATGTATTCAATCTCATAAATGTAAATAATTCTGTATGTAAATAAATTAAATGTAAGTAGTAAAAACATTTATAAAAAACACACACAAGGATTCAAAATTTTAATTCTTCGGGCCTGTTTTTTCTGAGTTGAGTAGCTGGGAATGTGATACACACATGTGTTCATGTGTTGATTCGATGATTGCGAATTAAATGGTCAGCATTCCAGTATCTAGTAATTACCAAATGAGCTTATGCACGAGGCGAAACTTTGACATTGTAATAGCAAGTACCGATTTGACGCCACTATGCTATAATGTAAGCTAGCTAAATATTTATATATATTAAACTGGGGTTGGAGAGAAACTTGGAGCTAATGAAGTGGGAATACTGGTATTTTAGTTTTCGAGTACATGTGTATATCCATACTGTGACTCGGTACATTTATGTTAAATTATAATTAAATGAAAGAAGGTATTAGAAACTGAAATACTGGGACCAGTGATGAAAATAACTTGCACAACATGTCAAAATTAATGGCCATTGTTTCATTCAGTTTAAAAGTCATATGGATAACTAATGATATTGCTAAATTTTGCAATCACATGCTTGTGACATCCTTTCTCTGTGGATTAGAGATAACAAGGAGTTTCCATAAGAGCTTATGTATTAATATAATTGTGGTAAAGTAATTGCTCATATGCTTAAATTATAAGGATACATGATTGGGGAGTGTAAAGAAGTCTTCAAAAATTTGAGATTGAGTAAAGGTCTGCTGGAGTTTACTGTCACTCAGAGACTCAGATAATTTTACGTCCAGGCTATCTGCTTTAGTTTTATTTCCTTACTACAGTGCAACTACCAGTCATAGTCACAGAAGTACAAAAATGGAATGGGATACATACATATTAAAGCAGAATCATAATATGAATAGCTCAGATGTGTAAAGTTGCGCTAAAAATTCGCAAAAAACTTTGGTTTTTTAAAATAACTCAGTGACGAATTGAATCCGAATTCAATTCAAATTACTGTAAGCAGTTAGATACTACTCCTGTGACCTCATAATTGCAAGAACAGAAGTTCGATTCTATGCACTGAAGTGATTATGATGGGATTCTTCTTAAAATTCTCTAAAATTCTACTAGGTTTCAAATTTCTGGTGCTATTAGTCACGCATTTATGGGGAAAATTCTAAAAGCGAGAGACCTGGATGTATAGTTTTGTGAGTGGCTGTATCTTACGTTACTTAAATAATCTAATGAGCATCCAGATGAGTAAATGCATGCCAGTTAATTTGGATTATTTTTGCACGAAACTGAAAATGAAGGTAATTGCATAAAGCTTTGGTGTGACTTTTTCCCAAGGAAAATGTGACATGGTACGTAGTTGGTGTGTTGAATAATTGAATACGATTGTACGAACTTATGATTAGTAGTGGCTTGCTAATCATAAGTTTGGTCACCCTCTTCATGGCGGGCTTTTGCATTGTCGGCTCGATTCGTTTACAGGGGATGGTTGGATTTATGTTAGGTACTATTGGATTAGTTGTTGCTGTATTTTTGGTGGTGGAGCTAAACTATTGCGCAAAACTGCATGAAAAGTCATTAGATTTTCTTTGCGCCTCTGCCTCTTTCTTGGGTAGGAGAAGCCAGAATTTTAAGCGGCTGGAATCATTGCAGGGCATTTTCTGTAAGCTGGGTGCTTTCTGTTGTATATGGAACTATATAGTGTTATTAGTTTGCAAATATATTATCGATTTAGTTTCGCAATTGCTCCTTCTCTCACAAAAGCGAGCTTCTGATGAATAGTGTGTGGCCTGTAGGAGGACACGAGGATGGTACTGAATTTTAGTTGATATGAACGGAATAAGTATAGGCTAACCTGTGGTTAGTATTACAGTTGAAGTATTATCTATATTACTTAGAAAGAAGTAAAACTTGCATGTAAATACGGCATAGTGTTTAACAAAGTTGCATTATGTCACGTGGAACAGCATCATGACGATTTTGCAGATTGACGCAGAAAATGTGAAAATATATGGGTATTGATGTTTATTAGGCTAGAACAATCTAGAAGTGGCGACGCTGAAAAGTATCAAAGAATGAAACGATTGTCGTTAAGTTGAATTGCATTAAAATTAAAACCCAGTATGTTTCGCATACACATGATTTTACTCTGAACTGAGCCCTGACGTTGAACAAGTTGCCTTTGTTAATCTGTCTTGGTGAATTATAGTTGGGTTTTGACTTTGACGGGACGGCAAACAGCTGATGATTTCGTCTTGATTTTGTTTGATAAAGGCGCAAGGGTGGGAGTAATGCCATGCATGGCGATAGCCTTACTACAAATAAAAAAGGATCGCCATTTTCAAAGACCGATCGTAGTTCCATATCATTCTTATCTAAAAGCTGAGGCTTTTCAAACATTGGATTGAACGAGGGACAAAAAGAATGATGTACGAGAATTTGGTGAGATAGGCACTGCTGGAAGAATCTAGAAAGTCTGTGGGAGGTGGCGAGTGAGTGAACCCCCCCCCCCTGCAAGAACGGATGATGCAAGTTAATGGATGATCTCTGTAATTGCAATGTCCTTATGTAAAGCTAAGCGATATAAGATAGGTGTCAAAAGCTTTTTATCTACGTTTGGTGGCACATATGCTGTGCTATGCATGGCAGAAAGTATGACTTGAGCAGCTTCAGCATTACAAGCATGACGTGTCGCTCATTGTCTGATTTTGAAACTAGAGGGTTAGAAAACGGGAAGTTTTCAGCTATTACGGTATTTAAGATTTAAAATATATATAGGAAGGATCTGCAACAAAGAAATTATGGGAAACAATTGGATATACGAACGCCGAGAAAAACGGCTGCGATTTTTTTCTATCCCGGAACTGAAGGAAATTGCAGCAGGAGAAGGAAAAGACAAGGAAATTGCAGTTAAACTACTTAACGAAGTTTCCAGCCTGCAGAATTGGAACGAAACGTCTAGGTACGGTATTCACATGAAATTTTTAGCAGCAGAATTTTAGTACGTGTACACAGTTTAATTTTTAAAGTGGGTGTAACATATGCCTATTTTTTCAACAGCTTCCAGGATGTGGCACATCAGTGGAGGAGGACGAAAATCATGTTAATAGTTATCCTAGCTCTGGTATTTACTGGAGGAATTGGTGGTCTATGTACAGGTACGAACAAAACTTGAATTCTAAAGCCCAAGAATGTACATGTTTGGATATATTCTCCACGGAACACGGAGTTGACTTGGATCTTGGCTTGAGTTGAGATACTTAATTTACTTTGTAGGAATTGCATATGTCTACACCGGAAACGCCGAAACGGCTGAAGAGCAACTTGTTGTAAATGATGAGACCTCCAAGACAGTTGAAGCCCCGACCTTGGCACCAAGGAAAGAGAGAGACCGTGATTTCATGCTTTCCAATAACAGCAAGGAAGATGGCGCTATGGTCTCTGCTCACGTATCCGGAGATGAACTTGACGACGCGTCTGCCGTTACCGCTAGTTATGCTGCACAATCAGAGAAGCATCCTACTACCACTTCTGAAAGTATTGGGAAACCAGGCTCTGGGGGACGTAAAAGTAAAACAAGACAGCGCTTACCAACAGAGAAGGACCAGCAGACGTTTGGATTTTCGGGAGGGGGAAATTCGGCTCCACTGTGTACAACTCCAGTAGTAGCCCTGAATGTAACGGGGCTGATTATTTTGAAGACGGATTGTATAAGCAGAGGAAGATACAATAGCAGTTACTATTATTTTTCTGCAAGGATCAACGACGATTTAACGCTGGAAAGTGTAATGATACTAGGGAATGAGGAATATGCTGGAAACTTGTTGTTCCTTGAAGTAGAGTCGGGATCACAAGATTCTGAATGCTTGGATAACGAAGCCCTAGATGAGTTAGGGCGAATTAACTTTAGCTCGTTGATTGGGATTCGAACCCAAGTTACCAAAGGTTGTAGCGACTTAGCGTTTGAAATACTTGGGAAACTTGAAGCACCGAATCTAAACCTCGGTGTGTTTGAAAACGTGCATCTGCATTGTAACCATGATTTAATGTTTACTCAAATGCTGGAGAAGATTAGTTTCGAAGTAATTCGTATTGTTCCAGCGGCGTTTCCGGTTGAGTATGATTGCAAGATTTTTGAAAAGGTAGAGTTTAGAAAGGCGCGTCAAATAACTGTAGAATTGACAGCTTACAGAAACAAGTATGAGAAGGGAACCCTTGGAAAATATGTTGGAAAGATGCTGAATGAATTGGCTGATGGATTGAGTTATAGGGGAAGATTAAGTTTTGATAGTCGAAGAGCATTTGATGTTTGGCAAGTGGAAGATTTCAGTAGATCTCTGATGAAGCTAGATGTAGCTAAAATTGGTAAAATTAGACTCGGTGTAACGACGGGGGTAATCCAACGATCAAGCTTTACGAGACTGAAGGAAAAATTAGGTGAGAAGCTTGAGGTGCAGTTTTTTGAAGGTTAAGAATTGTTTGTGATTGAGTTATTAGAGCTCCTTAGAAAACCTGGTAAGAATAAGTAGGGGGTCGGATCCTGAATCCGGCCCCCTACTTATTCCTACCAGGTTTTCTAAGGAGCCCTAATAATTCACAAAATTAGGTTAGTTTAAAATTAAGTAAATTAATAAAGGTCTAAAAAAATTAAAAAGAGTGTGTTACATGATGATTATAAATGGAATAAAAGTACCGCTTTCGTTTAATTGTACTTAATATGAAGCCATATTTTCCTGCAGTGTCATAAAAAAGCATTTTATCTCAAGCGACTTGAGGGTACATATGCTATCCGAATTGCAAATGTTATTTTGGCTGACGAATGAAAGCATGAAATATTTGTCAGTATGTTCTTGCAATTCGTTCCAGTCGCAAAACATAAGGGGCTGTAACAAGCAAATCAAGGCAGAAGCTTAGGATACTATTGTTTATTGGTGAAACTAAGTTGGATTGAGAGTGTAGGTAGGATCTAGAAAGATGTGGAAAATCAACGCGAACCCACTTATGGATTTCATACCGTAAACACTTGAGATCATACTCGCAAATAAAGAAATAGGTTGCCCAAGGAGATAAGATAATGGCAAGCCAGAATTTTGACCAATGGAGAGATGGGGACGTGGAAGAGAAAATTCTAGAAGTTTTGCAAGCATCACGTGATAGTGGACGTGGAGCTATTTCCAGGGATGGTGTGCTGCTTTGATAGCAGAATTTTTCGTGAATCTAACAAAATGAGCAAACGTTTAGGCAGCTGGCACCAGTCGCGAAAAGAGATTAGAGGTTACACCTATTATAACCAGAACTACCTTCAGGTAAGCTATGTATCTATAGTGTTTTGCCAACTTGGTTTAACTTGGTATTGCTAATCGTTTTAATTTATAACTTAAGTTGACTAATTATTTCGTCATGCTTGCATCCGCAGCTACAGTTCATTAACTATGAACGTTGATTCGAAGAATAAGCTAACTGGTTGGTTTGCTAATCGTTGTCGAAGGGACAGCTTCCTGCATTTCACCCTTCCTGAACTAGGGAAGCTCAGTGAAGAAGGAGGCAAGGTCGGGGAAAGAGCGAAGAAGCAAATCCAAGAATTAGAATATTGTGTAACAAGGTAATATGCTAGCTTTTACTTGAATGTCTAGATGCGGCTAGGTTTAATACAGCAGAGTAGAAGCTATAATATAGTTTTTAATTATTTCAGCAACGAGAATTTAGAAGAAAACGAGGAGTGTCATCAGTCACCGATCAACACTGACGACTCGTCAACGAAACTTGGACAGTGTTTGACTCGGAAAAAGTGCAATATGAAGGTCGTTTGTTGTATCCTATTTCTTGTGCTATTCGGGACGATTAGTGGCGGTAAGTTGCTAAATAATTTATCCTCAAATAACTTGGTTCAACAGTGGTAGCAGTAGGGGTTCAAAGGTCACTTGCAGGTAGAAGATTGCGCAAGTATCCGCTTAATCAGTTGCAAATTTTAAAGTTGCTCTTGTTATCTTTTGTGATAATAGTTTCCATCAGCGTCAGACGTCGCAGCCTAAGAGAAGATGGCCTTAATGCTGGCTATAGTTCAAACATGAGCTCCGTAGAACTGGACAGCAACACAACAACAAAATCCAGCGTGTCTGCTAGTAATGAAAGTTTGACGGGCAACTACAACGAAACCACGACCCCTGGTGGTGATGCCATCCGCGGATTCTTAGAAGAGCAACCAGAGCAAGGCCTTCCGCAAACTGCTGAGCAAAGGACGGAACATGCAATTTCAACATCATCACTTCCCTTGAAGAAAGTCAGGCGAGGAGCGCCCCCGCCCCCTTACTGGAGGTACTCTGCAGCTGATTCCTACAAGTACGGGATACCACTGTCGACTCAGGCTCCATCTTGCGTCGTTACTTTAAGCAACTTTACTGGTATAGCCGTCGAGAAACGGAAGTGCGCCTACAGCTCTGGACACCATCGAACCTATGAAACAGCAACGGTGAATTCAAATGCTAACGAAGCTAGTGCAATGGAGTTTGTAAGGATACACGCTAGAACATTACATCTTCTCAGTCTTGAATCCATTCATGAGTGTATGGATTCAAGCGTTCTAGATGTGCTGAAATCGGGAGCGTTACCTCAGTTGCGTGGCGTCAGGTTCGAAGTTCCCAAGGAATGCACAGACCCTACCTTTGATGCAGTTTCTGAATTCAAGGCTAAAAACCTGAAGCTAGCTAAATTTGAAAATCTGCACTTGTACTGCGATGAGGCGGATTCGCTATTTAACCTATTAGGACAAAAAGATTTGGAAAGGATTAGTTTAAATTTAGCAAGCGTACCGGAAAAGGGGTGTAGCTTTTTTGGTACGAGAAAGTTCCGCTATCTAAAAGCCGTTAACGTTACTTTATTACCTACCAGAAACAATAAGAGAGATTCGGAAATTGTTGCAAAAAGTTTTGGTAAATTTTTAATTGATTTGCAAAATTTAGGAAGCGGGAAATCCCGTGTGAGCTTTTACAGTGAAGTAGTATGGGGTAGGTTTGACTTGCGTGCTTTTAGTAGGGCTATGACAAGGGTCGATGCCGAGAAAATAGGAAACGGATACCTTAGAATTGCGGGAAGTGAAGGAGGAAACAATAGTGTTAGAAGGAAGGAGGAGAGAAGTGTTCGTCATCTCAAGACGAATTTGGGTGAGGAGCTCAAACTTGAGGTTGTAGAATTGGAAGAAAAAAATATAAAATCCTAAAAAAAATTAGTGAGTAGAAAAAAATGGTCCTAACTGGACCATCTCTCAATGTACCAAAACAAACAAAAAACTTACAAAGATAGACTCATGGATCTCAAGGATTTTTGTAATCGCTGATTGCGGATGTTTTTGATTTCTAAATACTTATAATTAATTTCTCTTGTTGTTAATACTGATGCCTGAAAGCAGATGTTAGAAAACCTGGATCCTGAATCTAAACGGCAATATTATCTCTAAACCTATTTTACGCGTAATGGACTATGCTGAGGACAGCTGAGCGTCATGCTTTCCTCTGTATAGCCACTAATCTAGATACTAGCACAATATTATATGTACCGCCATCTGGAATGGTTTTTAAAAGCGCAATGTTGCTTGAAAAGTTTCCAGGTGGTACGGTTAAAAATATTTTTATCTACCCATAATCAATTGTCATTGCCTAAGAATCTCTTTGGTAAAGATCTTGTATAATTTATTACATGTAAAACTACAGAGGAATGTATGAAATGTTTTGATTAATTTATAGTAATACTGAATATTGTTGTGACACGTACATTTTGTAAACTTGTGTTCAAGCGTGCTAAACGAAATCGTTGTTATTTCAGTTTTTAAATATATATAGTCTGAAGCGACAATTTATCTTGGTATGGTAAGCTAAGAGATGATCGTGGATGACTGATTAAAACACCGCCGAAGTTCAATTACTTTCACTTGTCATTGATTTACGCTGCATCAAGTATCACGAAGTTTGCCTAGTATATACAGGACAGTAAGGGCGTGAACAATGTCGCTAGGATTTTGGGCTCTATCGTCGCTATTACCTGAAATTTGTAGTGATTAATGTTAGTGCATTCGGCAAATTAAACAGTGTTACCATTGACTACTACAAGCTCAAGACCAGAGCTAGCGTATAAGCCCTGAAGAGGAGGAGAAGCGGATGGATAATGATGGGACAGGTATGGTAGACAGGTACAGTCGAGGAAAAAACGTTGAATCTTTTGCAAACGTTTGAGCATTTGAAATAATTATGATTCATTGTTTGTTTTGGAGAAGAATCGGATGTAATTGAGGTCAACAAGGCTTCATCCACAGCTCTGGAACCCGTTTCTATCTTTGAATGGACTTTGACCCGTCGTTTATGCAGTAGGTTTATCTCATTTTAGGAAGCTCATATACTGTATGATAAATGATAGCGATGGGGGTTGAGTCCAGGCATAGTCAAACATTGAGCATGTGATTTTATCGTACGAGCTAATATGGCTTGAACGTTTCGACGTTGATGACGTTCGTTCGTGGAGTCCATCACTCGTCCACAATTCGCCTATGGTTGGATTGGAGTGACTGAATGGTGAAGCACACGTCGCATTAATAAGGGAGGAGGAAGGATAGTCGGTTTGGATGATCGGATTCAATTTGTTGTTGATTGTGAAATTAATTTGAATATTGCGTGGAGGTTTCCGGGTAATGTGAGTATTTGAATTAATGGGCGTTAACCCGTTAGATAATGACTGATTCAGCAATTCATTATGTGTTACGCATACATTATTAGGCTTAGGCTGGTGGTTTTCGTAGTGAACATTGTGAGAAGATTTGGTGAAGTGAGGGTGGAGAAATTTTTACATAAAAGGATCACCCATAAAGACTTGGGAGACATAACAATTGCTTCTGGCCGGCGTCTGGTCGAAGGAGAAAGTCTTCCTGTGCATTGGTGAGCAAAGCTATTGAAAATGGGTTGGTCACATTTTATTAATTTTCCTACGCAAGTTTTGACTCTCTACTATTCTCAACTCCTTTTTAAACGAAAAGTCATAGGTAAATTACAGAGTCTTACCTTAGCGATACGGTGCGTGTATACTAACATGGACTGATATTTTTTTGTAATTGCAGTATAACCTGTTCCTGGAATTTAAAAAAGATTTACATTTACGGAAAAACCAGTTATGCTAAACCGGATCTTTACTTTGCATTTAATCTTTTTTTGGCGAAATATCCCGGTTGGAGCATCATCTTATTTGCATCTATCGTTGCAATTGTCATAAAAATTATCGTGTTTATTATTATGAATTTTTGCGCGATACTACTAGTCTTGGGTACGTGCTTGTTTTATTTTCTAAAGGTTTAATCTAATCATTAAAACGTCCATTCAATCCTGCTAAGTCATGGGACCAAATAGTCCACCTGACCTGGAATACCGAATGGTCGGTATTTTTCGTCGTATCTATATTGCTTTGAGATGATAAGCTTTTCAACACACAGAGTAGATTGCCAATCAGCTGCCAGCTGCAATGTAGATATATTGTAAGGGCAGTTTATTTAATGAATTTCTAGGTCTCCGTGACAATTGCGGGCCAGTGATCTCTGAAGAGACTACCACGGCGGACCCCACCTCTTATACGGCATCTATCAATCCATGGAGCTCAACGGAAAGCCCGCGGAATAATTCCTTCAAGGATGCGATGGAATATGGAAGCGGGTACGACGGAATAGTTACTGCCACATCTCCTGCAGAATCATCGATGGAAGTGTACAAGAAACTGGGTGAACCAGATACGGCGATATCTGTTCGTGTGGGGCCCAAGAGCAAGAAACAAGAAGAGGTCACAGGGCAAGATAAAGAAGGATTGTCATCCACCCCTGACACGTTCATCCCTGAGGCTACCGAAGAATCTTCCACAAGAAAACCGAGACGGGGGCCATCTACACAGTTCTGTGCGAGTACATTTGAGGATTTTGGTCTACAAGTGCCCTCTGCTGACTGGAGGGAACGATACAGTTGTAAAGAGAATCCTCTGGTGCTGGATGGGATGATTGTAACAGACCATTCCTACGAAATGAGCGGGAGGAAGTATTTCTACAGAAGCGTGGTTTTAACTGATCTGTGCTCAAAATCAGGACTAAGAATACTTAAAAATTATGCTGGAGGTGTACGAGCTTTGAAGATTGTAGCAGAGTTTGATTGCGTGGATTATAGCGTATTGAATGAGCTTTCAGAGATTGAATTTCCGGAGTTGCGGTGGTTACTTGTGAAAGCTCCACCTTTTTGTTACGATCCTCTCTTTTCTAGTTTAGCCAAGTTGAAAGCTAGGATGTTCAAATGTTTCAAGATGGATGAGCTTCAAATCAGTACGGTGCGTATGGTAGAGTTAACTAGATTCCTAAGTTCACGGAAAATTGAAAATATTATCATTAGTGTTAAATCAGCCAGCGAAAGCGAAACAGGTAGCGAGGATTGGTTTGAAAGGAGGAAGCTAGAGGGCTTGAAACATGTTCAGTTGTTCTTCTTAAATCAGGTTAAGCCCGTTAATGAAGCTACACAGGTGGAAGCCGTTGTTAACTTGGTTAATAGCTTTGGAAATGCGGCTACACAGTTGAGCTACATTGATGTTTACGAACAAGCTCCAATTTCAAATGATTCGATTCAAGAGATCGCAAACCGTATTTCGAAGAGTGCTAGGAACGTTTTGAGAAACTTCGAAGTGGCGTTAAAAGCAGATAGCTGGGAGGAAATCGATTTGAAGTTTTTAAAGAAATTTGTAGGGCAGCATGTTCAAATCAATGTGACTTCAGACGCTGGTTTAGGTAGCTGGAAACGTCTTACGAATTTGGTTTCTCCTGATAAGTTTAATAAGCGGTTAGAAAGCATAGTCGTTAAAGTATTTAATACTAATATTGTTGATTTTAGTACCATAAATTGTATAACTTCTCACTCGACAAGAACTGCAGAATATACAATGTTTAATTGCACTTTGCGGTAGCACTTGTTTTAGTTGTAGTGAATTTAAATCAGTATTTATGTATTATGTACTTTTGATGTAAGTTATCATTATACTTTTAGACCCTTTTCTAGATTGTAAACAGAATAAATGCTCAAAGTGATTTTCCTATTTTTTTTTTTGCAAATGTGAAAACAGGTGCTCAACTATAGCGGACAAGTAATAAAAGGAGCAAATCTGAACCTTATGCATATGCATGCAGACGTCGTTACAAAGTCTAAATTGCTGGCACGACGTAAAGTTATAATAGTAAAAGGAGGGCGAAGGGCGCTTAAGACTCTGTAATTTCAGTATCGAAATGGTCGCATACGTTCTTGATAATTTTGCTAAAATTGCATGTTGTGCTGCGTCCGGTTGATGACGTTTCAAAATTGGAGTTGAATCAAGTAAAGGAGGAGTAATGTCGCCTGTTTGAAGAGTTGTCTTTAGGATGGCTTTCAAGAGTAAAATTTTCAAACGTTTTAGACGCGCCACATAATTTGAGTAGTGTATATTTGGGGATTTGATTGTTTCAAAACAGTACATAATTAGACTCCCAAGAGCCTATCTATTAGACCAATTAAAGCTCCGAGGAAGCTATTTCGTGAGGAAAACGTTGTTTATTCAACTTGCATTTAAGCTTGCATGGTCGATGTTGACGACGGTAGACGCAATCAAGAATTTGGAACCTTTAATTAATTTGATTTACATCACATCGGTCGTTCTTGGGACAGGAAGTTATAGATTGTTGTGCAGGACGTTCTTGAGTTTGAACGGGACTGAACTAAAATAGTAGAAGTGGACTCACGTTGGCTAAGGATGACACAGAAGGGCGGCGAGAACCTCTGAAATATTGAAGGATGGAAGAGAAATATTTTAAAATGTATGGAAATTTCCTCCGAATTTTCTTCCAGTATTTCTTTTTTGCAATTGATTTTGATCCGAAGCGAAAAAAATTCACCGGGTGTAAATCAACAGTTAAGCTGCAAGTTTTTTGTACGAAAACAGTGCTCTTCTCCTTTCATTTTTTGTGGCTATTCCGGAATACTCATTTAGGGTTCTTACGAGGTGACAGGACTAAGCTTACAAGCTCAATCGTAGTTGACCTAATTTGGCTGTTACTGTCTGCGTTAAGTGGCGGGTATCATTGGGTTTATCTTCTAAGGCGGAACAGCCTCCCAACTGTTCTGAATGCGATCATTCACTTTCCGAAGGGTCGAGGTAATTATTTGTTTTATACTAATATGGTACTTAAGTCTGAGAGACAAATGGTAGTCAAGAAGGAGAACGAACTCACACATAAGAAAATAAAACGACGATTCTTGACCAGGGAAACCAAAGAGGCTCGACAATGCGAGCATGAATTTGTCGAAAATATCGTTCAAGTATTATCTTTTGCTATGGCCCTTGATTGTTGGAAATAATACAATGTGCATGAGCGGCATGTTCCTAGTTAACCCGGCGCAGAGTCGATACGTTCACACTGCGCTTCCGGAAGGATTTCAGAAATACTGGTGGAGCTATGTGATATGCTTCGCTGCTGAAGTTTATATTATGTTAACTGGCTTTATTGCTGTGGCTGCTGTTATCATTCAGATTGCCTTCTACGCGGATCTAACCAACGATTGTTTGAATGAACTCAGGTACTTGAGCGGATTTTACTGAATCGGCGATTTAGGCTCAGTTAAATGTTTGTTTGTATTATGCAGGGACTTGTGGATGACCTTGGAGGAACGAGAAAATACTGTAGTGTATATTCAACAAGAATACGGCAAAATTAGGTTACTCAATCGATGGTACAACGAAGAATTTCATAAAACGTACTTTTTGCCTTACATCGCCTCCATGCTTGCGATTCATTCCATGATATGCTACTGTAGTCTGAGAATGCACGATCTGCTCCCTCTGGGGAGCCTGTGCATAATAGTTTTTTGGTCAATCGCCATGTTTCCTCTTCAAATTGTCATGTTCAATTTAATCGGGAATATGCACAGCGAATCTAGTAAATTGCTTAGAATATTTCAGCTTCTAGAAAAAAAATATGTTTGCTAAAAGGAGGTTGTTGCGGCTGCGACCGGTTGGAATTCACGAAAGAAGTGCTGTTCGCCGAGTAGGGGTACTACGTAACACTCTCCGCGTCTTTAAGTGTTCTAGAACATTGCTCATAATCTGTTAGATTGATATCGGGGAAATGTGTGAGCAAACTTGTAATTTAGCTGTTTTATTTTCCCAGATCCTTAAATTGATAATTGTATAAACTTCGTGGCAGTTGCAGTAGCATGTATACATATGTCGTTTATTGGCATCGTTTAATGATTATTTGATAACAGCATGGACGTCACGCAAATAAACTTGCTAAACGGATATCTTCGATCCGGAAATTACTGAATTGGATGTAGTCGTAAGACCCTTATTGTGTCCGACTCAGCCATGAACGGCATGGACTGAAGGGAGGACTGAGAGAAAGAACCCGGTTTAATTAATGAGAGTGCTGCTGGTCTAGCTTTTGCCCTCGGAAACAGGTGCGGTAATTTGTAACATTAAGCATGCTCCACTGGAGGAAAGCAATGAACGCACTTAAAGTAAACTGTCAGAAGTTACGGAGCTATGACTATTTTAGGTGCAATGTAAACTGATTGGTCAGTGTGACTTCTAATTTGCAACGGGATTCCCTGTCGTCGTATATTTCGGTCTTATATTTTTAGTCGATAGGTGGGGTTAGAATCCAGAATTGCCAGAATGCATTCATAAAAAGAATTTGAAAATATGCGTGAAAAGTATTTCAAGTTATACGTGAATTTGTTGAAGATATTTTTTAAGTACTACTTTTTCTTATTCACGCATAACAAAAATTTAAACATATTTGGCGGTAGCGATTCGAGAGTGAGATACAGGTTATTTTCTGCCAAGGTGGCGCTGTTCTCGGGGTATTTCTTGTGGCAGTTGATTAACGTAAGCTTCAGGCTTATGAAAAACAAGAAAGGCGTAGGAGGGGTGACGAATGCGGTGATTTTAGATTTATTTTGGTTGTTCCTGGCGTCTCTTAGCCTTTGGTATCATTTAGTGTTTCTTCTAGAAGGAGAGAACGTTTTATCTGGAATTAATGCACTGATTCACTTTTCCTACGGCAAAGGTAACAGTTAACGGATATTTTATCTGAAAGTTATTAGTTTATTTGTAAAAGCTTTGAAGCGTGTATCTACCGAAATGTAGCTTTAATTACCTTATAATAAAATATTAAAGATCTTTCTCTTTCGAGAAAGTTCTATTTAGAAATGATATTTGTCAATGATGTTTGTCAGGTACTAACAGACAGAATTGTAAATCTATAGGGGGCGATAATTCTAAGGAAAATAATACTGAAACGTTTTGGACGCAAGTGTCAAAATCCGCTCTGAAGATCTACATAAGAGGCTGGCCAGTTGCTGTTGTTTGTAATACCGTGAGTACTACTGCAGTTTTTATATTCGATCCGTTTGCAAGCAGGTATTTGTACGCATGGCTGCCAGAGGGCGTTCGCGATTATGGGCTGATCTTTGGATTAAGCTACTGTGTGGAAACTTATTTGCTGTCGACAGCATTCATCGTTATAGCCGTTCATATTATTCATCTTGGCTTCTATGTTAGCGTATTAAACGATAGCTTGGACGAAATCAAGTAAGTTTAGCGAAAGCTATAATGAAGAAGGCGTTACGATGACACTGTGCTTCACACTCGAGGCTTCGATATCTTATGTATGCAATGTTTATGTATGCTTTAGAGATTTTAAATTGGCCATGCAAGACGACAAAGAACAACTGAAGCTGTTTAACGAGGAATACAATCAAATCCGAACTCTTACTCGATGGTTAAATGAAGAATACTATACTAGTTTCTACGTATTTCATGTCCTTTTTATGCTTGTGTGTCATGCGATAGTCATTTACTGTAGTTTGAGGATGCATAATATACTTCCGGTTTGGACGCTATCAGTTATGGTGTTCTGGGCAATAATTATGTTTCCCATACAAGTTATTATGTATACGTTAATAGGAAATGTCAATAGTAAATCCGGTAGACTTGTAAAAACTGTAATTGCAGCTCAGCATAGAACTCTCTTGGCGAAAAGGCGAATGATGTACATAAAGTCTGTTGGAGTGGAACGTGGTTCGATGGTGACTCGAGTGGGGGCGCTGAGAAATATCTTGAGAGTTTGTAAATGGTCCAAGACGCTTTTGATTATGTTTTAAGGGAGTTTGGTCAACTAAGGAGGACAAAATTTGTCTCAAAAAAGTGTATAAAATCTGAACTAGATTGAATAAAACCTATTCTAAATTCTAATAACGTTACTTCAAAAAGATGGCCATGCTCGATTCGATGGAAGCGAATGTTATTTGTCCTACTGTGACTGTACGTGGAGAAATTATATGTGGGGAGGCCTTTTAAATGTAATTATGGCATACTTTGGAGAATCGGAAACAGATGAGGTGACAATTATCCAGAGATTCTCAACTAAAGAGCGGTGTTATTGCCAGCTAGAGTTTATTTTCGTTACTCATCAAATATCGTAGTTGATGGTTGTAAAAAAACTAGCTTCAGCATGGCATCCGCATATAATATTGTATGCACCTCTTGAGTGCACCTCTTCACACTGAGCACAGAGTCCCTTGGTGCCAGCGCTACGAGTTGAAGGTATGCACGTGGGACTTTAGTCGCACAAAAACGTACTCCGCAGTGTTGATCGGCAGAACTGGGCACTCAACCAGTCCTCGGCATTTTGTGTGAATTTCGACGAGACAAATATAAAATACGAGGTTAAAAAACATAGTAAGGGATTCATCTTAAAGTTCCTGGTATACTTTAACGGAAATTGCCATACGCACATCATGGACCTCTTAAATGGATCTAGTAACTTGGAACTCAAAACGAAAAACCGAGCAGATTTTATTCAACAGCTAACATTCTTCAAAATCTTGAGGGAATTACCCGAATTTTTCTTTTCGGAAATCAACATCGCAATTGTGAAAGGTTAGATCAGATTTTACTAAACTGAATGACACCTTGCCTTGTGACTGTTGATCAATTTTCCATGGTATAGTTAATTGCCTGTTTCTTTTTGTCACATAGGTTCGACTGGAGCAATTGTTGTGACTAAAAAAGATGAGGTCTTTGCTGTTTCTACGGAAGTCCGGAAGTTTCTTGGCTACAACCCTGGGCCTGGATCAGGGACTGATAACAGAATATTCCGGTTAAATGATCTATGTAATCGGGGAATTATCGGTATGGTAGTTTTTGGCACTGGTCCCTTTTATAACTTCCATAGACCCTTGTGTGCACCATACTCAAGATGCAAGACAATGGGATTGTAATAACATGGCTTGTGATTCAGGTATAGCCATGGGGTCGCTACATTTTGCTGCGTGGACCGAAAGCGGCGAGGTTTGGGTATGGGGAGCCAATGAAAGTGGACAACTGGGCGTTGGGCATGCGAAGCCTCTGGAGCATCCTGAAGTTGCCAGAGGAGATCTCAAGAGAGAAGTGGTTGTGAAAGTTGCCTGTGGAACGGGTCACACATTGTGCTTGACCAATGATGGAAAAGTTTATGCCATGGGTAGCAACAGTTATTACCAGATTACGGCTGCTGTTGGAACTAAGACTACGCTGTTGCCTTTCCTAGTTCTGGGATTTCCCAAGGCTATGTTCGTTACTGATGTTGTTTGTGGTCCAAGCACGTCGTTCGCTGTTACAAAAGATAGATCAGTACGATTTAAACTTGCTCCTCGGAAGTTGGAAGGCAGTAAAATGTAATATTTTTGTGAGATATAATGTTGTTGAATTACGAAATTCTTTGTGTTCATAGGTTTTAGCTTGGGGTTTTAATACAAGCGGTCAAGCTGGAACTGGAATAACCGATTATGGAGGCTTCGTTAACACAGTGTGTCTGCCGACTAAAGTAGCCATCAATGGAAAGGTGATTAAAGTAAGTACGGGGGTTTCGTATTTGAATTTGTCGATTATACATCAATTCTTTTAAAAACAGGAATTAGATACTTGTAATTAAGTGAAAGCTTTTGTCTTAGGTTGTATGCGGAATAACACACTGCTTAGCGCTCACTGAAACAAACGAGGTGTACACCTGGGGAACCGAGAATACTGTCCTCAGTCGAAATCCCGAGAAGCTTCAGTTCGAAGCTGACAGAATAGAAGATGTGGCAACTAACGGAAACACCAACTTTTGTAAAGAGGCTGGCAAAGTTGTAGTTTGGGGCAGTGGATGGGAGAGCAACTACATAACATTTGCAGAACGGAAAGTCACAAAATTTCAGAGCATCGAAGAAGCGATAGCATCCAAGGCTATGTCAACCTCCGAATTGATGCGTTTTCTTCATGATCAGCGGGAAACGCAGCTAGGTCTGCTTTCAGTTTTCAATCAACCGGTACGTGTTCACAATTTTCAATTTTCCCCAGAAAATAAGTTCTCCCTCGCATGTTACGGCATAAGTTAACTTACGTTGATGAAAATCTTTTACAGTATTTACTGGACTTGGAATTCGAAGTGGAAGGGGAAAATTTGAAAGCTTCAAAATATCTGCTTGCAGTTCGCTGTGACTACTTTGCGAAAATGGTCAGTGGTGAATGGAAGGAACAAAGTAATACGTAAGTAAAGAACGGTGCCAGTCTAAATATGTGTCTTGTGCTGGGTCAATATATATTTTGAATATTTATATTTGATTTTGATTGTTTGTATTAGTGGTCCCCTGATAATTGAAAACTTCCCCTATGATGAATTCAAAGCCTTCCTTGGTTTGATCCACACAGATCGTCTCATTGTTTCCTCAAACTGCGATGCTTTGATAGGTATGATTGCAAACTTTTTCCTAATTTGCAGTTATTGTACTTTGTCAAGGTCATAATTATCCGTTTACACAGGGATGCTGAAGCTGGCCGACTACTATGGATGCCCTCTCCTTGAAGCGAAAGTAACGGAAGCATTAGGAACGGAAATAAACAGAGGCAATGCCTTCAGGATATATAGTGCTTCTGTGAGATTCAATGCCAAGGTATGAGAGATAGCACATGCAGCGTTTAGATTATGTGATTGTAATCATTGAAGAGTTCATGACGATGGAAATAGTTGAAAGCATGGCTAGATTGGTTACGGATCTGAGCTTTCCAGTTTACTTGCTTTTGCTAATCTGTGATTTACTTATTTATTTAGGGGGCTCGCTTACAGGCTTTGGATTACATTGCTCCGAAATTCGTCGAGTGTGCCAAGGTTACTGAGGATTCCCAACTTAAGAGTGATTGTGTCATGCAGCTATTGATTGATCTCAAAGGGATGAAAACGTTTAAGTAGGCTGTCGGTTGATACACCCTTCGATTATTTAATGATACGATTTTTCAAATGAAATGATTTTAATGGAACTTCTTCTGCAGACTGCAATTGTCAGTCTAACCTAAGTTTTCTTAAACATTACTGGAAATTGGCTAACTTCTGCTGTGAAAGGTCTGAGAATAATACAAATTTTTTAAACTAAGCGTGTGTTGGAAGTCAATTTACTTTAATAGACCAGGGTATATTTTAGATTCCTAAATGATATACTTGGAACAGTTTTCTAATGGGAATAGGCGAAGAATATGTAGTTCTTGGTTGTAGCCTGTAGCAAGAAATCATACATCTTGATTGCATTAAGCTGCGAACTTACGGATGAAATTTTCACCACACACAGTTGGTTATACAACGTTTAAAGGCAGGCGTGGGACAAACACGCTATGTGGCCCGTCGTTACGTTGCGATGGTAGAGTGAGTGGCAGAAGCGTGGCACGTTTCTTGTGCCGTGGTTTTACGTGTTTAGAAGTAAATGCTGCGTATTCCATATTCTAAGTTTAATTCATTGTAGTATTATGCTCCCTTGTAAATGCAAAGGTTTAGTTTACCAAGTTGTCGAAGTCTACGGGTACATGTAGCCTGCGGGTGCATGGAGTCCTGGAGGGCAGGCTAGTCTCAACAAGATTGAGCTGGTTGGTTAAACGTATTTGGTAGGTTTTGAAAATGTTGTTGTTGATCCTATGGGTACTTGCAGCTTGAATGCTGGGTGCTGGAGACATAGGATAGTATGAGTCTGACAGTGACCAGAGAAGGGTGCTTGCAGCTTGAGTGCTGCAGGGTGTGACTAAGTGTTGAAGGGAACAAAGGAAGGTGGAAGGCTTGAGAGCTACAAGGCCAAGGGAAGGGTTCTGTGGAACTGGATTGAAAAGTTAATTGCGGAGAAGTTAAGAAGAGTTAAATAAACTAGAGTAACTGAGCTTACTGAGAAACCGAGGCAAGTGTGTATTGCGCAACTTTGAATGAGTTTAAGGATCATAACTAGATAGGATAACTAACATAAGAACATTTAGTCTAGCATGCAATTTCACTAGAATCCGGAAGCCGGGCGTTTGTGAAACCAAGTTTTTGTAAGGTAAAGGTAAGATGCCCCTAAAACATTGTTGTAGACTTCGTAAAATATTCAGGCTTACAGTTAAGGTAGGAGGCTAGCCTAAATTGGCTAGGTCGGCGCTTGGTGGGAAACCATTGAGCACCTCTGTCAGTGCAGGAGGAACATCCACGTACGTACTGTCCCCTCGTATGAGTTGCGCTTGCTGTATTCCAGGGCATAGCCCGCGTTTCCAGGTATATATGGTGTAAGCGGGGAGACATTTCTTGTACGCCGATCTCAGTTTTCTTGGTTTAGATGCTGCGGATTCTGAAAATTATTTTTTTAAATCGTATCTGCAGCTCACACCGCACAATATTCTGGGCTGCAAGGAAAGGTAGCGCTTATGGTTAAAGAGGAAACCATGATTAAAGTTTGTCTAGCGAACACTTTTGACGTTAGACTCGCCTTTAGCTCTCACAGGAAAACATAAAGTGTTTCCCAGCGTACATGTCGTATGCTCTCCGTGGCATACACCTAATGTTTCCTTTCGACACCCTTTGTATGATAAACATAAACTGTCTGTTACAAGGTCGGAGGCTGCTTAATGCAATTGTGTGCTGTATTATTGCCCCTAGTTGACCGTGCTTTGATGACGAGGTACTTTTAATCAGAAGTAATAGGCCAGTTAAGCTCAAATCAATGAACCTCAACTAACTAACTAATAGGCCAGTTAACTAGAGAACCTTGCTCTGAGAACTTAGCGCTGAGAGTTTAAGTCATTAGACGTTAACATATATATACTAGATTTAGTCGGTCATTGAAAATGAAAGGCGGGGTTGCGGTTTTTTTGTTGAGTTCCGTGAAACAAATTCAGATTTGTTATTTAGCAGTGGAAATTTTATTTTTAATACTTGGGAATTTTAAATAAAAACTGTTAACGTTCGTCGCAATTTTATGAGAGAAAAGGTAATATTTAAATACTGTATGATCAATTCCTTTTAGGAATTAAAAAGACATTCATAGGTGTATGACTGCAGGAAATCTAATCATGCCGTCTGGCTTTAATTTATTCACCTTATGTAAAATTCAGAATTATCTTTAAAAATAAGGGGTTGAATAATAATGTGTGTATGTTTACTTTTTAGTTGTACGTCGGATACTAGAAAGGAAACGTGCGAGTAGTTTGGATAGGATGGCTGATAGAATCGAGGTACTCCGTGAATTCGATATATTAGGCAGTTTGCCGGGGTTTTTTTTGGAAGACATTGAAATTGCAGCCGTTAAGGGTATGAAATTAGCATATTGAGCAAGACAAGAATAATCGATATTGTCTTTTACAGTCTACTGCAGGCATTTCAAATACTTTTATCTTGCTTATACCAACAGCTGCTTCAGAAATGAAAATTAATGGGCCTGCACGATCAGAAGCAAAACTTTCCTTTACTGTGGAAAATATATCGCGTCTCCAAAATGGCGTAAACGTGCTTTCGCCTATAACTTTTGTAAGGAATTTACCATGGCGTGTATTAACAGGCGTTGATTTAAACAGTGCTGGAGTGAAGGCGCTCAGATTCTACTTGGTGTGCGTGTGTAAGTTCTGCTTTATTTTCTGAAGTTATTTAACAATATAGAATAAGTAGGATATTGTGTAAGTCAATCATAAGTTTGACAGTCTAGGTAATGCTTGTTTTGAGGATTACAGCTGTACTCTCTTTTTCTCGATTAGATTCTGGAACGGACGGTGGTCTAACATGGGACTGTAAAGCTAAAGCAACGTTGCGACTTGTTGCTCACGATCCTGGAACCCAGAGCTTCGTTCGCAGTAATAAAGCTTACTTGAACGCCTTTACTTTAGATGCAGATATTGCCTATACAAGGTTATTATAATATCGATTTAAATTACTTCTTTTGGGTTTGGCTTCCAGCGATAGACCATTTGTTTACTGCAAAGAAAGATAATTGGGGATACTCAGAGTTTATTAAGTGGTCAGCATTAGTAGAGCCTGCAAATGGGTACGTCCGTGATGATAGTATTACCTTGGAAGTTGATCTTTGTGCGGATTTGGCGCAAAGAGGGAGTGTTGTAAAACGGGCGGAATATTTTGGTAAGTCATGGGGTGAATTTATTAGCATGCACCGCATTCAAATCTTCCGGTGTCTATCCTAAACAGATAATCTGTTTCGGGCTCAATTAATTTCGTTAGGGTATGCGAAGAATTAAGTTGATCAGTGTAATTAATTCCTGGGGTTCCGATTTCTGTGCAATGTATAGGTATGCCTGGAGCGATCGTTGTGACTCAGTTGGACGAGGTGTTTGCAATTTCTTCTCAAGTAGTTGAATTTCTTGGATTTAATCCTGGGTCGGAAACATCTACCTTTGTCCACCGGATGAATGCGTTCTGCAATCGAGGAATCATCGGCAAGTTCTTGAGCTCATTAAGAAGTCTTTAAACTTAAAAAGTGAAAACAGAAATTATTGAAATTATTACTACTTTTAAAAGGTATCGCTATGGGATCCGCACATTTCGCTGCGTGGACATCAAAAGGTGAAGTATTGGTATGGGGAGCTAACGAAAGTGGACAGCTGGGGATTGGAAGCACTGGAAGTTCTGGGAAAAAACCAAAACGCGTTGGTGGAATCCTGAAGAAAAAGCGGGTGGTGAAAGTTGCTTGTGGTCTAGATCACACATTGTGCTTGACAGAAGACGGAGAAGTATTTGCCATGGGGAGTAGTATCTACTGCCAGTCTGGTAGCTCCAAGGCAGCATTGTCTCCTAGCCGAATATCGTTTCCAGACAGCGATACCACAGTAACGGATGTCTGTAGCGGTCATCATTCCTCTTACGCTCTAATGAGTGACGGCTCAGTATGTGGGAATATGAATTAGATGTGTATAATTATACGACTCTTTACTTGAGACGAATAGCTTGCGTTGAACTCTTTGTTTCTTGTAGGTTTTTGGTTGGGGGTTAAATGCAGAAGGGGAACTTGGAGCTGGAGTTGACGAATTAGCAAAATCCGCCTCTCCTGTGAAGATCAACATAATTGGATTCGTTAAGAAGGTGGGTTAGTTGAAGTAAGCGTATTTAAAGCCAGCGATGCTAATAGGGCTGACAGTTAAATTTCACTTTTCTCACAGCTGGCGTGTGGGCCCACGTTTTGTCTTGCCTTAACGGAGACAAAGGAGGTTTACTTTTGGGGCAACAATGGGAGCTCTGCGACTAGAATCCTGAAACCTGAGAAGCTATTTAATAGTGGTGATAGCATTGATGATGTAGCGGCTTCGATTTTCGGCTACACGTGCTTTTGCAGTGTTGACGGTGCAGTTGTAGTGTGGGGAAGCGGCTGGGAAGCGAATCACATAGACTTCTCAGATCGACGCGTCACAATGTTCGAGACCATTGATAAAGCCATTGGATCCCATAAGTTGTCCACTAGCGGATTCATTCGTTTTTCTAATACGGCAAAGGAAGTCATTGCACTCCGTCCAGAGGTACGTAATACTTGTTTCTGAAGATAACGGTGCGGATAAATGTGTGGATAAGGTTATATTTCTTGTATTGTTAATGTATTTCTTGCGGTTTAGCAAATTGTGATATTGGATTTTGTTTTTCTTTGTTCCAGTATTCATGTGATGTGCAATTCGACGTTGATGGAAAAGTATTGGAGGCATCCAAACTGCTGCTAATGATTCGGTGCGAGTATTTTGCGAAAATGTACAGTGTCGCTTGGAAAGAATCGATGAACACGTAAGTCGATAGTTTGAATAGTGAATGAATGCACAGTGTGAAAATTGGGATTGCCGGTAAGGAATAACATGTATAATTTGAAAACATAACTTATTAGAGGGCCGTTGAAGGTGGACTTGTTTACCTATTCTGAATTTAAAGCATTTCTCAATTTTATTCTCACGGATCGGTTAATTATATCGGATGATCTGGATTCTCTAATTGGTAAGCAGTAGGACTAAATTACAAAGTAAATTATGAATCCATGTTCTGGGTGTTATCATAACACTGTTATGACGTCTTAAATGTATGTTGTCAGGGATGATGAAACTTGCGGATTTTTATGGATGCCAGTCATTGCAAGCTAAAGTTTCAGAAGAAGTAGAACAACTGATTGAGAAAAGCTCTGCCTTGTACATATATAGTGCAGCCTTGAAATATAATGCAAAGGTACGCATTTTTTCCCTGAGCGAAGCTAAAAGTTTTACAGTTTGGAGCGGTCGGATTCTCTCGCCACGAATGAGACACCCCCAGCAAACACATCGACCTCAAATTTTTATCATAATGATATAAAAGCTCTGATGTTCATGATATCAGGCTGAGCATTGGATTTCTAGTTCTGATACGAATTTGAGCTCAGAGATTTATCGAAATGTCCCAGTCTTAGAGTCAGAGGGAGATCAATATGACCTTACGCGCTGAGTTATATCTGAGCGCGTTCTGAGTAGATTCTGACAATGAGCCATCTAGGTGCAATTGCTTCTACTAACCAACTCGTGCAGCCAAAACCAATATGTATATACAATTATTCCTCTACTTGCTCACTTTGAGAACTAAATTGAAGTAGGATTATAAATTTAATTATTACCCCGCACAGTAAAACATAACAAATGTCACATCATGAATTACAAAATACACAATTTAAATCACAACGTAGTACAATAGCTTTTAGAGAAATATAAAATTCATAAGGTGTTGATGTTAATTGCCTCTTCAAACAATTAATAAATATCGCGCGCATTTATAGGAAACAGTACCAAAATATTACACTTAAATTAACAAAAACAGAATCAATACACTGAATTCACTTAACACTAAATTTGATGACATTATTCACTTTCATAGTTAGCTAATGTAGACAAAATTATACAATGCGGGATTACCATTTATCAAAGTTTTAGACTAAAAACTGCCATTGCACAAATCACATTCTTCATAATTATTTGAACAATACCGTAGTGATTACTCTACAATCCACCACAATTAATAATTGAATAACTTAAATGATTTTAACACTAAATACACTTACCTTCTCACGGATTGATACAGCACACTTGTGACTGGTATGGTGGTATGGTCTTATACTAAGTAAGTGCACGGCAAAGAGTAGAATCCTTGCAAACGGCCGAAGCCAGTGAAATTAAGCGCGCAAATTGGTTGGCTGCACGGATTGATAGATGGCAATGCAAAAAATATTCGTGACATCGATTTGATGTCATTATGATGCTTAAGGCTTGACATCAAAATTACTTTGCTACTATGCTACGAATATGATATCAGAATCTGCTCAGCTTCCTGAGATGAGAAATTCATGAGGCTCTTGAGAATCCTCTGATATCAATTTGAGGTTAGAGGTTTGCTGGCAGGTACAAATTTTTAATTAATGAAAAATACTTTGATTCTGTTTGCAGAGCACAAGAATGATAGCGGTGGACTACATGGCTCCAAAGTATGTTGAATGTGTGAAAGCAGCAGATGTTTCTAAATTGGACCGGGATGCCACCCTGCAGTTGTTGGTGGACCTCCAAGCCATGAAAACGTTTAAATAGTGAATTTTGTGGCACAAGATACATAGTGGATAGAACAGGCATTTTTTCAGACATTTTTCTATGTGCGTGTGGGTTTCGAGCTAAGCGAAATTTTAATATTAAGTGGTAAGTGGAAATATTGTTCCATGTAGAATGAGCTCCAGTCAGTATTTCGTCGCTAGGGCTATTAATATAGTATGAGAGTGAGTAAATCTGTATTTTAGGTTCAGTATGAATTTTGTACATGGCCTATAGGTTCGATACGTGTTTAAATGAAGTGCTAAACTAGCTAAACCAGACCTTCGGCAAAGAAGGAAGGGGTGGTTGCATTAGAGTGATAAAATTAATAGCTCACTCAGGAAGGTATTATTATGCATGTGCTCATTTTGACGAGCGGGATAATTGTACATTATGCTTCATGTCTCTGCAGAGATGAAGTCAACATGATTTAGTTACCATCCAATCTATTTTTCAAATATTCCAAGTCACTGATGATCATGCATAATATTTAAGGGTGTTTTGTGGTACAATATCAGAATCAGAAGTCCCGGTCGGTCACTAGTTTAGGAACGAATGAAGTAGAAGACCTTGAAATAGTACATAGGTATTTTCAGATTGGGGGAAGGATTCTAGCCGAGTTGAGACGAGGACGGTTGATATCGAATATTTATTTACTTGTAGAGGAAGGATTTTTAGTAACAATTTGTTGCTTGATTGCAAGGCTAGGAGTCAGGTTTAAGAGTTTACAAGGGCAATATGATTGATACATGAACTAGGTATCAGTACACAGAATTTACATATAATATAAGCATATTCTGAGGAACAAATTGTACTTAATAACCTTATGGTTCACATATGAAAATAAATAGAATGAAGAGTTTTTGCTGGACTCTAAAAAAATGTTTAACTCTCAGCATATTTGCCTCGTCATCAGTAACTCATAGCAAGCACAGAGTCAACAAAGATGCTTATCTTGAAGCGGATACAGAAATTATGGGTTCGGGATCATCCGGAGATTGTCATGTTATAATTTAATAGCAGTAGTTTATATATGTATTATATTGCATCCTGCAGCATCTTAAGCTCTCTTGTTTCAGTCATACCACGGATACCGAATTTTAATGCTTATACAGATCTTTTGGGAGAAGTTAGAGAAACGGGTTAAAGCAACATATAGTTTCCATGTGCAATCATCCATCATCCTGCTCATCGGTAAAATATATATACGCTTCATTCAGACTATAAAATTAGTGAATTGTGGTCAAAGGAACTGTCGGAGCCTCCAGGCATGTTAGAAGCACTATATATATATACTAGCGGTTTGGCTCGCTTCGCTCGCACCGCTAGCGCGGCGGTCATTCGGCTCGCTTACGCTCGCTTTTCCGCAGATAATAGTCTTTAGCGGTAACCCGGCTCACTTCGTTCGCTTAACAGCAGATTGAAATAGCCTGAATGGCTGTTTAAAAATTTACTTGCCTCCTTATATATAAAGATTCACGATAGGAAATTATTAAGGATTCCTGGATAGTCAGGTTCAATACAATGGTCAGGAGGTACGGGGAAGTCTCAAAATTGAACCCTAACGATAATTATATCAGAGTAAGACAAAGTAGGATCCTTTCAAGTCCCCCCGCCCCCAAACTGTTGTGAAGTAAATTACAGCACGAAATACAAAACTCCCCACTTCCCATGCTAGTATTAGAATAACGTATGGAGTGCCAATTTCTGAGTTTCGTTCCAAAATTTACGTCACGAAACAGTTGTGAGAGTGGGCTTGAAATGTCCGCGATTTGCAATAGCACTTGTGACCGATTTTAAGGGTTGTACTAAATTCCCGACCCTATATAAATTCACCCGATTCGATTCCCACTAACTGTAGATCGTAGCGGTACGGCCGCGGCTCTAGCGACCTTAATCTCTCTAAACAGTCTCAAGTAAGCGTACACCTGCTGTCACCAACCATTAGGGATATGTGCTGTACTCTAGACCGCTGCTCTTGTGTTCTAGCATACTTATGGTTTCACCTACCACATTCACCCGCGTTCCTGCTAATGTGGTGACAGCTCTTGTACGCTACGGCCAACCGTCGTGTGGCACTTTGGCCACAGCTGCTGTTTCTTTTACACAGCTAGAGTATTCTACGACGGGACTGCTAAAGGTAATTACCGTTACTTCCGTTCTACAGGCTCTCAGTGCAGAATCCCCGATTTGCCAACTTGCCCCTTAACACTCACATTGGCATTTACGCACTTTGTACCCTTCCTAAACAAACTACTGTTGCGATGCCTGCTATACTGCAATCTGCAATACTCTTTTCCCCACCCAAATACCGTTGCTGCTTTTTAGCCCCACCAAGGAAACTTTGACTTCTCGGTTTATTTCCTCCCCCATTAAATTAACTGATACCATACCTGGTTACTGGTCCTGCCCTTTTTCCAGCAAATTTTCGCTACCTCGTAAATCCACGAACACCGTTACCCTCGTACTCCCATCGTAAAACCTCTAATCTTTTGATTTTAGATCCTACCCACTTCCCCACTAAGTTATCGATACCTGACCTGGTATGTCCCCTCTCCCAGTAAATTACTGATTGTGGATCATGCTCCCCTCCCTGTGCTACCCGCTACCTCCGCTCGATTTCGCATGAAATTCCCATACCCAGTCGATACCATTGTTCTCACAGATAATTACCGCTATTATCCAATACCGCCTGAAACTGTACATTTCTGTCCAGCCTAATCTTATTGGTTTGGAGCACGTTTCAGTTACCTAAGTTTGCCATGATCATGCACTTTTAACGCTCAAAGTTTTCAATCAGAATTCTAATTTTGCGTTTTGCGGCATTTCCACAGTTATCGCTTGAAGACTTGAGGTGGTGGTTGGTAACAGTGGAAATGCCGTAAGGCACTGAATTGGGATTCTGATTGGAAACTTTTTGCGTTAATAGTCGACATCATGTTGTGAATGGACACTTGTACCACACAAAACCTCTGACTTTCAGCTTATAATTGATGCCCGTGTGATTATAACAGGTCATTAGGCAGACCTATAATTTGAATTTAATATCAAACCTAAGTTAATAATCAGCCTATATATGTAAAGATGGCTAGATATCCCAGTGTAGTTGTGTTGGAATTTAGTACAACCCAGATGCCAAGTAGCAAAGCAAGCATTGCATTGTTGGGAGTTTTTTTTATGTATTATTGGAGCTGGGAAAGCAGACCGAACTTAACGCTGCGCTAGAGACGGAGTTTGGCTTAGGATAAGCGTTCTGCCAACCGAACTGCTCCGCTGTCGTATTAGCCCTTCCCCCTGGGAAGTGTCTTGGACGGGTGCAAACAAAGTTTATTTTTGTGCAATCCGACCAATGAAATGGATTTTCGGCACAACTTAAGGATTATATATATTAAATATTAATATTAATATATATGCTGTGTTAAATTAAAATTAAATCTTTATTGCGGTGCAGTGCAGGCTAGTCACACGTTCGAGCTGGAAAATATGATTGGTGGCTGGTGGGTCGGACTGCGGTTTGGGTGTTCTACTCTCCAGTTTCGTCTGGTTTTAGTACTTGGCGCGTTGCCTAAAAGGAGTTCAGACAAAGGAATCAGAGTGTACGTGGATAGAGTAGAGAGTAGACGTATAGTGTCGTAGGGCAAAGTGTATGGAATTTGGAATTTCACGGACAAAAGAGAAATTCTCCAAAAAAAACCCAAAATTGGTAGTAAAGGAAAACAGTTCTTAAGTGGAATTCAATCTTGGGCAAACAAAATCTTGGAACCACTGCACTGCATTGCGTTGAGTCTTGCGGAGGTAATTATAATTTATCTATTGCTTTATCCACTAGTAATTAAGTGTATTCATTTTTGACAGTTAATAATTGTAATCAGTAGAAGCTTGACCTCAGGATCGGATATTTGCCCAGGTAGTTGTCCAAAAACTGCGATATGGCTCTAGCCATTGAGAATAAGGATAGTAAAAGTTCGGACTTGGTCAAGACATAGATTTTAATTTTACTGACACTGATATTTTTTATTTCATTTCCAGCGTTATTACATTTTAACTTCTACAAACGTCTTACCATCATGTTGTGATATTTATGTGTTTTAAACTAATGCGCTTGCAGATCCTCCCAACTTTCAAATCCCATCATCACTAAGCTTACAGATCCTGTCATTCAGCTTGCAGATCCTGTCATTTAGCTTGCAGATCCTGTTTTCCTGTTATTTTCCTTGCAGATCCTGTTATTTTCCTTGCAGATCCCGTCATTTAGCTTGCAGATCCGGGGCTTCTTTAGTAATTGAGCTACAATGGTGAGCATAGCAACAAACAATCTCCGTTTAAAAGCATGTAGAATTTAATTGAGCTACACGTGCATAACAACGTACAAGTATGTTATTGTAGCTCAGATAAATTTGAATGAAGTTAGAATTTGCATTTGTTCTGTGAACTGCCTAGAATGTAACACAAAATGTAGTTAAGCTACACGCAGCGGAAAAGTGTGCTAAGTTTTGAAGGTATGACTGAAAATTGAAGCAGAAAATATATAATAATTAAAGAAATTAGCTGACAATCTATCCGACCAATTTATCTTTCTATGAAACCATCCGAGTAGTATGGATCCTTACCTAACCTAAAGAAGGGAGATATAACTATAACGACATTAACCTCACCTAACCTAATTAAAGGAGATATAACTATAACTACTTTAACCTTGCCTAACCTAATTAAAAGAGATATAACTATAACTACTTTAACCTTACCTAACCTAATTAAAAGTGATAGAACTGTAATAAAGATACCCTTACCTAACCTAATTGAAGGATATATTACTATAAATATAACTACTTTAACCTTACCTAACCTAATTAAAAGAGATAAAAGTATAATAAATCTAACCTTACCTAATTGGAGGATATATAACTACAATAAATCTGACCTTACCTAACTTAAAGAAGGAAGATATAACTAAAACTAGGTTAACCTTACCATTGGACTCCACTGGATTAGATGCGGAAGCTATCGATGTATCAATTTGTTGAAGTCATATGCGATGTGTGTACTCATTTTGTCTAACCCCGTTAACTAACTCATGGATTCATAAATTCTATTGTCCAATCTAATGCGCGTGCAGAGTACATTACGTACATACTATGTCGTCCGACTCCCGCACACAGTTTTGAATTATTGTGAAAACGTTTACGTTTTCCATGACGACAATGTTATAGAAAAGTTGCAAACAATTATTCTGAGCTACAGTAGTTTCAAACCATAGCGTGTAGCTCAATTTTTTTATATTTTCGCTACTATAGCGATTTTGGTTGCAATATAATCAAAAGCTGTAGCTCAATTACTAAAGAACAGCCGCAGATCCTGTCATTTAGCTTTCAGTTACCGTCATTTAGCTTTCAGTTACCGTCATTTAGCTTGCAGATCCCGTCATTTAGCTTGCAGATCCCGTCATTTAGCTTGCAGATCCCGTCGTTGAAAACGCAGATCCGGTTATCCGGTTCGATAATGTTAAATCTGCCAGCTCAATGACGGGATCTGCAAGCTAAATGACGGGATCTGCAAGCTATATGACGGGATCTGCAAGCTAAATGACGGTAACTGAAAGCTAAATGACGGTAACTGAAAGCTAAATGACAGGATCTGCAAGCTAAATGACGGGATCTGCAAGGAAAATAACAGGATCTGCAAGGAAAATAACAGGAAAACAGGATCTGCAAGCTAAATGACAGGATCTGCAAGCTGAATGACAGGATCTGTAAGCTTAGTGATGATGGGATTGAAAGTTGGGAGGATCTGCAAGCGCATTAGTTTAAAACACATAAATATCACAACATGATGGTTAGACGTTTGTAGAAGTTAAAATGTAATAACGCTGGAAATGAAATAAAAAATATCAGTGTCAGTAAAATTAAAATCTATGTATAAAAAATACTAGACATTAGATAAATGTGCTAAATCCTTAAAAATATTAAAGAGATCTGCAAAATAAAAGTGTGTCTAAGGATCTGCAGACTCTAGGATCTGGGGATCTGCAGGGATCTGCACAAATTTTGGTCAAGAACGGGATCTGCGGATCTGCAGTTTCAGGATCTGCACTTTAGCAACAACCTTGGTCAAGTGTCTGAGTAACATGAAATCACCAAGGATATGTAGTGCTAACTCTACAAAGCAACTGAAGTCTTTCAAAATATTTAAAGAAGTGCCAGAATATTTCCTTGAAGAAATTCAAATAGTTACTATTAAAGGTAAGCATCAGAAATAATGTCATCGTAGTGCTGGTGAATCTTTAATTGTAAGGTTAGTGTTAAAAACCTTTGTTTAAATTTTTAAGGTTTGACGGGAGCTATCGTCGTGACTAAAAATGATGAGGTTTTTGCCGTTGCTACGGATGTGACGAAGTTTCTTGGTTACAATCCTGGATCAGGGACTGCGAATAGAACATTCAGGTTGAATGATCTATGCAATCGAGGAATAATCGGCAAGTGGATTTTACAGTTTTGATCAAATTTTTGACTACCACTAGAATTATGAACTAAATTTTGTTGGCAGTGCAATGAAATATGTTTTGTGACACGTAGGTATCGCTATGGGGCCATTACATTTCGCTGCGTGGACCGATAGCGGCGAGGTTTGGGTGTGGGGAGCTAACGAAAGTGGGCAACTGGGTGTCGGCCATGCAAAGCCCTTGGAACGTCCGGAAGTTGTCGGAGGGGAGCTGAAGAGAGTTTTTGTCGTGAAAGTAGCGTGTGGAACGGGTCACACATTGTGCTTGTCTGACGATGGAAAAGTGTATGCCATGGGTAGCAACGGTTACTACCAGATTGCGGCTGCTGTTGGAACTAAGACTACGCTGTTGCCTTTCCAAGTTCAGGGATTTTCCAACGTCTACGTTCGTTACTGATGTTGTTTGTGGTCCTAACTCGTCGTTCGCTGTTACAAAGGATGGATCGGTAAGATTTCAACTTGCTCCTCGGAAGTTTGAAGGCTGTATGTTTGGGAACATAATGTTCTTGAAATACGAATTTTTTTGTTTTCACAGGTTTTAGCTTGGGGTTTTAATACACAACGGTCAAGCTGGAACTGGAATAGCGGATGATGGAGGCTTCGTTGACCCAGTGCGTCTGCCGACTAAAGTAGCCATAAATGGAAAGGTGATTAAAGTAAGTGCGAAAGTTTCGTATTTGTCGTTTATGCATAGATTCTTTTGAAAGCTGGAATTAGATACTTGAAATTAAGTGAAAGCTTTTGCCGTAGGTTGTATGCGGAATAACACACTGCGTAGCGCTCACAGAAACAAACGAAGTGTACACTTGGGGGACCGAGAATGCTGTGCTGCGTCGAAATCCCGAGAAGCTTCAGTTCGAAGCTGACAAAGTAGAAGATGTGGCAACTAACGGAAGCACCAACTTTTGCAAAGAAGCTGGCAAAGTTGTGGTTTGGGGCAGTGGATGGGAGGGCAGTTACATAACATTTGCGGAACGCAAAGTCACACAGTTTCGCAGCATTGAAGAAGCGATTGCATCCAAGGATATGTCAACCTCCGAATCGATGCGTTTTCTTAATAATCCACGGGCAACGCAGCAAGACTTGCGTTCAGTTTTCAATCAGCCGGTACGACCTCACAGTTTTGAGCTGCCTAACAACATTTGTTAAGGCTTGACTTGGCTGATTAGGTTTTTATTTTTGCAGAATTTATGGGACCTGGAATTCAAAGTGGAAGAGAAAGTGCTGAAAGCTTCAAAGCATCTGCTCGTGGTTCGCTGTGACTACTTTGCGAAAATGGTCAGCGGAGAATGGAAAGAAGTAATTGGCAAGTAAGTCAGGAGCAACATGCAGCTCCTTAAAGTTAAGCATATTTTTGTGGGATTCTTCGGTACGAGCAGTTTGGTTTATCATGGCTTTAAAATCTTTTAATTCGTTAGGGGCCCGATAAAAATTGATACCTTCGACTATGATGAATTCAAAACTTTTCTTCGCTTTATCCACACGGATCGTCTCATTGTTTCTCCCAATTCTAACTGTGATGCTTTGATTGGTAAGCCTGGACAGTATTCAGCTACGGAGTTGGAGGTTGCCTGAAGTAAGGTCGGTTTGTATTGTAATTGCCTTTTATCGCAGGTATGCTCAAGCTGGCCGACTATTACGGATGCCCTCTCCTTCAAGCAAAAGTAACTGAAGCGTTAGCAACGAAGATCCATGAAGCCACTGCTATGATGATTTATTCGGCATCTCTGACATTCAACGCCAAGGTATAAGTGATTGTTCATGACTATGTTATGATTTGAGATCTGCTACTATTGTGTATATTACTGGAAAAGGCAGTAGTTTAATTCTTGATTATATTGGTTACGTACGTAAGTCGTGTTTGTAATATGTGGGATTCACTTGTTCTGTAGGGGGCTCGACTGATGGCTCTGGATTACCTAGCTCCAAACTACGTCAAGTGCGCGAAAGCTACAGATTTTTCGAAACTTGAAGGTGATTGTACTATGCAGCTGCTGATTGATCTGCAAAGCATAACCATGTTTCAGTAACCTGTCGCCGGTGTTTCCATCAAATGTTTTGCGACGTTGCTTGAGTAAATAGGAGGCAATGCTTACCGTTTTGGAAGTGAGATTAGAAGTATTGGATATACTTACGCTATGAAGTAAGATTATTTGCTATTTCGGTATAAATTGATCAATAATTATTAATGTATACTAATATACTGAACATGTAGTTGTTTTGAGTCAAAATTTTATGAACAACTATTCTTGAAAGTTTGTTTGGTTGAGCTGTTCTTGCCAAGAGTTTAACCTGATTGCAAGATAAACGAGCAATGACTTATGTTCGGGTTTAAGATACCAGTTAGAAAAACTTCTTACTTGCCGTTAATTCAAGATGATTAAATTGTATGTGAAGCTTGGAAACGTTATTCCTGGACATGAATTTTAGATAGGGTAGTATCGCTATTGCGCAGAGAAAAAAGCCTGAGGAATCTTCTTACGGTCACCGGGAGTTGGCAAGACCAATAAGTATTTAAATCGTAGGGACGCTCTGAGAAACTATTGTTGTATGCAAATATTCGCCAATAGTTACTCTACATACGCGTAATAATAACACACAATACGGGAAGAAATACAGTGAATGATCTACCTCATGTGTAGCAATTTCATTATATGCTGTTTTCCACCTATACACGTCAGCTTATTCAACGAATAAACTAAATTATTTAACCGATTTAGTACTTGAGAAGCAAGATGGAGTGGAGGTGAGTTGATAAACTTTTGTCAGATTTGCCACGTGGACATGGATGTTTACGTGCAGAGACATTCCGTGACTTAGATTGACAAGAGAAGCGTCCTACGCACGTACCACAGTGAAACTCATGGAACTCAGGTGTGGGAAAGTGTAGGCATGGAAGGAAATCAATGAATTAGCTAGGAAATGGTGATTGTATTTTAATTGGTTTATGCAGCTCCTCAAAAACTATATATATGGTAGAGATTAGGTTTGCGGTAAAATTAATTTAAAACATTAAAACAAAATATAACCACTATCGAAGTTTCAGATTGGGCATAAATAATGGCATTCAACGGAAGAAAATTTCGCACCTTCCAAAAATTCGTACAGGTGGCAGTTTGATCCGAAGTTGCTTTCACTGGAGATAAAAGAATGGTTTTGTTGCATGGTAAATGCAAAATGTAATGAAATACGAAAAGATATTATTTGCATGAGATTAGAACTGTGCTCAACGCGAGTTGATGAGTCTTTTTGAAGCACTGCTGGTAATAAACGTTGATAGACTGGTAAATTTGAAATTGGAAGCGACAGTAAAAGTTGTTGGATGGCGTGAGAAACGCATTATAAACTAAAGCCGAATTCACATGGTGTTCTGGCAAGTCTGACGTTGCTGGGTGCCTCTGTTGTTCATGCAGAGCAATCGCTGAGAAGCATGGGGGATGCCGTCAGTCGGGAATCATTAAATAATATATTGTTAATGAGCATTTACAGGTTTCGTGCAAATTAAAATCCGGGTTTATGTGATGTCATAAAATCCATACACAGGATAAAGTGTTTGCTTGAATGAATGGACAACTGCGGCTGGCATCTGGTTTGGAATAATTGGAATCCGTCTTCAAAACTTTCATGGCGTTGCATTCAATATTCTCATACGCACATCGGCTGAAGCGTACCTAGACCTAATATTGAATATAGTTACTCTATAGTGGAAACAAATGGAGGAAAAAGTGGTGAAGCAATGGAGAAAGTTTTTAAGGAAATTTTTCGGTATTATTATATTTTTGTACGACTGGGACAAGGAGCGGAGGGAATTTCAGGTGACGAAGCGGGGATGGAAGAGGTTTTTATATTGCGTTAAAACAGTCACGGTTTCCGTTCATCTGGTTTACTTGGGAACCGTTGCAAATCTGGACTTTTTAAAAGGGGAACGAAGCAAGATGACTGCAACGAAGGTGATTGACTTGATGTGGTTCCTGTTCGCATTTTACTGTTCTTGGTTTCACTGGATGTTCCTGATTTATGGAGCCAGAGGAGTTCATGTTATGAATATTCTCGAACGATTGATGAGAGATACAGGTAAGACTTTTAAGAGTGGAAGTGGAGCTAATTGAAAGTCGAAACTGGTAATGGCTACGAATTTAAAACTGTTATGGCTTCCAGGAGCGATTCCTATCGGATCACACGCTGTTGAAACGGCCAGAAAATTCCTGGACAAGTATGTAATTATTTGGGCGGGAGCAGCATCTTTTAATTTTCTAATGTTTGTGGGAATGTTCATTTTGGATCCTACCCGAAATCGTTACTTGTATTCGCTCTTATCCGAAGAGAGGCAGCGGAATTGGGGTTGGTTTCTATTGTGTACATTTCATGAAATGTACTTTGGTCTGTCCTGTGACATGGTGACGCTGTTCATGTGCATATTTCCTATAATTTACACTACTGTTATTGCTGAAGAAATTCAATACGTTCGGTAAGATACATGTTGAGGCATGGATTACTAAGATGTTGTAACCCAGAAACCTAAGAGAAGTAATTAAATTATTTAACCTTGGTCTATAACTGTAGGAAGGAATACAAGACTGCTCCATGGAAGGCTATTCAAAATTACAAGACGCTTCAACTGCTCAATGTGTGGTTCGTGGATAACCATTTTTCAGCTGTGATTAGTTTCTCAACTTTCATATTGCGGACTGCGCATGGATTTTTTGTGTATTGCGCGATAACTCTGCGAAAAGTACTGCCGTTCATGTCGGAGGCAACTATAGATTATTGGTCTGTAGCATTTTTTCCATTTCATGTGGCCCTAATTACGCTAATGGCAAATGTTGAGACTTTGTCGAGCGCATTTGCTAAAGAAGTGAGGCGAAATCAGCGGACGGCGAAGGAGCGCATGCGAATGGGTCATATTAGACCTATCGGGATTGGTCAACGGAAATTCAGGAAACGGATTGACGCTCTCAGAATTGTAATGGCTACTAGCAAGTTTTCAAAGACGCTGCTCTTGCTAACTTAATTGAAGGGAAACGTTAGAATGTTTATTTATTGAAATATTGAAGATTTTAGCGAATTTCTTAATAACATTAAATTATTTGTGATAATACGAACCGATGCTTAAAATAAACATGTGAATACAAAAGTAACATTCGAACTTGAGTGATTTTGTCCTAGTTACTTGCCTTGAGATTTTACTTGGAAGAGGCCAAGGTAATAAGATTCGCACAATTGGTTTACTTGCAGCGGGGCAAGCTGACTTATGTAATAAACCTGTTCAGCTTCTTTGATTGAGTGATTCCTTGCATTTTAGGGTGCTTATGTGTATACACTTAGTTGTTTTTAATGTGTATATTCTCAGTTAAATAAAGTAATATAACTAAATGCAATCGATATGCATCTGAATGCTGCTAACTTGAGTCGAATGACCTTGATTCAGTTTAAGAAATGTTTTCTTGCCACAGGTGAAACTTTTAAAGCGAATATGTGAGGCCTTGGGGCAAGTTTGTACCTGAACACTGGGGAATAATCTCTTAAAGTATACAAATTAGAGATCAATGTTAGATGTTACACTGATTCAGTCCTCAGTTCCGCCAAACTTTGGAAGTTTGCAAGTTTAATAGGATAACTACGGGCTTGTTGATAGCTAGAAAGCATGGAATTAATTGTTTCTAGAGAGCCATTTTCGGATGTGATTTTAAGTTTGTTGGTTTTTACTGCAATTTCTGCAACGTCGATTGAATGTGCTGAAGATGGCGTAAGTTTAGAAGTTATTTTTTGGACGGTTACCCAACACATGGGATCCCTGTGAAGAAAGATTCTTTTGAATTTGTTATTGGTTTTACGTTTTTACTTGAATTTGTAGGAATTTTCTGAAATTTTACCCAAGCCGTTCACTTATACCCGGACTGAGCTAGAATCCTGGATTGCACCTGACGAAATTCGACGGGGTTTACCCTACTATCAAGCTGGACATGACAAGGAGGGTCGGCCAGGTAAATGGCAAATGGAATAGAGCGCAGGTCATGGAGTCTTTGGCCGCAGTGAAAGTGCGGCTGAGATTTGGGTTGGTACCTGCGCATGCGATATAGCTGAAGCAGTAATACAGAATTTGAAAACAAAATGTTTGCAGTTATCGTCGCAGAATTCGGTAAATGGAATGTTCGGACAATCGTTGATACCTATCCTAACGGTTATGAAATGGTGGTCAAGTATTATCAGCAATTCTTCTATCGAGTCAGCAGCAATTCGTCGCTAGCGGGATTCAAAAATGGCGTGTTTGTTATTAACGATGCAGATGGATTGGACATTCGTCAGTTGACGGGGCTAAGAAGTAAGGTCTTTTCTGGATCTTCGTTTAGTTTCTATCGATTTAACCCAAAAAGCTTAGGGGAATTAGGTTAATTGGAAATTATTTGATTTCAGCGGTGCAGACAGCTATTTTGGGAATGCAATTAGCTCAACTCACGTTTGACCCTGACAAGTCAACAGTTGCTGTGATTAATAGTAAGACTGCATGGACATTGGAGATTTAATATTGTTTGCTTTTAGTAGCGACATTTAATATTCATTCTTAAGCTGTATGAATTGAAATTGCAGTTAACGCCGTGATGGAAACCCTTCTAACCGTACTGAAACCATTTGGTGGGGAGTTTGTGTCCATGATGGAAGCCTATGGGACGAATAAGGAGCGGTGGATACCAAAATTGCTGGAACGAATTCCAAAAGATCAGCTACCGGAATGGTATGGAGGGACCAAGGATTTCAAACCCGCTAAATTATTCTGATCACATTGACTTTACATATTGGCTGTGACTATGTATAGCTGTTGCATGAAGGTTATGAGACCTTTGCGTGGAATATTTAATTCTTTTTATGTGTACTTATATGCTTGATGGCAAAGTTATTCAAGGGGCCCGTGCTTTTATCAGAGTACTCTGGAATAAAATTTGAAGGTTGGATTTCAGTGCACGAGTAACTGAGTTAACAAAGGCTAGTGGACCTCAAATTAAACAGTGCACAATTATTTACTGGTCCACAATTTCGAATATGCACAATGGACTCGTTGACAATTAATGCCCTGGAGAGACGAAGTAAATTGGCATTGGTTCCAGGAGTTAATTCAGCAAGTTTGTGGGAGAGCGTATTAAAATAAGAGTTAGTTGAAACACCACAGGACGAGTTTGTTTTCCAATCCCAGTCAGTGCCAGCCAAGGCTATGCTTACGTTGGTCAAGAGGATACAGCAACCGAAGAGAAGAGGAATATATGGAGATCTAGCAAAACAGCGAGGCCGAAATAAAGGAACGTGGATGTAGTGCTGCCATCTGGGGGTATCAAGTATGCTACCATGAAGCTGAAGGGTTTGCAAGTAATGTAGAAAACGGGAAACGCTGCGGTAGTAATCAAACGTAGTAACAAGATCAAAGATGATAGACATGAACCTCCCAGCGAGGAGCTGAACTATTTTACTTAGCTAGCGTCTTCGCCTCTTGTAACGCGTAACTCATAGCACAGAGTCAACAAAGATACTTATACCTTTCAGATGATACAGAAACTTTGCGCGTGATCATCCGGAGATTGTCATAATGTGGTAATTACACAGCAGTTAATACTTCATGAGAATGTATGAATTTGCTTACTGATAGCGTATATTCAATATTAGATCCTGTGCAGTGCCCATAAGGGGATCCGTGGAATACGGAGTGTGCAAGACGCATTGGCAGCAGCGTCTATCTGGATGGCAGCGCCAGCCAGTGTGTAAAAGCGACCGTGGAGTCGTCTCCCGTAGTATACCTCTGCCTCCGATAAGATTTAGAGGGACTTACATACTTGTTTTAGTTGCTATGCTGCCCCGGAAAACTGGAAATTCGAAGGAAACGCTATTTCTGGATTCTGGAATTTCTGGACAATAACAATTACTCTGATAATCTTATCGAACTAAGCTGTTTACTCTCTGATCTCATCAGTCCTACCATCGACGCAGAGGAACTTTAATCTCAATATAGATCTTCTGGGTGAAGTTAGAGAAACGAGCTTGAATTATAGTTCCCTGTGTAATCATCACTGGAGTGCGTAGAGAGTAGACCTAAGATACACTGTGTAGTACACATTTAGTGAAATAAAGTGTATTGATTTTGAGATTTTACGGAAACACAAAAGAGATAAATTATAAAATGAACTATTGGGTATAGAATCATTTTTTCCGTGGGCATGTCTTTTCTATCTAACAGTTAAGTAAACGTTGAGTGTTGGATGACTGCATTTTTTTCACGTTTCAAAATTGCTTTTTGTTGTAATAAAAACACACTAATTTAAGAAATAATATTTAAGGTGAGGTTGCTTCGTCATTATTATTATGTCCCAAAACTGCAATATGGCACTAGTTGAGACAAAGGATAATGAAAGTTCGGGCCGGATTAAGAGTCTGAGTGACTTGAAATCACAAGGGATAAATAGTGCTAAATCTACAAAGCAACTAAAGCCTTTTAAAATCTTTAAAGATGTGCCAGAATATTTCATTGAAGAAATTAAAATAGCTACTATTAAAGGTAAGCACGAGGAAAAATGTGATCGTAGAATCGTAGTACTGGCGAGTCTTTGATTGTAAGTTAATGAAGCCAATTGACATTCTCGGGTTTATTTTCTAAGGTTTAAGAGGAGCTATCGTCGTGACTAAAAATGATGAGGTTTTTGCCGTTGCTATGGAAGTGACGCGGCTTCTAGGTTACAATCCTGGATCAGGGACTGCGAATAGAACATTCAGGTTGAATGATCTGTGTAATCGAGGTGTAATCGGCAAGTGGATTTTACCTGTTAGGTCAAATTTCTGACTAGAATTGCGAGCCACATTTTGTAGGCAGTGCTAATGAAATATGTTTTGTGACACGTAGGTATCGCCATGGGGCCATCACATTTCGCTGCGTGGACATATAGCGGCGAGGTTTGGGTGTGGGGAGCTAACGAAAGCGGGCAACTGGGTGTTGGCCATGTGAAGCCCCTGGAACGTCCGGAAGTTGTCGGAGGGGAGCTGAAGAGAGTTTTTATCGTGAAAGTAGCGTGTGGAACGGGTCACACATTGTGCTTGTCTGACGATGGAAAAGTGTATGCCATGGGTAGCAACGGTTACTACCAGATTGCGGCTGCTGTTGGAACTAAGACTGCGCTGTTGCCTTTCGAAGTTCAGGGATTTTCCAAGTCTACGTTCGTTACTGATGTTGTTTGTGGTCCTTACTCGTCGTTCGCCGTCACAAAGGATGGCTCGGTACGATTTCAACTTGCTCCTCGGAAGTTTGAAGGCTGTATGTTTGGGAACATAATGTTCTTGAAATACGAATTTTTTTGTTTTCACAGGTTTTAGCTTGGGGTTTTAATACAAACGGTCAAGCTGGAACTGGAATAGCGGATGATGGAGGCTTCGTTGACCCAGTGCGTCTGCCGACTAAAGTAGCCATAAATGGAAAGGTGATTAAAGTAAGTGCGAAAGTTTCGTATTTGTCGATTATGCATAGATTCTTTTGAAAGCTGGAATAAGATACTTGAAATTAAGTGAAAGCTTTTGCCGTAGGTTGTATGCGGAATAACACACTGCGTAGCGCTCACAGAAACAAACGAAGTGTACACTTGGGGGACCGAGAATGCTGTGCTGCGTCGAAATCCCGAGAAGCTTCAGTTCGAAGCTGACAAAGTAGAAGATGTGGCAACTAACGGAAGCACCAACTTTTGCAAAGAAGCTGGCAAAGTTGTGGTTTGGGGCAGTGGATGGGAGGGCAGTTACATAACATTTGCGGAACGCAAAGTCACACAGTTTCGCAGCATTGAAGAAGCGATTGCATCCAAGGATATGCCAACTTCCGAATCGATGCGTTTTCTCAATGATCCGCAGGAAACGCAGCTAGGTCTGCTTTCAGTTTTCAATCAGCCGGTACGTCCTCACAGTTTCCAGCTGTCTAACTACACTAGTTCTCAGTTATTTATGGGTTATGGCTTGACTTAGCTTATTAAGTTTTCATTTTTGCAGAATTTGTGGGACCTGGAATTCAAAGTGGAAGGGAAAATTTTGAAAGCTTCAAAGCATCTGCTCGTGGTTCGCTGCGACTACTTTGCGAAAATGGTCAGCGGAGAGTGGAAAGAAGTAATTGGCAAGTAAGTCAGGAGCAACAGGCAGCTCCTTAAAGTTAAGCATATTTTTGTGGGATTCTTCGGTACGAGCAGTTCGGTTTATAATGGCTATTAAACGTTTGTAATTGATTAGGGGGCCGATAAAAATTGATGCCTTCGACTATACTGAATTCAAAACCTTTCTTCGCTTTATTCACACGGATCGTCTCATTATTTCTTCAAACTGTGATGCTTTGATTGGTAAGCCTATGGACAGTATTCAGCTACAGAGTTGGAGGCTGCCTAAAGTAAGGTCGGTTTGTATTGTAATTGCCTTTTATCGCAGGTATGCTCAAGCTGGCCGACTATTACGGATGCCCTCTCCTTCAAGCAAAAGTAACTGAAGTGTTAGCAAGGAGGGTTGATGAAGCCACGGTTATAATGATTTATTGTTCATCTCTGAGATTCAACGCGAAGGTATGAATGAGTGATTGTTCACGACTACGTTATAATTTGAGATCTGCTGCCGTTCCACATTACTGGAAATGGCATTAGCAGAATTCTTGATTCTATTGATTGCGTACGAGTCGTGTTTGTAATGTGGGATTTACTTGTTCTGCAGGGAGCTCGACTAATGGCTCTGGATTACATAGCTCCAAAATACATCAAATGCACAAAAGCTACAGATTTTTCTAACCTCCAAGGTGATTTCATTAAGCAGCTCCTGATCGATCTGCAAAGCATAAGCATGTTTGGGTAAATTGTCGTTGTTTCCGTTAAAGATTTGGCGATGATACGATGCTTAGTGCATTAGAAGTGAGATTTGAAGGCTTTTGATACACCTTTGAAATAAGATAATTTGTTATTTTATAACACATTGGTTACCAACTGATGTATACTATAATAAGAGTTTATTTGTCGTCTAGACCATCACTGGCATGTCATTTAATAAATTTTGTGCAGAGCGGAACGGAATAGCTTATTTTTGTTTTATGGTTTTTGAATGGAAGGGAAATTTTTCAAATACTGCAAACTGTTTGAGTTTAGTAATTTATTTTTGTATTTAATTGATGTTTGCGGGATAGCGTTATTTGTTGAGGGCCTGGGATTTGTATTGTTTCAGCTCAATAGGGAGCGTAAATAATAAATGTTAGATTGAATTCCCTATTGGTTTCCGGGTTAAAATTTCTAGGAATAGATTCATATAGCTGAAATTATTCTGTGTAATGTGTGTTGGCGTTTAGTATATATGTGTAAATGAAGCAGTCTAACTTTTCCATGGTAACCAGAGCTTATGATGTGTACATATTTGAGATGGAATATGTACTCGCACTGGGACGAATAGAATGAGATAATTTAGTTTGCATTTTCGATGTAGAATGGGAGATATTTACGCATTTGTTATTAATAGTATTATAGCAATAGAATTTGTTGTGGTGAGATTTTTCTCACCTTCCAGGTTCGATAGAAAAGTTTAGCAACAAGACTACGGACGATGGCAACTTGTAAGGAATTGCTGATATCCAGCAGTATACTGGGACTTGATGAGTCGAATTTTATCAGACTAAAGCTTGTACCTACAATTATCAGTGAGCTTATCGGTAGGATGAATGACAAGGGGGGATACGGTGGTATACAGATTGGACTGACATTAATAAGGATTTAGTTTAGGAATTAGGAGCAATTTGTGTAGAAGTAAAGGTTTCGAAATGCGGACAAAGCGACCTATATTTTCATATTTTAGCAGTGTGAGAGGAAAATGTTCCATAGGGAATATCGTGATAGTGTTTCTTGTATTTTTAATTCTTTTTATGTTCTTCGTTGTGCAAAATATAAGAAGAACACCTGTGTATGTAATGAAACGAGGGAACGATCCCCTCGTCTCGATAGAAATTCCACAGGAATCCGAAGATCCGCTCTTTGAATTTGCAATCGCAGCGTTTATGAAGCTAGGAGCTGGGCTGAAGGAAGGAGATAAGTGGGAGTGAGGAGACATTGTTGTTTTACATGTTGTAATGTTGTAGGATGTAAGAAATATTTAGGTCCGTTATGTTTTGTGAAATGATGAACGGATTACTACATTACTATTTATATATTTTCAGTGAATTCATACAAGAAGCTTTTAGGTTGCCAGGAGGAGAAGAGGGGGAGAGAGGCAAGCGGAAGAAGATTAACACTTATGCAAAACAAATTACTGCAAGACTAAGAAAGATTCATGGAAGAATACTGGAAAGATCTCCAGAGCAGGTTCCAAAACGGTACTGGAACTTGAGAAAAATGAAATCTGAAGTTGAATTTGGGAAATATGAAATCATAAAAGGCGCTTGAATTGAAAAATACAAACAAATATATATGATTTTCAGGGGGGAAGCTAGGGCAAAAATAAATCTTGCAGCTGTAGCATGCGGGGATCGAAGGGAACAAGCGCTGACAATGGTGAAATCAGCGGTGCTTTTCAGTCAGGATGCTGATTTACATTTAATTGCGTTTGGAGATACAAGCTCTGTTTTAAATTTGGCAGAGGAGGTAACTTTATTTAGTGTTAATTTGATGATTTTAGCATAATTCGGTGGAGAAATTCGCGAAAACTGGTAGTAAAATTGTTTTAATGAAAAAAAGATTTTAGAACTTCGTTGGGGGGTCAACGCTGCAGGCTGGGATTTTACGTATGAGCTCCATCTGGATTGGTTTCCACCGGAAGTTGATTGGAAGAAAATGTATGCGCCTTGTGCTACGCAACGGTTGTTTTTTCCAGTAAGATTTTGAATTATGAGTGAAAAATAGCTGAAAAGAGTAAATAATTTGGGTGACAGGTTTGACCTGTGGTTGATGGGTGTCATCACCAGATCACGGTGAATTTAAAATGCAACTGCATGTGCTCCTTTCAGTCCCTTCTGCAGCACATAGATGCTTTGATTTATCTTGATTCCGACATTGTTGTGTTGTCAAACATGACGGATTTTTGGAACCATCTCGTACTGGGAATGGGTGATACGAAGATGGCGGGAGCATCGCCTAATAATGAGCCCGCAGCCTGGGGCTGGTACAACGGAGGTGGTACTAAAATCCCTTACTATGGTACACATGGTAAGTGGAAGATGTAGTAAAAATGTTAATTGATTGAGCTCCTTGAGGTGCTCGTAAGTTATTCGGATCGCAGGTCGGTTTTTAAAGATGTAACCATTTAAATATTTCAGGACTTAATGCCGGAGTAATGTTAATGAATTTGACGCAAATGAGAAATTTTAAAATGCAAGAACGGTGCGTAGCTGCTCATTCAGTTTATGAGGATAAACTTGCTCTGGCGGATCAAGATATTTACAATATAATTTTTCATACTTATCCAGGTGAGGCTTGAATTTTGCGCCGATATATTATCCAGAACAGATGAGCTTTATAACCATGTAATGACAGATTGAGTAACAGGGATGGATTTTAATTTTAGAAAATATTATTTTTGCAGAGTTTTTCCACGAATTTTCCTGTTCTTATAATTTTAATTGGGTTCATTGCGGATTTCCTGAATCTTATTCGTGCTACGATCAAAAAGGTGTTCACACTTGCTTCTGCCATGCGGTGGAGAAAACTGGGGTTCATATCGTACACGGGAACAGTGGAACGTTTACCAATGAGTACCTGCATTTCATGAAAGCCATCTATGAGGGATTCCAAAAGGTGAGTAAATTTATTTTTTGCGTTTTGCTAGTATTTTTTAGCGTGGGATGTTATTCATTCACTTGGTTTTTTTATAGTTTGATATCGGGTCTGATTCTCCCGTGGAACTTGTAAAAACTCTCAGAGAAGATTACCTCGCCAAACCTCAGAATCATTGCCATATTTTAACAGCTGATATGCTGTATAAAAATGCAGAGACCTACCTTCATAATTTATATGACTCGGATGTTTAGGGTACTTGGTTGGTTTTATATTGCATTCCAAGTAGACTTTGTTGAATTGAATTTGATGATTAATTAATCGCAAATTAAAAAATAGCATATTTATTATCTAGACTTTGCTGCATTTCATTTAAAATAATCAGGAGGATATGCTGGAAACGGAGCGTTGCAGTTTAGTTGCTAGCTGTGTGCTAGATAATAATTACCGCAGTCGGCATAACTAGATTATTGGAGAAGAAAAATTAAACTTATTTGTTTTGTATTATGGCGGAACCTCCTTGAGGATTTTACATCCTCATAAGGTACAATGCGGTGCCAATTGACAATCATGATGAGGATAATAAAGTAAAATGGTTGATCGTATACCTAATTAAATTATTATTATAGTATTATAGGTAGGGATGTATAGCAGTTTGTTGCGAATCAGGTGAAATTCGCCATCCTATTGTATATGATTGCCCAGCTAAAAAAAACTGTGCTTTTACGGTTCGCCCATGAAAGTAGTATACATAATAAGATAATTTGAAGCCATAAAGCCATAATACTGAAGGGATTCTGAGCTCGTGTCCATTTGGATTAGCGTATTTTTGCACACACGGTAGAATTGGTCAAATGTAAACAAGTGAACGAGTAAGCTGACGGTCGGAGATTTATTTAGATTCCGTATCAACTGCTGATATCGTGTCTTTGTGTAGATGGATGGAAAGTAAAGAGCGGATTCTCATAGAAAATGTGATGGAACAAAAGACTTTGTATGTAGCATTGACTCAATTGCAATTGAGGTTACATACGGACGGTAATGGGAGCAAAGGTGCAAGTCTTGAAAGAGTTTTTGAAAATAATGTAATAATCTCAAATTCGAGTAACGATAAACTGTAGTATCTGTTGTTTAGGTGGTGGCCCACAGAATTTCACGACGGAAAGTATGAAATGTAGTTGAAAGCACAGGGGTTAATTGCTTCGATGGTGACATGCATGGATTTTGTTTCTGATTGTTTTTTTTGCACTACCTACTGAAATGAAGCAAAGACTTTAATGAACTTGAGAGCAGGCAAATGTAGAGTCATTGTTAAAAAGATAGTCATAAAACAGTGATGGAAAAAATGTTTGTTTCTTAACGATCTCGTTCCTGGAGAACCAGTTTTGGAGAATATGGAATAGGATTTGTGTGAGCCATATTCTTTTTCATGCAGACTCCTTGTCTTGAGTCTTGGAGAAACATGAAGGGAATAATAATTTCTGCTCGCTGCCAAAAAATTTGAATGAAATACTTGGAATATCTTTACTTCCAACTTCAAGTTTCTGAAATTAAAATAAATAAATCCGTGAAGATGATGTAATCGGTTGATTTATGAAGCAAATTACTTGAAATGCTGTGGGTTTCGTAGCTTCTGATGCAAATGAAGGATTCTTTTGATTAATCTTTGGATTGGATTAAGCTGTGAAGGTGAGCCGTGATGATTGTTTGGAAAGGAATGGCAAAATTCACAGAAGAAAGCGAGCCGTGAGCGTCTTAGTATTTGAGCTTCTGACTCCTGGTCCTGGCAGAGTTAGACTCTGTTAAAACGGGTAAAAAAGTGTTGCATAACTTGGTTGTCTGTTTTTATCTTGGTCACGTGATTTTGAAATTTTCTAAGTATATAAGAAGACAAGCTCCTGTGACAAGTTATTTCTGTGTGTGAAGATACCCAGAGCAGAGGGTAAGAGGTTACGTCAAATCAAGAGTAAAGAAGCCCTCGCCATGAAGACTGTATTGTTTTTCGTCTGCGTCGGTCTTGCTGCCATTCCAGTGTCTTCACAAAAATTGGTAAGTACACATATACAATATAGAGTCACATGACATTACCTCCGCTTCACTAGAATGTGTGTGAGGTTTAGCTGATTTTGGTGCAATTTTAAGCAAAGCGCTGTGTGTATTTTCAGCAAAACGATGATGTACTACCGGAGCCATTTTCATATTCGAGGCGGGCTTTAGAAAAATGGGAAGCACCGGAGGAAGTGAAGAGGGCGCTTCCGTACTACCTTTCGGGAATTGACAAGAAAGGACGACCAGGTAAATATAGGAAGGAGCTGCTAATGGCTTGTTAGATGGCTAGTGGTTTTGAATAATTTTGCATAGATTTAAATTTTGATTCTGTTTTACTCTAGTGATGGTCATGGAAGCTTCAAAATGGGATATTCGGAGCATTCTTTACAACTACCCGGATGGTGAGACTATTTTCAAACGAGCCCAGGAACAGTTCTTTTACAGAGTGGCTGGAAACTCGTCTTGGGCAGATACAACTAACGGCTTCGTTCTGATCGCTGACTCTGGAGATTTCGATGTTCGGCAAATGTCCAGATTGAATTGTAAGGGGGGTTTGTTTTGGCAAAATTACACTGGGTATTGTTTTTCAAGTATTCTGATTTGATTATCAAATAAACTTTGGAATAACTTTTTTCAGTGGTGCGCGCTTGGGTTAGGGGTACTCAGCTCATTGAAAGTCTAATGGATCCTGAAAAAAGCCAGATCATTTTAATTAACAGTAAGATGTGATTTTTTTAAAGAACACTAGAAGTTATTGCGGAAGGAAATTTAAACTGGATTTTAATTTCACTGTACAGCCAACGCGGTTATGGAAACTCTACTGAGACTGGTTCAACCGTTCACAGATAGAATCGTTCAAGATCTGGACGTCTATACCACGGATAGAGAGCGCTGGATCCCAAGGTTGCTTCAAGATATTCCCAAAGATCAGCTTCCAGCATGGTACGGTGGGTCGGAGACGTGGACACCACTGCGGTCTACAGTATGATGTTCCCTGCCCTAAGGCAATCACACTGATGTTGAATCTAAAAGCGAAAAAGAATCTTAGTGTTTTCGTTTCAATTGTCTGTTACAGTTTTGTAAATCTTATTGTTTAAGGATGAGTAAAAAGCGAGCATATTAACCGAGTGTCCTCCTCTGCGGTTACTGACATAATTCTACTAATTTCGAAACCTTTAGATAGTAACAAGGTTACCCGATGCCAAGGAAGCACCTGCACTGGAACTCGCACACAATTAGCATGGAGGGAGTAGGTGAAAAACAAATAGCGGAACGGTAACTCATTAGTCAAGCATGAAAATCAAACGAGGGTTACATGATTCCGCAATTATCTTTCCTGATTCTTTTATGGGAACACAAGAAAGCTACCGTCACTTCGTGGTCGTGATGGTGTTTTATGCTTCTAATGTGCGAACGAGAACTATTCGACAACAGTTTCTGTTTTTCGTCCGTAGTTATGTTCTCGACTGTAAACCAAAGTCCTTGAAAATGCGTTTTGTGTGTATATTTGGACAGATATAAGGCATTAATGATGCAGAACGGAACTACTGAAAGAAAGAGCTGGAAGAGTCTTGCATAAATAATTTTGGCTAATATGTTTCCAAGTTTGATGAGGCAGATAATGCTTTTTGGAGAATAAGGCAGGGCAGTCTTATGTATCATCATAGTCGACGATAAGACCAATAATTCGGTAATTATGCGTTTCTATGATATCGCAGAAGCTACGTTTAGAGTGTGCATGTGGCAGTAATGTGTGCCACCAAAGAGTAACGTTATTATAACCGAAGAATCGATAATTTTAACGCATTACTGGGAGGTCCTCGTTGGTTGCTTGGCAATGAGCCTGGTCTCAGTGGCGGCGATAAGTTCCAGTTCAGGTCCTACAACGGTGCTGAACCTTCCACAAGCATCGATTCGTGGAGTGTTTTAAAATGAAAAAGCGGGTGATTTCAGAGTGGAGGAAGTTCCTGAAAATATTTTTTCGCTACATTATATTTATCATCGAATGGAACAAGAAAGAAAGAAAGTTTGAAGTTACACGTTCTCGTTTAAAACTGATATTGTATCGTTTAAAAACGTTGACAATTACATTTCATTTCGGGCATTTAGCCACTGTAGCAAATGTTGATTTTTTAAAGGGCGAAGAGTATCGACTCACACCTACAAAAGTTATCGACTTGATGTGGCTCTTGTTTGCTATGTCATCAGCTTGGTATCATTGGTTTTTTCTGCTTCATCCTCAAGGAACTTTGGTAATCGTTAACACGCTTGATGCACTGTTAATCGCGGATGAAGATGAAGGTATTAATCGTAATTTAATAATAAGCAAGCCTATATACTAAAAAACGAAAAACTAGATAGCTTTGTCAGCATGCGTGATTTAATTTTTAGGGAATTCAACGGCAAGTCGCTATTGGACAACACAGAGGGCGCGGCAGTTGCTACATTTCTATGTGATTCAATGGGCGCCAGTGGCTTGGGGTAATCTGTTGCTATTTGTGGGAATGTTTTTCGTTAACGCTAATGAAGATCGCTATTTTTATTCGATTCTGCCAAAGAATGGTGGCTATGATATGGGGTGGTTTACACTGTGTTTTTTGGAAGAAATGTATTGGGGGTTTTCCAGTAACATGCTTATTCTGTTCATGTGCTCACTTCCGACCGTTTACACTACTTGCGTGGTCGAAAACTTGTGCAAAATCAGGTAAAAACTTTGATACTTCTTGTCAACAAAATAGTTTTGCCATATGGAATTTTCGGTTGATAAATTTTTTTTCTGGTCGTTGTTTTAGACTGAACTACCGTAGCAAATGTGTAGCTTCGGCGATGAGAGATTACAAGGCCCTGGAGTTGTTGAATAACTGGTTTATTGAAGAGTATTTGAGAAGCGTCGTTGAATTCTTTTCCGTTTTTATTACCGCTAGCCATGCGTTCTTTGTATTTTGTGCTATCGGGCTGAGAGGCTGGCTACCTGTTACTGCAGCGATAGTAATTAATTACTGGTCGGTGGCCATGTTTCCGTTCCATGCATCAATGATCTTATTAATGGCGGACGTGGAGGCAATTTCCAGTGGTTTCATTAAAGATGTTAGGCATAGTCAATCGAAGTTCCAGGAACGCCGCCGCTTTGGACGTTTGAGACCAATCGGAATAGGGAGGTCAAGCTTTCGGAAGCGTGGAGATGCACTTCGGATAGTGATAACGACTTGCAAGTGTTCAAGGACTCTGCTTTTAATTGCTTGCATGTAAAATTTGCCCAGGTGGCGCTAGGTATGATGAAAGTGTGCGTGTCATGTATTTAATCCAGGTAGATGTATTTAATGCGGTAGTCTGTCTGGGCCGTTGCAAAGTTACTGTTAAGAAATGCCAAAGGCATGATTTTGCCATGGAAAATAGCTCAATGAATCGAATAGAGCTACGTGTCAAAGAACTCATACGTCAAACGTAGAATAATATCGATGATAATTTCCGCGATGAATGAGGATAACAGCCAATGATTGCGTTTTAAATGTCCGTCGGTTATAGTAGTTGATCTGAATTGTTATAAAGATGTTCTATCACCTAATTCAGTTATTAACTAAGACGATTTAAACACTTGAGGAGTGCATAGCAAATACTTGGTGGTTCTGTTATGCGATTATTTTAATGATAACAGTAGATCCTTATCATGAAATAGTCGAGAAATATTTAGCGCAATTATTGAAATTTTGTCAGCAATGCCATCATATGAATGATAAGATCAAGCTTCGTAACATTAAAAGCAATTTGGAACTTGTATAAACATAGAAGAAGTAATTGGATTTAATTATTTTTGCACAAACCATGTTCCTTAAATAAATATTGCAAGTTGTATATATACAGTGAGAGCCCATAAAAAACGGAACCAGTAAGGACAAGAGCTCCAGGATGGCTTGAGCACGGACACCCTGATTATGAACTGCTCGTTCCGTCGTAAACATTTCTGTAGATGTAAGGCACTGGATGACATTCTCAAAGAAGTGAATAAGATTTCGGAGATTCATTTGAACATTTGTGTAGCATGAAACTTTAACGTTTGTATTTTTACATTTTGTGCAATTAACGCCCGTAATAAGCCTTCCTTGCCTTGGGCAGCTCTGAGTCCTCATTTATGCTAACCAGTAGCGCCAAGCAAAGCAACGTTTGAATTCAGGTTACTTCATGGGGATCTCGATTATCGAAGATGAAAAGTTTTGTGGAACGACGGCATGAGCAGTTTTTAAGGATTTTATTCCGCACAGTTGTCTTTAACATAGAATGGGAGGAATCCGGAAAGAGGTTTTGTGTGACGGAAAAGCGGAAAAAACTATATGGATACAACTGCACTTTATTTATTTTTACGCTTCACATGTTTTACGAGCTTGCTAACGTGAAATTTGACTTTCTTCGGGGGAATCGGAAAAATTTTACACCCACGACGGTAATCGATTTAATATGGTTGTTTGGGTCCGTAATTGGGTGCTGGTTTCGCTACTGGTTCCTTGTTGACGCACCGAGTATTACAGCAATCATGAACACAATGCATTTCTACAAGGTGAGACGTAAGTATTCCCGGTGTCAATCATCCTTGTGTTCTGTATGTACCGTATGTTTCCTCAGTTCTGCGTGGCGAGAAAAACTCCAAACCTTTACTCTTTCTACTGGCCGTTTCTCGGCTCATAATCGTCATAGAGTCAAGCAGCTTGTATTGATGCATAGCTGAGGTCTTCCTTTCTCCGTCAGTGTAAGTTCAATGTCCATAGGTCAAAGGGTACGGACGCTACGAATTTTATACTGAAAAAAGTCATTTTTTCGGACTAAGTTGACCTCAGGCGCTACAGTGGCTACACCCTTTGACCTTTAGACATTAAACTTAGACTGAAAGAGAGAGAAAGACTTAAGCTATGCAACAATGTAAACCGCTAAACGCTGCGACGCTTGTGAGCTGAGTAATGACCGAAGAAAGGCAAAGATCCCTCTTTTTCTCGCGCTCGCAGCAGTGGAGAGAGAGTGGAACACATGCGATGCTGTGCTGCGATAGGCAGACGGGACGAATCGGAGTCTGTGATAGGTTGAAAGCAGCGCGCGAGGTATTCAAACGCAAGCAGATCTGATGAAACATACGGTATGTTGCTATTTATTCCGGATTGTGAATGATGAAGAATCGTGCTGAAACGATATTAATATTTTATTACTGACTGGAATGAAATTACAAGAGGTATGATTGTGTAGACGTTTCAGAGGAACCATCATTTTTGAAACGCCCGTTGGAATTCATAATGCTTACTTACTGCAAGCTCTGGCCTATTCCTTTAACTTGCAATACTTTGGTAACGTTTACGATATTTTTGGTCGATCCTGGACAAAGCCGATTTATTTATTCAACGTTTCCTACTTTGATTCAATCACGGACGGAATGTTTTCTATTTTGCTTTATATTCGAGCTTTACTGGGCCTACTCTGTGCTCATGTTTGCCGTCTTCATGTGTTCCAATGCCCCTCTTTACTGCATTTGGCTGAGTGAACTACTTGAAGGGATTACTAGGTAAAGATTTTATGAATTTATGAAGCGAGCGCTCGGAAAATTTGATAGGACAAACATTGGTTTTTCGCAGAATGACAGAAACGTCGACAGAAAATGAGGTTCCCAAGAAAGGACAGCAAGGCATTACTTACACGATGATACAGATTTTGAATGCTGTTTTTGTACACGTTTGGCTGGAGTGCGCAATTTTTGGGGGATTTGTCTTGCTGGTTTGTATTCACATTTGCGTCATCTACAGCGCCATCCGCTTGCAAAACAATCTTCCCTTGAATACTGCTGTTATCTTTGATTTCTGGGCGATTGGGATTTTCGCTGGGTACTTTTGTATGGTGAGCCCTATGGCGAATTTGATAAAAATATCGGAAGAGTATGTTAATAGTTTGCATTATTGCCGGCTTTCTATGCTTGAGGCAAGAAGGTCAATGTATTTAAGGCCTCTTGGTGTAGGACGTACAAGGTATATTAGGTCTAGGCATGTACTGAAGCTTGTTGTCGTTGTTTGTAAATTGTCTAGAACTTTGCTTCTACTAAATTAGTTTTATTTGAGTTTGTATGCTCCGAGGAATAAATTTCGAGATACGCCGAGCCGAGAATCGCTAGCTCGTACCTGATACTAGCTCGTGTCGACCTAATACGAAGGGAGTGATTACTTTTGACTCATATGACTCTTGAATACTCGGTCAAGTTCACAGAATCTTACTGCTCATTTAGCGTACCCGCGTACTGGATCAACTTAATTACCATAAACGGTACGCTAAAAGTTATTAATGAAAAACGTTACTGTACTTTATAACTTATCTGCTTGCTGACATGTGGATATCCTACGTGTTATCAGTGAAAATGCTCAACTAATTATGAAAAAATAGCAAATCAAAGTTGAGGGTTTATGAGACAAGACAATGGGACCCCGAATGTAATTACTACAGTACGAGTGAATGAAGATGATTGATGAATTGTGAAAGCGTAGTAATGAGCGCAAGAATGAGAGCTACCACTAGAATATATTGTCACGAGTTTCAGTCGTAATCTTATCAGGATTATTGGAAATACCAAAGTAAGGAACTTTACCTTGAGAATTATCCTGGAAAAACGATTCACGGACTTAAACGATCACTGTGACACAGGATACGGAAAGTGGTGACTGGAATTGCGTTGCTTGAATTTAAAACAGCTTGGACCCAGCATGAAATCACATCTATTTTTATTGCTCGCGGGTTGTTTTGCCGGGATTCAAGGTATGATTTTTAATTACCTTGATTATATTTAATTAGTAATTAATCCTAAGTTTTACAGATTCCGCAGCTGTACCATGGATCGCTGAGCCTCGTACTGACGACTGGTGGGTGGAGCGCCATGCTCTTTTCCAAGAGACCACTGCAAAGGAAGCGGCGAATATTTCGGTTCTTTTCTACGGCGATTCTATTACAGAAGCATGGGGTGGGACTGGATTGGGAACGTTCAACGCTTACTACGATCCACTGGGTGCCGCTAACTACGGAATCGGTAGTGACCGGACAGAGCATTTGCTTTATAGGATAGCCGATGGGGAGACCTCCGATGCGCTAAGACCTAAAGTTGTTGTCCTCAAGATTGGAACTAACAACGGCGGTGATACGGAGGAGGATACAATTAGAGGCATCCGTGCCGTTGTTGACCTCTTGTTAGAACGTGTGCCGTCAGCAAAGATTCTTCTCCTTGGTATCCTTCCCCGCAGCGACTACGATGCCTACCAACGTATCGCCAATATCAACATCCATCTATCCAAGTTTGCTGATAATCAACGTGTTTTCTTCCTGAACATGCTGGACCAGTTCTCGGAATCGTGGGGTGTGGTTGATGCTGCTCTTTTCACTGGGGACAGGCTCCATCTGGAGGCTGCAGGGTATGTCAAATGGGCGGAGACAATGGACGCAACGTTCAATCGATTGTACAATATGTAGGTTGAGTTCCAGGAGTCCCTGGACTTAAATCTAGTGTAATTATATAATACTTAAAATATCTTGAATAAAATTCTAATTAATCCTTGCTGCAAAAATGGTGGTGTATAGGCAAGGAAGCCAAGACAGAGAGTAGATACAAGTTTATGAATTAACATGAGTTTATTCCGGGTTTCATAATTACTGTTGCAAATAACCTATATGATCCCTGGTCTTGAGGGAATGGCGTCTTGTCTTGAATCATGACTTGAAGGCGCGTAGAGTTAGTACAGTTTAGATTAAAGGTAGGCGAAAATAATCCTGATGAGGATAACAGCGATTATTATACCTATAAGGACTGTAATCTCTTTGAAAAATGCTTCCGGTACGCCAGCTATGGAATTTGCTCTGAGCTGAGGTCTGTTAGACTTGGAAGGCGGGTGCCGGTTCCTTGGTATACTCTGCAAATGACAAGCAAGTAATTGAGAATAAATGCGGTGTTTCGTACAAGAAGATGCTCTTTAAAAATTCGGAGGGTATAGTTTAAAAATTAATTGACCGATTTTGTATCATTGCTGGAATGTTCGGAGGGTGTAGCAAGAGGTGTTTGGAGTTGAGCTGGTGCAGATGATACTGGAAGTGGGGCTTGGAAGGGGAAGCATTTTCCTTTAGGATCCTCAACCCAAAGAGCTTTGCCGTAGAGCTGTCGTTTGATGCCTTCTTCCTTGATTATCCATGATTGGTCCGTTCCAGATTTGAAATCAACGGTTTTGAGTACCTTCTCCGTTGAATCGACTAAATCGACGCGAATTATAATTAGTTTGCCGTTTTTAAGTTTATTCTTAGTGTCTTCGAAGCTAAAAGTTTGCTTTGGATATGCAACGCCACTTGTGTATAAATATTCACTCTTTACTTTTGCGGTAAAACTTGTGCTGTTGTAGATGTGAATACTGTTTTTTCCACCCATGTTCAACTACACGTGGAAGCTGCCTTCGAAATGTGACACGGAATATACACAGATTCGCGCGTAACTTTTTGCAAGTCCTGGCCGCTGTTGTTTGCTTAACTAGAACAGTTTCAAAGTTTGAATTGTGGGATGCATATGCATAGTTTAAACAGCTGGTTCATGCAACCGCATGGGATGTATGATTGGACCTGTAGTACTCGTATAGGTATATTGTATGATAATACTTGATTTTTCAGGTCCGTAGATGTGTGTGAAAAGGCAGTTGAATATTAAATCGGCATTGCCGCGAGTTAAGAGAGATAAGCGTTATCTTCGATTGCGATATCGGTGGAAAGCCGTGCCGTGATGAATAATTTGCTATATTGCTTATTATTTGCGCATTTAATCGTAGTCTTGAAGCCTCGAAAATCTGTAAATGGTCGCAGCTAATCATACAAGCCTTTGCTAATTATATGAAGATATCGCCGTAGTTTATCTGCATGGAAGGTAGGTTCAATGCAAGCAAGGTTTCGATAGATGATTCAATATTAAACTATAAAACAGCGTTTACGAAAAAAATTCTCTGCCTTTGACTTAGTTTCGGATATTCGCAAAATAAATGTTTCCCAGTGTATTGCAAAAAATATTATGCAAACACCGTAATATAGTAGCCCTTCTAAGGTAACTTCGGGGAAATTAACTGAAACAGCTCTAGTTTCAACAGTTTAATTTCGACTTGATTCTGCCAAGTTTTAGAAGAAGCTTTTGGGCGCTAGACTTTGCAATTACGTCGTTGATTTATCGCAACATGTGAACCAAAGCTTACCATTAAATTGATGATTTATTCGTTTGACAAGATGAAAATACATAGCCGGACGCGTCAATAAACGATCTGAATTCAAGTTCAAGACTAAATCAATTAGCTCGTGTCATGTTCAATGGAGTTGTTTGTATATTTAGCCCGCGATAAGATAATGAAAGCGGATCTAGAATGAAGCACCTGGCTTGTACGTATTGCTTAGCCATTATCTTAGAAGCGCTAGTGGGAAATTACAGATTTGGTAGAAGATGTAATCCAAGTGAAATTATATGATTAAAGTTATAATCATCCTCCAAATCACTCTAGGAAATTCGTCTCTCGCTGATTAGCTTAAGTAAGAGCTAATATAGCCAATAAACGTTATTATTCGATGCTGGTATTTAAAGGTGAATTAAACTCCGCATCATTCCAGCCTCTGTTGCTCACGTAAAGACTGAAGATCGTCTCGGGAACTTTTAAGAAAAAAAAATGCGGTGCTTCTTGTCTCTCAGCATTGTGGCAATGTGCCTTGCTTCCTGCTCTCACGCTATTCCTTTAAACGGTAGGTTAGGGTTTTGATTCAGGGTTTTCCCGTTTGAAATAGCCCTTAAAATATAGTCACAGTTTCCGCAACCTCTAACAATATTTTCTGGGATCACTCTTCTAGGACGCGGGGAAGGCGGAGGAGCAAGATTGGGGAAAAGTGAGAAAGAGGTCATGTTGCTGGAAAATACTGACGGTTTTGAGAATGGTGAAATTCGGGAAATACTGTCGGAAATACTAGATTATTTGTCCATCCCGGATTATATTGGGCTTCTTGAATACCTTGGAACGCTACCGAAAACGCAGGTGAGAAAAGATGTGCCAATTTGGAAAATTTAATCGTCCTGTAAATTAATTAATAATAATTAATTATAATATTTATGTTTATTTCTCTGAATCAGGAACTATTGGATTGGTTGGAGATTCGTCACTTGGATGTGTTTGTAAAAGTTTGCTGGCTCTTCGACGCTTGCAAAGAACACGATCTTGTCATAGATCCCGAAACAATGCAAAGGATACTTAAATATATTGCTGACGAAGACTGGGAGGGACTTGCTGCATTTATTGAAACTATTGAGAACCACGAATTGCTTTTGGAATGGATCCGCACTACGTTTCCCTCAGCATGGCCGAATATTTGTGGATACTTTGATAAGTGCACACTGCTTTCCGATATTCTCAACCAGTTTATAAGAGAGGAATAACTAAAAATCTCTAGCTTTTGAAGCGTAAATTGTTTTACCTACCAATTTGTTTATAAATTATAATAATAAATGAAAATATTCTTTGATAATTGGAAGTTTATCTAATAATAGATAATTGGTGCATTGAATTCGATTTAAGTGTGATATTATGCTAACTTATTTGCACTCTGCACGTGTGAAGCGGATTGTAATGGTTAGAGATGTACTAATGTGCCGTTGAATACCATCGGTACGAGAGTTCTAGCCTCGAAAGGATCATATGATAGTTTGATTGAAGAGTTTGACAGGTAATTGAGTTTAGGATTAATTATAGCCAAAGCTGGGGATTCGATTCAGTTTGAAGCTTATCGGCCAGTCGAAATTCAGGATTCAAGAGGCTGGTACACTAAAATTAATCTGAGAAGAACTATTTTGTATTGAAGAATCATTTTCAATGATTGATGATGTTTTGAAAATGCTGGAAATAATGAAAACCTCTATTCTTTTGAGCTAGTCTGCGATAAGATATTCGGATTAGGGTGATCCATCAATGATTGAAAAATTGTAGGACACTCAAGGATTTTAATACATGGAAGCAGACGGCTTATAAAAGGCGAAACGGGGAGGGAGTTGAGGTAGAATTTTTGCGAAGGTGCAGATACTTGTCAGATCCGCTGTTGTCCGCTTCAACTGTAGCCAAAATGAGGACGTTGGTGTTAATTGCGATTTGCATTTCGGCGATTCAAGGTAAGAAACATTGGTTTAGGGGGGAAACGAGAATTTGCAAGGACAGAAGAATAAGGCGAGCATTGAATTCATGAAGGTTTATTTGTGTTGCAGCGGTGCCATGGGTGGCGGAGCCACGTACTGAGGATTGGTGGGTACAACGTCACCAGGGATTTGTCCAAAATACAGCGAATAATGGTGCTGGCGTTTCGGTTTTGTTTTACGGAGATTCCATAACGGAAGGATGGGGTGGAGCTGGTGCTGGGGTGTACAACTCGTACTACAACCCGCTTGGTGCGGCCAACTACGGGATTGGTGGAGACCGAACTGAGCATTTGCTTTACAGAATCGCTAATGGGGAGACTTCTGATAATTTGAGGCCGCGACTTGTGGTTCTGAAGATCGGAACCAACAATGGCGGAGACTCGGAGGCTGATGTGATCCAGGGCATCCGGGCAGTGGTTGACCTGTTGCTGGAACGTGTGCCATCTGCCAAGATACTTTTGCTTGGAGTTCTTCCGCGCAGCGACTACGATGCGTACCAACGGATTTCCAACATCAACATTAATATTTCCAAGTTTGCCGACAATGAACGTGTCTTCTTCTTGAACATGTTCGACCAGTTTTCTCAGTCTTGGGGAGTTGTAGACCCTACTTTGTTCAACGGAGACAGACTTCACCTTGAAGCTCCCGGTTATCAGAAATGGGCCGAGACAATGGAAGCTACCTTCAATCGATTGTATAATAGTCAGTAGGTTTATTTTGTGCTGGAAATTCGAAATAATAAAGCGCATGATATATTTTGATTTTGAAGCGTCACTTTTTAATTTGCCATTTTTAAAAATAGTGATTCACTGAATGCACTTAGTATAAGTTGAAATAAAATTTACTGTCCACAATAATGGCAGTGAAAGTTGTGGTGTCCTGCGCGCGAAAATTACTGTTGAAGCAATGGTTTACTGTTTGATTCTAGCCTTCTTATAGCTGTCAGTGCCAAGACGGAATATTTCTATTAATTCTAGACCATCCATTAGTGAAAATGCAGGAGTAATTAACATGTACTACATGAATACAACTGAAGACGAAAATAAATTAAATGTAATCCGTGTTATATTTTCCTCATTTTATGATTTTCGTTGACGTTTTGCTTGACAGAGGTCTTGTTGTTAGACCCAAATGAGGTTCCAGTCGTACCGGTCGAGGGATTACTTCTGCTTGATTTTGACGTAGACCTTGTCGTAGTAGAGTCAAAGCCACAGCATGCGCACATTTCTGAGATCATAATTAGTCATTTAAAATTTAATGGGAGTGCGCAGCATGGGAAAAGCATGACTGTATTAACTGTGAAGAGAAGACGGTAAAGCGTACAGCAATTCCTGCCAAATCTACCCATACAGAAGACAAGGGAAGGTAGTTAAAAGTTAAATACATGAAAGCTGACGATAACAATCACAGATAGACGCAGATGCATTTACGGTACAAGGCATGCCGCTTTGGAAAAAATGTTGGATTTTCGGATTCGATCAACGTTTTCTTTGAGACGGCATGCTTCTTTGTATACCTGATAGCCTTTGTTTAAGCTGCTTCATGGATTTCCTTTTGCAAATGAAGATGACAAAGATTGCAATCCCTTGGGAGATATTTATACAGTCGCAGAGTATCCAGTACACTGCAGTATTGGTTTCGATTGCGGGTGATGAGAGTATTTCAAAAATCCAAGTTACTCCCATAACAATGAAGAGTTTGGCGAATAATTTGAATCTGGAATCAAGGAAAATATTTCCGTACATTGTGTGACCCGTCGGTATAGAATTTGAAATTGTTTCCATGATCTTACGACTGATTCCCTCCGGATGATCTGCTATTCTGAACCATTCGCGTGTTTTCCTGGAACTTGCAGATTGTCCAGGATGTAAGTACGATGAAAATCATGTTGATGACCATTAGGAAGCCAATGACGGAATATAAGTAGTAGCCTTTGGCAGCTGATGCTATGAAACAGCTTATCCTGCCGTATTCGGGGACGGGGAAGCCGTAAATGCCGTCACTGTAAATTAAAACTCGGGATTAAACTTTTTAAAACGGAGAGGAGTAATTCTTGATTCATAGTTTCCGTATATGGAGGAATGAAAATTTAAGACGAAGCTAAACGTACGGAAAGTATGTATCTACAGCGACGGAAGCGCCCACAACGGCAAACGCGACCCCCCACACAATCAGGTTGTATACGAGGAAGCGGACCTTGCCCTTGGAACGCTCTCCAGCGGGTTTATGAGATCTAAATTACAAGAGAAGCGACTCTGTGAACATTTTTTCAGGTCGGCTCCAGATTCCAGAGAAGCCATAGTGAGAAAACTATGAATCGGCGCAGTTTAGGGTAAACTGCTTACCTGAACGTTGACCAGAGGTCAATGTTGATGAGCGTTAGCCAGCAAAAGGTTGAAATGAAGAAAAAGTGAACTACAATACCTAAAATAAAAGCGGCCCATTTTGTAATCTGCAACCGAATGGCAACCAAAATTAAAACCGGGTGTAACTGATACGAACGTACCTGTAATCCGGCAAAATCTTGATTCCATGAGATCGTCGCTGCCTAAAAGAAGGGTTACTAAATTGGAGGTGCCGAGGAAAACGTAGAGGAGAAACATGGAAATGACGTGAAAGAGGATCGTCCAGCCATGGACATTATGCTTGTCCCAAAGAATACCGTATACGAGAGCTGTGAGTAGAAGGAAGAATGATGAGGTATACAGAGCAATGACGTAAAATATGGGTGTCCAGTTCTGTAAAGCAGAAGACGGGGTGTTATACAACAGCAAAAAAAGTGTTGGAACATTTGGATTGTGCTGTATTAAAGTTAATACTGTTAAAACGTACCGTTTTTTCGTCGTAGTTGAAGCAAGAAAGGGTCACGAAGGGTCGTCGGATTAGAAGAATAGGATCTTTGGGGTCGTATGGTTCAACAGTGCTCTGGTTTGAAGCGGGAATCAAGTCAAACTCTTCTACGCAAAAGGATAGTGGAGGAAATATTTCCCAGGTTTGTTCTTCCTGGAAGAAAACGAGCAAACTTCCGTCTTTTCTTAGTCGCATGCTGAAAAAAAGACATGGTAAATTGTTAATTTTGATTGAGTTTTGGACCCTTTTCAGATAAAAAAGACGTGTTTCATTGTTGTAAACTCACGGAACTGATTGATGATAATCTAAATCAATAGATGGAAACACTTGTTTCTCTCCCGCAATTGATCCGTTGGGATATTGACATACAGGAAGTTTTCGGGTAATGTGAGGCATTATAGCATCCCAATCAGCACCGACTACTTCCTTGTCTGGGAATTCATAAAATCTTGGTTTCCAGTTTAAGTCTGGTGTCAAATCCTCTTTGCATTTATATGTTTCCATATTCATGGATTTTCCAAGTTCACAACATTTTTTAATGCAAGGTTTTGTTCCTTGACAGGATGGTTCGCATACCGTAACTTTTAGGTTGGAAGTGGAGAATCTGTGAAGAAAAGAATGAGTTACTCAAGTTTACTCAACTGGATTTGATTTGGAAAGGTGATTTACTCGAATTAACTTAAAGTATTAGTACACGACCATGTTAACTACTGGTTTAACTGACTTCATCTGCTGCGGGTTCGATTTACAGTAAAAACAGCAAGAATGTTTGACACAAAAAACTTACTCCAGTAAACAGAATTCTCTCCTTGAGTACAGCTCGTCTCCAACTTGGACCTGCCCGAGTTCGGTTACATTAAATTCAGTTCCTGCAGAGCTATAATCGAATTGAAGCGTAAAATTGCCTTTGTCGCATCTCTTGAATCCAGAATCGATGCTGCGAAAATAAAGCTTTTATGAAAATCCCATAGTGCCCCGTTATACAGCAGCTCTATTACGTCCGCACCCGCGGATACCTGTAATGCTAGGAATCTATCTGTATAAGACACTTTAAAACACTTAAAATAAACTTACCCGAAACTGTACGGGGATCCAGAAACCATGACTTCCCCGGGGAATCTGACAGTACCACCAGCCCGTATCCTTGAATACGGGCATTTGAATAACCGATTTTCGGTTCTATTTCTACTCCCGGCCACCGAGCTGTTTTGACAGTGGCCGCCGTAGGTGAGGCAAAATAAACACAGAAAGAATTCACGTATCATGGCTGCTTATTACACTCTGCCGTCTTTGAGCTTTCTACAAATTCACTTTCACTTTGCAAATAATTCGCAAAAGCGTTGTCCTGCCAAACCGAAGCTTTGAAACCGGCGTCATTTTGGCTTTCTATGCTCTAAAGATACTTGTTTCACAAAGAGGAGATTGAGTATCTTGCTTGAGGAATCACAAAGTGTTGTTACAGTCTCACAGCTATTTAATATATGAGCGAAAATTGAGATCCTCCGGGGATGTCCTCGTCGCGGAGTTGGTAGAAGCGGTTGAGTCAGTGTATCTCTGGGATTGCGGGGCTTTGACTGGCTGAGCTGGTGAATAAGTGGAGAAGGAGCTAAGCATGGGACAGACGGGAAGAGAATTGGCGTATAACAGAATAATGTGATGGGAGGAGGAAGAAGCTCGGGTGTGAATTGGCAATTTGTTGATTGTGAGGATAATGAGACCTCCCTAACAGCTAGTTGATAACGACATAACCAGGAGCATGAGGAAGCTGTTGCTGCAGACAAGGGGTGAGGGAAACTCGATCAATTTATACTCACGCTGTTACCATACATACGGACGTAAAGGAAACACTCATTAATCCAGCTCGAAGAGGATGTATATTCCGCATCATTTGGGAGAAACCATGCAATAAATTTTATTTGAAAGGAGCTCATGTCACGGAATCCAACAACTTCCCAAAGCCAATATTCCTTAACTAGCCCCAATTCAGTGGATTGATTCAAGGATTCCGCGCTGTGTTACGTACGTTGAGGAAGACTGGTGGAATGTCACGTCAACGTCAGGGTGTAAAACAGAAGCTGTCTTTCTCGTTACTTTTTTTCCTTCCTTTCCCCACTTCCTTCCTCTACGGATCAGAAGTCTTGGTGTTCCCCGGGGCTATTGATCTTCTTCCAGCTGACAGTTTCGGAATGCGAGAAAAAATATCACGTCAACAAAATGTACGTGATAGGATTTTCACAATATGTTTTTTCGCGAAAGCTACATAATTACACTCACACTGTTAAAATAATTGATGTGAACTCCAATTCCAGCAATCCAATTGGTTTCAATGTATGCTCATAAAATCACCGGGCAGAGGCGAAGAGGCAGTAGTTAGTAGTGTGTATTACTGAAATATGGGAAGATTTATACAGGAATTCATTTGAGATCAAAGGATCTCCCGAGGGTTGTTATCTCGGCGCCATGGTGTCTTAAAACAAAGATTGTTTCGGAAGATTGGCCAAGGATTTCTAGCGTTAAGAAATTCTGAGGATGTGTGTTCCACAGTGTCTCTGAAGTTAGGGGTAATTAATTAACGTCTGACAAAATAACCACAGCTGTGGAAGAGGTAAATTGCTAGAAGTTGTTAGCCACAGGATTTGGAAGGGGATGAAGAGCTTTTTGGAAGAAATCGGGAGCTACGAAGACTTGAGTAGAACTGGCGGCTGATTCTTGAATTTTGACGGTATCGTCAAGAACGGAGCTACAAGAAGGAATTGAAGCTCACAAACAGAATATAGTTCAGTTGCTCAGTACGGAACTTTGTTTAATATTTTGAATTTGAAAACTTTTCCGTGTTTCCTTTTCCGCTTCTCAAGTATCTATTAGCTGAAGACAGGATGAATGTTGCACTTTTGAGGGCTAAAAATAGTGTTTGATTTACAGCGTTTGAATCCACCACGGGTGAGAGGGTTTGCACGTCTTGAGATTATTTTTAAGCTTTGCAAAATTCGCGTTAGCTTTGATGTACAACAGAAGACACAAGACACAGGCACACGATTTTAAAAAATAAAAAATTTAAAATTATATACAAACCCCAAAACGAACCAAGCTAGCAGACTTGAATGAAATGAAACACAGACACGGCAGATAGTCTGAAAATGATATTTTATCGCAAAAAACTAAAAGTATTGCGAATTCTTGAGGAAGAAGAACAAGTATGTTGTTCAAAGGTGTGCTATTCAAAATAAGCTTTGTCTACACTTTGTCAGCTGTGAAATAGACATGCATACGGAGAGTGCAAAAACAAGTTTGCTATTTCAAGATAAGAAAAGTTGGCGGTCAAGTTGGGAGAATATGATGCAAAATTCATGCCAAACAAGATTCACTCTCACATCCCACTTTCAGATGTATATAATTACCCCTGAGGCGTACTTTTACAAGTATTCATAGTAGTCATCTCAAAGATATGTAGGAGACAATACACGCTACACACGTTGCAAAAAATTGCAAAAAATATATATATTTTCACATGTCACCTCACAATAAGCGGCGCTATAACTTATAATTACACGTGAATGCTCAATTACTAGAAGGAAGGGAAGAAGTTCATTTTACTTTGGGGCTCAATTTACAATTGTTAGCTTAATCACATTTATCATGAATTTTTTGCATGACTGCTTGTTGTCTCCATCCCAAGCCAGATTCAGTTTAAGATAGGGTTTCTAGTTTTTGTCATTGTGGACAATATATTACGACGAACAAGAAACTGAAGGAAATGGCTTGAATTGCAAAAAAATAATAAACTACACTGTCACAGAAGGTGGCCAGAAGGGATTATGAATTTATGGAAGTTTTTTTGTACAGTCGCGATTGATGTGTTTTTGGAACTAAATTTTGGAAGTTGACCAGCAACTAGGAAAGATGCATGTTTGAGATAATAAATGTCCGGGATCCGAAAGAAGTTTATTATGAAAATCCGGCAGGGTTTTCGCAGATTACTGACCATGCGTGCTGGTTAGCTTAAGGAGGAAAATAATGAGACGGAAAGTAGGAAAGGGCATATTCTGACTGCGAGTGCTGGATTACTTGAGAGAACATGAATCTTATGGGACGGAGGAATGAGGAATATGAAATGCGAGATGATATTCACGCTTAGGTGAGTAACCAAAGCTAATCATTAACTCTGGAGCTTAGGCTCCGACACGTGTCTTAATCCTGCAACCGGAAAGGATACGCAGAAGATTTAAGGCTAACGCGTAAGAGTTTGCAGAAGAAAAGTTGGGAAAAGTTGTGAGTCCCCGCTCATGTTAAGAAAGAACATTGAATGAAGGGGGGTGTGGTGGGGTGAGACTAGACCAGAATAAATTATCCGTAATCAGTAACCCATGACAGGAGACATGCCAAGAGATTAGGGAATGAATATGGGAAAATCTTGAATGTGAAACGCGCACCCACATTGCTAGCATATGGTTTTGGTTTCAAAGATGAAAATGAAAGAGACTGTACACATGTAGACTGGAATTAGTTTTGTGGGAAGAAGATGTGCCAATTTTGAAGATTATTCATTCTGCAATTCAGATGAAATACTATTACAGGTCAAGGAGGGCTGATAAGGAAAATTGGTGAATAATTGAGTTCGCCAATCTCTCTTAGAAGGTACAAGTGGAAAAAGAGTAGATTTCTGTGCTTTGCGTGAATTTCATGCTTAAAAATATACATTGATTCTTAGGTTTGTAGGTGAGATTGAGGAAGGAATATTCGCGAAAAATAGTGAGTCACATCCTCCAAATAAAAATAGCAATGTTTTGCAAAATTGCGAAAATTTTAGGGTGTTTAGGCGCTAAGCATTTGAATTTCCGTAAAAATTCTGCAAAATTAAGGGTTATATTTCCTGCGGTGACCACTTTGAGGTGGGATGGGCTAAATGTTTCGAAAGCATCTGATTTTAGAATTGTAAGCAAAGGATAGAAGAAATGCATAGAGAGAACATGAGCATTCAGAACTGGAACGGATTTTTATTGAGCTTAAAAAGCGAAACTGCATTTTAAAGGAATGAGATGGACGCAGCAGCTGCTCCCACTTTTGAATTTTAACAAGGTGGGAAGCTGTGTGATGTGCTCCGTAAAATATAATTCTGTAGTGAAATGCATCCTAGAAATTCAAAACATTTTCTTGGGGGTTCAAGAGGAAGCTGATGCATTTGTATTTGCAGAATTCTTGCATGACAGTGCATGAATGAATCAGGGCGAAATGAATATCAAATATTACAGCGTACTTTGGAGCACTTTTGATGCACATTACTTGATCGATTTACAGTTTTCTGCCTCTTACTTGTTAAGTGCATAGAAACGGTATAGCTTTTTGAACAAGAGGACGAAGGCTCAATTGGAAATATCCTGAACATTCTGTTCTGCTTGAGTTGGTTGTGAATGGGAAACAGTTTCTCGTTAATACCCGCCAATACGCCCGCTTACAAGGTGTGTACTTGCAATTCCTTGAAAATATAAACACGTACGATGTGTAAGTGAGTGCCCAGCCCACTGTTGACTGTAAGAATCCGAGATAAAGTCTGAGAATTCAATAGTGATGTCAAATGGGTTAACCAAGGGGGAGAGGATTGAACCCGCGTCACGGACGTCACGAGTCACGGGCATTCAATCAGATGCGCAACACATTGCTGTGCTATTAAGCACAGGCCATTTAATCGTAAGAGCTTGCTTTACGGTTATCAGCTAAAATAAACTTTGAGTGTGGAGCTAGCTAATGTGTAGTTTATGGAGGTTTTATTGAATCCATGTGTACTTTTGACGCAAGGTTTTAAATTCTACTACACGTTTAGACGACTCTGAAAAAGAATTTTTTGTGGGCTGAGACTATGAGACTGAATGTAACAACTTTCCAAGTGTATATGTATTACAGCAAATGAATCTGAGAGATGGAGGAGCTTTGCTTATATTGCGAATATAATTTGCAAACAAGCCCATCTTAAACTCTGCGGGCGGTCGCCAAGGAAATGTAACACAATACAAAATGATATATAAAATTAAACAAATGAATTCAAAAACCAAGCCCGCCAAAACCTAGCCTGGAGCCTGGGCTCCAATATTGAGCTTTATCGTTTTTTGCATGGAATGTTTGCAGTTTGAAGGGAAAAAAGTTTGAAAAATGGGTGTGGGTTATTGTAGCGGATTAAAAATGAATAGTTTACTAATTAAAAAGTGGAGTTAAGAAATAAAAAATAAGACGGGGGTATTAATAATAAATCCTTTGGCGATTGTGTGCGAATTTGTATTCAATGAAGAAAGAGGATATAAATGATGATGGAAGGAGAAGAGGTGAACCGTATCGGGGTTTTAAACGCGTGGAGAAAATGGAGCTTGGATAGGAAAGAAAAATGTTTTTGTGCTTTGATGTTACTGTGCCTTGGATATTTTTATGTGATTTACAAGGCCTTCACGCTTTGGGTTTGGACTTTCCCTGCTTCGTAGCATGAGTCTTCCAGTTAATCTCCTTCTCACTCTCCTTGTTTCCTTTTCCACATTATTTTACTTGGGTTGTAACGCTGCGCTGATCGTGAAAAGATTTCAATTTCATCCTTATACCACCTCTTCAATGGCTTTGACATTTAGTAAGCTGGTTCGCAACTTATAATCGCTCGCTCTCATATACTATGTTAGTTGTGTCTTTGTCTCGCGTACCTTGCTTTTTTAAGGTCGAACGTACAGGGATCATGTACAGAAGGATTTGTGCGCGTGTATGGATCTGATGTTGACACGAGGATTCTTCTAACCTTGATTCTTTCATTCATTTGCTAATTTTTGGAACAGGTGCTGAGATATTCAATGATGGGAGGGAGGATGTAAATATGAGTGGGATTCCTGCCAGGCTGGAGATGATTGTTTGTTGCCAATTTTTGCGAATTAATGATCCTCGTTTAGATGTTTTTAAAAGCTCGGAAAAAGATTGCTATGTAAGCTTAAAAATTGCTAAATATTATTCGGTAAGTTTGTGGAAATTCCCATGGTTTTAATAATGCGGATGCTCATGTGAATTTTGCAGTCAATGCGGGTACATAGTGGACTGGCTTATTATATAAATAACGGGCAGACAAGGAACGTTCAAGCGTTTTATGTTAACGAGGTATGAGATTGGAAATAAAAAAAATTAAAATTACAAAACGTAAAACATTTAAAATTAAAAAGTATTTATAAATTTGTTTTCAGTATGTTGTAAACAGGCAGGGTGCTTGCGCTTTTAGAATTCATGGAGTTAGAGGAAACGGAAGAGGGAATGAAATAAGAATTAATTTTGATACAGTGGTTCGACCAGGGAATAATGCTACGGAGGGAAGTGGTAAGTTGTGAACTTTGCATAGAGGGCGCTACGGTTGCCTTAGTACAGTAAATGCTGGATTCTATTGCTCGGATCGGTTGTAATTTTTATTTTTGGAAATGTAGGGATGCAAGCTTGCACAAGTTTGGATCAAGATCCACGGAAATCCTGCAAGGTTGTAGACTGCTTGAAAAAATACGGCGGGTTTAGAAGTTTTTTCAACACAACAACGTCATCCTGTGAGCCAACGCCAGAGTGTATGGATGGCCCCAAAGGACCGGCTTCTATAGAGGAATTAGAGCGTTTAGATCATCATCCGTCAGTTGTACGTGGCATTATGTTGTAATCAAAATATTGAATAATTCGCAATATAATAGCTAATCAGCGATCTGTTGAAAGGAGGACGTGGAAAATGACTCGCAATAACTTTGGCTTGGACGGACTGGTTAATCATTAATTGAATGACTCGTTTGCCATTTTTCGCAGATTCTAGATTATGAAAATAATACATGTGTGAAACTGGAGAAAGAAAAATCTGTTGCGATACGAGATGTGCATGAGGAGGATGAAACAACAACTACGACTGAAAGCGTCGCTCAGTTTGCCAGAACATACGGAATATCAGTTTCAAAACTTGCGGCTGTAAGTATAATTAATTCTGGGATTTGAATGAATTCATATAGGCAAGGAGGAGAGATTTCCCTAGATGGAATACTTCCAGCCTTATCTTATTAATGAGCTGATGATTGAATTACGATGTGAATGTTGACACATAATTTCTTTTACAGGCTATTTTCCTGAGCGTTGTCGTCATACTGATAGTTTGTGTGCTTCTTAACTTGTTGTGTGGATGCTTCTGCTCTTGCCAAACTTGGTTAGCTGACTTGATACCGTACAGAAAAGCGCCGCGAAATGACAAAATAAAGACAAAGTACAAGAGGATTAAAACTGAGGATGATGGGAATGCCGACAAAGTTATCGAAGAGGTCAAAGAGAGAAGAGAAATGAGAAGGCCGTCACCACAGCAGAATGTATTAAATGAGATAAATGATTTGCGTCAATAGCAAATAGGGATAACTGTAAATTATACTTGTGCTTGCCACCGACAATGTGATAAAGCGGTTTAAAACCAAAGTTTGTGGAATTTTGTAGGAACCGAAACTGAAAACACAAATTTCAAATAGGAATACCGCAACTAGCCAAGAGTCAAAACCACCATCACGGAGAGACAGTCGGGACTATGGTACCAATCCGCCGGATGCGAGTGGAAATGAGGGTAACGTGAGGGAGGAACCAAATGGTTCAGTGTCTGGTACGAGGAAGAATTCAAAAGATTTAATTGCGCAGAAGCTCGGAACGAAGGCTTCGGATACGTCGAAGCGACTTCCTGATGTAAGGAAGCGGGATTTTAATTATAATATGCGTAGAAGTGATACGGAGAGTGCAATGATTGTTTTTTTCGTATCAGGTCAACCAACTTCTGATGCAATTCAATGACTTGCGGCAGAAGAAATCGCAACCACAATCGGACGCTTCCCGAATTTATAGCCAGCTAGCTGAAGCGTACGGAAATGCGCGAAACAAAATGGTGGAACCTACTACTTTGGGACAGTTGCAACCTCGTCCGAATACGGAGCGTTTGTGGAAACAACAGGCTTATACGATGTTGGTGCATCGGAGTAGTCAGTATGAAGCGCCGGTGGAAATCCGGAAAGAGACAAAAGGCGTTCAGTTCGAGGAGATGGGAGGTGGAGCGGTAGCGAAGACAGCGACATCTAAAACTGGGATTAAATTGCCTCCTTTACCGCCTCGGGCATCACGATCAGCGTTAAACGCTTCGTCAAACTGTAGCTGTGGAAGGACTGAGGGAGGAGCCGTCAAGTCAGAAAAGCTTCTAAGCGCCATCTCACCGCCAACCTCAGTATCAAATTACAATTCCAGTCATGAAAACCTGCAGAATCTGCTGCTTCCATATGGAAACCGTAGTCCGTCTGTAGCTGGAAGCTCTGGAGGATGGAGCCATGCTGCCTTGACGGAATCCATTGATGTAACTTGACAACCTTATGAGATTTGGAGTAAATTTCAATGCAAATGTATATTTTCCGGTCGTTATTTATACAGAGGTCGTATCAATTGGAAATGGCACAGGCTGCCAGTTTTTTGAGGGGGCTGGAAGAGCGGCAGAGGGAGAAAGAAATGGAAACTATTCATGAAAATCCCAATGTAGAGCAGTGATCAAAACTTTAGTCATTCAAAGAGGAAGCGTGTGGTTGCTATATTAAAGCTCCTTGATGCCTTGTTATCAGCTTTGAAACTTTTAATTTTCAGAAGGAGCGGTCAAAAGAAGGAAATAATCCGTTTCAAAGTCCAGTTTTAAACAGTAGTAGAAATAGTAGTCAAAATATTGTGCAGAAGGTAAGAGAACTTGAGTTACAAGAATTAATAAGGCTGGATTATTGGTAAATGGACATAGAGAGAGGAATTTTAAAATACTGATTCACAGATGGCGCCACAAATAACGGATCCTAATGTACCGCGGAGTTCGCATGTTATGAGAAGAATGAAAGAGGAACCGCCAATACCCATGTCTATGATCCGAGCGGATTTCAAATTTTCAGATCAGTCTGTTGTTCAGAGTCCAAATAGGAGTTCAAACGCGGGTTTGATTGGAAGCAGTCAGGAAAGGATTGGTGCTCGTGAAGAGTATCCATTAACCGGTTCAGCGATGGTTACGGAAGAACCTCTTAATATTATCACAATGGATAACGTCGGAAGTGTAGAGGATGCCAAGACTGGTTATGGAATACTTAAATCCAGCTCAATCTCAAGGTCGAAAGCGGTTAAATTTAAAGATATGCAGTCCATGGGGACATCCCTTGGGGAATTTAGGAGTGACCTGAAACGTTCTACTTCTGATACGGTTGCAGATAGAGTTGAGAAAAGCGGGCAGGGTTTTAGTCCTAAGTTTGAAATGGTGTTGCCCGCGAATTCTGAAAATTTGGTTCATTCGCCACCAGCTTTATCGGCATCGGAATCTAGCTCGGCTATAAACTCTTCGAATCCTTCGATGCATACGTTTTTCGATAATGATTTAGTGCCTGGTGTGAAAACGTTTTCGAATTCTGATGAAAAGTTGCATCAAAGAAGATGGATTGATGCGTTCGTGAGAGAAGTTAGATAATTAGATTTAATTGGTTAACTCATTTTAGCGATAGTTTAAGTGAAGTTAGTTGAGGTGATTTTGTTAGTTAAAGTGGAAATGATTTTAAAATTAAAAGATCTCAAAGAGCTTCCGTGCAATTTTTCCCTACCAGTCATCCACAGTTCCCATGCAGTCTTGATCGCCAAAAAAACTTCGACGGAACTCAACGAGGAGATTTGCGTTGCTGCTACCTGCGGTTTTTGATTTATCGCCAAAGTCAACGGAAACGACGATGCAATTAAAGCCATCTATAGGTAATGGAATCTGGACTACAGGGGATTCGACTTCTTTACCGCCACCGCTGCCGCCATCTCCGGTTGAACTTCCAGAACCGGAAAACTCTTTGTGGCCCTCTTCAGCGATTGGACCTCCTCCTGATCTACCCAATGGATGAGAACCAGAATTTACAGCTGCTGCAGGGGGAGATGCTCTGGGGGCTGCGCCGCAGCCGATGCCACTGCCTGGAAGACCTGGGATTCCGCCGTATCCAAAGGACGGAAATGCGCCGACAGGAGGGAATGGGCTCCCGCTTCCGCCAAATATTCCAGATCCTCCTCCGCCAGGTCGTCCAGGTTTGAAATCGTTGCCACTGCCTCCCCCGGTAGGAGGGCCAGCATCGTAGCCGTCCTCTTCACTTCCTCCGGAATCTTGCCCTCCAGTTGGAGGGATAGGCCCTCCTGAATCGTGGCCGCCTGCGCCTCCTCCTTTATTGGGCCCGCCTGGTGATGTTCCTGTGCTTGGACCGTAGCCTCCACCTGCGCCAGATCCTGAGCCTTTTCCAGGTATGCTGGGGAAAAGTCCTCCCCCGGTTCCTCCGTATCCTCCTCCACTACTGCCACCTACTGGTGGACCAAATCCACCACCATTATTTCCGTTTGAATCAGGTCTGCCGCCCGCCCCAAACGGTGGTCCACGTCCTCCACCTGGGCGTCCACCCATAGGAGGGCCACCGCCGTGATTACCTCTTCCAAGGCTATGCCCTCCACCGTTACTTCCACGTATCGGGGGACCGAATCCAACGCCTTTGTTTCCTGAACCGTATCCTCCGCCGCTGCTTCCACCCGCCGGGGGACCGAATCCGCCTCCTTTGTTCCCTCCTCCAGGACCGTATCCTCCACCGTTACTTCCTCCTGCCGGTGGGCCAAATCCAACGCCTTTGTTTCCTGGACCGTATCCTCCGCCGCTGCTTCCACCTGCGGGGGGACCGAACCCGCCTCCTTTGTTCCCACTTGGACCGTATTCTCCGCCGTTACTTCCACCTATCGGTGGCCCCACTCCACCGCCTTTATTTCCACCTCCAGGTCCGTATCCTCTGCCGTTACTTCCTCCTATGGGTGGGCCGAACCCACCGCCTTTATTTTCGTTTCCCGGACCATATCCACCGCCATGGTTGCCTCCTATAGGAGGGCCGAATCCCACACCATTGTGTCCAGGACTAGGACGTCCTTGACCTCCTGGAACATAACCTCCACCTTGTGGTCCTCCCTTGCTTCCTCCTACTGGCGGTGCTACACCTCCACCTCCACCTTGGGGCCCTCCTCCAGCCTGACCGTGTCCACCTTTCATTCCATGTTCTTCTTCGCTATGTCCTTTGCCATGTCCATCTCCATGGCCATGACCGTCATGTTCTCCGCTGTGATCTTCCCCGCTGTCTTCTACATGGTTGCCCTCGCCACTATGACCTTCGGAACTGCTACTGCCCCCATGGCCCGTATGCTTGGCATATTTTTCATGAGTTGCCGCAGTTTTGGTCCGCACGCACAGGATATACTTGTTGTCTTTTTCTGTAAGTATCGAAACAATCACTAATTACTTAATTAGTTAAAAATCAAATTTTGAATTTTGAATACCGCCAAAATTTCCCAAAGTCTATTGATTCATGGAGTAATTGAAAAGAATATAAATTCAAGATGCTGCGTCTATTTTACGCTAATGAAACTTACGGCCAAGGCATGTGCCTCTATTTTTGCTCTCGGAAAGATTAAATATAGCAAAAAGGATCACAGCAATTACACATTTTGCAGTGCAGCTTGCAATGTTTGGAGGACTTGGAAACATTTTGTCTCCTTAAACGTCACTGTCCAACAGCAGACTAAAAGCTTGCGGTTTCCCAAGGTCCAGGTTTTGGATCCTGGATGGATGAATTCTCCATGAACTTCAGGCATGCATGAGCTGCATAGACATGCAGTGAAGCTTGTCATGATTTGCCTTAATTATTGCGCATGAGACTGGAACAAACCAAGATTATTTCAATCTTTCCTCTGTTGTGATTGCGAGCTACAATGCAGCTTCACACTCGATTCTTAAATTCAGTTTTCAGGGATAAAACCTTACAACGTAGAAAAACTCTTTTGCATCTTGTCCAGTCAGATCAGAATCCATACAAAAAAGCTATTGTAAATTGGCAAATCCGTTTGTAAAACAAAGAACGACCTGGGAGTTGAGCGATACCAGTGCTACACCTACAAGTATGTACGGCTTGACAGGAAGCGTTAATAATTTTTGCACGGGTAAATCAAGCATATAATCCGTGGATCAAGAGTCTTGTACGTCCATGTATTAAGAAGCTAGACGGTTGATAAGGGCAAGTACATGATTTAGCTATATTGTTTAAAAATTTAGCTTTTCTCAAGTATTGATGGTTTCAACAAATGTGTGTGTTTATATCTATATTCTGGACTTTTGCTGGGCTGAAGGCCCTTATTGATCTATTCTCGAGAGTCACATGGCACTGTTAACTAAAACATAGAGTATTTATATATATACTAAATAAGCATCACTGTGTACATAGTTTTCTACAACATTTAAGGTAATATACGTGAAGTTAAACAATATACTCATAGCTTTTATTTTTCAATAATGATATTGGCTACAAAATCAAATACAGTTCTTTAGAGCTATGTCAAACCCTTCTAGGACAAGGTATCACAATTTAGCAAACCTGACATTTTTGTAAAATTAGCCATTCCCTAACCTAGCGGAGGAGTAACACGTTAATCGTAAGCTCCACGGTATGCCCCGCGTAGAGAAGAGGAGCCCAATTCGTGATACGACCGTCAACAGCGTTTTCCACTGATACAAGCTGCATGGCTTGGAGTTGTTTCCGTAGGATTTTAAATCGATACGTTTGAATCCGAGAGAGGGCTCTAGCTTGAAGCCGCAGCGCCCTCCTCCTGCAATTACCCAAAATTTCCTCGGAGCTCAAGCTCACGTCTCCCGCAACTCTGAGCACACAAAGCCCAAATAGTAAGATGGACAAATCGAGGATAGCAGTTGTAGTTATGAAACCGACAGAAATCCATTTGGGTGCGGATGCCACGTAACGATTAAATTGCACCAGTCCACAGTTTAAAGATACGACAATAGCTAATAAGATGGTAGCGGCGACGGGCCAGAACCATCGGATGGAGTTATTGAAAATCTGAAAAAGGAGTTTTGCATGAACGTGATACTCACGTATTTCACTCAACGCAGGCATGGACAAAGGTTGCGCTGAATTTCTCCTGGAATAATTTAATGACATTTAATCGTTTTTATTCCTACTTGGAAAAAAATAACCGGGAAATCCATTCAAAGTTCACTTGAATGAATGAGGGAGATATTTTATAATACTAGTCAAATATGTTATACAAATTAAAATTAGAATTACGAACCTTACTAGGGTCAAAAAATTGGAGAATTCAAAGCAAGGTGCCATAGTGACGAGGACCGCTTGAGCCAAAAGTACGCCTCCATAACTCATTGTAAATATCGACCACAAGATTTCGATACCATAACATATAAATGACCAATAGTTTTCCAAGGGGAGGAGGGAATGGCAGGATTGCGGTCGATTTGCCAGGACAGCCAGGTATGAGATAATGCTAAATACAGTACCTGAATGTATGAACATAACGGTTCCTATGAAACTCGTGCTTGAGTTTTGCCTCCCTTTCCCTAGAAAAACTCGGCACGTTTTTCTGTAATGGATTAATAAATTGAACGAAAACTCCACGGATTCCTTCATAACATCAAGTCCGATAAAGATGACGGCAACTGTTAGCGCAAACGGGCCGATACCCCCTGCAACAACTTGGTCTAGAAAGTTTCCGCTTGGAGACCAATCAACGTAGAAAACGCAACCGTAAAGAAAGCCTGCAGCGCGAATCAAGCCTACTAGAAAATATATAAGATCATAATTCTTGAGGAGTGACACCTTAATGTATCCACTGTGTCTATCTAATCGAAAAGCTGCGCTGAGATAAAGGTTGTTGGACACAAAGTTCTCAAAAAGAATCCACTCCTTGAATTTTCTTGAGAAGGAGCTGTGCAAGCTTTTGCATCGCTTGATAAAATTTCGGATGTGGCAGTGTATTACGCGACTGTTGCACTTTCTCCTGGAATCCAAGATTCTCTCCATTACCCACTTGCGAGGACTCCAACGGGCTGGAACCAGTAAATCCGGCATTTTGATCACCAGAGACTAAGCGTGACGTATTATTCTCGACATTTCGACTGCGCTTTCTTTCACATGAGCGGTACGGTACGTTCTTGGTATAATGAAATGCAGATTAGCTGGAAGAAGGTACAGACAAAATGTACCCCTTGACGTCCTCACAGCCAAGGGCAAGTTAGATAATCGTTTACCATTTCAGAAGTGGACTAAAAGGTTTTAGAACCCAAATGATTCCAAGTTAGGTTAATTGAGCACTCAGCCATATTTTCAATGAGTACCTATGATCACATTGAATCCGACATTACCTTACAATTGAGACAAAAGTTGTGCTATCTTATTTGTGTTCACATTCCACGGGAATGGAAACACAAGATTGTTACTCTTCCTAGAAAAAACAATTAAATTAATCTGGAGAATTTTCATAATTTTTGCTATTCTTCAGTTGAAATGCGAATTAAAATTTAAGGCAGGTATTAAAATACAGGGAGTCACTGAAATTGATGACAATTGTTGGTTCTAATAAACAGAGTTTTCTACTTCACTGTTCTTTACGTCAATTTGTTTGGTAGATTATGCCCCATTTCCGTTCTTCCTTTTAAAAATAACTGAAAAGGAAAACTTGAAAGTCTTTGATGCTGTCTTTGAGTCGCCAAGGGAACTAGTTAAACTTCAATTAGAAACGGAATAACTGTAGATATTTGTTGTCGTAAGGGTTAATTGGTGCTCGTGCAAACGTAGAACCTCATTCCACTTCCAGTTGAACACTTCCAGTTGAACACTTCCAGTTGAACACTTCCAGTTGATCAACGATGTGCAGAATTACAAATATTGCGGTACATGGAGTGAATCCTGATGATGTCACCACGGCTGTAACCTTTTCGTTGTCCTATTCTGTCGGTCGGAACGTGCTTAGGTACAATGGTCTTGAAAAAATTTCTGGAATAAGCATACGCGGAGTAATGCGTAACGCTGTCGTAATCATAAGGTAGGTTTGTACTGTTCTCAAATCCGAGAATAGGATACGTACTGAAGTTGTCCTCGAGGCCTTAAAGGAAATAAAATACATCAAAATTAGATAAAAGAGTTATCCAAGGACCGAGGTTAAGAGTCGTTATTTGAGCATATGAGTCGGATGAAGGCATTATTTTGCAACGGCTATGAAATGATATATAAAAAGTCGAACCGGGTACCGGGTTGAGCATACCTGGTATAATATTTTCTTTTTGAATGGTAACGTAATCATCGCGGTCTACTCTTTGCTGTTCATGGTAATAGCCAATGGTATGAGTCAACTCATGCATGATTGTGCCTTTATAGACGCATGTAAGAATCCATCCTGTTTCCAAGTTGACTGTCTGCACGGCACTTCCGTTTCTCCCCAAGTATGACCAGCAACCTGAGAGGACAATTAACTCCACTGTACAACTAAAATAACTAAAAATCTAAAATGTTTAATTAACTCTGTGGTAAAATTATTAGCAGTTCTGGCAGAACTGTTCTGCACACTCTCTCACGTACCTGAGAACCAACCACCTGCTTGGATCAAAACTGCATACTCGTGTAATCTTGGATTCCATGGAACAAACCTTATGCAGGTGAGTTCCTCAATGTCCTTCATTGCTGCTTTGATTGTATCCATTTCGGAGGAGGCTTGAATGTAAATGAATTTTAAGTTTACTTGAACTAATGCCAGTCAAAATGATGTCAATGAAAAGGAGAGTTAGCAAAATTGAACTTACTGAACTCAGAATCCAGTTGATAAGGAATAATACCGTTTGGCCAACTCAATATCTCCAATCCTGAACCAAGGGCTGATTTCTGTAGCTGCAGTGCCCCCAGCTTAATGTCGCCATCTATCCACGTACTTTCGTCTGGGTTACTAATTATACCTTGGAAACAAAGCAAAATGAAGCCATAGTGAATAACATGGATGATTAACAAATCAGCGAATGTAAAAATGATTCATGCCTGTACTTTAAATGAAATTTTATAGATATTTTGAAAAGATTATTTTACCAATAGCTCTAGAACAGGCATACTCCAGGGAGAGTGATCTGATAATTACCGACACGCAGAGAAATCTCCATTTTAGACCGCCGTCTCTCATTCTATCCACCAGAATGTGAAGGTCAAAGGTGAAATCGGCACAAGAGCAACGAAGTTGTACTGCAGCTTATATCTTGTTTCTTGTGCATACGCGATCCAGGAATAGTCGCCATTGGATCCCAGAAACTAAATTACTGAAGAGTTTAAGCTGTCAAGCTTCAGCTAAGGAATGTGCAAGCACATGGTAAAGTAATTGTGTTAAATAATACCGGATACAATCCAGAGTTCATGGAAAGTACAAGATGACGATCTGTACGGTTATCAATAAGAGCAAACATTGATTTTTGTGGTAGAGTGATGCAAAGCTCGGAGCATGTGCTAAACGATAACAAGTTGAGCTTGTTGGAAACCCAGACTTGTATTTATTCTAGTGAAGGCGATAAGATTTACATAAGAAGACCAGGAAGTGAAGTTCAGGGACAATTAAATATTCTGGTGTTGTTGACACGACCTAAGCGGAGACTTTAGCTAAGCTGTAAAATACTTTCGGGTGAAACTTGAGCATAGTGTGTAAAATCTACAAGGATTGCGTTTTTGAAGAGTAGGGATTATGCTAGGCTCAGTGGACTAGAAATTTGGCATTGAATTGAGACAATGAATGCGATGGTGCAATTATTTTCGAAGGAATGCCTGTTAGAGTTTGGATTACAATTTCATGATGGACGAGAAGTAATGAGGAGGAGATTACTAGCGTTAGCGGGAGGCCTTATGTCGAACGTGCATGAGACTTGCTTCGCAAACTCTTTCGTACATGGATCGAAGATTCTGAATCTGGTGGGTCAAGTCCTCTACCCTTTGGTCCTTGATGTTGACGAGGGTTTCCAGACGAAAAATCTGTAAATTGAAGGAATCGTTATGAATACGCCAGATGGGGTTGCATAGCGCTTCAAGTAATCTACCTTTCATCTCGTAAGAGTTAGTACTTTATGCCACTCTATCAAGTCATTAGCAAATGTGTATCACCTTAAGGGTAAGGCTCCGGTTGGTATTCTCCAGGGTTTTCATTTCCTTTTCCTTTTCATCTAGAAGCTGGAGAGGAACCATCTTGTGACCCCTATAAATGATCTGCTGCGGTGCGGTTTCGTCTGTAGCTGCTGCCGAGATTCCTGAAGCACTAGGATCTGGAACTATGTTAGATTCATTAGCGGGACTGGGATTGGCCACGCCGCCCTGCTTGCTTTGAGTGACACGCTGCTTCCCAGCGGACGATCCTGCGTTATTGTTTAGGAGCTGGTGTTGTCGATTCTGCTCCGGGGTCGGTTGGTCCTTGCTAAGAAGATGAGTGGGACGGGAAGGGATGGATTCTTTGGTTTTTTTAGTGCCAGAATCCTCGTAGCCACTCGCCCCGTATTCGTACGTTAGATGGTCTTTGTCGCTAATGCCCTCTATGTGCATTTCTCGGGGGCTTTGTTTAGGTGCGTTGCTGCTGAGGGTAGCTACATCTGCCGGATTGACGGCGCCAGTCCGCATGGGAGTTCCAGGTCTGCTCCGACTCCGATAGGTTCTCGAAGTGCTTCGCTTGCAGAGAAGTGTTCGAAGTTCCATAAGAATCTGTATATTAGTAACGGTAAAGTTTTAATGTTGCGATGAAGTGGTATAGTGATGTGAAATGAGTGCCATAAGTTAATGCGTGATTACAAGTTAGCGGAAACACAAGTTACCTCCTCAATGATGCCAGGCTTAGCTTCTATGAGGGAAGTTATGGCATCATTGGATATTTTGAATCCAATCTTGTTTAAGACTTTTCGATTTAGCGTTTCCCAATTGTTTTTCTTCTGAGGTATGGAATGGGAGGCCGGATAGTTGTGTAAATCTACAAGCTTGGGGTGATGAAATGCTATGACTTCTGCTAAAAGTACTGAAAAGGTAGAAAATTGAGTTTGATTAGCTGCGGGAGTTGAAAACGAATGTAGCTGGAATCGCATTTTTTTTGAAAAAATTTACCTCCATCGGAAAAATCTCTAGAAATATTCTTCTTTGGACGACTTAACGGAATAGTATCTATCCAGGCGTACAAATCGTCGATATCGAAATCGATTTCGGGCATTTTGAATCGGGGAAGAAGTTTTAACCTAATCGACGCTAGAGGGTTTACAAGTCGTTAAGAATTTTTAATTTGGATGTAAGGTGGTTGGAAGCATTAAATAAAATGATGAGGTGGATAAATTCACAATGTGCTGCCTACAGCTAAACTACGTAATGATTGGTGATATGAGCTTGATACTATAATATAGCAAGATGAAATTTTACCGCAACTGTTTTCTTGGAAAAGGCTAGTAAGTCGTGTTGACTACACGTCCTTGTGTCATAGCAACTACATTAAGATTTAGAGAGAGGTTCGAGAAATCTTTTCATTGAGCTTTATTTCTGAAGATTGCTATGAGCATTGAGCATTGCGTTGCTGTATTATGGAATCATGGAACCATGAATGACACAGCAAGGTTTGAGCTTCTTACAGAAATGGCTCTTGGGTTGCAAGTGCTGGTAACTCTGAGGGTTTCGGTGTAAAAACTCTTGACTGTGGACTGGTTTGTATACACAGAAAACAGTAATACCTCCGGGCGTTTTCCCTCCACTCCATCTTTCCCCTTTGTTTTTCTTGTCCCTATTTTTCTCATCGCTCTAACTTTCTCCATGCTCTTTTCCTTCATTTCCACTTTCTATCCTCCCCTAATACTTTCTTTTCTTTAAGTCTTTAAAAAAAATGAGAATATATCCTCTCGCTTTACCACTTACCGCTCATACTACAAAAATCCCGGAAGCTCGATTGTCGTGAGGATTCAATTAAGAAGATTTTTCGTTTTAATTTGAGTTTAAAGGCAGATAGTACAAGATGGTACAACCAACAAGCAGTATTTTAATTTAGTTTTATTTCTGTATCGTCCGAAAAAAAGTGGAATGATCATTTCGGGGCTGTATTATTGAAACCAGGAACCAGGAACGATAACAGCGATTGAGCTTCTTTTTCAGAAATAGCTGGTTCCTGTGTAGCTGGAGCTGGTTCCTCTGGAGTTGAATCATCGGTTTCGGTGTCGAAACGCTTAACTGGTTTGAATCCTTCCTCCCCTCCATATTTAGCAGGCAATTGGTCTTTGGGAATATCCTGAAGAAGTCGCTCAACTGTTTGATCTACTCCATACACTTCGATTCCATCTACCCTATTACCGAAGATCCATCTCATTACATTCCAGACTGCCACGGCACCAGGGTCCACTGAAGAATTGAAAAGGTAGAAAGAATGTAGAAAATAGCCTTGTAATCAATTCATGAGCTGGATTTGGTTAAAACACAACTTACGGTTAACGAAAATCATATTGCTTGTTCGGCGGTCGAATACAGTAGTAAGCATCTCAATTCCTCTAATGGTTAGAGCCATAACTGCAAATAAGAATAGTAAGTTTTCAGTGGAAGCGAGGAAATGTAAATGCAAGCTTGGAAAGGGTGGTTGTATCTTTGAAAAAATGAAACAATGAGTGTATACCGCCAGGGGTCGTTAGTTGGCGGCGCATGGAGTAATCAGCGCCATCTAAAATTCCAATCACACCGTTTCGTGTATCGTAAACATCAGATTCCTTGCTCAAGCGGGCGTAGAATTGCTCCAAATACTTGGCCATGTTTTTGGCAGACTCCCCACCTTCAGCCAGGTAACGTGCGATGTCCCATTTTCCAACTTCCATAATGACAACTAAGAAGGTATAGAGGTTAATTAGAATTAAAGGGTCACTAACATTAGCTTTGAACATAATGATTTGCGATTCTCATTACTAGCAATCGCGATGCATTTTTTTTAGTTTCAGATCTCCAGTTTTATGCTAATAGGTGACGGGAACTTACCTGGCCTTCCTTTGGTGTCAACCCCGGATTGGTAGTAACGCATGTTCCTGTACATTTCCGCAGGAGCTCTCCATGTCAGTAATTCTTTAAAGCTGTGAGTGAAGGCCTAGAGCAGGAACCTCAATTAAATAAATTGCTCACACCTAAGTCCCATCGGTCTTCGTGCTTTAATATCGTTAAGTACATTGTACCTAGCATCAAAGTAAATAAGAATAGAACCGACCTTTTTGAAATCATCGTCAGAGGCAGAGGACGCAAGGCTAAAGTTAAGAATGAAAAAAGACAGAATCCCGAAGGCTAGAAATGTCGTAACGTTCGCCATGCTGGCAATGATTAGTATACAAAATACTTGTACGTAAGTAAGTGATGTTAGTTTGACACAAACTTTTGGATATAACTTTTATTAATTATTGGTTAATTGTACTCAATATCTAAAAAGTTTAGGTGCTCGGAGATGCTTGATGTCAGTCTAATCGTGCTGGAAAATCAAAGACGACTACGGTTACAACGAAAGTTCTCTCGAAGTAGCTGAGCTGAGCTGCAAGGAGATAAAGCTTTAGCTGATGATGTTCTTCTGCATCTTCATTCTTCATGTCTCGTTTTTGACCTTGAGAGCGTGTTCGATGAATTAAAAATACATTAGAATAGCTGCTCATGCTAAAAAATTGGAGTTGAAGGTTGTAAGTCAGACGAAATGTGGCTGAAAGAAGAATATCTGTAGGCTGTTGCATTATTATTGCAACCGCTCCGTAAAATATTACGAATTCTTGGGACACAAACAAGAAAAGTGGAATACATTACTTAAGAAGCTGGAAATACTGGTCTCGGGAAGCGTCTCGGGTGTGACGCAATTCTCTGTAACTCCCCAATGCCCATCTCATCGGTGAGTGACTTGAACATAACTTTGACGGCATTCGTCTGATGTTGGATTGATTACCTTGATTGAATTCTATCCGACTCGTCCTTTTTTGTATCAGTGCAAGCATGGTAACGTTGTCATGCTATGCTGAGTATCGATTATGATCTTTCTTAAAGTCTCTTGCATCGTTCGGTCGTGCCTTAGGGACGCTTTTGTTGAAGATTCTGGAAACATTTTACACTGATTGGAAATCAAAGATATCAAAAGCCGGTAGGATATTGATGAAGAAAATCCTTCGAAAGGAAACACATTGCCTAGCTGCGCCTGGGGAAGTCGATGAGAATGAAATTAAAAATGTTTGCAATGAGAGAATGCAAATTAATATGTCCTGTAACCAGTTCCCTATGAATCAACTGCTTTTTCTCCTGTTATTTTACTGGAAGGATTGTTGCTAGAGACTAAATTGAGAATTGTATGGACTCGGTAAACTGGTTTGGTGAAAGGAAATCATGCGAATATGCAAACGCTTCTAGCATGAGAATTACAAATTAGGCTGGATAATAGTTAGCTTGTGGCGTTGTTGTTGCTCATAGGCGTTCAGCAAATTGCAGCAGCCAAATTTGCTCGTGGAACTGAAGAATTGTTTAGCTTCAGTGAAAATCATTTCTTGTTGGCCCGTAAATGCTAGCTATAGTATGGATTCTAAACTCAGTAAATGTACAGTATTGGGGTAAAAGGAATGATGATTTTATTTGAATTCTGCTGTTTGCTGAAGGTTAATTTTTTTACTCTGCTGTTTGCTGAAGGTTTATTTTTTTTACTCTGCTGTTTGAAACAGAGAAGGGAGAACAATAAAGCTGCTCTCGGAACGTTTGGATTCTGAGCGCTAAGGAGAAGAATCTCGTCATTTTGACGGTCAACAGCAGATGATAAGAAATCCTTACTTAGGATTGACCGTTTCAAAACACTTATAAACCATCTGTTTAAGACTTTACAACGGGCTCAGTGTTATTAAACCCTGGAGCTAACAGTGCCAACAGAGATTCCGCCTGTTTTACGGAAACTGTGGTTTGTTCTTTTGGTAAACCTGGAATCGGTAGAGCCGCCTCTTGGATTTCGCTATCGAAAGTTTTAACTGGTTTGAATCCATCATATCCACCGTACTTTGTGGGTAATTGGGTTTTGGGTATGTCTTGAAGGAGCCGTTCAATGGTTTGGTCTGTGCCGTATGCTTCCATCCCAGCGACCTTTGAGCCAAACATCCACCGCATAATATTCCAGAGAGCTGCGCCACCAGGATCCACTGATGGAAATGAAGGGCAAGATTATGACGAGCATTAAAGATGAGAGACTTTATTGAGTATAAATACGTAGCGGTAACTTACTGTTGGCAAAAACCAAGGTGCTGGATTGCTGATCAAAGACAGAAATGAGCATCTCGGTTATTCGGATAGACAAAGCCATAACTAGTAAAAATTGAAAATTAGAATGTGCGGGCCAGAGTCAGAGTTTCATTGAACTGAGAGGACGTAAATTGGATTGGAATGGAAAATATTTTGTGGATATGTTACAAGCTAAGTTAGAAAATGTACTAGGTACATATTTACCCCCAGGTGTCGCTAGTTGGCGCAATGAGTAACCTGATGCATCAATGATCAAGAAAAAGCCGTTTGTTGTATCGAAAACATTTGATTCCTTGCTTAGTCGCATGTATGCTTGTTCCACATACTTGGTCACATTTCTAGCAGATTCTCCATCCGCGGCCATGTAACTTGCAATGTCCCATTTCCCGCCTTCTTGAATGATAACTGTGAAGAAGGGTTTAAAAATTATAATGAACGGATTTATGGATGCGGAATTCGTCATTTTGGGTCTGCATCCATGTTGGCGCTTCGAATGGAGATTCGAAACGGATAATTCAACGGCCATAGTCAAAACTCGTAACTGGTGCGAAGCGCCACGCCAACGCAGCTGAATTACTTGCATATTCAGGTTGGGTCATCAAACGTACAGGTTCAAGTATGTGACAAAGTTGTTGCTTAAAACTGTATCGGAACTTTACCTGGCCGTCCCTTGGAGTCAATACCGGATTGATAGTAGCGGAGGTTGCTGTGCATACTCACAGGAGCTCTCCATGTCAGTAGCTCCTTTGTACTGTGGGTGTAACCCTGAAATAAAAATGGAGTGGATGCCAGCCATGGCGAAAATTTGACGTTACGTATGTTCATGTTTCTAAGCATTAACTTAAAAAAATTGATGCAATTTTCAGAACTGACCTTTTTGAAATCTTCGTTGGCGGAAGCCGCAGCAGCATGCAAGAGAAAGGTCAGGATTCCGTAGTTTAAGAATTTTGTTATGTTTGACATTTGTTAGCCTTAGATTATACAAGATTGTTCAAACTGTAATCAAACAAAAGGATTTTGTTTGATTGCGGTGGTAAGTGGTAGCAGTGTTAAGCTAGAGCGGTTACTTTCCTCTTTGCTTACTCGATAATTTAAGGTGTCGAATAACAATTGACCAGAAAATAAGCCTGAAACCCGTACGTTACTACACGTTTGAACTGAATAACGGCTGGTAAGCAAAGCAAATGAAGCTGTTACTGGAGAAACACAAGACCCGTGAGTTCAGTTTGTAGCCAGAATATCAGGCAACTCGTTGTGTCGAAACCAAATCTGAGGTTGAGGCAAATGATCTCTCTCAAGGAGATCAAGTACGACACACAAGTTTATTCCGAGTAAACTAAAAAAACTATTGCTGATTCAAGTAAAGTAACTCGGTTTAATTTATTTCTGCGTCTAATAAGAGGAGTGAAGCTGGTTCCTTTAAATTGAGCTGCTTGGAGAAAAACTGGGAATGTTGAATGAAAAGGAAGATGCAGACACGAATGTTTATATAATCATGGGGGTTATGCTGATGAAGCTTGTGGGAATAAAATGACGCGTGACATGACGCAACTAAATCTATCTAGGAGGTGAACCAGACTTGCACATCATTTTATAGCGATCATCATTGGCCGTCTTGTAGACAAGAGAAGCTATTCTGACAATAAGAATCTGATTGGCCGCAAATAATTTTTGAGGCTTGTTTTCCGTGTGGATATGCATTTTTTAATTAAATCACTGTAGTAAATCAACAAGACAGGGAAGAAGTAAAAAGATAATATGATGTTATAGTCATGGATTCAAAATGTATACAAAAGATTGTAAGCGGGATAAGAGTTTTGGCGTTTTTCATTCATCAACTTGACCAACCGAGAATAAATGAGCTTTGAAAACGATAGGAGTAGTGATTTTGACCTTCCACTTCCTCTGTGAGATTAAAACCGGGAACCCGTGAAGATATAAGATAGATTCAGCTTGCTTTGCAGAAATTGCTGGTTCTTGGGTATCCGAAGAGGATGACGTTGGAGCTAGCAACTAACTGGAGCTACAAGGGAGCTGAGTAAAACTTTGGAATGATTGCAATTTATTTCTGAAGATGGAGTGGAATGATCATTTCGGAGCTGTGTTATTGAAACCTGGAACCAGGATAGACAAAAAGGATTGAGCTTCTTTTTCAGAAATAGCTGGTTCTTGTGTAGTTGGAACTGGTTCCTCTGGAGCGGAATCGTCGGTTTCAGTGTCGAAACGCTTAACTGGTTTGAATCCCTCATTTCCGCCGTATTTAGTAGGCAATTGATCTTTTGGAATATCCTGGAGAAGTCGCTCAACTGTTTGGTCTACTCCATACACTTCGATTCCAGATACCTTGGTGCCGTACATCCATCGCATGATATTCCAGACTGCCACAGTGGCCGGTGCCACTAGGATTCGGAGTAGAAGAGAAATTAGAGATTCAACCCTCATAATTTTGTAACAAGCCTGATTATTTAAACTTGACTTACTGTTTGCGAAAATGAAGTTGCTTTTTTGACGGTCGAATACAGAAATAAGCATTTCGGTTGCTCTGATGTATGCAGACATAACTGTAAGTGGATGAATATGGACTATTAATGTTTAACAGAGTGTAGTATCTAGAATTCATGGTTAAAGCTGCATTTAATTACATGAGAATATGTATGCGCATACCACCAGGGGTCACTAGTTGGCGGAGAGAGTGACCAGCAGCATCAAAAACTACAACTAAACCATTTCGTGTGTCGAAAACATCAGATTCGCTGCTCAAGCGGATATAGCTCTGTTCCACGTACTTGGTTAAATTTTTGGCAGATTCCCCACCTTTTGCCAAGTAGCGTGCGATGTTCCATTTTCCAGATTCCATAAAAATAACTGCGGAAGAGAAGTGAATGAGGTGATTAAAAATTTATAATTTGCTCACGAGTGTATACATCCTTGACCACGATAGTACATGGCATTTGTTACTTGGTTAATCGGTTACATGTCTCATATCTGACAATAGCAAGAAAAGAAACTCATATTAAGAAAAAATTTGGAGCAGAAACTCACCTGGTCTTCCTTTAGAGTCGACGCCGGATTGGTAGTAGCGCATGTTCCTGTACATTTCCGCTGGAGCTCTCCATGCAAAGAGCTCCTTAGAATCGTACGTAAAGCCCTAAGGAGGAGCCGGAATTGAATTGATTAGAAAATCTTAAATTTATTCTCGATTGGCACCTGGCCTCCATATTAGTCACCATAGAAAAAGAAAGACAAAAACTGACCTTTTTGAAATCATCATCAGCGGCAGAGGATGCAAGGAAGAAAGCCAGTATTCCATAGGCTAAGAATTTTGCAACGTTGAACGGTGGAACTGATAAAGAAGGATTTTTTCGATTTCCAAGATTTAACCCATATACAATTAAGCTTGAAAAAATCGTATGAATTATGAGCTTGTCATAAAATATTTCAATATTGGTTATGTAACAAAGCTTCTGCAGTGCATCCGTCGAATCGTGCCGGATAGCTTACGACGACTGAAATTACAATGAAACTATTCTTCGACTAGCTGAACAACATGGGAAACAAGTTTTAGCTGATGAGACTCTCCTACAGCTCCATGTCTCGTTCTTGACCCTGAGTGTAAGTCCGAGAAATTGAAAACGCATATAGAATAGCTGCTCAAGTTAAAATTGGAGTTCAAGGTTGAAGTTACGCGAAGTGTTGCTGATACAAGAATACCTAGTAGCCAGTTACATTGCTACTATTGAAACGTCTCTATCTCTGAGGGATTTTTCTCCCCAAAGTAGCTTTACAACACTGGAAATTCCTTGGATACATGGAAGGAAAGAGGATTATCGCAAATTATAAACTATGGAAGGACTTGTCGCTGATTGAACATTTGAAGCGGCACTGTGATGGCATAACGTAAATGTTTTTTAGCTCTCCAACTCGTTCATCCAAATGAAAACAAAACATTTGAATCTTTAACAAAATGCCTCTGATGTCCATAAGATTCCTTGATTTCATCCCATGCTACTCGTATTTTCTTGGGTCATCCAAGCTACAGTAGACTGCTTTAACGTGCGGGGTTTTCATCAATACATATCGATACGTATTGCATTCTTGGGACGCTAAAGAGAGATTCGAGGAGGAATGTAATTGGGATTCAAAGAAATCAAGATAGTAAATAGCAAAAACCAGTCTAAAAAAGGCGCTGCCATCAATCTGCCACATTTCATGTGGAAGCCTGTAGAAAAATAGAAATGGCTAAGTATTGCGACAATGAGCAAATCATGTAACGAGTCATTTATAAAATCAAGCATGTTAAGCCGGTATTAAACGAAAGTGAGTGTATTGCATGTGGAATGCTAAAATGAGATATCCATGGACTCGGGTATTGTAAACTGGTTTCGTGAAGAGATTTCGCGAATATGCAAATTCCAAGTGATGAGCATTAAAAAATACGCTTTAATAATTGTGGCGAGTGTTTGCTGCTACAACCCCCGACTTGCTGTAACAACGCCATTTAACTACCCAGCTAAGCGTTTTTCTTGAGCCAAACACTCTCTGTTACGTCACCTGTCATCTTGGGACGGGTTAGGTCACAACTGGAGTAGTCATTTCGGCTTGCTCTGTGTTATTGAAACCTGGAACTAGGAAAGATAAGAGGGATTGAGTTTCCTTTTCAGAGAGTGCGGGTTCTTGCGGAGCAGCTGCAGGAAAAGCCAGCGCGGGTTCGTCGGTTCCGACATCGAAACTTTTTAACGGTTGAAATCCCTCGTTTCCACCGTACTTGGAGGATAACTGATCTTTGGGTATGTCTTGGAGGAGTCGTTCAATGGAGTGGTCGTTGCCGTACACTTCCATTCCAGCGAGCTTTGAACCGAACATCCATCGCATGATACTCCAGATAGCCATCCCACCAGGATCCACTGTGAAAGCGAAAAGAAATATCGATAACGTTAGCATGATTTATGCAGGGATAAAAATTACAGGGAAGACAGTAGAATCATTAAAAAATCAAAGGGGCAACTCACTGTTTACAAGAATCAAATTGCTTGTGTCCCGATTAAAGACTGTGATTAGCATCTGAGTTATTTGTACCATCAATGCCATAACTGGAAATTAAAATGCATGAGTTTGATTTGAAATGAATCACGGCATAGATTTGTGAGTTGCTTATAGATCTTTGTGAAGCTTAGATAATAATCGTTCCTACTTCCAGGTGTCGCTAGTTGGCGTATGGAGAAACCTGATGCATCCAAGACCAAGAAAAATCCGTTTCGCGTATCGAAAACATCAGATTCCTTGCTTAACCGGATGTATGATTGTTGGACGTACTTGGAAACGTTCCTGGCAGATTCTCCCCCTCGGGCCATGTATTGCGCTAAGTCCCACTGTCCACATTCCTGAATGACAACTGTGAAACCGAAGCAGGGTTGTAAAATTGTAATTTTAATTTGAAGTAATAGTTGTGCTTGAAGCGCGTTTCCGAAACTAGCGTCATTGCGCTGATGCTTGCGTGTTGTAGGGACTATAGATGTGCGCGTGCTAAATACTGATCATTAGAGCTAAACGGACGTAAAATACCGTACCTGGTCTTCCTTTGGAGTCAACCCCGGATTGGTAGTAGCGGAGGTTTCTGTACATACTCACGGGAGCTCTCCACGCAAGTAGTTCCTTGGTGTTGTATGTGAAGCCCTAAAAAGCATAATCACTTGAATATATATGACATTAACGGTGAAGATTTGACGTTACTGTGGCATGGCTAGTTCTCGGAAAAACTGACCTTCTTAAAGTCATCGTTCGCAGAGGCAGGAAACCTTGAAACAAGGAGGAAGCTTAAAATTCCGTAGATTATGAGTTTTGAAAATGTTTCCATTTTGAAGCCTTACAATATGTATGCTTCTAATGCAAATGGAAAGAATATGTCAAGTTTTCTGGCTAAAAGCAGGGTACCTTACTTTCTGCTCTATTCAGGAAGTCTTTAAAGCTTCCAAAAAATTTCGCAAATTCCAACAAGACACGGAGGATATAACCAAGCCAAAGCGTTTGACCCGGTTGACGCCTGGGAAACAAGTGAACAAGTATGGATAACTCCAGGTTTTGAGCTGACGTCTATGTAGTTTGGCCGCGGCTGATTTTGGAAAATGTGTTGCTGCTTTAAAGACTAATGGAAGATTAAGGGGAATGTGCTCTCTCAAGGAGAACAAGAGTAATCGTCATCCTCAAAAATCATGAGCTGTGTGACGCAATGTTTCCAGTGCGACTATTCGCAGTCTATGTACTGTGAATGTAATTTCTATAAAAGAATAAAGGTGTAAGTAAATGATACATGAAAGATATGATATATTCGAAACTTGTAAACTGGAAAAACTAGTAGTGAAAAATAAACGTCATTGTAAAGGAATGAGAATACAGTGTAAGGCATTTGTACGAGTTTTTTCTGGAACTGATGACGAATTATATTTCTGGGCATGGATTGACCGCAGATTACAAAATCCGAAAGGAAAAAGGAAAGTGGAAATCGTTTTCACCAATAAACTTTCGAGGTCATTAGTATCCATAGATAACACAAAATAAATGGGTTTATAAAGGATCGTCCAATTTAGCTTTTGTCAATAATTCAATCAGGTAAATCCGCAGTAACAAGAGGGCCATAGACTTGGAGGACGGTAAGAAGTCTGTAAATTAATGGCGCGGATCGTGGGACGGTATCCATGTTGTCGGTACCGAATCCGAATCTAGACGGAATTGGATTGCGGGTTTCTGTGAAAACGGATCCCGGGTAATTAGAGCAAATAATGCAGATTCAGGAGATATAAATGGATGATACTACAAGTTGGAGCATGGATGAGTGGAAGGAATGTGAACGTAAATCAATGCACCTTAAAGTTAGATAGAAATGAAAGCTGGGGTTAGTTAAGTAAACCGGTTGCTAAAAAAAGCTTGCGCAAGCCAGTTCGTAGTAAGTGGACATTACAAGTTAGAGCTGGAGCGCTGCATGAATTTTATAGTATTAAGCGTCGGTTATACTAGGGAATAAAAATATTTAATAGGGGATATTTTATGTTTATTCCCTAGTATAACCGACGCTTTATTTATATCAAAACTTTAAAAGATTACGACGGAAGCCAGGCCGACTAATACACAGGTTGAAAACAAAATATTTTTCTGCATACATTCCTAGGATTTAAAATTATGCAAAATCTTTTATACTTTTTGAATAATTATAGTAATTAAGCAAGTGAGTCCCAGCTTCTACGCTCTTAGTTTTTGCAAAAAACCTTTTAGTAATAACCAAGAAAGGGAAATGCAGGTTTTTGTGGCTGGTGAGAGGGTGCAAATGGGAGTTTCATGTACAAGGGCTGAGGATAAGGGATTTTCAAAGGCTGGGGGTCCTTGATGTTATATGTGGGGGGACTGTGATGTTCTTCATGAGGCTTCTTGTCCTGAAACGCACAGAAATTCAATTGTATAATACAAGAATATTTTTTATTAATTCGGTCTGAGAAGACAAATATGTAGGCTTTAGAATGTCTTACCTTTGAATTCACACCTGTAGCTGCAATGATTATGACAAGAAGGAAACACAAGAGCGGGTAGAAAAATATTGTTTTTGCCATCATGCCTGTGAGAGTGAGCTGACTGGGACTGTAAGTGAGAAAAGTAATAACGTGTAAGAGTAATTAATTAATTAATGGCAGAGTATCATGACTCGTTATGATTTGTAGTTGCAAATATACAGATTGAAACGTAGCCTAGTATTAGTCTTATTCTGTTACCTGATAATTGTCACCGAAATAAGTAAATTATATACTTGCTCAGATGAGACGTTATTTTGAGAAAGGATGGTAACCTTGGTAGGGTTGTTGCTGTACTAAACTTTGGCGGAGGGTAAATAAGAGAATACGAGGACTCAAGTGACCTATATTCTATTTCTGAAGTCCAGTTTGGAGTTTAGAAGCGGAGTACCCTGGCCTGGAGGGGATTTAAAATCCTCTGCTGGATAAGGTCAGCTGTCCTGTCACTAAAAGTTGCAGTTGTAGCTGGACAGCTTTCTAACTTTCACTTTACTCATCGGTTCATGTTTCTTGAATTGAATTGGTATCTGTAAGGTTACTATATGCATTCTTGTGGATTGTATAGTTTGTTATGCAGACTTTGCGTCCGTCCGACCGCTTCGAAGCAGGAGAAATTGAAAACCCAGGTCAGATGAAATACCCACCGAAGGGTTATGCATTTAAAATATAAATGTAGTAGACGCAAGGAGGAAAAATGTGAAATATATGGAGTGCCTCTGGTGCATTGCGTCTGCGGCGCTTATGCTTTGAGCACAAAACATGTTGTTGCTCCAGATAAATCCGGGTGGGTAGCCATTGCAGTGAAATCTACGTCCGGAACTTTGTTAGCATTCGTTGACGGTATAATTTTTGCATGTATCATTTGGAAGGCATTGACCCATTAAAGGGTTACCTGGACCACAGCTAGCGCCCAGGGGAGCGAGACACTGGTTTTTGTGTGTTTCTCTTGCGTACAGGGGTGCAAGATCTTTGGTGACCTCATCCACGCATACACAGCTCCCTCTCCCGGTGTTAAGATCCTGAAGCTCACAAACGAGGAAAGAGCCGGCCTCGCAGAGGATACTTACTAGTTTATCAATGTTGGGCTCCTTTGCTCCGGTAATATTGTAAGGATTGGTCAAGTTTTTTTAAGCTAGCTGACCTGCTAGGTTTGCGTTTCCTGCTTTTCTGACCTCGTATAAGTTTTTGTATCATTCATAAACATATTCTTCAGGTGTGGAAGCGTTTGTGATTCCAGTTGCAAGGCCTGAATCCCACGCAGCTCGGTAGTTTTGACGGGCATTGTTGTAAAGTATCATTGCGTCTAGAATGGGAGTTGCATGTTGCTGCCATGCGGGGTAGTAGCAATAATCCCCTAAACGTGCTTCCCTACCATCCCATTCTGGAATGTAGAGGGGTGGGAATGACCAGGATGGGTGGGAGTTGACGGAGGGGTTAATTAGTAAAACGAAAATTATAACTGAACACACACTATGGCACATTTATTTAAGAATTTTTATGTTAAAAATTTATGAGCGTAAAAAATAACTTTTAAAATTGCCGCTACGGAGTAAAGAGGAGAGATACGTATGGAAAAATTATGATTGGGGGGAGGGGAGATTTAATTTCAACTGTAGTATGGAGTTGGAGTGGAAGCGGAACCAGGGGGCGCTGGTGGGGGGACTTGAGTGGAAGTTGAGAACCATAGTTTTTGAAGTGCAATAGGGGCAGGTCGTAATTGCGTGTGGACTAGCGGAACCAAGCGATCGTTGTGAGGATTATGATGGGGTATCCAAGCCATCTTCTCGGCCCATTTTTTCCACTCGATGTAACGTTGAGAAATCTGTGGGAATTGGATGAATAATTATCATAAATGACTTGAAATGATAGCGAATTTTTTGCAAAAAAATGAAATTCACGTTTATAACTAAAGGTTTGAGGAAGACGAAGGGAAGGATTGGGTTAAAAGAAACTTTGGGTTTGCACAGCCTTGATTAACGTTTCAACTTACCGTCGGAGAAGATTGAGTTTGATCGGGTTGGAACATTGCGGTCACTATTATCACGGCAATCTGGAGAAGAGAAGAACGGTTATAGCTATAGTAGTGAGAAGGTCATACACTGGCAGTTATTCTATTATTATTCATGTCTACTATATCCAGCTGAGGTGTAAAGGTTTCTTGCTGGATTCCTAATTTTCTCACCAGGTAGGTCACAAAAGTGAGGATGAAAAAATCGATGATCTTGAAGAATTTGAAATTTTCTGGCATTTTGCACTTGTTTCTAACATGAAACCAGAGAGCTGAGATTTGAGGAAAAACTTTTTCTACTAATAGCAGAAGTAAATTATGGCGGCTGCTAGGCGACTAGAGTTATGAATTGAAAATAAGCAAGCAATGTTCTTCAAGTCACAGCTCCAGGTTTGACGTTATGTAGCTTCTGGTGAAGAGTGGAGTGAGGATGACAGATGAGAATTGGGAAAATATGAGAAAGTATTAAAAGAATCTGAGAGAATGGAAGTTAAAGCTTGCGTTTGTTCCTCATTCGCTTCACTCTTGACTGAAAATTTACAGGGGTGGCGGCGACCTTGAAAGCGCAACTTTCTCCATGTAAGCTGATTTGAATATGTGTGACAATGTGTACTTAAGTTTTGCTGGCATGTTATAAGAAATACCGTAGAAGGAGTGAAGCACGACATATATAGTTTATTGAATACATACGGTTTAGAACTGAGCTTTGAAACTGCTGGGTATAACATTGAAAATTTAGTATATATCACAGTGGAATTTTAAAGACGGTACATAAAGTGAAATAATCTATGTCGGTAATGTCCACATGGGAATTAAAGTATGTTTTACGCTGTCGAAGGGTACAGTTTTTTCAACTATTAAAGAACTATTAAATAATATTACTGAGGCCGGCTCGCGGTATTTTGCCCTATGTAAAATATAGCTTGCGTGATGTAAATTACGTTTAACTAGAATCGATTGAAATTAGCAACGCGGGAAAAAAAGTTTACGGTAATGTTATCAAACGTAAGTTTTGTTTTGATAGAGGAAGAATTGGCTCATTTCCTCAAAACTGAAGATATTGCGTCGTGAATTAGCTTAAAAGAAGCCACTCCACGAGTTCTTTCAAACTAAGTAAAAATGTAATTGAAATTCTGACTTGTAATGTTTAAATACGGCATTTAAAAATTTGCCTCCTGTAGACTCGCGTCAACTTACGTATTCTCAGGTAGCCCCATTTCTTTAAATGCGATTATCTCAGTAATCTACCTACTTAAAATTATAAACGTTAAAATTATAAAATACCGCGCGCCGGCCTCTGTAAATGGTATAGTCAATGCAAATTTTTAAGGGACATGCCGGAGTAGGCTACGGCAACGGATATAGACAGGATTAGCATTGAACTTGTAGAGCAGCTTCTTGAGGAGTAGAGCCTCTGTCCGCAATAATCCGTTAAACAAGTACATATTTTGCCACTCATGCTGATATTGCTTCCCGGAGGGATGTTGACACCTTCAATTATTGGCAGAAGCTCTTTGCACATATCTGCAGTAATTTTTATACAGCCTGCCTGCACCAGGTTCTATAAAGCAGGTGAGACCACGAATGACAATTTGGATTTTGGTAGACCCTATCTTCCCTCTGTAGCTTCTGAAGTTGCACATTTTGGATATTTGGATCAACCGGGATCGAGTTTCGTTGTTGCTGTTTTCCTTGGATTCTTTAAACAGTCTTCGGTTTCGGTGCTGTTGGAGTAGCCAGATTGGTTGATGTACTTGGCAACCAGGATTCCATGATGCCTTCTAAAAATGGCGGAAGTCGGTTTAATAAAAGGTGGTGGGAATTGGATTGCATTCCTGAACTGAGTATGTCCAGATTTGAATGTGGTTTTAGAGAGGCTGGATCAGAAATACATTATAACTTACCAGACAAAGAAGGGAGATTGGAGATTGTAATCACAAGAACAGAAGGACAAAATTAATGGCAACCGTGTTCATTTTCTGGAATGTTTCCAGAGGGCGTGGCAATCGTTTGCAGCTCTAACAGATTGAGGATGCTCCGAAGAGTATTACTTTCCTCCAATGATCGGATAGTTTGTTAACAACGGGGAGTTGGGCGGGAGTTGGAATGACGATGGGGACTGTTTTAGGTGTGTTCAGAACAAGCATTTGCATTATCCACCAAGGGTTGCCCTGTTGTGAATGGTGCGCAAGTTTGCTGTAATTGATCAACATGGTAACTTGTGCATCCGCCAAGCTCAGCTTCATTAAGTATAATGTTATGTTATAACAAAGCTGGACTGTTACCATACATTCATATCTAAACGCAGGTAACCCGAGGTTGATGACATGAGTCCTTGAAAGTAATACGTGAAAAAGAGACTTTTAAAAGATTACGTGGGGCGGGTTGACGAAACTCGGTGAAGAGGAGGAGGTGGTGGACTTGGAAGGTAAGACTGGAATCCCCACGGAAAAAATACCCCGGTGCTTGGGAAGGTTGCATTTATGGGAGTGAATGCGGGAATGGAATGAGTAAAATGTAGCACGTTGATGTCTAACGTAAGGTAAAGTTGATTTTATTCAATCCCTTTCAGTTTTTCAGAAGGAAGTTATAGTCAACTGTTTTGAAAGAATGTAAATGTTAATTAAATATTTATTGTATTAAGGTCATGCTATGGTGGAGTAGGGAAAGGCAAGCGCCACTACCAAGACTGTAATTGTAAGCTGAAGCTTGTGTCCATGGTTGCATTTATCCGTTACACAGTAGCATATGTTGCCGCTCATTGTGGTATTGCTATCCGGAGGGATGTAAGTATTTAGTACGATTGTGGCGAAAATATGTCTCCAGCGATCTGGCGGGATGGCGGTACAGCCGGAGCCATATTCTGAAATGCAGTCGGAAGTGCGAGTGACGATTTCGGTTTTTTCAGACCCTATCTCCCCTATACCATGCATAGTTTCACATTTTGGGATCCCGGTGGCGCAAATGTATTCTTCTGCTGGCGTATTGCTTGGATTCTTCAAGCAGTCTTCGTTACCGAAAAGTTTGCCTGAATGGTTGGCAAACATGCAAACTTGACAAACGATTGCGCCTTCTAAAATTGGGCGGAAGTCATCTTAATAAAATGTCCTCGGGTGGTAGGAATCGGGTAAGATTCCCGTATATTTTTAGTAGTTACACATTTAAATGTGATTTTCGGTAGGCTGGATCAGAAAAAAATTAAAACTTACGAGACAATACGAGTGGAGGAGAAGGGATTGTAAGGACAAGAAGGACAATATAAATGGCAACCGTGTTCATTTGCTACAGTGACATGTTTCCAGATGAGGTCGAAATCGTTTGGCGCTCTAACTGAGTGAGAAAGCGCCACAGATTGCTGGTTTCCTCCGTCTCAAAGGGATGGTGTCTCATCTTGTTTGCTCACAACGGGGAGTTGGGGCCGGTGAGCACGAGTTGTAATGACAATGTGGACCGTGTTATCTCGCGTTGTTAAACAAGCAATAATACGGCAATATACAACCGCTATTTATTCTTGGAGGTGCTCCTACTAAATCAGCCAGGAGGGATTTAGAAGCGACCAAAGTGATTTTTGGTTCCCTGGTTTGTAATCCCACAGTCAAGCAGAAATGAGACTTGCGGTGTCCACCCACAAGAAGCAGATCGGAGACGTGTCTGTGCTTGTGGTTACTGAGTGAACCAAAATTATGCATGTAGATACGGAAAGATCATCTTAAAGGATCCTGATTTAGGTATACACAAGGATTTCATACGCAATAAGTTCGTATTACCTGACACAAAACTCGGTGATTTTGTATACAAAGTTATACACGGCAGATATCCATAAATTACTGAATCCGCGTTAAAGAAATTATTAGTAATTTCGGCATGTCTCTGGAAGTGTATTGGGCGTTATGTATACTGGTTTTAAGTATTCCGCAAGTCTCCTTTCTGTTGATGGTGAGTTTCCAAGTCTTTGAAGCTGAGCTTATGTGCTGCTTAAATTCTGCATTTGCTGTAGGTTCATGGCTTTTAAATTTCCGCAAGTTTTCCATAATTGATCACCATGGTAACTTATGTATTTGGCAGGCTGATCTTCATTCAGTTATGCTATGTACACGAAGCTGGACTCGTTGCACAAATTCATAAAAACCATACTTTTCTGAAGTGGAAAAATATTGACAACATTTGTTGTGCTGCCCCTGGTAAACCTTTATGTTAAGTCTAGTCGGGTAGGTTAAATGAGACAATCGAATAAGTAACATGTAGCAAGTTGATTACTAAATTAAACCTGATTTTATTCAATCCCTTTCAGTTTTTCAGATGTATCATCAACCGAGAACTGTTGGAAAAATGTAAATGTTATTTAAAGCAATATTATATTTAGGACATGCTGGAATAAACAAGAGCAAGCAATACTGCCAATATGGTTATTGAAAACTGAAGCTTGTGCCCGTCGTTGCATTTATCAGAATCGCAGTAACATATAGTGGCGCTAATGTCGATACCGATTGGGATTGCAATGTCCCAATTTCCAGGAAGCAAATCTTGCCAATTGGGCGGGAGGACATTTGTACAGGTCTGCAGGGATTCTTCAATGCAGGCGGGACCACGAGCCACAACCTCGTATTTGGCTGAGTCTAGTTGCGCTTTAGCCTCCACAGTTATACATTTTGGAACGAGGGCTTGTGTATCAGATTTGCCGGATGGAGCCGTTGTTCCGTTTCTGGCTACGATGGTGCAGGGTGTGCTTTTCGTTGTCCCTGTTTCACCTGGATTTTTGGAACAGTCTTCGTTACCGCCGATCCCCTTGAAGTAGTAGCATTCGTGACATTCTATCTCGGTTTCTATGAAAATATTCAAAGTTAGTTTAAATTCTAGCGGAGAGATGAGCACAGTTTTACAGAAATCCTGGATTCTGTACGCTGTTCGTCGTACGTACGTAAAAACTGCATTACAGTTTTTCGGGTGCTAAAGCTAAATTAAAAAAAACTTACGAGACAAGACGAATGGAGGCCCAATTAGGGTAATTATAAGGACTGAATAAATAAATAAGTTTTCCATTTTCTCCAACTGGAGTTTCGCGAAGGGAGTGACAATTGTTTGACGGGCTGACTGATTTAGAATAGAATACGGTCAACTGTCAAAGGTTGTTTTTTTCACTCCTCAAATAGCTTTTTATCTTATCTTGGTGTCATCACCTACACCTGAGCGTTAATTGAACGGGAAGGGGGATTCGGAATGCTCAGCAAGCGTTGTAATGTATTGTGGAAATGTTTAGTTTTTCGGAAAGAGTTGGTGAAGGAGTAGGTGAAGTCGCTTTTGCTGATAAGAAGGTGATAAGAAAAATTATCAGCAAGTAGTGTGATGGATATGGCATTCATCAGGAATAAAAGTGATGATTGGGATACTGAAAATAGTCCAAAACAAGGCTAGTTGATGTTTGAAGAGGAACAACACCTGAATTGCGAACATTAGTATGAAGTAGGTCACATTAAATAATGCAAAAGAATACTGGAATAAGATTAATGATTCTACTGAGAGTCGGACTAGGGAGACGTGAGCGCCATCTATGAAACAGTGCTGGAACTAAATTGCGTTGATTATGTTGTAGCTATAGTATCACAGCCCTCAGAGATAATTGGATACTGTAGTTAATAATTTTCACGTGACAATTACCAGAACTTGCTGAAGCCGTGTGCATGTGTCCGATATTAATCCTTTGTTTGAATTTACATGTGTATGATTGATTGACTGATTAGCGTTGAAGCTATCGCGTGATGTCTGTCGTAAGAGTAACTACAAAGAATACTTGATTTGTCAATTAGTTTAATGCTGGATACCCGCGCTTAAAGTAATTTTTGCTCTCTTCGTTTGCCGAAACTGGGACTTTTAAGCTTGGTGCTGGTGCTGGAAGCAGAATGCGGCTGCTATGCATTATAATTGCGCTTCTTGCGCTATTTTCAAGCGGACAATCGCGAGAATTTTGCGCAGTATACTGTGACGGATTGGATCCTACGACGATTTCTTCTCCGATTCGCAATATCACCTCCTCAGAGGTGGAAGGACGAAGGATACGCCTCAGGGTTAGCGATGAAGGCAACATGATTTTTGGGACGCTGGAAAACGGAGGTGTGGGCGACGAGGTTTGGTTAGACCGGTCATTTGACGGCGGGATAAGCTGGGCGGATGGTAGCAAACTAGGAGCTACGTTTGTAGCGGAATCGGAAAGCGAGGTGAGCACTCTGCTATACAATGTGGACGAGCCGGGCGTGGTTAGTGGAATGGGGGCGGTGCGTGCGTGTGGTCAGCCGGCGGGGTCAAACAATTTAGTGTGTACTGACTGGGGGAGGTCATTGGTTCACAGCTCGGAGCCAATGGAGGCCGCAGTGACGGGACTGATGCAATTCTACAAAGCAGATGGTCTCTGGCAAACGGTTGGGTGGTGGAACGCTGCTAATTGCGTCACGGCCATGATCGACTATTTCCGTCTCAGTGGAGACAGATTCTACGAATCGTTGATCGAAGATACGTTTGCCAAAAACCTGAACGGCTGGGACGGAAACTATACGAGTGACGCTTTGGATGATACGGCATGGTGGGCTCTGGCTTGGATCGACGCTTATGACCTGACGGGGAACAAGACTTATTTAGATATGGCCATCCTTGATGCAGAGTGGATCGTTGTGTACAGAGATGATGTTTGTGGAGACGGTGTGTGGTGGAATATTTATCGAAATTACAAGAACGCTATCACAAACGAATTGTATATTCAAATCGCTGCTCAACTTCACAACCGGATCCAGGGGGATACCAAGTATTTGCAAGAAGCTAAGGAGCTGTGGGACTGGTTTGTTATTACTAGTGGGATGATAAATTCTGAAAACCTCGTTAACGATGGGCTCCATAATTGTCAGAATAACAACGATACTACATGGACATACAATCAGGGGGTCATTCTGGGTGCGGCGGTAGAACTAGCTGAGGCTACGGGGGATGAGAAGTATTTAGCGCAAGCAGTGAAGATAGCGGATGCCGTCATCGCTAGCGAAAAACTCAGCCCGGGAGGAATTCTTCGAGAGACGTGCGAAGATCGAGAAGAATCCTGTAACGGTGATCAATCTTCCTTTAAGGGCATCTTTCTTCGTAATCTTGGACAGCTTAATCGGAATCTGGAGGGAAAGCCTTACCAAGTGTATCTGGAGAAGCAAGTTGCTTCTAATTATCTGTACAATCGTAATAGTATGAATCAATACGGGCTTCATTTTAAAGGACCCTTTGACCTGCCTGAAGCAAATAGGCAGCATAGTGCTGTTGATGCTTTCGTTTCTGTATTGCCCTAAAAGCAAGGGTTTTAGCGGATTTTGACGTTTATCATGCTGTTTTACAACTATAATTTGTTTTTGTCTCTTAGTATTTCTTTGAAACATGCATCACTAAAATTACCTAATTAAAAAAATTAGGCAGTGTAAATTTTTTCGTCGCTTCCTCCTTCATCAAGTTTACCTTCGTTGATTAAATATAAAAGAGTGCCGATGCATTAAGGATTTTCTTGTTATCCTTGATTTCTTCGCGTGCGCTGTGCTGTAAGCGCTTTTAGCGCTTTATCGATTCTTTACTGCATGAAGATCTCTCCTCTGATGAGAGAAATCCAGCCTGTCACGGAACTATATGTATCCTAGAGATTGTGAATTTTTATTGATTACCCTCCCAAGAATAACCAAATTAGTTCCGGAAACCGTATATGAATTGCAAACTGTCATGATAACTGAAGATTTCACTAGAGTAGCAATTTCAAAGCTGTGTTGCGATGCCATCATAAGTCAAAAGGTATTACGCGGCGGCGCGGCACTGTCATGATTATATGATAGTCAATAGCATAATTAATTTAAATCAGTATTCTCATCATAATGTCTTGTTATCTCCCAGACGTAATTTCTTAGCATTGATTAAAGCCTGCAAGGATAATGGGATTGAAAACATTGGATATTAGGACTACAGGAGTGTAATTATTGCGAAAAGTGAAAACTAGTCAAACCACTTCCGTCTCTCACCTGTCGCATCTTTAATCAGCACGCCGCGAGGATGCGGTTGATCCAAGCGTGTATAATACATATTGTATCTCAACTTACCAACTACTCACGTGCTTTATGAAGCGCTTAAAAACTCATACAACTCATAAAACCTTGCTGATAGCCAAAGGCTCAACTGCTCAAGTTAATGGTTGAATGGAATCTAGAACATCTTCAGGTTAATGGGAAGAGAAGGTGAAGGTGGTTTCCGGAAAATCCTTTAAAGACATTACACTCTCTATTAGTTACTTTAGGGACAGGGTGTGAGTTGAGAACTTTCTACCCTGAGCACATGACTTGCATTTCATTTTGAAACCTTTACGAATTTTTCCATCGTAAAAATAATTACGGATCATCTTATGTCATGCTTTCCAATTATTTATCTGCGCTGCAACCCTGCCTGCATGTATACACAAATTAAAGAAAACCTCAAGAAGATTTTCTGTCTTGCTTTCATTTTACTCTCAGCTTTTGAGGAAGACGTCGTTCTTGTTTTTGCTGGTATTGTAGCACAGTTTCTGGAATAACGTTTCTGAAAGAGTCAAGACTTTAAAAATTTCATTCGAAATTGTTGCTATTTTACAAGGAAACGCTCATTGAGATTTTAAAATATTAGGCTGAAGTTTAGATCAGTGGATTATTTTCAAGTTTTCGCGAAATCTGTTGTTTTGCAAAAGCTTCTGTGTTCGCGAATATTGTTCGGGTTTTAACGCGCAGTTGTTATAAAACTGTGAGGAAGTAGAGGGCGACACTTTGTTTATTAATTGATTGTAGTGAAGGTTTTTAGGAAGTTACTCAATATCAACGCTTCAAAATGATCAAGATGGTGATTTACGTGTCGGCACTGATGCTGGTCATCTCGCAAGAGTGTTTTGCTGGATACAACCGTCGAAGAGGTTTCGTGAAAAAAGATAGCCCTCATGTTACTCTCTACGCAAATGATTATCATCGAGGTAAGTAACACGGATAGGATGGGAAGGAATGTTAAGTGGATTGTATTTGTTATCCTCGTTGTATATTTGCAATCGTTTGCCTTGACATGAAATCGTTGGGAGCTATTGTAAAGTAATGGGTTTCTCATGGTTTTGTTTGATTTTCTAGGTAAATACCACCACGAGTTTTTCAAGAACTCTTGTGTTAATTTACCTTCAGAGGTGGATAATTGGGCGAGTTCTATTGACACGCATAATAGGTAATACATGTATAGTATAATTACAGTATATTGCTGTATAGAGTATTCTATCACACCTGGTACAGTTGTAGACTTGAAGCTGATACCTAGGAAGTGGTTTCCATGCCATCTATGGAAAAAGTGATAATTAATTCGTGTTACCTCTGTTTTAACAGGTGTGTTGATGTCTGTGATCTGCGGGACTGTGAAGGAACGTGTGCAAGGATTTATCCCTCGTCCGGTGTTAATGTAGATTTGAGTTTGAAATTAGAGACTGTTGGAATGAATGACAAGATCACGTCATTTAAAAGCTGCTATACTATGATGCCGAAGAAAGGATAAGAGAAAGGTTGTGTATGTGGAGATACGCTTATATGTATAGTATTTACAATTGTTTTTATTCTGGAGGATGCAAGGTTAAACGCATGCAGTTTTGTTATTCCATTTTAAATAGTGGAAGAATAAATATGTTAAAGAATGCTTGTGAGAAATTAAAAGAGAAGTACAAGATTGCATTGAAGGTTTGTGTGATTCAAAGAAAGCGTCTCCTTCCGTTAGGTACCTGAAGCGGAATCCGAACGCCAGGGTCGCTACCATCGCCGCAAGGATCTTCGTTCTTGTAAGCTCCGTTGTTGCATGCATCTGTGTTGCAGTATGCTAGTTTTAGACCGTAAATAGCTCGCGTTTCTTTTTCCCATTCTGCTCTTTGTTCAGGATTTAAAAGTTCTTCGAAGATTGTGGAAACTTCTGGAGGATACGAACCGCCGCATTTGCCGGCAACAGAGTCTTTTGTTTCAGTAAAATGGTAATCGCGAATAACGAATTTTTTGTTTTGGAAAATCCCCGTAGTTGTCACGCAAATTGGATGGATTGAGGAGAAATCATTTAAAATTGCGTTCTGACTTTGATCGAATCCCGTGTCTAAACGCCTGTCTCCAGTCCTTTGACTTGGTGTACTTGTTGAAGAACGGTCGTTTGGAGGAAGGGAAGATTGGAAGTCGTTGATGAGCGGTTTTATGTTTGAAACGGGGAGGGATGAGGGAGAAGAACTGGAGAAATTTCCAGGTCCCGCAGAGGATTGCTGGTCTTCGTAAGAATATGGAGAATCATCTACAAAGAATTTTAAAAGTCGTGTGAACAGTGAACAGCAAGGAAACAACCGCGAAAGCTAAAAAATTGCAAAAAAGTAATGGCACAGCTCACCTGTAGGCTCGTCGGTATCTTCATCGTAAATATCGTCAGATGCAGAAGCAGATCCTGGTTTTAAGTCTAAGGATTCAATCTCTCGGGCAGCCCGCGCAGCATCTTTACTGTTCTGTTCTGCAGCTTCCTCTCGGGCCTTTTGAGCTTGCTGTTGGGCATACTTGCGGGGGTAGCTTAGGGAAAGGACGTCCCGGAGTTCTTGGTCTGTGGGGTCGGACTCGCATGCTTCTGTACTGTTTCGTATCAGCTCTGAAGCTTCTCCTCCTTCAATCCATTGACATCGGTAACATTTGAGAGCTGTGGAGGAAGAGAAACGCTCTTAGTATCAAATTAAGGAAAATTTTAGATTCAAGAAGAAAGAATATAAAGAGCAGATAGTTTTTGAGCGCATAGAGGAAATAATGTGGAGAAAAGTTTTAGTACCTGATGACACACCTGCCAGGTATGCAATCCCAAGAAGTAAAATCATCACTGATTTGGTAGACACCATCCTTATAGTTTCGTCTTAAACTGGGAGTTGGAGGAAGCTCTCTGCTCGCTGGAAATCCTGTAAAAAGACTGAAGTTAATTGTGGAGTTGACGAATGGCTTAACTAAGGATTTGATGGGCGAGAAAATGAAAATTTGCATGTTAACCCTGGTTTGCGAAACGCATAAATAAGTGCACTTCAAGGAAAACCTAATTACTGATTGTACAGATTTGTACCTGCAAAGCCTTGTAATATGAAGCCCTCTAATTGCGGCTGAGTATTAGACGCTGAAGAAGAGTTTAAAAGTGTTAATTTTAGACTTGAATGTGCATGCTCCGCTGGGGCTTTGTGTGGTAATATAAGCCGCAAATATTTGCGTACTTGAGCGAATCTTAGTATGTGTAAGAAGAAATGCTGCAAAAACTTAAGAGCGAGTTTAGTTTATGGTTGAGCGTTAGCTAAAGCGTATTATGCCAAGTCTGGTAATTTTGTTACGTAGTAAAACCTATAGGGTTTCAGGATTTAGACTATACTGTATTGGCATCATCAATCATCATTACGTATGGTTAGGGTCAGGGTGGGCTTCAGAACTTGTCGTACGAACGTTAATCCCTTACTAATCCCCAGTTTTTCCAGACCGCTCATTCTGGAAAGGGATTAAGCTTACATTTGATTACACTGAAATGCATAAAATAAGAATACGACAATGTCTGCTAAACCGGGGATTAGTAAGGGATTAACGTTCGTACGACAAGTTCTCAAGCCCACCCTAACTTAGGGTTACTACAAGAGGCCGAAATGGGCTATTTTTGAATTCAAACATGCTGTTTAAGAATGCTGCGTTAGCCAGCAGCTCGCGAAATTCCTCCAGAAATTTGCATAGCATTTAGGAATAAAAATGAAGAGGTTTAGTGAACGATACGACTAATGAGTGATTTGCATGTTTGTATTTAATGTATATAGGCATAATTAATGTACGGAATTAGATGTCGTACATGTACGGCACAGCGGGACTGGACGCAGGAACTGCCGGGAGTTGTTGTTATTGAGCTTTCCTGGAGGGTTATTTTACAAAGTTTACGAGCATGTTGTAGGGATAGCTACGAAGCTTTGAAAAATAACCCTCCTGTCCAGTAATAATAACCTATAACTTACGTGCATGACGTAAACATGCTCTTTTGATGTTTCTTTTGAGGTCAATCAAATGTTAGAGGAGTGAAACTTTAGTTTGAATAAGATCCAGTGTGAACAAGTCAACTGCTGGGAGGGATTATAGGAATTGTACGTAACTGTGTACTAGAATTCGGTTTATTGAAACAGTCGCATGTCAAGTTACCGATTGCTCCGTTGCAATAAGGAAATGCATGTCAGTGGTAGCTCATAGGTGGTTGGTGAGAGGAGTAAAGCAAATATTTGACGCCTTTATGAGTAATAGTACTGATATATTCAAGTCAATTCACGTCAACCTTCGATCTAATACATAGAAGTGGGCGCGGAGAAAGGCGGAAACGGAAACTAACTTCAAGCTGTATATTCGCAGTAAAACCATTTGATTGTTTTCCAATCCAATCAGCAGTGCTCTCCTACTGTTTCTCGTAATACGTTGAAATGGATGAAAATCTGTTTGTACTGTAATTTAGTTGTCGATTACGCTATTACGATGGCATGGAAGATCACGGGAAGGATATTGTCTACCGCAGTATCTGACCAACGGTGGGAAGATAAAGAACGGGGTGTTGGCGGATCTAAGGCTTCTGAGCAAATATAGTAATGGCGGACGACTCCAAGACCCGTTTGCTCCTAACGCAAAAAATGTTGCAGTACATCGCGCGAGGATTCAAATATGGAGAAACATGCCGAATTCATCCGTACAAGTGGAATTCGCATGAAAAGCGGGTGGAGTTGGTGGAAGACGGTTTTCGCCTGGGGTTGTGGAAGCTAAACGTTGTAGTTTCATACGTGTATTTTGGGTTTATGATGTTTCGACAAATTGAAATTTTGACTACGGAAAATTCGACTAAATTGCAAAAGGTCTACATTAATGCGGTAATGGTCTTTTACTCATTTCTCCCCATGCATCACACGACGATACTCGTACGGAAAAATGAACTGAAATCCCTCATTGGCGAGTTTATTGGATTGTTTGAAGAGCTTCAAGGTGAGTTTTCATTTACAGTTGTTTCTAATGTTTGCAAATGCTTTTCAGTGCGGAAGCCATGATTTTAGTGGATTCCATGGGAAATAATTTCTTTGAGATTTGAAACCCGGTAATCATCCGCTGTGAATCAATTTTAAAATGAGTTGCAGATAAATACTGGACTGATGGGGGGAAAAAATCAAAGACGTTAACGCTTTGCGAATTCTTTCTTCTGGCTGTACTCGTTGGTTTCCATGGAAACATATACCTTATACTGACTGCAACTGCGCTGAACCCTACGAGTCCGGAGCTTCTATCCTCCTTGTTCATCTCTGAGGCGGAAGTGTTGAGCGGAGAGATGTCTATTGAAAAAAATGTGGCTAGATGGCTCTCGTGGCTTCTGCATGCTTATTTGATGCATGTGCACGTGGGGAACTCCTTGCTCATGGTCTTCCACGTGCTACCGTTTATATTCTGTGGTGGATTGGTCGTTAACGAACTAAGGTGATTTCCTATGATGGGGCTAAACGGTAGGATTATTTGTAAATGTTGATTGGACTGAAAATTCAATAATTGTGTATTTGTATGCATGCATAGTACCAGCGCGTGCGTTTCATCGGACCGAAGCTTGAGAGCGCAAAAGGCTTTTAAAAGCAACTATAACGCGTTGCGAATCCTGCTGGAACGATTCAATAATGTGCACGTCGTTTCCTTTGCGGGAACAAAATTAGTTATTATCTTAATGGCTATATTTTGCACTTATGGTGCAATTAAATTTGGCGGTATAATTGGTCTTTCCTTAGGTTTCTTTGGGCTCAATTGTACAATATTCCTATTCGTTTTGTTCCGCCTATTAGCTAGCTTTGATGAAAGATCGGGAAAGACGCTTAAAGATCGGGTATCCGTGACTAGCTTTGGTTATAGTAGTGATCGCCGGTTTGCAATGAAGGAAATTCAAGCACTGCGAAAACTGAAAATTACAGTAGCTGCCTCTTATACAGTGGATACGCTCATGATACTTACGATGTTTAAATGCATTTCGGAATCCACGATCAATTTCCTGTTAATGAATATCTAAAATTTAAGTGGTACAAAAGCTAATAATTGTTGCGTGTGACAAATTATATACGTATAGTCAAGAAGTAAATTGAGTAGATGATGTCATAGAGGCGCGTGGAGTTAATTTTGTTAGTATAGCTGGAATTAATGGAAATTGATATCCTATTCCCATGCGGTGGTACGTTCCTTCAATTAGCGCCTGTTACTTCAATCATTGGCTTATTCAGTAAATATAAATGTTACCCCATAATGATTATATGGTTTCTTAATTGTTATGCATAATGTAACTTCCTCCAAAGGGCCAATGTTTGGTTAAACAGACAACCAATATATCCTCAATCAATTAGTGTAGTGATCTAGGTTGTATAGAGTCTCAACACCTGCATATGTATCCAACGGTAGCATAGGAACGATTATTATAAATACACATACAAGTAGAGATTACATGAATGGAAATAGAAATGTTGGATTATATGATTTCATTAGTATTTATAAATTGCTTGCAATAGATTTACTTTATCTCCATTTTTGAGAAAATCAAAAGTAACGTATTACAGGAAGAGCCAATTGGCATGTAGCTAATAGAAATATTCTATAGTAAAATATGTGTCGTAAATAAACCCATAGGTTGTCTGAAAGAGAAGCTCACAAAAAATATCTGTTCTCCAGTTCTCCCAGATATCGAACCATGAAACAGTATCTAACATCGGCGGAGACTGGAACAGTGCCTCCTGCGAGTATCCAGATGCCTTAAAAAAATATGAACGGGTACATCTGAGAAATACATGTGAAACAATGCGACAGTCTTGAAGTATCTTAACAACTATAAATCTCAAAGTTTGTCTGTACACTTTCCCTTCACTTTCCCTTCATTTTCACTTCATTTTGCTAAAGCTTCCACATCCCTTACTCCTCTCCAATCCTTTCAAGAAGGTTCCTCCTTTCCTCATCTCTTCAAGATCCATATCTTAAGGTTAATGAAATTAGCTACAACACAAATTCCCTAACATACAGTTGCCGTTTAATCTTAACTGTATTCTCATATAATTTAATTTATCGTAGTTTTTGCAAAACTTATTTCCATATCTTACGGTTAATGAAATAAGCTACAACACAAATTCACTAACATACAGTTGCCGTTTAATCGTAACTGTATTCTCATATAATTTAATTTATCGTAGTTTTTGCAAAACTTATTTCCATATCTTAAGGTCAATGAAATAAGCTACAACACAAATTCCCTAACATACAGTTGCCGTTTAATCGTAACTGTATTCTCATATAATTTAATTTATCGTAGTTTTTGCAAAACTTATTTCCATATCTTAAGGTTAATGAAATAAGCTACAACACAAATTCCCTAACATACAGTTGCCGTTTAATCTTAACTGCATTCTCATATAATTGAACTAATCTTAGGTTTTGCAACCCTTATTTCTTCAACTATCTTCTTGTAAAGCTATAAATCGCTGGCCCTTACGCAACCCCTGACTGTATATGTCCGAATAAGCAGTGCTTTCTCATGCCCCATGTTGAGATACAAGCAAATGCACTAAAAACAGCTTACATAAGAACTGACATTCCGATGAGCTTTATGATGTTGTAAAGCAACTCCTGCACAAAAAAAGAACCCAATCCACAACCACGGTGGATATTTAAATAGCGTTATTTCATTTATTCCCATTTAAGGTTGGCGAACTCCGAATACTTCTTTTGTTGTGATTGTAAAATACGAAACAACAGTTAGCTTGTGAACTTTAAAATACTCTCAGAACGATGCTAAATTATAATTACATCAAAATTCGAAGAATCAAATATCCTGAAAAGTTTTACGAACCGCATCACCGTGATGTGTCTTCCAGTATCGAACAACGACAATCTGAATAGCGCAACTTGAGCCTATGTAAAATGCTGCTGGAGTAAGTATCATCAGAACTTTAATTCACTAATATGCGACTTGTTACTGCTACCCTACTGGTCTGCGTTAAAATGCCATCAAGAAACATCAAGTTCGTAAGTTTGACTAAATTAATCGAAGTTATTTAACAGCGTTTTAATGTCAATTAAGTTTTGTTTGGCATACAGAAAATACCTATTCCAATAAACCGAAACTCTTCTTTTGAGTTTATAATACATATCGTTGAAAGCAAACGATATATTTCGAAATTATTTCTATTAATTGTGCAATAGATATTTGGAAAATGAAGTTATAGCGGAGGAAAATTAGGTTAACGTTAGACCACCAGGCACGGACTGGGGGGGGGATTTGGAAGTGGAATAGAGCTTACGGATGTGAGTTAAGAAGTCGTTGTCCACCTTGTGAGTAGCCCTGATACGTTCAATCTTACGTAGCCAGGCATTGGGAGGGAGCACACCGTGGTAAGCCTCAACAGAATCTTTTAAAGCCGTTAGGACTTTAGAGGGGTCGCGGGGTATCGGAGGATGATAGGTTTCGAAGCAGGGGAGGCACGTTTTTGGTGTGTTTTGATGCTTTTCTGACACCAAGGCATGGCAGCGGTCACCAAAATTTAAACTCGACAAATAGTTAAAACTCAACCTTGGGGTCGTAGTAACATTACCTGAAAAAAGATCGCCCAACTTTCTGCTTTTACCAGAGAAATAGGGACTCAAAGTTGCGATTTTCGTATAGGAAATGCTACAGGGACCGTGTGCATGTTATATGAGCCAACTCCTGAGGAATAGCATGCAGTAATACTTGTGCACCAAGTCGTCAGTAAGTGCAGTAATATGTTACTAGAGCTCATACAACATGTTACCGTTCACATATTTTGAGATCAAACTAATATTTTACTGTCGTTTGACTTTTACTGTCATAATATGTGAATAGTCCCTTCATTATTTTTCGAATTTCTCCCGAATTCGGCAAAAGTTGGACGTTCTTTGTTCAGGTAATGTTACTACGACCCCAAGGTTGAGTTTTAACTATTTGTTAAAGAGTGAGAGTTTAAATTTTGGTGACAGTTGACATGCCTTGGTGTGAGCAAGGCGGAGAACATGGAGTGGTTGGATTGACAGAGGGAGTAGTTTTCCTTTCTTCGTTTAAAGTTCTCAACTCGGTGTTGGATACAGAGAGGGATTGAAGTCTGTCATCAAGAGGTAGGACGTTGTAGTTGAGAGTTAATATGCGTTTCAGGGCCAAGTTGAAGTCGTGCTGAAGTGCTGAAGGTTCGGACTGAATAGGGCTGGAGGATGCAGATCGGGGGATAGTATAGGCATAATTGGTGATTGGTAGTCGTCGGACATGATGACAAGCGTGAGATGAAAGGTATGTTAAGAGGGAGTAGATGATTTGGAGGAATGGTGCAGAAACTATGTTAGACGATGGTGTTATAGATGAGACGTCAAGTTGTTAAGGAGCGCGCAATTGGGAAGCAAGTAGTGTAGTCTTTTGAGCCTTCAGAAAGAAAACCGTAAATTGTGACCCCCAACTAACTATAACTTTTTTGAAAGCTAGTGAAGCGGGAAACATAAAATTATGAGGGGTCAATTATCCGATTCGGGCAACTTTAGTTACCCGTTTATTGGAATCCGGGAACCGTGTAGTAGACACCAGGATTGCCGTGCATGTGTAATAAGTGGATTCTCCATGCCAAAAGCTAGTTGGCGAATTTTTAGACCTCTGTGACCTTTACAATGACCTTTACTAGGACCTTTACATATTCACATTCTATTGGCATTTTGAAGACCTGCATATGTTTAGGAGCTATTATCATAAATACAAATATAAACAGAGCTTACACGGAACGAACTGGAAATGCTGATCATGTAATTTCATGATTACTAATTCCAATTAACGGCAACTATATTAGTTATCATCTTCTGATTGTTCGAGATTTCTTGGACAGGGAAACATGGTGACATAGTGGAACTGACCTTTAGATTATCCTTCAATATCTGACTATTAAATATATTGTACGTCGTGGATTGTTAAATGAAATGGTTACGATCAACTTGAAATAATGCTAGGGTATAAAGCAGGTGTGAGATAATATCTATGTAGCTCACATTCCACAAAGAGGAAAGGTGTAGAGTTTGGCACGTTATTCCTCTTCGTTTATTATGACTTTATTACCTGGGCCGAGTAAATTCGCTTGCCGACTTAGAACACGTAAATAGTCAAACACGTCATTGTATTTGATTATCTTTTTGAAAAAACTGGATCTGGTTTTATGAAGGTAAATGATGAACACCTTGGATACATGTGATCTACGTTTTACGAGCAAATCTGAATGTAAAGTAACAATATTGTAGCCTAAATATCCTTTGTAATTTTCTGAGGTCAAGTGCAGCAAATTGAGCTTGAAAACATGTGACCATTTAGTTACATTATATGCGAGAAGTTACTGTAATACACAACCAATGGTAGGCTTTTAGGCGTGTATACATTTTACCAAACTGAGGGGAAAAGAGGTTCTTAGACTTGGTTGCCGTGAACTCAATGTAGCTATTTGGTATATACATATATATAATATTGTTAAATAAAATAAAAGTTGTTTTCTAGTTGGAAGCGTGAACCTTCCCAATGCATATATGCATACGTAATGTCTCACCTTGGGTCACGTCTCACAGATTAGACAGTCAGAGCTCCTCGTAGTCCGTCACTATACATCTTTCAAGACCTGTGAGAGAACGTTCTCGTCATGCTTGCTCTCCAAAATTCTAGAATTTAAAAGATTAATTTAATTGCTGATTAATTGAAAATGATTACGCTCACTTGTTTTGTGATAATTTTGAGCATAGCAACGTTATCGGTGTCACAAAATCCGAGATCGGTAAGTGTCGGGGTATTAAGAGTGGAGACGCCCACTTTTACGAGAGCCCCGCTATGGCTGAATATTGAAATTGTTAGCGGCAGTTGAAATTATAAAGGTTGAATATAATTGCATTACACTAATTAACAGAAGTATTTATTGTTTCTTATGCGGACTCCTTGGGTTTAGAATCAGATCTCGGCTTCTCTTTTTGTTAACGATGACTTGGATACATGGGAGCCACCTGCCGGGATGTACAAGGACTTACCTTACTACCAGGCGGGCTACGACAAGGATGGGAGACCGGGTTAGGGTATTTCCTAAAGTAGAGCTTGGAAATTTCTTGGAGTAATGTGAGAGCAATTGCAAATTCCATTTTCCAATACGTTATTATTTATCAACAGTTGTAGTGCTGGAGCTGGGGCGCTGGAATCTGACAAAGTATTACGAAAGGGGGGATAAAGAAATGGACAGGATTGCTAAGAAATACACGGAACTCTTTTGGTATCGGATAACACCAAACTCCAACGCTTATGCCAATGTATCCAACGGTGTATTCCTGATCAATGATTTAGAAGGCTTTCAGTTGTCGGTATTCACTGTTCCAGGAGGTATGTTGGTGTATATGTGCTGCCACTTTATGTGGATTCCATGAGGGGTTTATTCTTTTGAAGGTTTATGATCTGATTGGTTGGATTCATACTAGTTTTGCAGCATTATTTACGATCAGCAAGTATCGCTAATGACGCAATCGATACAAGTGCCTATACCGGAATAGCCTTAAATGGTAAGCGGATGTGGGAAATCATTTGGAATTTGACTGGATTTAATCCATAGTTTGTCTGCGACCTCTAGTTGATGTTGATTTATAACCTGATTGATTTCTTTGCAGTTAATTTCGCCGCACAGACAATGTTCGACTTGATTAAGCCATTTGTAGGTGGACCAATCGGAGCTTCGGAGTTTTTTGGAACTAATAAAGCCCGATATGTTGCGCGTCTTCTACAGGATATTTCTCGAGATCAGCTTCCGGAGTGGTATGGCGGAACAAAGGGATTTAAACCCGTCAAAGTGTTTCCCTGTGAAATGTAGTTCGCAGGGTATTGTTTATTTCAAAAAGATGGGGAGTGTGATCATGGTGCCATAACTACTATCGGCTTTTTTGCGCATTCACCGACTGCTGTATTCATTGATTATTACGGGTTTGTAATAACGGTGGTTTGACTTTGCAAAGGAAAATAAATTATGAAATTGGTGCGATGCTTTGTTGTCATGAAGAGTCAATGGAGCCAGAGCCAGCGCGCCCACTCTTATTTGGAAAAACGCTACAACCCTCATGAATGCAGGATTTATAATTTGAGGATTTAAAATTGATTGAATCTAAATGAAAAATAATTTAAGACCATACTGAAATCAAGGATTTTAGTATATTGAACATGCTATCATAAGATGCACTCTGATGATTAAATGTTAATGTAATTAAATTATTTTAGCTTTGTGAATGCATGAGAATCAACCAAGAGATTTGGCACAGGAAAAAGAAACGCTGCTTATATGCGTGGAATATTGGATGGAAGCAGGAAATTATGGTTTATTGGACCTTTAGTAATATACATATAATGGGTTTGTAGTTTTTAATGTTTTAAAACGCATGATAAGCGGAAAAGATAATAGACAAAATGGAGCTACTGTATTACATATGCATACGTTCGTGCATTCTTCTATAGATACCCTTGTAGGAAGTGGGTTGATACAGCCTTTTGAAAAGAAGGTGGACTCGTGAGAGATTTAATAATTATAATGACGACAAAATACCAACGAGTGGTAATAGGATGAGTTTGAAGGGGAGAGGTGGGGTCTGACCCACAACGGCAGCTGATTTGTTAGTCTTTACATTGCATCGTGTGCTTTTTACATTTTCCTGAGACTCCTTCTCCTTCTTGTCATACTCATCTGATGGGAACTCGTTGGATGCGACAGCCGTGGAATCAGTACAAACGAGCTCCTGGAAAACATTCACAATGGCGAGGATGGCCTGTTTGCCGTCTACGGGGCAGCTGAAGCTTTTCTGAGCGCATGAGCCAACTTTTTTGAGGAACCTTAGTGGCACAATAAAATGATAATCGGATAGTGTAATAAAAGGTTCAAGTGAAGTACATGCATACATAGGGAATTGAGTTTATAGAACTGGTACAGAAGAAAGAAATGACTTACGAGCATGCGGTATCTTTTTCAGCGACGTTAAACTTTGTAATGTCGAGACAAGTTTCGAAGTCTGAGTCATACAGAGCAATATACAGGCATTGGAGTCCGACGAATGCGTTTCGACCAAAGTCTAGTTGAAATATGAAGAGGAAATAAATGTTTTGAATTGATTCAATTCCTTCACATTATATTCGCCGGATATTGTAGGGATTGCGAACCGAGCAAAGAGTCAAGTATAGTAAAAGTCGGGTTTCATGAAAAAAAATATGCAACTGTGTACAAAAGATCTTACTTGTAATGCTTTCGCCACCACCACCATTCGTACATGGTACACCCCGAAGCTCTTTCAAGAGCTGCTTGAGTCCAGCATCAAAGTTACACCCGCTTGCACCTTGCTTGCCAAATGACTGGGGTAAAATGCATTTGCTCAGTTTCTGGGTGTTGACACATACTTCAGCCGTAGGTAAATCTTTAGTCCAAGATTGTGGTAATAGTGCCTGAATAAAAGCGGACATCTTGAACTCTTCATTGGTTAAGTTGTTTAGGTTTCCGTTTCTGGAATCATCGATGCACTTTTTCAAGTTTTCGCCGAATTCCTGTAAGTGAATAAAAGGAGAAAGAGAAAGGAATAATGTTATGTTTTAAAAAGTTTACTATGTTACTCAATACGTATACTTTGACTGTATGCTTTTTGGCATTGACGGGCGGGGTAAGTTGGACAAAGACTTACTTGGGAACTGTTGAAATCAGGAATGGGGAAGGTCCTACGACTCTTGGTTAAGCAAGCTCCTTTAAGGAATGCTTCTGGCAGGACGCGCATAAAGGCAGGGATTTGGTTTGTCGGAAAGAAATTGCCGAGCACTCCGTTTCGATCATCAATTGGTGAGCTGGACCTGGGATACCTGGAGCTAGACCCGGGATAGCCGGAGCTAGACCCGCTGAAACCGGGATGCTCGGGGCTACGGTCTCCAGATCCAAACTCCTCAGCACTCAAGCCTGCAAAAAATGTTAGCAAAAGTTGCCAGCTCAGAAGTCGGAGGGCATGCATGCTCTCAGCATGTAATGTATGCGATATATTGGGGAAACTTAAAAGTATGCACAAGGGACGAGTCAAATCTCATGACTGTAACTACCAGAGAAAGTCTCGAACTACACCAAGACTTTACAAGAGATCCTATTATTGCCTATACTACTTGTTAATGGATGTCGGGGTAGTGGGATGATGGACACTCTATGGTTTAATGCAGGGAGTGCTGTTCTGTTGTTCTTTTATGCACGCATAATCGAACTCAGTAGAAGTAGAATAGGGGAATCATAGATTGTTTCGCCTTTGTCAGACTTGTGAAGAAAATAATTGTTTTGTTCACATTAACTAGGAATTAATAAATTCCTGGGAACGAGCAACGGAAGATTGAGCCTAACGGGGAATTAACTAAACCATCTGTATTATTATGAGTATATATGTAACACCGTGATATGAGTAATCAAGAATCAAGGGACTTGTATGCAGAGATGGCATGAATCGTGGCCCGCGTGATCCATGGATCGCGATCCACTTTTGGGTCACGATGGGCCACGTGGGCCACGTGGCCCAGTGGATCGCGATCCATGTACATCACGTTTTCTGGATCACGCCTAGTTTGGATCACGGTTTTGGATCACACCACACTACTTTTTCTTCTTTTCATATATCTTGAAGCGTAGAATTCATGAAAATGGAATTTCAGCTATTTCAAAGGGATGGATGTATTCTAGTCACGTGAATATTTGTATGTATACCTTAATGTTTCTCCTCCTCATCTAGCTGGTGCACTGATGGTAAATATACTGTATTTCCATAAATCGTGACTCAGGCGCTAAAACTTGAACCCTACCCAGTGCTCACCCTTTACTTCATGCATGCTGCACGATCTTCTTTATGTTTACATGCTTGGCTTCCCACATTCCCACAGTGGTTTTGATATACTCAGTTGAACACGTATCACTAACATAATTGACCTACCCGTCTCTAGTTTCGGTGAGACCCGTGCTACAATAATATCTGTTATTAAATGATTAATAGTACCATTAACCATTATGGCGAAGCAGTCGAATATCTCCGAGTTTGCCACGGAATTGGGGGAGACGCCTCTGTTCTCGGAGGAAGTTGAATTAAGAAGTGTGCCTTGTGGATCTGAATCGTCACCAACCGGTAAGTACGGTTTAATTTTGACAAGGGTCTTTTTAGTGATAGCAATTAGAACATGGAATCCCTAGCATACAAGCTCTTGACTTTCCGATATTGGGTATTCCACGAAAACAGACAAAAATGGCCATTTTGTCACGTGATTATACGGAATTCTATGACTTCAGTGACAAAATTATACGGTATTCTACGAAAACGTACACATTTTTTATACGATTGTAAATAATCACGTATAATATACGATTTCGTATACAAAATTATACGGAATTATATATTTTTGTATATGCGAACTCCAATATTTACAAAAAATTTTGAAAATAAGTTTGAAATAAGCTGAGTTTTGTTGCAAATACATGCGTTTCCTCTGAAAATATACAATGGGAATATGGGTACATTTAGACAAGTCTAATTTTTAAATATTTAATCGTTTACTTAAATTAAAGAACTGCGTTTTTAATCATTTCATTGCCGATAAATATACGGAATTAATAACGAAGTATTTGAACACAGAAGTTATGCCTGAACGTGAATTAAATCAGATAAAGTGGTAAGTTTCTGCTATAAAATGTGATATTCGACTGTGCGATACTATCACTATTTTTATCCGTAGAGGTGGGAAAAAATGCAAGGAAGCAATTCCATACCACTGGCGTCTAAAAATTAACTAACGACACCGTTATAGTCGCGGTGGAAGTCAATATTTCGATTCCAGTTCAATAACGTTCGAAAATCCTAGCATAAAACCGACCAGCTATGGTAACAAAATAGTAATTTCTACTCGCATTATATGCTTTTATACGAAAACATATACAAATTATACGAGATTATACGACATCCAAGAAGATTATACGAACTTATACGAATTCAGTGAAAATTATATGATTTTCGAATATCGGAAAGTGGCCATTCTTATCGGTTTTCGTATTCGTATAATTTTGTCTGCTAGGGATCACATTCCGTCAATTTCAATAAACTTTTGTATTCCATGAATTTCATGTGTGAACGGAAAACTGTTTTTTCTTACTGAAGCAGGAACTAGTACTACAGTGGCAATTTGGTCTCCAGACAAGACAGGGAGCGGCCATTCGGTAATAAATTATAAAACGATAACAAAAATTGATTTATTCAAATTACAGGTAACACTGTTTCATTGTTTCGTAAAGCAGGGAACACATCTGATCCTATGATAGGCGGTCCACTGGAACCTGGGCGTACCGATAAGCTAAGAGGTACACGTATGGTTCAATGTGTATTATAGTGCATTAAATATGACAATTGAATTGGTTGTATTTTTCGCAGAACGGACTCGTGTACCCATTTGGAAGTTGGAACAGCAAGTTGTTGCTCTTGAAACAACGGCACTGGAAAATCGTAATCGTGTCCTTGATTTAGTGGCTACGTTATCCAAGCTAAGAGAAGCCTTGGTTGGTACAGCTGCACTAAAAAACTCCACTACAGGTAAGAATAAACATAGAATTTTCCCCTAATCTATTTTCTAATCGGGGTCGTGCGTCAAAATCTTTGTGGTTGACCTTAGGCCTTAGGTCAGAAGGTACCACTAAATGCCTTGTCAATGGGAATGCAGAATTGGGAACACACTTCGCCGGGCCGCGCAAAGCGTAGGCTCTGGCCGCTGTGTTTCTAATTTTTTTATTTCCATTGACAAGGCATTCAGCGGTACCTTCTGACCTAAGGCCTAAGGACTCCTCTCGCTTCGCTCAGGTCAGATTGTTGTAGTCAACCTTACATTGGCTATTTCGTGTTTTCTGTTAAAAATTAATTGCTGCGTTGAAACAATGTTGTTGTTTGTTGTTATCCTCAGTTGACCTTGGGACGAGCTTTGAAATATCTGGCACTTACACAGTGCGACTGCGAAATGATGTTTCTTCGAAAACTCGTAAGTTCTGTTGTCTTCTGTCTACTTAACGAATATGCCGTGTAGGTTATAAGCTAGTATTTGGCGCTTTCCTTGTGTTTCAGCGGCGTTGTTCAGATGTACACGCAAAATGGGACTCGCTAAAGGCCAACCACGTGTGTACCGACAGTGTCCCAGGTTTCTCATCGCTGTGCGGATTATGATTTGAAAAGCGTCAGGTGTAGGTTTTACAAGTAAATAGAGGGGATCTGTTGTGAGGAAAACAAAATACGTGCCACACCTAGACAGAGTAACAGTAACTGGGAGGTTTTGAGTTGTTTGTCAAATAACTTTTGGTTCCGTTCATGAATTTCTTGGTCATTATAAACAAACACCCTCTTGTTTGAAATAAAAGTTGAGCAACATGTATTTTTGACCATAAAAATTGTTATTTCAAGGCTAATTATTTTCGTCATTGTCACATTATTTGTTCATATCAAACAGGTCCAAAAGAGTCGCGAAAAGTTGCACTACATAATGCGTTATTGTTTCTATTGCATGCCCCATGGTGTACACAGTGTCACTGTGGGAGTAAGTGGAGGGAAATTCGAATCTCCAGTAAGGGTTGCAGGTTAAAGTTCACAGGAATGGATTGGTAACAAAACCCCATGAAAAAGTTGAAGAGTTTCCGGTACAGCCAAGTACTCCAATCCTTCACTCGCGACAATGATACCGCCAGTAGTTCCATAAGCAGTAATATTTTTGCCATAACGTAATGAAGCAGCCGTGAATCTGGTAATCATAGCGGGGAAATTAGCAGGAGCTGGAAAATGACTTAACGGAGGGTTAGCAGTTGGAATCTCTGGTACAGGATTCAGAGACCATTGTAGAGCAAAGACAAAATGGGAATCTTTAGCCATGAAATAAAAAATTGGCAGATTCATATTGGGAAACGTGTGAGAAACTGTATGAATTAACGAAAAAGGTCGTAAACAATTAACGGAAAGATGAAAAGTTTTCAATGGCCAAGGCAAAACAACTACAAGAAGTTGATGCAACAGAAGATGTGAGTAGAATGAGCTTGAACCCTCCTTCACAATGCCAAAGTGGGAACGGTAGTTTACCAAAACTAAGAGGGGGGACGCAATGAAGTTGTCATTCGCAAGCATAGGAATAGATCCTCGCGGTTGGAATCCTCCTCCACAATGCCTGAGTGTATACAAATTGTTGTACAACTGTTATAAAAAAATAAAAATATAGGCGTACGTATATAGTGAGAAATTTATTTGTAAGGGATAGACTAAATTCAGCAATTGCAAAGCCGTATTACAGATAATAAAACATATTAGTATTGTATATTAAGGCTTCATTGCATAGACGGATAAGCGGTGGGAAAAATGTAAGTAATTGAACAGCCGTTCAGAAGCAATCCAAAGTACGAAGATAGTTAAACTGTGAAAAAAAGAAAAGATGAGTATAACGCGAGAGATGCGAAAAATAAGACTCAATTACTTATTAAACGTTACTGTAATACGCAGCTTGTCGAATAGGGGTTTCTGAGCAACGGGTAGACCGTAACGCATGAGCTCACTGACAGCAAAAGAAATGACCGACCCTCGCAACCCGGTTTACTAACGTAGTAACTGTCATCAGTGTACTGATAAACGTTGCATATATCACTTGTAAACAATCTTTGCACACACAGAGGCTGAGGAGACGAATAAATGCTTGGGAAATGTAATGTCAGAGTATTTGGAACACTATCAATATAATCGCAGAAAACGTGCAATTCACGCCGTAATGAACCAAGACGCCTTGCATAGGATATGCAGCTATCAGATAACTCCATAGGACGAACAGTACATGGAGAATCCATAGTTACAACAAACACAAGATAAGAAAGGATAATTGGAATGAAGGTTAAGGTTGAAAAACGTCCTTTGCCAACAAAGAAGTTATCTAGGACAAGTAAGATGATATTTTAAAAACACAGACGACACAAAGGAATGCTATTGTAAACAAAGATAATATTACTCACTGTGTGTTTAATAGCTTTAAGTTTTGGCATAAAATAATTTGGGACTCCCTTGTGCAGTAATTCTTTGAAGGAGTAACACTGCAGACCGAAATCATCATCCAGGAACTATAAAAGTCGCTGAACAGTGTTAATGTGAAACCGTAATTGACGAGAGGCGGTGAAGGACTGAACACTACCATCGTCAAACACAATATCTTAGTAGTCAGGTGTTACCTCTAGTAGTCTTATCAAAGTATCCACATGTGAGTTCCATCTTGTGGCAACTGATACTATTAGTCCTTTTCCAGCTAATTTCTTCAGTGTATCAGAGATCCGCTTTCGACAGCAATAAATCAAACGTCTCGAATATAACAAAGCGGCTTTGATCCATTCATTACGCGGGTCTTCAACCGCGGCGCGGATGCAGCTCTGCAAGGAGTGGGCTATACAACGATGCTAAACAACAATACCCAGTCAATTTCTGTAACTTCAGTACTACTGTGTGATGGGGGCAATCACTGTCAATGTATGTAAGGGCGGTCGCTAGGATCCCCTCATGTCCTCGACTAGTCCATCCATCTGACATAACACAACAAGCCTTCACTTCTTTGTGTAGCGTATCCTTAAGCACAGATTCCTAAGGCAGGTCATGTCATAAGTTAAAACAAATTAAATTTTTTTTGTGAATGTTTGTTTGAAGAAATCGTGTATAACGTACCAATCGAAGTGCCACTTGTTGGATATACTCCGCTACCTGCCGGTGGTTAAAGCATTCCACATTAGAATTGTGGCCTAGTATTAAACGGAGATATGCAGAGTCCTCCACAATCGTGAATGGCAATAGCTTCGCAACAATAAAGTCTGCCACTAATTCAAGTTGTTCACTCCGCGACAAAATAGGAGGCCCGTCATCATTGATGCTGCTGGTGCTGTTACAAGACAAGGTGGACGATGGGACTGACCCGTTTATACCGCTCATGGGTCTGTCATCAAGTGTATTAACAAATACAACGGTTTCACTTCCTACTTGTATGACCGATCCAGGAGCGGAGTCCGACTTCAATAGGACATGTGCCGTGAAAACAGTTTTTCCAATATCTGCTGCCGTGATTTGTTCTGGTGACACAAGTTGAAATGGCAATGGTCCAAACGTCTGCGCTTCAGATTCACCCGTTTGTACTACAACAATCGGACCACTAGTTTCGGCTATTTCCTCGTACTTCCTCCTAGAAAGCCCCCCAGTATCGGAACTATCCGAAGTTGTCCCGCTGGTAGTACCACCAACACTACTAGACGTCTGTGAATTTGACGATAAAGATTCCTGGGAAATAGTAAGAGGCTGGGAATACTGAAGTAGATCACAGGAAACTCTTTCGGAGGGTAAGTCCATTCTGCATTCTGAGCTGTCGTTAGGTTTACACCTTCTGGGTTTTGCAGCAGCATTCGTTTTAGTAGCTCTTGACCTAGACACAACCTTACTATTACTGGTCTTTCTAGCCTTGGAGGTAGCTTTCCGCTTGCTCACCTCTTGAATATAATCACTGTCCCCGTCCCCACTACTGTCATTATCATCGTGAGATTGAGAGCACTCATCACTTGAAATAATTATGGATTCACTAATGTCACCAATGCTTGCAGCCATTTTGGTAAATTATTTTCAAAAAAAGGGATAAGAAAAATTAACAACTATTTCATCAGTTATTTAAATTATGTGATACTAGCACTTGAAACACAGTTATTTAAGAGAAGCGAATTAGGTTGGTAGCACTGTGGAGAGTCCAATTCAACTGATCAGCCGCACGGTCAACTCTCATATATTTTATGGGCTACTGTGGAACAGTAATAGTACAGCTGTTCGATCGAAGAAAATATATTTATAATATGTATACATGGCCCACAAATGGTATGGCGCATACTAGACGGACCATGTATAATTGTACCGCTGTACCACTGTGGTTTCGTGTATGCGTTACGTATTTCAAAAATCGCGCCAATACAATACACTCTTGTGAAATACAGCCTACCAAGTGACTTTTCACCATCAAAACATCAACCCCTTGACAGTCTCAACAAGTTTCTTCGACTTACAATTTACTAATTGTGGATCACGGATCACAAATATCGTGGCCCAAAAGTGGATCGCGATCCAAAATTGAAGACAAATTTCCACCCTTCTAATCCCTCACTTTCATTTTTATTTGCCTTTTTTGGATCACGATGGGCCACGATCCATGCCATCTCTGCTTGTATGTTTCTCGGTCCTGAAGGTTATTTTAGCAAAGGATATTGCTTCCAAGTATGAAGAATAAATAAGGAGAAGGAAGTTGAGCCGGAAATCGGAAAGATATCATCTACCAGCAATCAGAATGGAAAGAGGAAGAAAAGTCGTACGAAGGTCTTTTACATATGCGCCATTCTGCTCACTAACATCCTTGATCCTTGTAAAAATTTCACGGATGAGTCAGTTGCTTTCGAAATTCGACTCGATATCATGATCGTTAAACTGCTGGTGGAAGTGGCAGCGTGGAAAATGTTCTTTTATGCACGCATAATCGTACTCAGTAGAAGTGGAATAGGGGAATCATAGATTGTTTCGCCTTTGTCAAACTTGTGAAGAAAATAATTCATCTATTCACATTAAGAGGGAATCATCAAGTTCCTGGGAACGCGCAAAGGAAGATTGAGCCATACAAAAGTTTAACCTTTTCAATACCCCACAAATTTGAGCTCACCGTCGCCATAGCCCGCGTGTTTGCTCAAAACTTCAATTTTTTGGCAGTTATTAAGTGGCAGAGCCACTTTATAGGGAGCTCCGTGTCCGTCCGTCTGTCCGTCCGTCCGTGAACACGATATCTCCCGAACGGAAGCACGTACTGACACCGGGTTTCCGGTATCACATAGCGCATACCCTCGGGCAGCACCCTATTCATTTCCGTTAAAATCGGTCCAGGCGTCACGACCCTGTGACCTATCAAAGCTCACACTCATACGAACGGCTTCAACATACCCTCTATCAGCTTCTTTGACAACTACGCAGTAACCAATCCATAAACCCTTCCACCTATGTTAAAGCATAGCACCACCTATGTTTAAGCATAGCACCACCTATGTTAAAGCATAGCACAACCTAGCATTAAGCATAGCACCACCTATGTTTAAGCATAGCACCACCTATGTTTAAGCATAGCACCACACATGTTAAAGCATAGCACCACACATGTTAAAGCAAAGCACCACATATGTTAAAGCATAGCACCACACATGTTAAAGCAAAGCACCACATATGTTAAAGCATAGCACCACACATGTTAAAGCATAGCACCACACATGTTAAAGCATAGCACCACACATGTTAAAGCATAGCACCACCTATGTTAAAGCATAGCACCGCACATGTTAAAGAATAGCAGCACCTATGTTAAAGCATAGCACCACACATGTTAAAGCATAGCACCACACATGTTAAAGCATAGCAGCACCTATGTTAAAGCATAGCACCACCTATGTTTAAGCATAGCACCAGACATGTTAAAGCATAGCACCACCTATGTTAAAGCATAGCACCACACATGTTAAGGCATAGCACCACACATGTTAAAGCATAGCACCACATATGTTAAAGCATAGCACCACACATGTTAAAACATAGCACCACCTATGTTAAAGCATAGCACCAGACATGTTAAAGCATAGCACCACACATGTTAAAGCATAGCACCACACATGTTAAAGCATAGCACCACCTATGTTAACGCATGGCACCACCGTTGTTTAAACATGGCTGCTCCTCATCAGTTAAAGCTCCACCATTGTAAATATTATCTTCACCGGCTCATGTCTTAGCTCCACCGTGTTGACTCATACCTACACAGGGTTAAGTCACGGACCAACGACACAACATGAGCTACTGATCCCACGTTCCTGATTCCTGTTACTCCTGACATCGCTACAATGACATCTTCCAGTAACTTCCAATTCACTTAAAACTTCCATGTGCCTCGCCTCCAATGCTTCCACTCAACAAACCTCTGCCACTTTCGTACACCAGTGCGGTTTATTTGTTACTAGCAGCCCGAGTTTAAAAATTTCCTGATGGCAATTCTCACCATTGTGAAGCTTGGTAAAAACGCTAGCTATGGCAACGGATTTTGATTTGTCTCAGGGTTGAGACAAATGCTAATAGCGATAGAAAGCGTTTGTCTCATTTGCGGTACAGGTGGGTCGAAAAGGTTAACTAAACCCTCTTAAGACGTATTTTCATAGAATGCGGTTGTTTAATATTGCGGAAAAGCCTTGAGTTGCTATGGTTTCACTCTATCCTCTCCAGTAAATTTACCGCAAGCTGTTTACAAAGCATGCTACGGAAATGGGCCTTTACTGTAATATGAGTGTAATCAAGCGGATTGTATCTTCAATGGGAGAGACTACTCACTTTTTTCCCCGGGGGAAGATTTTGTTTTGACTAAGTTTCTTCCACAGGGGGAAACTTTCTTCCCCGTAATGATATGGTGACGTCACTTAATGAGATGCGGGGAAAATTAACTTCCACCCGGGTAACATATGTTCCAAATTGAGTTGAGCCAACACTTTCAATTATAATCCACCAGGCTTCAAATTAGCACCATATGTGCCCCATAAAGCCCGCATTTAATACTACAATTAAGCTGAGGCGATTTGAAATCCATCGTGCGCAATTTCTGTATGGATGGATTAAAATTTTGTGTTTTACTTGGGTATGACTAAAAGCGGCCGAACGTATACCAAAGCAAATCCATTATAAAGCATTCTTTAGCTAAAACATGATGCTGACTTACATATTTTTCTTGCACAAGTAATCATCGTATGACCGAATGTGCAATAACGCAACTGTGCGTTACTATAATTATTGATACTTAGAAACTAATTTTAATTCTAACATGCTAACACATTTAGGTGTTTCTACATCAAAACAACATGGTAGAGTAATAAATCAGTGAAGATTGGCCACACTTTCTCTTTGCAAATGCTTTTCAGTTACAAGATGTTTCGGTATTATGTATTATAAAATATTTTTTCTCCAATACCAATTGCAGTTGAATGTTACTTTAGGTTTCAGTAGAATAATAATTGCTTTGTCTTTCGTCAGTCTATCAATTAGGATCTCCCCAGTTTCGGTCATTCCAGCATCGAACATAGATGTCGCTTTACAGGGAGAAGAAATGTTCCCCTGATAAAGGCCAGGGAACAAACTTTCTCCCCGCAGAAGTAACTTAGCCAAAAAAACTCTCTCCCACTAATGTTTCTTGTGAGTGTCCTGAAGGTTATTTGAATGAAATGATATTGGTCCTAGTATGAAGATTATTAAATGTGGAGAAGGAAGTAGAGCAGGAAATCGGAAAGATATCAGCTTACTTACCCATTAATGATGTTAATGCTGTAATTTCACCAGTTGAATGATACTAGTAATCAGAATAATACGAAAGTTTTTTACGTATTATCCGTTCTGCTTACTAGCATCCATGATCCTTGTTAAAATTTTACGGATGAGTCAGTTGCTGCGGTTTTGTTCGAGAAACTGGTGGCAAAAATGGTGATGTGGAATTAGCAGGAAAAGATCAAACAGTTTTCAGCAAATAAATTGAGTCCTGCTTGCGCAGGCTTCCGGATAGATTGTGAAAAGTGAAGGGTTCTTTTTGTTTTTTGAGAAGTATACTAACCGAAAATATTGGCGTTCCTGGGCTGTTCGTGTCACCATACTGACATGGATAGAGAGTAGGACATGCATGCCAGGAGTGCGGATATCCATGGAATGGGCATTCATTTGCAGGCCAGCAGGCCTACGGCAAGCAGGTCTAAGTATACTCCGATTGTGATATTGAGGATATCACAGCGGCTGCGATATCTGTCGACTAGGTTGTGATATTGCATTTTTATATCACAATTGTAGCTAACTTCAGTGGATGTTTTAGTTGAGATGCTATGGAAATTTTATGCTTTAAAACGCATCTGATGTCTCATGCACACAATAATACAGGGTGCAAGGCGCTCTAACCGCCATTATTTTTAAGAAAATAAAAGTTAAAATGAGCGATATCATTGAATTTTCCACTCCCATCCATAAGAAGAAGAAGTGGGCAAAGCCTAGCGGGCCGGCCCATTTTAAAAGCCCATCCGACCCGAACCCGAAAAATCAAGCAACATTTTTTACCCAGCCCGCCCGCCCGATTAACGGGCCCGTGTATAAAAAACCCAAACCGCCCATTGGGCCACAAAAATTCGCATTTAAAACCCGCCCGCCCTATGGGCAAAAACAGAAGCCCGACTTGCCCGACTTTCGATTTGGGTTTGGGGGGTTGTGTTTTTTGGGATTAATATTGAAAATTAACTGATTTACTTTCCTTACCAGGGAATTGATAACCAACTTTACATTATGCAGCTTAAAGGTGATATAATTTCAATCTAAACTGCAAATTACACCTCAAGTGAGTGCATAAATGGATAGTTCATAAGTAAATTGGAGTTAAAGCTATTTTAAAGTTTCAACTCATCATTTGAAGTGCAACTTCTGAGAGTTTATAGTACCTCATCTTGTCACAAGCTACGCCAACGGGCTGGGAAAACCCGAAGTTGACAGGAAAAAGCCCAATTGTAGTAAACAAAATAACCCAACCCGAAAAAATTAGAAATTTTTAAAACCCAGCCCGCCCAACCCGACCGGGCTCGGGCGGGCCAGCCGGGTTACCCGCAAGATTTGGTCGGACCGCTAGGCTCTAAGAAGGGAAGCATTGGGATTCTCACCCGCAAGCAGGTTCTCCGCTGTCCGCTGTAGTGGAGAACTGAAAGTTTTCTGAGCTGTCTTTCCAATTGTTCCGCTCAGGAACGTTCCAGTCCAGAGTCAAACGGTTTGGCTTCCTGGATAGCTGAATTGTTTTTCTTGATTAAATGTAAATTAGTATCTCTCTAGGTCAAAGTTTAAAGTAGCTTCAACACTTACACTGAAAAAAGTTAGTTTTCTTCGGCAGCAGAGTTCCAGCTTTGACCTAAGAACATGAAATTTAATTTTAAACATAGAAGAATACCTAGGCTATCCAACAATGCAAATTTCTCGGCATTGTGACGGTCTTGAGTGAAGTATTGAATAAAGCAAGCCGAGGAAAATCTTTAGGCTTGTCCGTATTGCCCCACTTCCCGATATCACAGGATCTGTGATATCCTGTGCTTGCTAGTACTACAGTTCTTTGACAATTATATCACAGCGACTGTGATAACTTTCCTTAGTTATGGTACTTGTTTCTGCCTGTACGGAGAAAATGTGTTAGCCTTAAAGCATGAGAATTGGGCGCAGTGACACCACAGAGGAAGTAAGAAGAAGTTTTGGAAAGTATGGGGGTGGTGCTTGATTAAATGAAATTAAGATGAAATTATGAATGTTCATGGAGTATGAATCATACTGTATGGCCACAAACTCCATAAAAAGTACAACCGCAAAAATCATTTGAGTACGAGAAGCAAAGGAATTGCGAATTTGGTGTACATGTATGTTCTTGGGTACAACCAAAGCCATATTCCAGTTAAGCATAGCTGTAGTTGAGTATAACATAATCTGGAGAGTATAACCCTACCCGTCATTCCTGTACACACGGATTTTGATGGCCAGATCGCTGTGTTATTTCACCAATTGGTGTCCTATATTATTCCTTATAGCTTAAAGCTTATCAATTAAAGGTATGCTAAAACATACAGTACATACTTGTCTCGGAGAAAGCTCCATGGCAACGGTGTTTTAGGTATTTTGCGCTAACGGAAGTAAGCGGTGTGATGGCGGTGGCGCTATGAAACGAAATGTTGGTGATTCAAATCTGGTCAAGGAAGGCTTATGGTATAGATACGTGTCTTAGAGCTATACTTGATTGTTATTTCCGAAGCGGCTTTTTGATACTTAATTAGATATCATTATTATTACAATGGAGCGGGAGCGGAGTGAGGACCGGAAATCAATGAATTCTAAAGATGCTGTTGTAACTATAGATGCTGAAGCGGGAAGGGATGCAGAGGAGGGATCCGGGAAGCATAGGAAGAAAAGTCATCGGAGACTCCATCACTACCGGCGCAGCCATTCTCCTGCTGAGCAAGGAAAAGATGGTGAGGCACAAACTGGGGTAGGTGGTGGCGCTACTGTCGCCGCCGCATCGGTACATGCTGCGGAGCCCCAGACAGGAGATGAGGAACAAGGAAGAGAGTTAAGGCACACGGAGGTATGTACAAAAACCGTTGATGAGGGAGTATGGAAAGCTTATTTTGTGAGGGAAGGGTGAGCGGAAGAGCTACAAGTATGATTATCAATAACGCTTTGAATTTTCCGAAGAATATTGTAGAAGGAGAGGCATGGGAAACACCGTCATAAGAAGCGTTCCCGGAAGCACGTTAAGCATATAAAAAAGCCAGCGGATGCGTCTCTGTTCGAAGCCGGAAATTCAAATACAAGTTCGGATGAGAACCACCAGAACGGAGCAACTGCTGTTCCGCACGTGGTAGTGAATGCGGGTGAATCAAAGGGCTATTTCGGATCAATCATGAAATACGTCCAGCGTAAGATAAAGAGATGCATAAGAATTGAAAAAAGAAGGGCGAAGGTTTCGAAATGTGATTAGTGCATCATGGGATTTAATTTGCAGTTGTCTTCAAAGCGAACAGGAGAAAGTTTGGCCTTGGATTGGGGGACGAAGTCCCCCACTCCAAAGGCTCGAAAAGGCGGAGAAGAAGAAGAGGACAAGGGACGGGAACAGAGAGCTCTATTGTTTTTGCTGAGACGAGAAACGTGAGGAAAGCTAAATTGAATAAACTCTTGCGTGTCCTTGAAACGATGGATGATCAATACCCCGAAGAGTCGGAGTTGATTCCAGATTTGAGCCCATTTGGAATCCCGGAACAAACAAAGCTGTGCGACGTGCTCTTCGAGTCGGACTACCGAAAGTATGACTTTGGATCTCGTGTCCAAGTCATGTTTAGTCCAGTTCTTAGGTCATGGGTACCGATCAATACGTCCAATACTTATGTATCCGCTTCCAAATACCTTTCGGCTTTGAATTCCATAGTTTACCACGGGTGAGTGAGCAAGGAGAGATGCGATATAGTTTGAGATAACGGAAGGTATAAAAATGTAATTTTGCATGTTTTAAATGGGGTTTTTGCATTGAATAGGATCGATGCACATCCTAGTGAGTTTGCGGAGGATGAAAGAAGAAAGGCAGGTGGGAGTTAGATTCGATAACGTCACGAAAGTTGCGTAGTCCTTGAAGTAACGTTAATTGCTGGTAGTTTAACGTCTATCGTTTATTTTATTTTTATTTCAGAGGATCAGCATCGGCAGCTTGAGGAACTGAAATCTGTTGCGGTGGATGAAGAGCATTACGATTATCTTAAAGACCTTGTGATTAAACAAATGTCTTCCCTTCCGCTATCCATCATGTACGGGATTCTTCACGAACAAATCAACGTTGTTCGGAAATATACTGAAGGTAAAATGAATGCAAGGAAACTGATGAAAAGGAGTTAGTGAATCGGCCATTTCTAATGTATTAAGTAACGGTTAGCGCGCGTTGAGCCGTGTATGACATATAAAGTTGCTGGATGTTGCAGCTTGTTCAAGCGCCCTCGGTGGGAATAACGTGCATACGAAAACTGCTCAAGTACAACTTACAAGATTGAGGAATCACGCTACGGCTTTTGCTAAACTTGGGATTTCGCCGCTTCCTCCGCTATCCATGTTGCGGAAATATCAGCAACCGCTGAAGGAGGAAAATTGGGATGTAACGCCAACTTCGTCTTCGGATAGCGAAAAAGAACTTGAATCTGTTATTCATCATAAATTGAAAATTTTTGAAAAAGAACGAGAGCTGGTACAGACTGTGCATGATGATAACATTATTCTTGGGATACTACGGGAAAGTTTGCATCAGAAAATAAATGATAAGGAACTCCGAGCGTCGCTCAAAACCGGAAAATCAACTACATTTGAAGATCATGTTGCTGAGCGTCAAGCTCGACTGAAGCAGAGTGTAAAAAATATTAAAAAAGAGGAATAATCATAACTTTATAGGAGCACAATTTGATTTTTAACTGAAGATTGTTTTGAAGAGCTGGTGGCATAAGTATGTTGATTTTAAGAATGATTGAAACATAGTTGTTGGTTATATGGTCTTCAACATTCTCAGTTCCAGTACATATTGTAGAACTGGAAATTATAGTAAAACAAGGGATGGTTGCAAAAATAGGCTAAATTACTGAATATAAATAGCTTATACTTTTAATTTCGGTCTCCATCAGAACTAATATTAAAAGTGGGTTTATTTGCTACAATTGGTTATTTACAATTATCAATCCAGTTTAAATAAAAGTAGGGAAAATGAAGAAAATTGAGTGACATGGAATTTTGTGAGTAAAATTGGTTAATGCACTTACTAGCTGTAGTTTTGCTGACAGTGCAGCACAAACTTAGGTAAACACCGAGAAATTTGAGATGTAGGTAAATATCAATATGGTTGTAGTTAATATCCACTGCTAGCCAATTTTCCTACTTTTGCCGAATTCCGGTAAAATTCAATAAAGACACTAGGAACTATCCATAAATGAGGTTAACAAAATTATGTTCCCGGCGCTTAAGACCTCGTAATATGTGAAAAGTAGCTTATTCTCTTACACGATAAAATTAAATCGTCCTGGTCGATGGATGATCAGCAAAATGTAAACAAACCCAGCGTATGTACGTGATTTCGAATCCTGTACGCTTGAGTAAAGAAAATCTGTCCTGTTTTGCCGTAGCGATTAGTTTAGCGTTTCTGAAACGCCTTTTTGATATTTTTGGAATTTTTATTTGAAAGGATCTAATAATTTGCCTAATCCAATCATTTGTGGTTTTTATAATTCTAGTTTTTGCTAAAAAATGATTAGAACACGATTGCTTAATATAATATGTGCGCGGGCCCTATAGTGAATTATATAAGAATAGCGTAACTCGTAACTTTTAGCTTGCTTTTCTCGGCAAAAACGAGAAATTAGGAAAATTTGTTAATAGCGATATTTACTACAGCTGTAATGATGAGATTTACCGACATTTCCAATTTCTCGGTGTCTACCTAAGCGTGTGAGGTACTGTGAGTGGATGATTGTAGTTTTCAGTGTGCATTATGACTTGTAACTTTTAATAGCACATGGTGCATCATTTAACGTTTAAATTGTTGTTCGAATTCTATGAGCTAGAGAAACCGAGCGAATATTTTGCTTTTAACTCAGCGGAAGTAAGTGTGTTTTCGATAGAAATTTTAATTGCGTGTTTGCATCAAGTACAGTTAAACCTCCATACAGCGTAACGTCTGGGGACAAGGAAACAAATTCGTTATAAATTGGCATACGCCATTTCGAAACGAAATAACATTAGGGCCATTAGAGCCAGGGATTGCATTCGACTACGTCGTGCCGGGGTTTCCGCTGTATGGGGTTAGGCCACAAGACTTCCACGGTAGTCGTTCCTATCTACCAAAAAACTAAGAATTTTGTGAGCTTCAATCCATCCAGCGACTCGCCGCTACTTACGGAAGGAAATGTATTTACCGACTGAATAATTGAAGCTTCATTAATATATAATTTAGAGAGTACGAGGAAGATTACATGTAACGGTATTTATATTAATCGGAATCCACGCTGTCTCCGTGAGCTTAGACACAGATCGGAAAATAAGCCTTGTATGACCAAGGTCTCATGTAATCTATGGTAAGTTTAATTAAATGCAAAAATTGGAGACTAAACATTTAATCGGAAGTTTGCACTTCCCGGCTGCCATGCATGGTTTTAGAGTGAAACCTCCATAAATTGTAATGTCTGGGAACAAGGAAACAAATTCATTATAAGGAGGTATACGCTATATATAAACGAAATAACATTAAGACCATTAGAGCCAGGGATTGCATTCGACTACGTCGTGTCGGGGTTTCCGCTGTATGGGGTTACGCTATACAGGAGTTTCCCTGTAAATAGCTCAGTATTAGCTACCATACCACTGTATTTTTATCCGGTCTGGTAGCCAATACTGGGCTATTTACAATGAAACTCCCGTATAGCGTAACCCCATACAGCAGAAACCCCGATACAACGTAGTAGTATGCAATTCCCGGCTCTAACGGTCCTAATGTTATTTTATTTCGATACAGCGTATGCCTCCTTACAACGAATTTTTTTCCCTTGTCTCCTGAAGTTACGCTGTATCGAGGTTTTACTGTAATGTGTCTCGTGGAGGCTACACGGTTTAGCCCTAACCCAAGGGTTCTAAAGTGTTTAAATTGAATCGCCACTGACTGAGAACGTTTATCAGAATAGGGCAAAATATAATTTGGCTCTTAGTTTTTTTTTTGGTCTGCTCCGCTCAACTTTGAGTGAATACAATTGTTCTACTCTTCTCTTGTACACCATGTCGGACGGACAGGATTTGCTGACTCGGAAGATATTGCAATACGTTGCTTTAGGGTTTCGTTATGGTGAAAGATTGGGAAAATCCATCCTTACCGTTGGAACCGTGCCAGCCAAAGGCCTGAGATTATAAATGGCAGATGGCGCTTATGGCTATGGAAATTAAATCTGATGGTTTCCTACTGCTATTTTGGGTTCATGCTATTTCGGTATTTTCAAATTACTTTGACGGAAAGTGCAACAAAAGTTGAAAAGGTTTACATGAATGCTGTAATGGTGTTCTATTCCTTTTTGCCGATGCATCATACAACGATACTTGTGCGGAAGAAGGAGGTGTGCTCCTTTGTGGCTCAGTTGTTACGGTATTTCAAGGGATTACAAGGTAAGTCGAGCTTAAAATGTCAACCGGGATACAATTTCGGCAGAGTTGATTCAATGAACTTTGTAGAAATGGTATTTAAAATCATGTCGTTTGTATTTATTAATGTGTTAATTATATGTAAAATTATCTAACATTCGGGTTGCAAAATACGAGTTTGGTTTTTGATTCGCAGAAGAAACATACTGGATTGCAGGAAGGCAAAAACCACAGGCGCTCAAGCTTTGTGAATTCTTTTTGCTTGTTGTTTTGGTTGGTTTCCATGGAAACATTTACTTGATCCTTGCATCAACTGCGTTTAATCCACTCAGCCCGGAGTTGTTGTCATCATTGTTTTTGACAGCGGAGGAAACTTTCAGTGGCAGGATTTCGGTTCATAAGAATATCGCCAGATGGCTCTGCTGGGTTCTTCATGCGTATGAAATGCATGTTCATGTGGCAAATTCTCTGCTTATGATATTCCATGGATTTGCGTTCATAACATGCGGTGGCCTCGTGCTAAACGAACTTCATGAAGGGTATATAAAGATCGGTTGATTTTAAAATACTTGATCGGATTTTTTGGAGGCGATGGCGATGATTCAAAGTTATTAAATATTGCAACGATAATTTGTTGTGATTCAGTGTTTCGTCATCCGCATCAGTAAACTCGTTACAGAGATCTGAAGATTTCAAAAAGAATTACAATGGACTGCGTTTACTGCTGGTACAATTCAACCATGTTCATGTAATTTCGATAGCTGGAACAAAACTGATGGTCATGATAATGGCTGTATTTTGTACTTACGGTGCTATAAAGTTTGGAGGACTTGTGGCTTTGTCCTTGGGTTTCTTTGGACTAAACTGCACAGTTTTCTTGTTTGTACTCTTCCGCTTGCTAGCAACGTTTGATGTAAAATCCCAGCTGGTGCTTAATGACCGAAAGGCACTTCAGGCGTTGAATTATAGCAGACATTTGGAGACTAAATGTGCAGTCAAAGAGCTCAAGGCCTTGCGAAAGCTTCAGTTCTCCGTCGCTGGTTCATATTATGTTGACACAATTATGATACTGGTAATGCTAAAATGTATTTCTGAAACAACCATTAACTTTCTTTTAATGAAGATTAAATAAACTTCGCTGCTAAAGTAAGTTAAGTGTAATGTGCAGCCGCGTTTAGCTTGGGCTAAACGCGTCCATAGTATCGATCATGGCATTTGCAGGCGGAGTGAAGGTAGTTGCTAGTGTTTGCTCTTTCTAACTAGCAGACCTGATGATGTACGGATGTGCATGTAGTAGGTCATTCTCATCAAATGTTGCAACCATTCAAATGCAAACGGAATGCCATAGGTTACTAGGTTACGCCGGTGGTGGTGGTTGATATCTATTGATGTATTTGTTTGATTGCATGTTAAGGAAAGAGCTTATAAGGTCCGTGGTCATGGAAACGCTCAAGCCCATCTAGTATTGATACGTGAGGTTTGCGCATAGATTCAAACCCGGATAAGAAATAAAATTCATTTATGTGTACGTCAACGGGGTTTGCTCTTATTTTCCGGGATTATTCTTGTGGAATCCTTGTTTATAACTACGATTTCGGAGTGATTACCCATTGTTTCGTTTTGACCCCCTTGTGCCGCTAGAATCGCTTTGAAAATGGATAAAACAAGTAAAGCGGAGTTGGAATTCTCCAAAGTAGATCTGAGAGCGATGGATTCTGTCATTTCTGTAAGTGAGGGAGAGGACGAGGAGGAGGCTGACGAAGATGAAGGAGGAAGCGTAGTGACACAAACATCCCATCAGACCCAGCAGACTGGTAACGACCTTAGCGGAGAGGGGGAGCATGAGGCTGAGGCTGAGGAGGATGAGGAGGCTGAGGAGGGGACGAATGACGAATTTAGTGAAACGCAAGACATTATTCGTGACACGCTGGACCCAGAGACGATCAAGAGATTAAATTATGAGAAACGTAAGAAACAGAGAATGCAGGATCAAAAGTCAAGGGTTGAGTTGGAGGAGGAAATGGAAGAAGAGCAGGAAGGGATATCGTTACTGGATCGACGTGATTCGGAATTAACTCCGAAGGAAATTGTCGAAAAAGATATTCTCATGTATGACCTTCTGATGAGTAACGAAGAGCTGATGGAGATGCATGAAATGGTTGATCGTCAGGTTCAAGAAGTTCCAGAGGAAGAAGAGCGTCTGGATGAAGACGGCGAGAATGAGTGAGTGGGTTGGTGGATAGGTTACTTTGAATAACGCTTGAAATGAGTCTTTGTAAAAATTCGTGTGTTGTAGTAGCGTGTACGCCCTGTTGTGATGCACAAAAATTATGGATATTTATTTAGCTAATTGGATTCTTAGAGAAAATGAAACGGAGGAACAGGACGAAGACGAGGAAGGTTAGGAGTTATTTTTTGAAATTAAAAGAAATTATTTTTAACATTTTAAGAATTTTAAAAGTGAAATTAATTCTTTTCATAATTTTAGAGGAAGTTGAAGAAGTGGAAGAGGAAGAACAAGAAGCGGATAAAGCGAACGATCAATTTGATATTGATGACCCGGACAATATAATTAATTTAATGATGATGGCTCAAGAAGACGAAGATGATGTCGAGTTGATCTTCAAGTCGGATTTTGGAACGGATATTGAGAGTAAGGTTGTTTGGATGCTGATGAAGTTTTAATTGGAATTACTACAGGAAGTGCATGTGACGAATTTAATCATTTTTTATGTGAAACTTAACCTGTAGCGGAAGCATTAGCGCAGCAGGAAGGAATAATTGGTGTGACGCTTTCGGATGAGACCAAGGAGTTCTTGGAAATTGAGCCCGATTCGGCGGAATGGAGGGAGAAGTGGGTTTGGCTTAGTCATAAGAAAATTATGCTCCATATTTACATTTATGGAGAAGCGTCTGAGTTTTTTCCTTATTATGATGTTATCAAGGTAATGATTTAGAATGCGTTTCTATAATTGAGTATAAATATGAGAATTTCATATGTGCTCACATTTATATGAATTGAAACAATGATGTGGCTTACAGAAATATCCAGATTTTGCTCTGCTTCTTGGAATTGATTTGCAACAGCAGACTGGTCATCCGTTCTTCCTCTGTATAACAATGGAAGCCCGGAATTTCATATTGAACCCGCCAAAGAAACGCAAGGTTTACGTGGATCAAAAGAAAAAACAAGAGGTACTACAAACACTTTGGTTGATTTTTGGTTCGTGGGTTGAAAAAATGGTAACGTTGCTATCAGTGTACGAAGACTGTAGCGCCACCTGGATTTGTTTTATTAGGAAGCGTGGGACAGGCTAGCGTCTATAATTCCAAGGAAATGGAAAGGGTTGGGGAGTGATGCGGAAGTAGATAGTCTTATCGCAACTTCTGATAGACCTCCGGTAAGTTTCCGATAAGATTATATATAGTCGCTGTTCTGCGAGAATGTTTTGGTAAAAGCTATGGTGAAAATGAAATTATGTCGGTAATTAAATGGCGGATTTTGTGGAATTAGATGACGGTTTATGCTTACCGGTTTGTGGAAAAATTCGGAAAAGCATACGAATTCGGAGATTCAAAATTTGTGGGTGAAAGCTGTCGCTATACTGAATTTGAAACGAAGGACCCGGCATCTGTGCCTACTATCGAAAGAATGGAAATTGATAAGGGCATACAGGTGTGGAGACGGATTGCTTATACAATTTGTAATTATGTTGAATGACTGATTAGGTATTAATTGAAATTATCAAAACTTCCAACAGGTAAATCTGCCCAAAGTTTCGACAGAAGCTCAAACCGGATTTTCCTTTAGACGAAACAAGATGACGCAGCATGAGGTGCAGGAAATTACGCCAGAAGAAGCGGAAAAATATCTGACTTCTCCAGAGTTGCTAATATTTTTAGACAAAGTGAGTGTGCGGGTTTTTTGTCAATTTTTGTGTAAGTTTTTCAGAAAAGCTTCCCTTGTGGTAGTAAGGGTACATTGTAAATGCTTATCCGGTAGGTGGCGCATCCTATGGAAAAAAGTCTGCAGCAAAATGAAATGTTGAACATAATGGCGGACGATTATAAAAATCTGAAAGCGAAAAGAGGTCACGATATCGAATTCACTAACGAGAGCGTTTTGCTTCAAGAATATCATACTTACTCTGACCTACGGCATTCAAGGGGGAGGAGCGTTACGTTTTTGATGTTCCATCCGTTGCTGGACGGTAAGTGCAATTTCGTTTTTAGCGTTGAAGTGATGTTGTAATCGAAGTTTGGGGAACGACCCCACCGCTACGATATGCTTCTTTTTGCAGAGCTGGTACTCATGGGGTTGACTGAGGACGTGACTTTCGATAAACGGATAGATTTACATTCAAAAACTCTTATGGACCCTAATTTTGTTATAATTTGGGACTTGAAAGAACCAGCGAGACCTGTGGTAAGGGATATTTTTTGAAGTATGTGTGAAAATTTAGCCCGAGTAAAGGAGGGACTAACAATTGTAAGTTGTTGCTTAAATTCCTTTACAGTTGATGCTGGACGCGCCATCTGATGTTTTCTGCGCGATGGTATCGCCCTCTGACCCTAACTTGATTTGTGGGGGATGTGCAAATGGACAAGTGGTCCTGTGGGACCTTGGACGGTATTATGTTGAAATTCGGAATCAAATCCAAGATCGAAAACGGAAAGAAAGTGAGAATATAAAGAAGAAGGGCAACTTTCTGGAAAAACTTAAGGATTCGGCGGAAAAATACGTTTGTCCTTTAATTCCACCAAGCGGTTTAAGTTGCCTGGAAGTGAGCCACAAGCGCGTAGTTACGTGCGTTCACTGGCTTCCGCCGCATGTTGAAGTAAGTTGCGAGAGGATTCAATATTGCTGAAGCAGCCAGTAGTTGGACATTTGATACTGAATAAGTGGAATGAACGGTAAATTATTTTTGGTCATTGAAGTTAGGTAAGAACGGGAACCTGTATGAAAATTCTTGGGGGGGTCGAAGCGGACAGTTCTTTAGCGTGGCCGGAGATTCGTCTCTTCGAGTTTGGGACATTCGGGTACAGAAAATGGGTCTTGACGAATTTGACCAGGAGTCAAGCACAACGACGACCATTAAAGTAACTCCGTGGCATCACCTGGAAAACAACAGTTGGAAATATACAGCAAAAGTAAGTTGGTTAGTGGCGATAAAAGATGGCGGTTTGAAATAAAGCTGAAAAAATACATCGAAGTTTCGCATCGATCTCAACACAAATTACTCAAATTACAGTACAATCTGGACGACGGTTCAGGTTCGATGAGCTGTACGATTATTACACTGTCTGAAGGGCGGTTGAATGACCGAGCAATTGTTGAAAAATTATCGACTGGTCTATCCGCTAGCTCAACCTTGGGTGGAGATAGTGGCATTGTTCAAGGTTCAGGAGGATCTTTAGCTAGTTCAAAAGCTAAACTAAGGATTGGGCAAGGGGAGAAGTCGGTTGAATTCGGCGAGGCACGTCGGGCGTCAACTAATTCCGATGTTGTGTCTGTCCATTCCGGTGCGACTAAGAGTGATGAACGGCGAGCGATTGGAAGTATAGCTTCTGTTGGGAAACCTAGTATTTCTCTCGGAACGATGGGCTCAAGAAGTACTGGGGTTGAATTTGATTCAGAAATTATGAATCAGTTGGCAAACCGCTCAGGGGGGACGGGAGGGAACGTTCACGCAAAAACTTCGTTTTTCGCGGGTTGTGAGAGCGGGATGGTTTCGTTACTGGATTGGATGAGGAATCGGGACGGAAGTGTGAATCCAGACGCTGCTGGAAATAAAAGTAGGTGGAAGTTATCAGAGGAGTCGTATTTGAATGTATAATCGTTTGTTATTGAAGAATGGTTTGTGTTTTAAAGATTGCCAATCTATTTACACACGGATGGAGCATAGTGGGTCCATAACCAGTGTGAGTAGATCACCCTTTCATTATGATCTACTCGTCGTTGTAGGTGGCGGCACAATCTCCGTTTGGAAGGAACATTCCGCAGTAAGTATAGTCGTTTGAATAAGTACGGGGCGAGATAAACGAAAGTGTCATTGCAAAGTAGCTATATCGTTCATGCTATAAACTTTTCGTTCAGCATCCCATCGTTTCGACCCTAGGAGAGGAAGCGTTTGCCTGGTGCGCTTGCTGGTCACCAACCAGACCTACAGTTTTCTTTGTAGGAACAAGAGAAGGGTCGGTACAAGTATGGGACCTGATGGACAAGTGCCACGCTCCAGTACTAACACAACAGGTGACTCCAGGGAGAATAGTGTCCATCGCATGTCCTAAAGCCATGACCAGTAAGAAGCACTTCCTGGCGGCAGGGGACTCTCAAGGAAATCTATTTGTCATGCTTATTCCAAGGTAAAAAAAGCCTTTGGACGGAATTCACGCAGCGCCATCTATAGCTTTTTGTCAATGTAGTGTAACCGAGTTTTGAATATTTTAATCAGATACTACACGAGGGCTCGACCTTTGGAAGATTCTACGATTTCGGAACTAATGACACGGGAAGAAAGCCGACTAAATGATTGGCTTAAAAAGACTGATGACCGAGAAGAGAAAATGCAATTGATGCATACGGAATGGACGGAAAAACGGGTCAAGGTAAAAAACAAGTTTAATTTTTTGCTTAAACTAAATGCGTTGATTGGGAGGGAGAGACCAATATTTTTGTAAATATCCTAAAACAAGGCAAATTATTCTGTTTTAGAAAACTGAAGAGCAAGTGATTGCAAAGGAATTGTCTACAGAAGAAAAGCTTGTATTGGAATATCAAGAATTTTTAGAGTTTGAGTCCAAGCTCGTGGGCAAATTGAAGCGGGAGGAACCAAGTTTGCCAACGGATGATAATGACATCGATGCCGAGTTGGAAGCATTGGTACTACAGGCAGAAAAGCTGGAGCTTGAAAAGATGAAGCTTGCTCAAGAGCATGATGAGGGTGAAGATGATGCAGATGAGAAGGAAGCTGCTTGAATAATACACGAATAGTGCTTAAAAGTTTGTATGCAGGTGTATTTTATTTTGCTATTTTCTAATCTATTTAATCTTACGAAACTAATAAGCTGCTATTATTTTTAGGAATTAACAAAAAATGTACCCTGTAATTAACAGGTTTGTTGGCTAAAATTGTATACATGGAAAGTGTGATTGTTTTTTGTACTGATTATAATTAAACAGAAGTAGAGTAGTAATGTACGTACATCACATGATTAGCGGTGTGTACTAGACACCAGTTTCGTATTTGTATACAGTTTGTTGCTAAGAAAGTCAACAAAGCAGCGGTAGCTTCAATAGGTTTAAGACATCCATAACGTTCATCCCTGGAAAAAGTTCTCGCGTCGCCTAGGCAATGCGGCAGCGTAACTCCACGGACCTCCCGATCTTTTTGATCTATTCAAATTTTAGGGAATGCGGATTTGTATTTTTAAATGTTGGCGGCAATTTTTGGCTTGAATTGGTACGTAAAGCATGAGGCAGAGGTTAACTACGAGGACTGTAATCACCTTGCGTAGTAAATGTGACGTGGATATTGGTCCTCAAGTCCTCGATCAGTGAGCGGTAGAGGAACTGGATCTCCTGTTACGTAGACAGTGGCAGGGTAGGAAAAGACGGCAGCGAGCAGCGCAGTCAAAATTGCTACAACTCCGATCCACTAATGAAAAATAATGAATGTAGCATGAAAATGATTTGATTATCAGATATTATAGTTTATTGATGACTCAACCTTGACCAAACTTTACCTTCATTCTGGATTGTAAAATCTCGGCAGAGAAAGATGAACTATTGAATTAAGTTAGTGTAGACGTGTTCCAAGGGATTTGAATCACGGACTAAAAGTAGTAGTTGATCAGACAGAAAATATTACAAGTATCTGTAGTGCTCCGAAGTAGAAACGGTACAATCGAATGACAGGTTTTAGAAAGGAAACAGTGTTATATATACTCAGCCATTTTGTGGAAAACGAGCGGAAGATTCATGAAAGTAATAGCATGGAATATTACATAATGGGTAGCTCATTATGTATTATCTCAAGTAGGTTAAATTCCTTTTGCTGCGTATATTGTAGTAACAAAAGCTTATGCTCATCGGACAGTTAGAAAGTGTAGCGGTAAGCGTGAGGAAAACTTTGCAACATGGAGGTAGCGTCTATTAGCTTGATGCGCTAGGAGGAGATTAGGAAGGTACACCCGGTTGGTTCGCATGGAGTCATACATATGTGTGTACCTAGCGGTTATTAGCTTCAGCGTATATATCTCATAAGTGTGAGCAAATAAAAATTAGTAAACTTTCCGAAACAAAAATAATGTCATCATATTATGTTTCCATACACAGTAGAATTTAATTGTTCATTGTAGGTTTCCATCCAGAACTCGACAATAATGTAGAGTCAAATGAACATTTTTCGTATTAAAACGAGTTTCCGGTGAAGTGAAGAGAAAGAAATTTGTAAGTGGAAATCGTTGTGTCTTCAAGGTAAACTTTTTCGCGAGACATCTACAAATTCGGCTATCCACGGCTCATTAATGAGGCGATGCTGTTATTTCTAATGACGGTATGACAGTTTATTGATGTACATAGTTTACATGTAATACATTAAAAGTTGAGGGACAAAATATACATGCGAAAGTAGGGGCTGATGGTAACAGTAGTTGGTAACAATAAATTTTGTGATTAGAAACCGCAGTGTGCTTCTTAGAGGGACACCGTTTGATGTTCTCATTTCTACTGTATACTATCCTGGAGGACGAAAGGACCCTCGTCTTTGCGATTGAAGCGCCCTCTGGTTGACGCCTTGGCACCAGCCCATGCACTCCATGCTCTACCTCTACTGTTACCTAGCCTGCGAATTAACCAAATTGTGAGGTTACCAGGTTAATTTTAACTATTTACTCTTGCAACTTTACAAATGGACGCCATGGTCAACATAGTACAGTGTATTCAGTTTCATGAAATACTTACCGGTCCAAGGGATCTAAAGTTGTTTCTGGAATTTCAGGTATTTCAGTAACAGGTGGTGCTTCCTGAACGTGGTCGTTCTTGATGTTAATTTCTCGGGCTAGCGCTGCACCTTGTACTCCTTGCTCAAAGTGTGCGTAAATTGCGATGAAGACAAGAAGCCCCAACGTGATGACAGTCTGAAAAATAAAGCTGTAAATTAGTAAGTTTGATTGCTTTGTTCCCGACGACCTGGTTAATGCGTGCTGAGTCCAAAAGGAAATAGCTGCAGAAAAACAAAACAATTCCTTGAATAACCTTATTTAGTGCCATTTTAGGTGATTTTGGAAATGTTTCTTGAAGATATTGTTTGAAGGACTCAATTGACAAAAGACTTTGGTTTGAATGACAGTTATGGTTTGGGAATGGCTATTTATATGGTAGTTGTGGCTGCATTTGTCACGTCCACCGTCCGTACAAAACTGTGTTTCCCCATTTTGCCGGCTGATAAGCTAATTGGTAGAAGCCAAGAAATATTCATTCTGTTCCAGATGTTGCTGGACATGCTGTCTCTTCTCATCCCATCACTTTCATCCGAGGGTAGAATTGTTGACTCAGAACTCGAGCAATTTCTGTATTGAAAAGTGTTTACAATAATATATGTTCATGTGCTAATGATTTCCGTCTACGTGATGTTTCGTCACGTTAGAGCTAGCGGAGGACGTGCATTGTCCAAGTATCGTATGTCATGTGAGCTTGGTTTGGCCTAGGCGATCTTGACTTGTAATCCTTGCATCATCTTAGGAGTAAATTTAAAAATGCGTCCAAGTTTAAGTAAATGAAAGGCACGAAGAGTGCAATTAGCTCGGTGTAAACACAATTGCAAGTACTTAATTGTCTGTGTTGATTCATATTGAGTGGAAAGTGGAACTGCTAGCTAATTGAGGATCTATTACAAGCCCCGTCCCGCTAATTGTCTCAACTGGACAGAGCCGGAACTCCTGGTAGCGCTGCCAACGTTAGTTAATGACAATTAGTGCAAGTTCTCAATAGCTGAAAGTCGGATGGTTTAGTTTATTCTGAAAAGCAGTACAGCACAGTTTGCTACTAGGTTGTTCCGGTGTTAATACGGTGGTTGAAGCGTCCTCGACGACTGCTGACGGCAGAACTCCATGCGCTCCATTGTCGCTTTTGCCTAAAAAGAGATCAGGGCAAACTAATTACTTTAGGGCAAAGAAAACAGCAAAAAGAATTTGTCAGTGATTATGGAAAGACCGTTGATCAGGAATCACACACCTGTGAAGAGCTACTTGGACGCGAGATGTTCTGTCCTTTACTACTTGGGTTATCTCCAAGGGATTAACATTGGGTGTTAGAATCAGAAGCACGACCGCCAGAAGCGGAAGGAGTAAAACCTGTGTATTGAATTGTAACTTGTGTTAACTGTGGGAAAATTTAAGGGTTATTTTGTGTGATTTGCAAGTATGGAGAGGCGTCAAAAAATGTTTTTTAGAATGCTAACCTTAAACAGTTTCATCCAAACCAATGATTGCAAGGGGTTGTGTGATTGAGTTTAAGGAGACGTGGTTAAACTGGGAGTATTTAACCTTAGCGGCCCCGAAGTCCACGCTTTGAAAAGCCAAGTCTTGCTCCCAGATATTGGGTATCTAGTTTGGAAGTAATTCTTGGACAGCAAATGTTGGACTTATATACAGTTTTCTGTGTCTAAAATTAGTAACTTATTATAAACTCATTCGTTTAATCACTTTTGGGAAAAGTAGAACATTAATTCAAAATTAGATGCACCCTGAAAAACTGTGAGTGGAAGCAGGAGTTTGTGTGAAAGTGGGAATAAAAATAAACCATGCCTGCTGTAATTATACCAAAGCATATTCGCTATTGTTTTGTATATTTCATTAATGAACAAATGGGGACGGAAATTAATGTTCCTGCGGTTAAATGGGATATGAAGTTTCATTTTTTGGGGTAATTGTTAGATGTTCAGGCAACTTCTCGTAGATTGTAGCATCTCATTTGTAGTACGATGCCTGATGGTTAACTAGTTTGAAATGAATGGTGAAAAGAAGGTCGTTAGAATAGGGGTCATCTGTGAGACTGGAAGCATGAAATGCTACTTTCAAGTAATTTCTTCATTATCGTGGATGATAAGGAACGGAATGACGTTGAAGTTGCTATAACAGTCATGAGTCCTGGTTAATGGCCTGGAGTAGAGCTGGCGCAATCTCCGTCCAGCATCAGTATCTTGTGAGGAGTTTAGCTTACGCTCTCTGCATATCACGCTGAAATCGCAAGTATCATGGAAGGCAAGCTCTAGCTGGTTTAAGCACATGAAACAGTTCTTCATAACTGCAAATTCTATCGAGTTAGTTGCAAAAGTTTAGGAGCGGGTGGAAAATGTTTTTTATTTTGCGATTGCAAATATCAACGGTAGCGGTTTGAAGTGCGAAGTGCGAAACATGATAAAAGAAAATTCGACGTATTCTATTGGATAAAAAACGGTGGTTCCCAGAACAGCAGGTACGAATGATTGGGAATTTTTGGGGAGGAGTTTCTCTTGTAACGAATTTTAACGGTTGAAGCGACCGCGACCGCTGGTAGGATTCCCGGCAGAACTCCATGCATTCCATGGGGCTCTCTTTTGCCTGGAGGAAAATTATACCCGGGTTATTTTATGCCAATTACTGTACTTGCAGCACTCAAAAGTATATAAACGTTGGAGAAAGTAGGGAAATCCATACCTGCTAATAACAGCTGTGTCGCCCTCTATGGGTTTATCAGCGACTGGCTTTAACGTGTCCACACGTTTGGTGTCCGCGACATCAGCGGGAGCGCTCTCTGCCGGGCTTGCGATGAAAGCCACCAGTACCGCTAGGGCGAGGAGTGTAATTACGACCTTCATCTGCAGGAAGTAAGATTTGAATGTTAATAACCCGCTTAAGCAGAGAATAAAGAGACAGTTTAAAGGGTAGTATCGGAGTTTACAATTTTCTATTTTGCTTACCCTGATAGGTGGATGTAAGAAGGGAGCTGGCGTGCTGGCTCTGGAAACGTTTGTCGTAGTAGGAAGAAAATATGGAGGCGGTTGTTTTGCTGTTAATGCTCAAGTTCTCACTGACTCTCCATATGGACTTGCGATGGTTTTTATACGGATAAAATGATGCAATGGCGTGTATGCATGAGTGATAAGAGAATAGAAAGTTGTGTACTTTTCTCCAAGTGGACGGAACTTTACTAAAGCAGATAGCGCTGCAGTATAGAGAAAAATTCAAGGAGGAATTGGAGTAAATTGTTATGAAGTGGACTGGATCAATGGATACTGCGTCATAGACTGATGAGGAAGCGGAAGAATTCGTTGAACCTTAAGTATCTCATTTGTAAATGGGTAAACTTATGTAATGGGTGTACAAATAATAGCTTAGATTAGGATTTTTGTATTATCGCTAGTACTATACCAGTTAAGACAATTCGTAACAATAGTTGTGTAACAGTCCGCTAGTATTGAGAATGCAAATATATTATCAATCGAATGCAGTTTGAAAAGTGCGGGAATTCGGTCAGGGGGTAATTTGTGATGGAGATTATTAGCCGTCGAACCGACTTCGAGAAGAAGCAGATGCGGATGTCCATGGTTGCTTTCCTTGGCGTTTGCTCCTGCTCATAGTTAGCACATTGTGTATCGAAAAAGAGATGAGGCGGGACGTTGACGTTAAGAGGCTATTTTGCTTGGATTAATTAATTTATTTCTTGATTAATTAATGATTACCTGATGATTGAAGGAGCGTCACCTGCTTTGCTGCCAACTCCCTTGTTTTCACCTTGAAAAACTTTGGCCAGTGGTTCAACATCCTGTCTCACATCCACCGCTGTGGAAACGGCAATAATTGCCATGAAGACCAACAAACCCAGGACGAGAAGGAACTGGAGGAAAAATAGGGAAGCAAGAGAGATTGATGAATCAGTTTTTTCGTACCGGTGCAGTACCTGCCAAAACGAGAATATTAATTAAATTGAAAAAAGAATAGCTAATATTCTTGGAATACCTTTGTTGCAGGTGACATTTTAAAATATTTGTGAAGATTGAAAACTAATATGAGATGCAAGATGGGTTCTGAAAAAAATTATCATCTGCGTTATTTGAAAGAATTACTTTATGTGCTCAACCTTGCAGCAGTTGTAGGATTGTGACAGGGTCCGCGGCCTTATAAAGGAAGTTTAGGTAAGGCAGTATTTTAGGAAACATATGTTGGATTTGGGATAGGATAACTTACGTAATTACCTCAATTAATTACTAGCTGCGCACAAGCTATAAAACAATGGAGGTAAACACCTGTGCTGGTCACGACTACATTAATTTAATAATCAATTGCTCGTTACATTGTTGCTCTTCTGGAATCCCCGACGCATTGAAACTATACCCAGTCACGCGGTATTTAAAATATGCTGTGTTGTGTACAGATTTACGTAATATGGGTGGACAAATTGAGAAATTTAGTTATTGGGGTAGGATTCGGTTTAAGCTGGATTTGTATGAGCAATAAACAATGTTAACCCGGTCCGGGTGGGCTTGAGTCAGGTTCGTGTTTGTTTTGGTCTGGTTTGTTTCCAGACCGCTCATTTTGGAAAGGATTAAGATACCATTTGATTACACTGAAATGCATAAAATAAGAGTACGACAATGTCTGCCAGACCGGGGATTAGTAAAGGATTAACGTTCGTACGACAAGTTCTCAAGCCCACCCTCGGAGAGATAGCAAGGTTGGAGTTGGAATTGAACACGCTTGAGTAGCCCTAATTGAATTTTTTTGTTTTCCTTACCAGTGTGGCGTAATTTAAAAAAAGTTGACACATAGGGACGGGGACGGCTATGTTGCAAACGGGGCTAAAGTAATCTTGTGCTAAGCAAGATTGTTTTGTAGGGTGCAGCTTTGGGGGGTTTTATGTTGGAAAAATATGTGTAACATATTTAAGAAACATGGATTCCTGCGGGTATTATAAATTTATTGTGTACCTACTTCCGTTTAATAGATTTAAGATTTAACGTTGTTTCATGGAAGCAGAGATTATGATAAGCTCGGGGTTATTATCAGAGTTATAGTAGCAATAGCAATGGCAAATGGGATGGATCGGTGGATAGTAGTAGTTTTTGCATGTAACTGCTTTCCTAGTAACGAGGTAGCTTGAAGAGCTTTGGAATCCGTAATTACATTTTTATCAACGCTTCAGCATTCCCAGATTAGAGGCTTCGAGAGAGCAGGGCGCTTGGGAGCATTGTAGAGAGTACGCACCATCCGTAAAGATCTTTCGAAGAAGAAGATCCAAGATTTCCAAGTAGTAAGATAAAAATTAAGTGAATGAGAAATAATGGGTTAGGGTGAAAAATTGCGTGGAACAAGAGCTGATAAATGGTTATTTTTTTCAAAAGATTCCCGAGCCTAATTGCAAAATTATCTGATTCGCATATCTTAAGTGCTGGAGATTAGTTGCTCATATCGGGTTGCATGTGAAGAGTCTTCTTATTCTTAAATCAGGGCTAGAGTTTGTCATGGAAGAAGAAGGTATATACAAGAGTATCGAACTACTTCCCCAGGGATTCATTGTTCATGGTGTCTTGAAAATAGAGAATTTGTTAAAATGTTAGATGAGAAGAAAAGATTGTTATCTTTATTTAATTATTAGCTGAGTATTAGTGTGTAAATTTTTTAGTTAACGTTGGATTGCTTCTTGACTTGTTTAGTTGGATGCTAAAACATGCGTAGTGTTGATACGTGTACTAGATTCTAGTATATCGTCGGTAAGGGTATCAGCATACCAGTCGGGTTTTAAGCATCTTTGAATTACGAAGTCCCCTCCGTCATAAAGCCTGGCAAAATTGAAAATAAAGTCCGGGGAATACCGATACTGAAAATTTGAAATAATTTCTTTAAGTTTGCAAATAACTAGTTTTGAATACGTAAACGAGGATTTGTAAGGTGGATTATTTGAACACATGCATGTGCTATAGGAATTCGCCGAAAAAGCAATCAGTCTATCGGAAAATGAGGAAGAATGGGAAGAAAGGAGAACAGTATAATATCTAAATGATTATACTCTTCTTCTCTTTTGTTTTAGTAATCCATGACTCACTATAGCTGCGTGACATATTCTGATAATATGTTTTTCAGCGCTTTGTGTCATACAACGGGGCGACATGAAATTGTTTTTTCCGTGGTGGTAATGATATATTGTCCTTTAAAGTTATCCGGAAACTACAAACATTGTATCTATTCCTAGAAAATTAGGGAAACTGCACTTGGAAATTCCCATTTATTCTGAAATTCAATGAGCATAATACTTACATTGTTTGCTAAATAATGGTAAACTATAATATTGATACGCGGCACATAGTAATGTATATTTTAGTATATAAGTACTTTGCAGATACAGCGTCTTTAGGATACTGTAAAACAGCAGCGAAAGATTATAATGAACCTTAAGTAACTCATGTAAAGTACATAACCCTTGGACAAGAGTATGATTATCATTGTTTAAAAAAATCACGATTTTGGATCAACCCGAAAATGTGTTCGAAAGAATAAATGAAATTTTGTGAAGAGAATACAGTTGCTTTTAAAGTTTAGGAATTCGGAAGTCGACCGGGGTGGTCATTTGCAAAGCAGAGTAATTTAGCGATTGGTGCGACCGCGATTAATGTCTGATGCAGATCCAAATGGTTGACGTGACTGACGCTTGGTTCTGTTAAATATCCACATGTCAATTTGAATTTTCGGCTACTGCATGAACAAGATCAAAGGTATTCCTTCTCGGACTGAAGTGTATTTTGGATTATTACCTGGTCAAGGATGGGACACTGGCCACTTTACTTCCAGCCTCCTTCTTCTCACTCTGGAACGCAGAAGTTAAAGGTTCGGTGTCCTTGGCAACATCCAGGGCTGCAGAAATTGCGGAAATTGCAACTAGGAGGACGAGGCCCATGAAAAGAATCTATACATACGGTGTGGACAAATTGTAAAAAATATTATAACGTTAGTATTTGTTTCGGACAAGTATTCCGCTTGCTGGGGATGGGAATTTTGAAAAACTAAACAATCTATTGGATGCCTTTGTTGAAGTCGCCATTTTGGGAAAGTTCCGCCCACAATGTCACGAGAAATGTGTCCTCAAACGATTCACTTCTTGACTTCCGTCGTCAATTTTGCTAAAGTTCTGGTCCAGGCGGATGAATGGAGTGGAATGAAGGATTGTATGAGATGCATGGAGAGTATGGACGTTATGGTGGCGGCTGGACCTAGTTATATATATAGCTACCGAAACTAATTACTTCTTTCGCATCAACTGTGACGTAATGTAGGAATATACCCAGCATCAGTAACGACTATGTTAATCGGACAATCACTTACTGATTGTTGGGTATACATTATATCTCGTATTGAATCTTGGAGGGACTTGAACTTAAATCCTAGTCACGGGATTTCAAGGTTGTTGTGTATACGAAAATAGATGAATATGAAACAGGTTTTTGGGTTCTGTATTTTGAGGCAGTGGATTTTAGCTCAGAGTTTATTTTCTGGAACGACCGACCTCATGAAGACAGAGTCAGTGTTTGTGTTAGAAAGTGTCTTTTAACGGTTGTTTTAAAAGTAATGCCTTTTCATATTAGAAAGCGTCGAGTATATTTGTAGTATGGACACGTGGTTTGCTCCTCCATTCCCACATTAGCATGAGGAAACGTTGAGGGACAATCAAGGTGAAACGGCAAAGCCACGCAAACGTATGAGATAATACCCGGTGAATGAGTAATAATCTGTGATCTGATTAAAGTGAAAGAGCCTGATTTACATACACACAAACAAGACAGAAATACAGATAACTTCTCAAAGAAAGCTGAGCTTAATTGGATAATTATCAGGTTTTGCGTATCTGAATTCCTCTGGGGGGATTTGTAATATCGGATTGCGTGTCAAAGGGTGGTGATTACAGGTAAGTTTGACAGATTAGTTGGCAGGTGTAGGGTTTTTAGACATTCCAGCTTTTCCTGAAAGGAAACTTTATTGAACTGTGTCTTGGCGATGGAAAGTTGGAAATGTATCGAAAATAAAGAATTGGACAATTTAAATTATTATAAAAATTAAGCCTAAGAACTACATAATTGAATGTACTTTGATTTGGTGTCTATAATTGTTTGTTTTTAAAGTAGAGGGTGCGTAGGATTGTAGTGTGACTGTAGCTGTAATCCTATTAAAATTAAAGGCTATACTGTTAGAAGTTGCTGTTGCAAGCGTTAGTCTTGCTAAACATAAGCTTTAAAGACATAATTCTCTAGTGTTTCTGGGATATGGGAGATTGAGAGAAGGCGGCGTTGAAAAAGTCTTGTTTGAAATAAGAGACTAGCTAGCGAGGCGCATGGCTAGTTTCATCAATGAGAACTAAAAGACTATACATAGGTCAACTGGACTATTTCCACATTGTGCGTACGCGGTACGTATCCTGAAAAACAGGTGCATGTGACTTGATAAGAAGGAAGGCGAAGGGGAAAACAATTATTGCGTCACTTTGTCTTCACAACAATTTGGAGGAGACAAAACAGATACTGGAAGTTATCGGAAGTTGGTGGTGAAAGCTATAATAGCTTGGATTTATCTTGTTCTCTGTTGTTATCCAGGACTTAATTGCACATGTGTGGGAATTTTGTGACATTGCGTGACATAATACTGATAAAATTTCTTCTACGCTTGACCAGTATTCGTACTGGAAGGGTAGGTAGGATAGAAGAAGATAAGGTTGTTTGTTTCATTTTATTAAGATTAAGATGACACGGTTTAAGATTATTTGGAAATACGCGATAGTTTTAATTACTTCCATGGTTTACTTATCTAGAAAATTCCCTAATTTCATATTTCGAGCAAAATAGGTAGATAGACAACCACGTCATCTTATAGCACATTGGTATCAAAGTGGATTTAGTGGATGGTAAAAGACTAAAAAGAATCCCGCCGCCGATAGAGCGGCTACATAGTCAAGTTAGCACGTTACTACTTGGCTATTTGTAACTCTTCATCTACTGGTTAGCATTTACGAGCTATAATTAACCATGCATGACTCACTGAGGAGTTTACTCGTTACCTAACACATCTTAAGGATTACATCATGATTGCAAATTCAGCGGTAATAATAGCTAATTGTTATATGGAGTAGGCAGATAGCACGAAGTTACATGAAGCTGTGGGGCAAAATGATATTGTGCAGTTCTTTTACGTCCGCGCTCATCAGCGGTTGCGGTTTGTCAGCGGATAGCACGTGCTTCCATCGCTGTTTGCAAACGTTCCATGGTTCTGGTATCCTTGCGTAATACTATTTTATATGCATGGTATAGGTTTTTTCACTATTTTTCAGGTATGCAAGCATCCGCAGTACAGAGATGAGATCAAGTATAGGCGTATGATCCAGTTTAAGAATCGACGGTCAACGTTTATTAAAAATACTGTTTGAATACAAAAATATCACAGTTATCGGGTTGAGCGCTTGGTGAAATTGAAACGCTGTTGCCCATATCTCCTTTTCCTTAATTGAAAATAATATTCCTTTGGCAGTGTGAAAGTAATGGGCCTCCTGTTCCAAGGAATCATGTGTATCTGATACGTTTCGCAGGACTGCCAAAGCTCCAAGTGCCCCAAGTTCTAGCTTGTCTGTTAACATACAAAGACACAAGTAAATTATTGAGTTAATATATTCATATTTTAAACCGGATTTGGAAACATTTTACATCTCGAACAAGAAACTTTCTTTGAAACATGATAAACTAAACTTACCTAGCAGAAACTGGAGCGTTTAAGTAGTCTGAAGCAAGTAAATCCGCATTTGCAACAGCCAAGGGCACAGGACTAGACGTGCACTGAGCTATGATGTTCATGAAGATGAAGGCGGCTACCAGACCGAAGAAAAATGACATCTGTAAAAATAAAAATTAAATTAAATTAAATAACTGGGCTAATTAGGAAGACTTTGACTGAGTCATGTGAGTGCTAACTGGCAGTGAAGATGAAGTCTTTTAAGAGAAGGAAACTTACCATTGAAGATTTCATGTTGAAATCGGAATCAGCGATTGCAACTTTCAAATTTTTGAAAAATACTTGAAAGTTTCCCCGTGAAACTTGGCGGAAGCGGTGGACGGAAGATGAGTTGAGGATGAGCTGTATGCTTGGAAAGCTTGCGTTTGGTGAATGAAGCTACTGGAAAAGAAAGATTACTATTTATGTGTCCGCTTCGGTCTTCCCTGTCATGAATTCGTCACCCTCAACACAGTAATGCGTGATGACTAACGTTCCGAGAAGCGTCATGCGGAGTTGTCTCCCACGCTTCGCCCACCCACCCCTTGTCTGTCAACCCCTGGGAAGCGAGTGCAAATGTGAGAGGATTTTTCCGGGGAAGGAAGCCAAGCGGATAAGAAAAATACAAGGGAAAAATCCAGGTGATGTGCGCAGGATACGACTGACAGTCAACTGCGTTAAAGGAGGCTGATTAAGATAATAGGGTTTCTAATGACCTGCCTTCAGCTCTATATAAATGCTTGAGTGTTGCTGGTTTGAGCACGTTTACCTTCTGAATTGACAAAGTAACAGAGGGAACTGTGTCTCGTTAGTACGGTACGGTGAGGGGAAGCCGGAAAGTGTTTATGTAATAGCAACTTAAGCACGTGACTTATTCACGCTGATTGGTGTCTATAAATACTTTGAGACTCGTATAGCCGGGCGCTGTTGTATGAAGGTTTTAAGGTTGCATGCTTGGGATTTTAAATGCGGAGGCTTGTGTGGAAAAGTAAAGGTGTGAAGGAATCTGATTCCGTCGTTAAGTCGAGTTATTTTCTGCTGCTAACGCTAGGGGTGATTAGACAAGGTGTTGGCGGGTTTTTGCTTTATGAAGTGCTGTGGAAGATGATGGAAGATTCCAGGAAGTATAATGACGTAGGAAGGTTCTGGTGCGTAAACGGTATTTAGTATCGGAATGAGATGCTTAGAGCCAAGACAGAATAGGTCAGTTAGTTTGTACGTCATAGCGTGGGGTGGGGGTGAGAGTTTAGTAGTTTGAATGAGAAGCGGTTAAGAGCCATTAAGATGGTTAGGGAAGATAGTGAAGATAGTGAAGAAGTTGGTTTATACATAGTTTGTATGAAGATATATTTTGTCCTGTTCTAGTTTGTGTAGTGTGTTTAGTGGTGGAGGAGTTTGGGATTTCTTCGGACACGTGCATGGAGTGAATGAGTTTTGGAAAAATTTAGGCGATTTCGTGAAGGGGTGGACGTGACGTGGAAAGTGAGTGAAGCGAGGATGTTGTTGTGACGATGAGACAATAATAACTTACCGTCGCTTCTTTCATTTTTCTCAAGGTCGTTAAGTGGAAATAATTCCAAAATTATGTGTTTTGGCTAGTACAGTGCGCAAGATAGTAGTTTTGAAAAGGGTGAGCGCGAAATTTTAGAATGCCGTTAAAGCTAACCGCGTTTGGAAATGTGGAAACGTTTTGGATGAGTGACCAGAAATTACTTAGTTGGTACAGCCTCGGAGTAATTGGCGAAAAATAAGATTGAAGGTCGTTAAAGTCCTGGACGACGGTGATTTCAGTTCACAAAGATGCAGTTGGTCGCGATATCAAATCAAAGGATGGGAGGAGGACGAAGAGAGTTGTGGTGATTGAGAAGTTTATTGTACTAAAAATGTAGTAATTTCGCGTTGCTTTTTAAAAAATTTGCAAATTATATCGTGATATATTTTCCGTCACATAAAAGAAATTTGTTATAACATTATTGTTTAGCTTTAGCCTTGGAGAATGTCTGCAACCTTGGTGAGAATTTAAGCTTGATCTTCTCAAGGGCCCGCCCCTGGATGTTGGTGTTTTTGATACTTCTAGAGAGACTTGTAGAACGTTTGCTGTCTTTTCCTTGCTGTCGTCATCGTTGCCTTCGTCCGTTGCAATTGTTACATGAACAAACAAAACATGGCCGAAGAGTGGAGTTGATAGTTGGGTGGTAGCGCTGATTAATAACTTGGCTGGTATCCGCCGCCATATGATGGGGCGTATGTTTGGTGGTTGGTATGGAGGAGGAGAGTAGCTGACTGCGGAGTACGTTGGTGGTTGGTATGGAGGAGGTGAGTAGCTGGGTGGGGAGTACATTGGTGGTTGGTAGGGTGCAGGCGAGTAGCTGGGTGGGGAGTATGGTGGTTGGTAGGGTGGAGAGTAGGAGTATGCAGGGGGAGAGTATGGGGGTGGAGAGTAACTTGGTGGGGAGTAGTCAGGTGGAGAGTAGGCGGGTGGAGAGTAGGCGGGTGGAGAGTAGGCGGGTGGAGAGTAGGCGGGTGGAGAGTAGGCGGGTGGAGAGTAGTCAGGTGGGGAGTATGGGGGTGGAGAGTAGGCGGGTGGAGAGTAGGCGGGTGGGGAGTATGGGGGTGGAGAGTAGGCGGGTGGGTAGTATGGGGGTGGAGAGTAGCTTGGAGGCGGGTAGTAGGGCGGAGGGGTGTAATATGGAAACGGTACCGGAACAACAACCGGACTATAGTATGTAGCATGATGTCGATGTCCTCCTTTGCCCTTTTTACCTCCCTTCCCACCTCGATCCTCAGCCTCAGTTTGCTCGACCTGTGAAAATAAAACATGAGTACTTTAGTACCAAGTTATTAGCAAAGTGGCTATTGCTCACAGCGGCACCTGTACGTAATTTATAGATTAACAAAGTCTTAATCCAAATTCATCATACCTTGTCCTCGCCGAAAACACCCACTACCGCTAGGGTGACCGCCTGAAATCAAACAGAAATTATTCTTTAGTTAAATCCCTTGAATTGCCAGATCCAGCGAAACAACCGGTTGACACTTAAAATTTGAATCAAACCGGCTTGACCAGTTTGAGAAAAATCTATAGGTTTTTCCTTGACATCTCTGGTGTAGCACAATAAACTTGTTTAGAGTTTGGAGATTTGTTGTTTTTGAAATAGTTTCAAAATTTTACAAAGATGTTAATTCAAAATTCCACCCTGCTGCTGCTTACCAGTATAAGAACGAGCTTCTTCATTGTGGTGAATCCAATATTGGTAAATGAGAGCAAGAAAATGGCTGAGTTCAACCCGGACTTTCGTTTACTAATGGAGAAATTAACTCAGCACACTTTACATTTATACCTTCGGGTCGGTGCTTGGTTGGAGGACAGAAAGGGGTTGGCCCTCAGAGTGGAAACAACTGACCCTGGCGTTATCCCACCCGCACACCAACAAATAGCTAGTCGTGTCAGAAAGGAGTTGCAAACAGTTTCAGTTTTCGTTTAAAACAACTTGTAATCATGTACTACCTGACGGAGGATGGAGGTGGAGGAAAGGGCCAAGGGCACATGGTTATCCTTTGGGTACTCTCTGACCTTCACATTTAAACGCTGTATGGATTGAAAGTAAAAGTGGACTGAAAATAGAATTTTACAGTCTCTTGAGACGATTGTAAATTGGTTTTCATGGCGTTTCTAAATCCTGCTGAAATGCAAAATGATGATGATATTGTCCAGTTGTCCAGCACAAACATAGAGAACATGTAGCCCCTTCAAGTATACATCCTGCAGTTCATCCGGTCCTTGAAAGAAACAGAAACTGTTTCCAAGTAATAAGTATTTAAAGCAGAAGCAGCCCTGAAGGAGTAGCACAATGCCATGACCTCAAGGCTATTACTTTAGCTGGTATCAGGATGAATAGCTAATGCTTCTTATGTCATTCATCTCAAGGAGGGATTGACACTTGTTAAGGTCATCCTGACTGAATCTCGAGGCAAAGTACCCAGAGTTACTTTCCGGGGGAGAGTTACAGGTAAATCGGAATTCACTACATAGCAGCGTTGGCCTTGTTTTCGGCAGGATTTACAGTATGGTCTCTGCTGCATGCTTGGAGTGAAGCGTGTGTAGGTGTGTAGGAGATTCAAAAATAGATGCCTTCAGGTGCAGTTTACTTTTGAAATCATGCAAGGCTTTCTGGTCTGCAATGATAATGATACGATTGTAGGGAGGAAATGCATTATTGGATTTCCTTGGCCAAGAATTTAAGAGCGTCTCTTAAAAGAGAAAATATTCCTTGTGTTCCTCTGCACGAGCTTTGCGCTGGCGGAGCGCGGAAACTCAGATGGTCAGCAGCGCAGACTTGTAGGGATTACAGCAAGAGGCCCTTGTGCGTCTGGTCTGGGTCAGCATGGTACTGGAGCAATTAACACAAATTCAAGGCCATATTTTTGAGATTAATTAAAATGTCCTCCAAAGTTAAATTTAGCTGCATGATTGCATGCTATGATGGGATTTAGCCTCTCCATGCTGCTTCCAGGAGGCACATATGCACATTAAGGATTGTATTGCAGGATTGCTAGTGCCAGTATATATGCATAAAGTAAATCCTTGAAGGGAGATAAGATAGGATATCCGAGTTTTAATAATCGCAGGTGTAATAATAATGTGTACTGAGAAGGGAAGCGATAAGGTGTAAGAAATCTACTTAACCTAGGTCAAATTAAGAAAATAGTGGCTGAAATTAGCCATGTAGCTTGTCATTTTGTGGGGAAGGAAGCAATTTTCTCTAACCTGCTAAACACTTTGACTACTTGAAGAAAATCAAGCTGTGTGTATGCATTTGCTCCGCTAGAGAAATAGACTTTAAGACAGAAGCCAGAAGAATGTGGTTTTGGAGAAAAGGGATTTGCGTACAGAGGAAATGAATTTGGGTAAAGTAAAAGGGTTCATTATGAGGATAACGTTATATGTAGAGTTGGTTTGGGCAAACCCGTAGATTGTCAACAGCTACATGGCTAAAATTAATTAGTCAATGTGGTTATGGAGTTTTTGGTGTAGACGGGAAGGAAGAGGAAAAATTTAAAGATGATGACGTAATGATTTTTCATATGGTAATATACAACTAATGAATTAATGCTTCTGTACTAGATTGCTTGGATAGAGCTTGCGTTTAAGAATAGAGAAGAAACTCATATGTAACAGCTTATTTGCGTGATCTTCAGGAAGCATTGAGGAAGGTGTTAGTTGAGACGGATTTAGCGCTGGAGCTGCTCTTTCAGCTTGCGAGTGTAACATTTAGTGGATGGGAAAAGTTGTGGAAACATGAATAAATCGTATGGGTTATTTAGAACCCTGGTGTATTTTTCACTGTGTTGGATTATTTCAAATGTAAGCGGTCAGAGGGATGAAGGAGGTAATGGTAAGATACTAAATTTGATATTGCTGAAAGATGGAGCCATTTATGAGACATTAAATGCTGATTTTTTCTAAATCGGTGCTGGGTTGATAAAGGGAGGCAGGGAGGATTACAGCTGACAAATCGAACACGGCCAACTGTTGCCGCTAATGCGGCTACTACTAAAACGACTACGACGACTACAACGACAACTACTGATACAACGGCTACTCCTAGAAATGATGACAGGTCAACTAGGGGCAGGTCGGAAAAACCTTGGCCGGAAATATTGGAGATACCAACGATATTACATCCGGAAGAGAGCAGCTCCACTGTTAATTATGACTCCATAATTAACAGCGAGGGAAGTAGTAACGGGTCAAATACTACTCAAACTAGGGATGGTAGCACTTACGTTCCCGTTGAATCTGAACCAGGTCCGGATCTGAAAGGGATTATAATTGCTATTGTAGCACTTGTGGCTCTCTTAGCAAGTACCGTTTTCATTTACATTTATTGCGTAAGTGCGTACGAGTTACTAGATTCTAATATTGAAAATTAGTTAGTAATAGTAATGTAAGGTTGATGTAGAATCAAGTGTGGATGGAGTAGGAAATACAAGAAAAGGAATTAGATTTTAAATATTATTTTATTTAAGTATCTTTTAGTATCGAATTGATATTGAAGAGAGATGAAGGACAACCTCAGGATTGTAAGATGGTTACGAGTTATGTTTCTTTTTTTCCAGAGACCTGTCATCTCTGGGCGCGAGCTGGAGGAATTTTTTGGAGGAAATGTGGCGAAGCAAATACAAGGGAATGAGGATGGAACGATTCAAGCAAAATCCTGCCCGTTTAATGCAAAAATCCGATCTGGAGATTTGCAATGTAAGGTTACGTAAGAGTTGTAGGTTGAGTTGTGGAAGGAATTTAAAAAAATATTGTGTGCTTTTTGTTTAGCATGCTGTGTGTCACCCTTTGGATTGGTGGTATTTAGAAGTTAGGATATGTGGTGTTTGTGTGACAAAAAGATTAGTCTGGATTTTTTTAGTTTCAGGTGGAAAAGTTGGAAAAAGAGATGACGAGGGATCGGATGGATTTCAGCTTTCGGAGGGAACTTATAAAGGCGGGAAAGTAATGATTAAAAGCGTTACGAGATGCGTAGACAAAGCTTACTACAAAAGAGTTTTGTCGGAAGTTAAAATCATGGCGTTTGTGGGAAAGCATGCTTACATTGTGGAATTCCTTGGGGCTGTGACGAGTGGGGTTCAGCGGGGTAAGATATTTTTTAATTGGGCTAGATAAAGAGAAGGGCAATAAAATTAAATATGAAAAACTATCGACTCTTAATTTACAAAATGAGAGTTGTAAAACAGCGCAGCTGAGCTAAAATTATAACGTGATTTCAGGAACTATTCATGTTGTCTTGGAGTATAGCCCTTATGGAAATCTGGGGAATTATTTACAGGATAATGCAGTGGTTTTCTACGAAAACTTGAACCAACCATCGCACAAGAAGAGTAAAAGGTGAGAACTTTAATTTCGAGTCCCATAAGGAATATTATACTCTTTGGAAGGAACGGCGCGAAGATTTTTAACTGTACTGAAGTATGAATTGTGGGCTGCAAATTTGGTCAGGTTACCAAGGAAAAATAGCGCAAGGACACAATTGTCCCAGTACACATTTTACTACTGGGCGGAACAGATTTCCGATGGGATGCAGTACTTGCATAATAAGAAAGTAAGCTAAAGATAAGCGGTGATGATTTCAAGTTTGTTACGTTAATGGAAATTTTCTGTTAAAGGTAGTAATAAACTCGGAAATTTTGTGCATGCACAACAGGTGGTACATGGCGAGCTGGCTGCGAGAAATATCCTCGTGTTTGACAACAATCGGATTAAAATAAGCGAGTTTGCTAGTGAAAGGTACCAGTACGAGTATCAGCATTGCTTAAAGAAGGAGACGGTAAGAGGGATTTAATTGTTGAAAAAAGGAATGAAACCCTTGAGGCGTACTTGGTTGATCTGTGTCACAGTATAGATTTTAATTAGGATGAATTAATTGTTTCCAGGATCTCCTTGCATGGAGATGGCTTTCTATAGAAACGTTGCAGAAATTTCAATTTACCAAAGAAGCGGACATGTGGTCATTCGGCGTGTTGCTCTGGGAAATGTTTTCACTGGGGAAAGTTCCGTATCACGAGATGGAATGGTCACAGGATTTTGAAGACAAACTTGTGGCTGGAGTGAGGCTTGAGAGAACGGATTTCATTTCAGTTGATTTGTAATTTGAAATAATATTGGGGGAGAAGAGCTAAAGTAGCAGAAGTTGGAAATGTTTTTAAAATATATGGGATTTTTTAAATTTCAATGTTTCAGGTACAAGCTCATGACTGAGTGTTGGTCTTCCGACCCGAAAAAGCGGCCAAGCTTCCTGCACTTGAAGGATTACTTCTACAGGCTTAGAAACGATATTCTTGTGTCTCTGAATGAAGTGGAGGAAGAGGAAGATATGGTAGCATACTTTTCAAATGCACGTGAGGCTGAGCCAAAAACTGAAGTCAGTTTTGAAAGTGGGTAGAAGTTAGAGGAAGAGGAGGTAACAAAGAAATGTTTTTCAAAAGTCTTGCTCCGAATTGGGAACTATTATAACGTAAACCACAGGAATGAGAATTCTGTTGATAAAGCTTCTCGAAGTCATTGCACATAATTGTTCAGATTCAGGCCTTTTAATAATAGCCAGCAAATACGAGTTGGGTATTAAATTAGCGGGCATTTAATTATTAGTTTTTTTGGAGCATCTATGCTTTTTGTTTTAATTACAAGCTGTAAAAGTCATAAGGCTTGTTGCCGTAAAAGATTGCATGTGGTGAAAGTGCAAGACTGATGAATGATTTGAAACTATATATTCATAGAGCTCTCGCTTTATTGTATTTAGTCTAATTAATTTGTAATTATGCTTTTTTTGAAACTGTGAAGTAATTATGTAATTACGCCTGTAGGTAATTAAATTAATAACCTTCTGACATTATGTTAGTTGTGGATAATTAAGCACATTACTACATCTTGTCTTGACACAACATTGGGAAGAAAGCAAACTAATTTATCATTCACTAAATCAACCTGTCAAAACAATAGCTGCAAAATATTTTCTTGGGAAGGGGTGCTGCATGTGTTTGAATGGCCGGTTTTCCTGGCAATTATTGCCTGCAGTAAAAAAAGATAGCATCAGACTTTGAGGTCTCTGTCTATACAGATAGAAGAAAGGCTGTGTGTTGCTTCTATTTTAGGACAAAGTTGTTACCCCCAATTATGGTATATGCGCACATGTATTTGGTGACGGAGAAACGCTCGATCGACATGTCACTGGCAAGAGGGGGGTAGAAAAACAGAGGAGAGCTTGACTTGTAATTGAAGACTAAAAGGATAGATGTAGAAATATAAAATTATTTATGCCATAGATTTTTAACTGAATGGATGATTGGAAGATGGGAGACTGAATCATAAAATTACCTAGAAAATAAAATTTGGAATGCTTTCAGCTCTTGTTTGGACAAACGTGCTCGCTCCAAACTATAAGCGAGCAGCTAGCATTTTCTGAAACCTTGATGTATGTTGTGTGTTGCCTAAAACGATTTAATTAGCTAGTCTAATCATAAAAAGATGAAATGTTAGTTTATCATTGTCATCGAGATACAACGTTTTCGATACAAGTTGTTTCTCCGGTTGTTTCTTCATCGCATCACATCTCTACACCGAATGCAGGATTTTGATAGTGTTTAGCAACAGTTGGTATTTTACACTTTATGTGTGTGACTTAAAATCTCTCTTTGTTCGTCTTCAAGGAAGACATCGTTTGTCTACAGATATACACACTTTGAACACGTGCCACGTTCCGGGCAATCCGATCTTGCACCCGTCAGTATATTTTCTGCAGACCTATGAAACATGGATCACTAGGGAAGTGTAGTTAATAATATGTATGGTTCCAAAGTAATATATGACAAGAGACATCGCTGCAGACAACTCATGTAAAGGGAAAATCCCGTTAAAAATTCTTTTGGGAACTAGAGCACTTTGAGTTTGAATTAAAGATTATCCGTCCTTACCGACGCTACAAATTTCTGCTTCGAATTCTATGCGCCTCTGGGAGTTTTTCAGCTACAATGTGCTTCATGGTACTCAAGGAAGCTTGTTTGAGGGTGGATTGTTGCAGGTCTCATAATTATATGCATTGCCCTTCTGAGAACGTTCAGTTTGAATGATGAAGACAATATTACAGCTTTGCTTCCAAAAAGTTTACGCCGAAGTATACACATCGAAGAATTTATCGATAAAAAACTTACCGTTTTACTTTCAACAAAATGGTTCTTCAGTACTCCAGTTGTAGGGCATATTCGTTTTTTTCTCAATCACATATTCTTGGTCAACATTTTTGCGAATCTAGTATAACTTTAACATTACCAGCCGTCCGTTTAACATTAGTCCTAACCGTGTAGGATGATTAGTACAATGCACACCGGAGTAACAAATCTGAAAATACCGTCACTGTTCATATAAGGGCGCTGGACGGATGTCAACAGCTTAAGGACTTACATAACGTTCCCTAAAACTTTTGAATAACTTTATCTGCTTGTACAAAATCAGCTATTTTCGAAAATTCAACGCTCAGATCACCATTATGTAATATATACGTTCGACTTGTGTAAAACGTCAATGTCTACTACCTATGAGTTAAAAATATCCAGAATTACATAAAAGCTAAAGGTTTTTACTATTTCTGTTTAAATTGCTAATTCCACTGGTCTATCAATTGTATATACTTGCTCTGCGTTAACATTGATACCTGAATCTGAATAGGATCAACAACTTCAATCTTCCCTTTAAATCCTATACCAGTTATAACGTTAGGAGAAACAGCCGGGATGGCGTATCCTGTATAAATGATTTTACTCTGTGGTGTTTGTTCAACATAACTATCTGATCGAAATGAATAAATCCCTTTGCCTGACTCAACTTTCCTTTCCACAAAGTCTTCGACCTTTGTTTTCCCTAAGCCTATGTTAATGTGCTTACGTAAGGCTTCTTCAAAGTCTTGCGATAACTTTAAGTACAGAAATGATACCTTCGAAGCCTAGAATTTCGAGACTTTAAAGGTAAACTGTGCTCATTACATAAAACTTGTGAGGGCAAATTTAGGAACAAACCCAGGTACTGGTATTGCAACAGGTTCACCAGTAGTAGTTCTTAATGACCTGCGATGTAGAAAATAGTTGTATTCAATACAATTATAAGTATAAACATTTCCCACTATACGGAAGATTCACGCCATAACACACGTCTAATTCGACGATAACTAGGCAATCCGACAAAAAAGCTACTGAAAATAAGATTCTTACTTATAATCCTTTGTAATGCTTAATTTGTAAGCATTGGAATCTTTTAACAGCGAGAAACTAAATGTCTGTTAATTCAAAAGCTGCTTAAGGCGTGCTTGTTTCAGACGGGTAAAACAAACACCGACTATGATCATTGGAAGAGATTTTTAAAATTCTGTTTTCACATTTGAATAGTTTGAGTTCACTATGGACCGTTGATTCATAGTACGACGACTATGGATTGCATTTTACATACTCTTCATTTGAATTTCCTAACACGTGATTTTAATATTTGTGGATTCAAATTAAATTACTGAGTTTCATCACAGGAGATGAGATTTCCCTTAAAGTAAGCAGGAGCAGTCTAATGTTCATTTAATATTGGGTCCCCCACGTAGTGTGGACTGTAGGCATGTGTAGGGACCAAAAGGTCATAATGGTGTTACATTATTTAAAGAGTGCAACAAGCATGATAAAAATGTAGTGGTGCCAACAATCAATGGTAAGGACAATGATGGAGCGGTACCAACAAAAACTGCTTAAGATGGAGCGATGCCATCGTGGACTTATGTATAATTAAATCAATGATGTGGCACATGTAACCGTTACAATTTCATAACGGAACGATTATAAGACTCGTAAATGCGCTGCATAATCTGGAGTTTACCAGCGTCACCATGTGGCAACACGGCATTTGCCATTTAATTAGCATATGAACTTTGCTCTGCATTTCGATGGTTCAGGACGGTACGAAGGGGGAGATCCCCCGCTTCAACTCGAAAAGGAGGGTGGGGAAATAATATTTTACATACACACGCGTTTGGTTTAGAGAGAAAACGGGGAGAGAGTCCGTAGTTCAATTGTCCTTTTTCGGCCGCCATATGAAGGTAGTCTCCCCAATACATTGAAATGGCCTATTTTCGCCTAAACATACACTCTTGCGAACAAGGTAACCTTGAAAGGGAAGCAGTGTCGGGAATTTGGTTTTGCTACGACTACTAGACCTATGAGTCGTGGAAAAAAATATTAATTCACTCTCTGTCCTTTCAAGGGACTAAATTGATGCTGGAAAGGTTTGCCTGGGAATCCATAGGATTAAAGACAGTGTCTTCTTGATGAAAACATTTAATAGGGACGCGAATAAATGGAAAAGGAATGAAGCGTAATGTACGTTAAGGTGAGAGAATGTTTCTAATATACCTTCACATGCAAACCTTGTTCAATGAGGTAGCAACACTGGCTGCCTCCTTGTATATAAAAAATAAAAAAGAAGAATTCATATGATCTTTGGTTGCGACTCATTAATTCTTCTTGCGCTGCTGGTATATAGAGCTTCTCCGCCTGCAGTTTATGTTATGAGTCTCAAAGGACAATTTCTGGTGTATTTGATATCCAGTGTACAAGATTGTGAAGATGTATCACTCTTGTCTTGACAGGGAATGAGGAGGGGAAGATGAGGAAGATGAGGACGGAGAAGTTATAAAATTAGAATCTTGTGTGACAACTAGATCAGTTGATTTAGAAGCGGTAAAAGAGAAACAACATGAACGTCTTGCAGTTTTTTGTCAATGGGAAGAAGGTAAAGGAAAAAGTGGCTGAGTACTCTTCTGTGTACTTCTACTATTTTTGACTTTAACTTTTCCTGACATGCTACCTTACGAAACTTTTGGCGGGATAGCCAGCCTGAAATTAAAGAAAATATTATAAATTGGATTTACATATTTTACAGGTGACGGAAATTAACCCGGATCCAAAATGGACACTGCTGTTTTTCTTGAGGAAAAAACGTAAGAATTAAGGGGACAGCTACAGTAGAAGCGGCTTAGATTTACTGGTGTTGCTTGGATTTACTGTGAAAACCTTGAATGCAATTTATAATTTCCAGTTGGACTATGTGGGACGAAGGAAGCTTGCGGGGAAGGAGGATGTGGAGCATGTACGGTGATGGTCTCAAGGATGAGAAGAGATACTGGAGAAATCCTGTAAGTTGTGCCCTACAGCAGTTTATCTTGAAGCTGGAAATAAATTTGACAAAGGGGCAAGGACAGACAGAAGAGGATTCGGAATTTTAATTGTCATGTGTGCTGTCATTGTTAAATGTTCTTTTAGGAACTATGCTATGAATGCATGCATCCTCCCTGTGTGTTCCCTTCATGGAGCTGCGGTGGTGACGGTGGAGGGGATAGGGAGTTTAAAGGCAGGGCTGCATCCAATCCAGGAACGGATTGCGAAAAGCCATGGAACGCAATGCGGGTACTGTACTCCAGGGTTTGTCATGTCCATGTACGCCCTCTTGCGGAATAATCCGAAACCATCCAAGAAGGATCTGGAGGAGGCTATTAAAGGTATTATACAGTGTGGGGGTTATCGGCGATTGAGGCACCTATCTGGGATTGGTGAAAGCTAATTAATCAATTTGTGTTGCACAGGTAACTTGTGTCGGTGCACTGGATACAGGCCAATACTGGACGGGTTGAAAAGCTTCTGTGGTGAGGAAAATTGCTGCAGGAATGGGAATGGAGAAAAGAATGGAGATGAAGAACAAAAGGGCGAGTTGCAAAAGATTTCGGATCTTGTTATAGATGAATCTGAGTTCAAGCCGTATGATCCGACGCAGGATCCCATGTTTCCACCTGAATTACAGGTAGGCCATTCCCACGGTAGTGCATGCCGGAAAATTTTGAAGGATAGGTTAGTAAGTAATGGATAAACAATACTGTGTAGCTTCAAGGAGAAGAATATCAAAATGATTTGGAATTTTCCGGAAGTAAAATTATTTGGTACACGCCCCACACTTTGGACAAGCTCCTTGACCTAAAAGCGGCGAAACCGGATGCAAAAGTTGTGGCTGGCAATACTGAAATCCGTAAGATGGAAGTACTGATTTAGGGTGGGGCTGTAATAATTAAAAATTAAAGGGTAAAGTTGGGTAATGGGAGTTTGGTTAACAGAATATGAAGTTCGTCAGACTGGTAAATTTTATCCGATTCTGATACATGTTTCTGATGTGATTCCGGAGATGAGCGGTATTAGGATTGAAGATTCAAACTTAATGGTCGGTGCGCTGGAATCGTTTTCTGCGTTGCAGAAATTTAGTGAGAAAATGGTAATGGAAGATGGCAATTTGCTCTTCCGTGCCATCGTTCACATGCTGAAGCGCTTTGGGGACACTCAAACGAAGAACGCAGCGGTAAGGGTTATGACTAGGATTTTTCTTTGATTTTTTGAATTTAAATTATACAACAATAATTTAAAGAAAAATACTAAATTCAAAAGAAATTATTCGCAAGAAAATATTTTCAAATTGCAGACAATCGGAGGAAGCATTGCTGCCGGAAGTGTGGGTTCGGATTCTAATACACTATTCACTGCTGTGGGTGCATCAGCTATGTTTGAGTCACGTGGTACGTCGTAAAGATTTAAATGATAAAAAAACTTATATTGGAACCATTTTGCATGGCGCATGATCGTTTTAACTGTAAATGCTGGAATCGATTTACATTGAAATAGCTCGTAGCAAGAGAGAAGTTTCTATGGACGGGCAATTGTTTAAGTCCGAAGGTGGTATCTTAATTGAAGAAGATGAAATTCTAACGAAGTTGATCATACCGTTACTTGAGCCGGTAAAATCAATTTTCTGTTTTTGTTTTGGGAAACTGGAATTGAGTATGACAGTTTTGAATTTTTTTAAATAAGAAACAATAATTTTATCCGGTGCAGAGAGTATTCCTTTGGTATGGGAAACAATCGAAGCGGAAAGACGTCGACGTGGCTCTGTTGAACTGTGCGATAAAAGTGGAACTGGACGAGAAGGAGGCAGTTAAAGATTCCAAGTTTGTCTTCAACGGTTTGGCGCTTCGGCACTTGAAGATTGTTAATGAGATACCGGAGCAGCTTACAGGAGTGTGAGTTGTAGTACAGAGCTGAACCAAAAGTTGACAGATTGCAGCAGGGGTTAATTATTGAAGTACTGTAGCAGCATTTATGACCAGTGAATTTATGCGGTTGGTGTGTTCACAGGTCTCTTGGTGCGGAAATGCTTGAAAAGTTGATCAAGTCCACGGGTTTCGTTCTAACAACACCGCCAACAGATGGCACTATTTCAGCTCAGTATCGATTTGCCATGGTTGATGATATGTGGTATCGGTTTTTCGAAGACTTGAGCGCTTGGAAAACAGCAATGGCTTCCAACGAGCCTTTTGAGTTCAGCGAAGGCATTTGGGAAGGACTTGGCGAGCGGAAGTCGACTCAAATGTTTCAAATAATTCCAGATTCCCAGCAAGTAGAGGATCTTGTGGGTCGACCCGTGGCTCATTTGTCTGGGATGCAGCAAACTACTGGCGAAGCACCCTATTTGGATGATATTCCATCGTATGAAAACGAATTGTTCGGAGCGTTTGTAACAAGTACCAAGGCTCATGCAAAAATCGTTTCGCTAGATTACACGGCTGCGTTAGCAGTTGATGGTGTTGTAAAGATATACGATGCGAAATCCTTCAAGGAAGGGAGCAATGAGTATGCTATTTTTAATATACCTGATGAAGTTGCGTTTACGGACGGGGAAACAAGAGCGCAAGGTCAGCCTGTGGCGTTTGTTGTGGCTAAGTCGATGGATATCGCTCGAGAAGCTGCGAAACTTGTAAAGATCGACTACGAGGAAATATCGCCTGGAATATTAACGATTGAGGATGCGATTGCTGCAGATTCGTATTTCGGCAAAATGGAAGTTGTTGCTGGTAACGCCGAGGAGGCGTTGGGCAGTAGCGAACACGTTTTTGAAGGCGAATTACGACTCGGAGGCCAGAAGCATTTTTACATGGAGCTTCCGGTAGCTCTTTGCATTCCGAAAAAAGAAGACGGCGAACTTGAAGTCATTGCAAGCACGCAGAGTCCGACATATGTGCAAAACGTCGTTTCTCGTTGTACAGGCCTTTCGCCTAATAAAGTAATTGTTAAGGTGCGCCGGGTTGGAGGGGGTTTCGGTGGGAAGGAGACGAGGGTTCTAGTGCTTAGCATCGCAGCTGCGCTTGCAGCGCAAGAGTAAGTTCGGGTCTAAAGATTGGTATAGTTTGTGGGGCAATGTTCATGTTGCGTCCCGATTAGAATAATCAATATGCTGTCTTTTATAGCCTAGAGCGACCTGTGCGCTGCTCCCTTACAAGAGCGGAAGACATGCAAATCACAGGAGGAAGGCATCCAATACTGTGCCGCTACCGCATTGGGTGCGATAGCTCTGGTAAAATCGGCGCTGCTGATGTACAAGTATACGCTCTTGCTGGCTACTCCTCGGATTACTCTACGGTAGCGGTAGGTCAGACACTACGTACGATTGCAGCGCAATTTAAAATACCCAACGTGACGCTGAAAGGATTTGTCTGCAAAAGTAATACTCAATCAAATACTGCAATGCGCGGATTCGGAGCGCCTCAAGGAGCGTTTGTGGCGCAGTACCTGGTTAATGTTGTGGTGGATAAGCTGGGACTTGATCGGAAGAAGGTAAATTAATTGGTTATTTAATGTATGGCGTGCGAATTTTTAAGTTGCGTTTTTTTTTGAGTTTGCATTTTAGAGCGAGAAATTGATGGTGTATTTTATTTCAGGTGCAAGAGATGCAATTCCATCAAGAGGGCGACACTACTGCCTGGGGTCATACGATAGAAAGATCAACGCTGAGTCGATGCTGGGAAGAGCTGCAAGTGAATTCAAATTACAAGGAACGCTTTGAGGCCGTGGAGAAATTTAATGAAAGCCATAGATTGAAAAAACGTGGGATTTACCTCATGCCAATGACTTTTCTCATTGGCTACCCTATCCCGTTTCTGAATCAGGGCGGGGCCTTGGTAATGATTTACAGTGACGGTTCCGTTTCTGTTAACCATGGAGGTGTCGAAATGGGGCAGGGACTTCATACTAAAATGATGCAGGTAGGTTAATTAAATACTAGTTTAGAGTCACGTGTGTATGCTATGGCGGGAATCTAGTTAGGTACAAAAAGAATTCTTCAAAAAGAATTCTTGAATCTTGTGCTAATTACGTAACATCTTTAGATTGCTTCGCGCGCTTTAGGAGTACCGATTTCAAAAATTCATATGGCAGAGACCTCTTCCGATAAAGTTCCGAACACATCATCTACTGCGGCTAGCATGACAGCAGATCTCAATGGACCTGCCATCGTTGTAAGGAGAGAAAGTTTTTGAAGCGTTTTTTATGGAATACATTTCGCTGGAGCCTATTTGAAGTGCGCTAAATTCGAATGTTGTTGTAGGACGCATGTGAAACGCTAAAGAAGCGGCTGGAGCCAATTATGGAAGCACATCCTGAAATGACGTGGGAACAAATTGCGTTCACTGCGTATTTTAGTAGAGTGAATTTGTCTGCCGTTGGGTTTAACAAGTAAGCGGCACCTTGTTCAGTCAATTTGTTAAGTGGGATTATGTTTTGAAGCCGCGTTAATGCTAAATGAATTATGAATTGGATTATTTCAGACTGGAATTCGAAGGAATCAACAACTACTTGTCCTACGGCGCTGCTTGCTCCGAGGTGGAAATAGATGTTCTGAGTGGAGAAAATAGGGTAATTGAAGCTGCGAAATTAGTGATGATATATGGTACTTTTGTGATCCAGATGTGTATTAAAGTGAGGTTTTACTGTACTGTTTAGATTGTTCGGACGGACATAGTTATGGATGTTGGGGAAAGTTTGAATCCAGCCATCGACATTGGGCAAATCGAAGGGGGTTTCATCATGGGGACGGGTTTATTCACTATGGAGGATGTAAAGTTTTCTGTGGATGGGCAGATACTTGCCGCAGGTCCGGGGACTTACAAAATACCGAACGTTTCCAACACACCCCAGGAATTTAACGTCTCTCTTCTCCGTGGTGCGCCAAACCCAAGAGCCGTCTACTCGTCTAAGGTACGTGGAGTCACAGAAGCAGTAATTGTTAGATTTTGTGTGTAAAATAGCGCCATCTGTCTTGAGGAAAAAATGTATATTAAACTGGTGTTTGTAAATTCCAGGCCATTGGGGAACCACCGCTTCTTCTTGGAACTTCCGTGTTCTTTGCAATCCGGGAAGCAATCAAGGCAGCCAGGAAGCAAATTAATCTTAGCCCGGAATTCCCGCTGGACGCACCGGCAACGTACGAACGAATTCGTCGGGCTTGCTCTTCTTCGAACTGAATGAGCGGCTACGCCGGATGCGAGGAAGTGCTGTGATGAAGGGAATTAAATTGTGTCAGTTTTTTGTATTGAAAACGCGTGGTTTGAAACGTTTAAACTGTGAAAAGCATAATTCATTGAATTAGTTTGAATTAGTTACATCTGAATTAATTTTAAGTTACATGCTATGTATTAATTGTAATTGAAAGTTATATAGAGATTATTATATGATGACTTTGTGACATGTGAATCTTGCCATATGTTGTATTCCTCATTTGTAAAATTGTGGTTGGACTATTAAATGCTGAAACAAAGGGTGTTAATAAATGTTGGTGGCAGCAAAATGAAAATATGACTATAAAAGCTTATTATTAGTTTGCATATCTGCAATATCTGCGTAGTTTGGAGCTCATCCTATGTCTGGGCGTGCATGGAGGAAGACAGATCATGCGCTGCGGTCTCTAAGTATAAAATTACGACCCATGCGGCTAACTTCACGGCGTCTTCATTATGAATTACGCTATGAATTATTATGAAGTTAGTATTATGACTTACAAAACTTTATATAAAACTGTTCAGGTTGATACTTGATACATGTGTAAACTATTGCTAAAAATTATGGCGCTGGAATTGCTGAACTTGATTTACGATAGGGGTGCCGAAAATATAAGCATATTATTACAGTATTGTCAGGTTTGGTAGTAGCTTTAAAAGCGCGGGAACGGCACCTCACGGTGGCGATGAATCGTAGTAGTTTAGTGGCGGAATCGGAAGTAAATCTGATTCCGGGTGGATGTTCTAAAGCATGTTAGCATTTGTAGGAATGTTGAACTTCTTTTGGCTTTATATCCATGTAAAAGTCTCCCTGAGTCCTGTGAGAGTAACGGTATTATTAAGTTATTACGCTGTTCTCGGGAGTCTGGAGGAGATATATTAAAGGTAATTACGAGTAATTTAAGTATTATGGTTACCCGGGTTGACAGTATTCTCCAACGGTGGATAAAGTTCGAAAGGCACACAAGCCTGTTTCATAAGCCAAGTAGCCAAAACATCGGCGGGCTTGGATATAAGGTTTGGTTCGCAACATTGATTCCAGGTAGTAGATCCAGGCTGTTCCGTGACTGCAGGAACCTGGAAGTTGGAAGTATACAATTGTTTAGTTGAACAATAGATATTTTGATGAATTAGTTTAAAGTCACAAAGGTTATTTAAAAATACAGAGGAGTATGTAATATGTATTACCCATGAGAGCCGATGAAAGTTTTTCAAGAAAGGAAGGGGTCCTGAAATATTTTTCAATGCAGCCAGGCTGTGGAGGAAAACCACTGTTGGGAAAAAAGTTTGCATGTCCAAGGGATTTGATTGAGCCTGATTGTCCCATGTCCGTATGGATGAAATCCACAAAGTCAGCGTCTCGGTCGCAAACATGTCTTCCAATCCGACCTGTCTGGAATAAAGGGCCGGCGGGGTCAAGGGCTGTACAAGGGTTTTAAGGAAATACATACGATTATTTCCAATTAGGGTACCAACTACACTAACACAGGAAGAAACTAAATTGAGTAAAAGTAATTAAAGTTGTCGTACCTGTTAGGCGAGCTATCTTTGTAAACCAAGTTTGATAAACGTTTTCTCCGGCGTAGCCTGACACATGGGCACCCAAACTCCAGCCTACAATATGCACTTTCCCGAGTGAAGTGAAACGGTTCTGGTATAGGAAACTAATGAATTCGCCGACTCGTCGACCAACGATTTTAGTATTGTCTACGGCAGTTTTGTAATTGGCTAGACCTGTGACGGGGTCTAGACTGTCAGCATCCATGGATAGCGCGCCCCAGTCAACGACGATTATATTGTACTTGTAGCCGTTGGCGATGTAGGCTGGAATTGAAGAAGAGTTGAATATATATTTAGCGTTTCTTACGAAAACTGAATGTCAGTGAAGTGAAAATAAATAGATTTCTAATAAAAGTAGCTTATGAAGTCTTACCATCTTTGATTACTTGAGGAAAGGTGCAATTTCCGTTATGTCCAAAGCCATGGATAAAAAACTTGACTGGGAAATCTTTCTTGTACCTTGACGAAATGAGAGAGTTGCGGTCATCGTAAATGATTTCATCCGGGTCAAATCGTGTCCTAGTAGAAGCAGTTAAAAATGATGCTATTAAAGATACAAAGTCTGTGCATAAGAGGTATTACATACGCATAACGAAAAGCAAGAACCGGAAATGAGTTGTGTTTAGTATACTTACACAAAGTCGTTGTAAAGATAAAATCTGACTAAATTAGCTTTTGCTGCAGGAGGTAGAAGTCTTGAATTCTCGGCAAATTCTGGAGCTATGACGTTAGCTGGGTTTGTATCCAGTTCTGTATAATTATAAAGCGCTTTTAAGTAATTATGTTAGGCCTAATGAAGGAGATGTGGGCAAAATGAGATGAGGAAGTTAATTAATTAAGTTTAAGAAAATAAAATTAGTGGAATTGTGTACTTACCATCCTCCAAACCCTCCCAACTGTCTATATTTGCTATCCAGTTAATTGGCTTTTTAATTGTAATTCCGGTTGTAAATCCTAATAAAATCAATGTCACGACTGTAAAAACTAGAGGGGATGAGCGCATTTGGGTCATTTTAAAAAATGGAGCGTTCTTTACTCGAAATGTACAAGTCAGGGGGTAAAATATGTTAAGAACGGTTGCTTCCTGTAATGTCGAAAAGGAAAAATTCATTAGTAAGACGACAGAGACCGTTCTGGATGGGATCACCAAAGAAACTAAAACATTCCTGGAGTGGAGCAATTTAAGTCTCATCTGAAACATACGGAAGGATGCTGGATAAAGGAGTATATAGTTTTAAAACGTGTGGAAGAACGCTCATAAAGTTGAACTTGAAAGTTAGAGAAAAGTGTACCCTTGAATACTTTGCTTATCTATGAAATGGCCCCAGGTTTTAAAAAGTCAAGAGATTATTATGACTTATCAATCCTCCTCCTCTCTCCCTATTATATTTGAGTACGGTTGATTTTCCAGGAAATTATGCTCAGGCATGGCTTCCGCAGTACATGTTTGTAATGTTGTGTACATGAGGGTGATGGGGGAACTTTTGGAATCAAGTTACCTAGAGGAAAGGTGCGTACATGTAGTTTAAAAGGTCGACCGACTAAAATTATGGATTTGGGTTAACATTATTTACTCGTGTCATTTCATCTCCAGTCTAGAAACATCTATCTTTGTCAATGTCAAGGTGGGTAAGCGGTTGGAATTTGGAATCAGGGAATCCTCAACAGGTGTACGCGACACCTGGCTACCAAGTTAGGCGCGTGGCTTTTAAATTAAACTGTGAATTTTGACAGAAGGATGCAATGACAGTGAATTAAAAAAGAGCGAGCATTGTGCATTTATTGGATTCAATTCGTATTAATATTTCCAATCAAAACTCGTGTAGGCTTTATTGTAAGCTAGAGCTCTAGCAGGGGGATTTCTGTTGCAATTAACATCCGTAATTGGACTGCAGTTCCAGTGGCTTTAGGTTAAGATAGTACTCTCCGGTTAGGCTGGAAGAAAACATGAATTATGAAGGTCATTAAGATTCCTAACATTACGATATATGTCTAGGCTTGCAAAAATACGAAGCTTGAATAGAGGGGCGGATAAAAAAGAAACAGGAAATACCCCGGTTCGCAAAATTCTCCAAATTTGGTCTTGGAATTCAAGAAGCAAAGTCCAGCTTGGTAGCGCAAATATCCGCCACAGCTTTTAGCTTGGAGGTACTTTTCTTTCTGGAGGAATGATTCCATGTAATAATTCCATGCTGTGTTGTGGCTGCATGAACCTGTGAAGATTATCAAAAAGTAATTAATTTGATTTTGAAAGACCAAGAATGATAAAAAAGTGGTAGTTTGTAGACAACAGTTATAGCGTAGGTACTGATAGAATTTAGATTTGCATAGATTTAATTAAGGATAATTATGTACCTCCAAGAATGCCGGGTAAGGCATCTAGAAAATTCATTTTGAGGAGTGAGCCGAGGCATCCGGGTTGTGGAGGGTAGCCACCATTGACGTAGAAATTGGCATGGCCTAGGGATAGTGTCGTGCCGGACTGTCCACTGTCTGTATGTATAAAGTCAACGAAATCAGCATCTTCTTTGGAAAGATGGCGGCCAATTTTCCCGTTTCTAAACAAAGGTCCCGCTGGATCTAAGCCTGGAGAAAATAACGTGATAGAAAAATTTAAATGTCCCACGGCTCTATTCTGCATATTTCGGAGGCTTTCGTAATGAGTTTTGAGGTGTTTACCTGTAATTCTTCCAACCTTGGCCATCCATTTTTTGTACACGGCTGCTCCCGCATATCCGGCCACGTGAGCTCCTAAACTGAAGCCAACAATGTGGACTTGACTTAATTTGGTGTACTGATATTGAAAGAGTGTGTTGATTAAATCTCCTAGCCGCTGGCCAACTATTGGAACGTTTTCCACGGCTTGACGGTAGTTGCCGAGTGCAAGGCTGGCGTCATTCATTGAAAAATTCATGGATAGCGCACCCCAGTCCACGATTATGATGTTGTAGTTGTAACCGTTGAGAATGTATGCTGGAATTAGAACAAGAGTGATTACCAATTTAGAATTATAATTTACTCAGGGAGCTCCGAAAATCTCAATACTATAGATGAAAATGTTTTAATATACTCATGCCTACCATTTTTTACGACCTGAGGGTAGGTGCAATTTCCGGCCATTGTGAATCCGTGAATGAAAATCTTTACGGGAAGACGAGGGTTGAAACGGGATGAGACTAAAGAATCCCCACTGCTGAACTTTAGCTCGTCTGGTTTGAATCTAGTCCTTGGGTATTAGAATGAAGATGTTGTCAAATACGGATTGTCAAAAAACATGGACTGAAATTTTTAAAAGATATACACGAACTCGCCTTGCTTCTGGAGGATACAGATAAAATTTGACTAAATCAGCTTTGGATTGACCTGGTGGGGTTGAGATTTGAGTTGCAAGTACTGGATGAGTGAAGAGATCTAGAAATATAATTAATATGAGAATGAATAAACTAATGTAATGAATAGATTAGGTATTTTTTTTTCAATTGCAAATAAAATATAACTCACAATCTTCCACGTCTGACCAGTTGGTCCAATCTTCCAGTATTGGAGCTTGAGCAGTGGACGCAGTTCGCCAAATAATCACCATCACCAAGACGAAAACTAAAACTGTGTAGAAACCCATGACGAAATTAATTATAATTCAGCGGACTTTCAAGATGAATTACTTGAGACAACTGCATGCATTTAACAGAATTCTTACCAATTTATAAGCTCCATTAGCTAACGAAGAATCTCAATATCAAAAGGCGCATGAAAAGCTGCTTCGCAAGGGCCTTGATATTTTAGTAGCATGTCGTTTGAAGATAACAGGTCAGGGATAAACCGGAAGAAAGATATTTCGTTCCTGGCTAAAGTCATAGAAGCCTTGAACTTTGAATTCACAAGATGATGCTGTACAAAATATTAGATTTGGGGAATGCTGGGGAGACTGATAACGATTTTCTTTGTTTACAAGATGAACCAAAGGGAAAAGTTCGGTCAAGGGAATTTCCAGTATGTTTAGTAAACGTCAAATGTAAACCCTTCTTCCCCTGCACTGCATGCATGTACATGTAGAGGCAGCCGTCGTCGCAAACACGCACAGGCCTAATAATGAATAACAGCATTTTCCAGAGAGCTCTAGGACTCTGAGGAGTAAGGTGAAGAGATTGATTAAATTCCGTTCACGAAATTTAATAACGTTAATTATGTGATTCTAAGATGGTACTAACAAAAGAATATTTGAATCTTATACATAAGGTTTTTAATTGTATTTCATCCCTAGGCGATGCGTGCATAGATGACTTGAAGATAGAGTCCATATGGGTAACATAGCCTACTGTCAATTACAGAATCCTTACTAAATAACATAAATATAAAAAGATTGTCTACATAAGCCATGTAGCTAATCCTCTAGGAATATTTCGAATTCCTAATCTATGGCGTTTACGACGAATACATATTTCGTTTTGACATTTGACGCAGGTAATGCCGCATTACTAATGCGAGATTTTGTCCGGCTTATTTGTTCTCCCTGTGGATAAACTCTCTTTGGAGTCTTGTTTGGTTTGAAATGTTTGGTAATCCGAGATTTTGAAGACGTGATCGTCAATCTCTTCTTAATCCACTTCGCTTTTGTCCGTGTAGGATTGTACCTAATTAAGCACAGATATTTGTAAACCTATTAGAATTCACCAATAAAATGTAAATTAAAATGTGTAGTTGGACTTACCAGCTCGTCAATCTTGCGATACTGCCACTTAAAATTGGTGGGATAAAAGATAGGGCGGAGATCATATCTGTTGTCATCAGGACTGTAGGACTCCATGTGGCAGGACGGTGTGAGAGTTGTCATTTTGTGTCTGCGCAAACATTAAGGATTGCGAGGTGAATCTACGCGATTTCATGTTATAGAATCTGAGCATTCAAATCAAAGTCCCAAACCGGCTTCAAATGAAAGTAACCGACACGTAGAATTGGCAGAAAAATTTAATCCACTTTAAGCTACAAAATTGTAATCTGGGGGCTAATAATCTTCATTTGACTCTTAAAAACGTAGGGGTAGTGCTACTTGCTCCCCATGTTTTACTTCCCTGTCTTACCCGAGTAAAGGGAACTATGATCTCTACTTGACTGGTCTCTTACTCAATCCACCGTGTTTCCCTGTAGTCAGAGGTCTTGCCTAACTAGCTCAACAAACGTATATATTTATACATCAGATGTACCTGTTAACAGCGTATGAAGTGTAGAAATGTTTGACTTTTTGTGCCGTTACTTGAGGCTCATGCTTGTCTTTCCATAAATGGAGGAGACGTGCAACCATGGAAAACGGTCCGCATGCAAGGGGTTTTCGTAATTTTCCAAACTGTGCGAGCTCCTCGTAAGTCATACCCATGTCAGCTTCGTCCGTTTGCTTGGACTCCAGCGGCTGCAACTCAGCTGTAGGTGGTGCTTCTACAATTTCTTCCACGGCTTCCAAATCAAATCTGAAAAAAATTGCATAAGTTTCAAGCTATCCACGCATGAATGACGCAACCGCAGAAACAAACAGAAGAATGTTGCTCGGTCCGATTCCCGAAATGATTATTACTTTTTGCCAGCGTAAATGATAAAACTTTTCAAATCGGTCTTGGAGATACCGCCGATAGGATTAAGGTCTGCAGCAGAACAGTCGTATTTGGTAAAATAGCCTCGAATCGCTTCATCCACGTTGGATGTGCCCAATACCAGCATAAAACTGTAACAAGTAACAAAATAGGAAAGCATTTAATAGATTCTGATTCTCTGAATTGAATTCTGCGAATAAGAGTATCTGAGAAAATCACCGACCCTTCTTTCTTTTTTGACCATAGTACGAGCTGAGCAAATAAGTATGCGTAAACCATTCTGCTTCTGGCCTGAACATTTTGCAACGCCAAATTTTCGGTTCTTGTGCCTGAGAACGACGGTCGAGATCCTCCCAGGGCTGTCGCTGCGGTTTCAAGAAACGAGTCTGTCACGGAAGTTATATCGATCACGTAATGGGAGCTAGAATGTAGAAGAGACAGAATAGAATAGTCGTGTCATAATACACAACCCTTAATACGCCCTTGTTAGTGCGAAACAGAAAGTTTTAATTATGAGCACCTGCCAATCGCCTCAGCCAATCTCTCGGCACGACGTTTTGTCTCTTGTGATGAGTTTTTGCTACCCATGTAGCAAGTCGCCAGAATTTGCCCACATAAAGTTTTAGGACAATCAGGCACGTAGTTTTGATTTTTAAGTATCTAAACAAGCAAAATTTTGTTAGGACTGTGATTAGTTTTTGTAGCTACAACTGTGTCCTGTCCATCGACTTACTCGTCGGATATCATCCAAAACTCTTGGATCACGGGTTGCTTTTACATAACTGCATACAAGACTACACATGGAATAAACGATGATGGCCACACTCGATGAATCAACTCCTCCGCTAAGTGGCAGGAAAAATCCAGATGCACCGCTTCGGCGCAAATAGTCCCACATCCAAAGCGCCGGGCCTCGTGCTATTTCCTCTTCGGGACAAAGCAGCTCCACGTTAGTTAAGGGTAAAGAAGGGGGCATCGCACATTCCGGATTTGTTAGATTCCAGTCAACGGCTACTTGTGTATAAGAGTTGACTCTTGCAGCTTCATTGCTACGACTTCGGAAAGATGTTTTGTATGCCCTTATTTCCTCCAAATTTATTACAGCTGTGAGTACTTCCTGTAATGTAAGTAAACGTGAACAACATCCTATAATTTTGAAGTGCTTGTAGAATATAATGTTTACAGCCAGCTTACGACATCATTTAGGGAATACTGCTCCCCAATCTTAAGGATATTTCCATTCATAGCAATCGTAGACATGCCATTCAAATAAACTCGTTCGCCGTCGCATCCCCTCAAGTTTGAAAACACGTACGCTGTCCCAGTTTTCGACGATGCTGTCTTGATGAGCTCTATTGCATATGAGGATTTCCTTATTTCTGTATGAGATCCAGAACCATTTACAATAATTTCTGCTCCCGCTAAACTTTGTTCCACATGTGGACTCCCTGGTGCCCATAACTCTTCACATATTTCGAACCCCACACATGTGTCATTCAAGGCCAGCAGTGCATCCCCGAATGGAACAGTTTTCTGTCCTCCAATCTTTGTGATAATTGGAGGCAACCTATGGGCTTCTATTGTCCTTTTCTAAAATATAATCACACAAATGAGTATCTTCCGTGAGGACATTTCACTAGCGTATCGTACAGATATGTGTCAACCAAGGTTCACTAATTAATCCAACCTTCGTCCACGGAGTGAACCATCTGGATTCCCGGTAGTTTCCATCATCGCAAAGAGTCATTTTTGGACGAATGAGTACTACTTCCCTAGAAAATAAACGCCAATCAAATAAGAGTCAAGGAGTTGAACACGGGGATAACCCTTTAGTTTCATTGCATTCACACCTACTTGTTCAGGAATATGACTCTGCAGTTATAGGTGACCCCATGATGCATAACTGGCATGCCCACATCGCATAGAATGTTTCTACACTCTTCGGAAATGATCAACTCAGCCAAAACTTCCCAGCTATGATTGATCGTATCAGGCTCGAAAAAGTGATCTTCACAATTATATCCGCAGATTTCTAATTCAGGGCCACATCGAAACCTGGACTTTTGCTCCTTAGCTATAGAAATGCTTTCTAAAATCCGTTTACAATTCCCGTCAAAATCCAAGGCAAACTGATTAAGGCAAACAGCCGAGATGGTTGCTAATTCTGCCATATTTCTCTCGTTGGTTGGCAATCTGAAAAGATGCAAGTGATTAGCTTCGCAGTGCACACTTAGGACTCAATCAAAACATGCTAAGAAAAGACTTGACAAACGACTAAACTTACCACGATCTTTTGCAACTGGCGCGCAAGTTTAGAACATACTCCAGGAACTACAATTTATATAAGATTGTATTGATTCTCTTGATTCTCCGACTCTTTCTTCTACAACGAACAATTTTATACGCATCGATAAGAGGAAAACCAGGCATAGAAAGCGTGGACACTAGGAAAAATAGCAGAATCCTTGTCACGGCTAGTTTTCTCTTCGAATTCAAGGAAACTCGGAAACAAATCAATCGATTTCAGTGTCTACGCACTGTTTGTTCTACACGGCAGGGCTGGACATATAGTTGATAGTAGTAGAGCTCTGCAAACAATATTGATCAAACATATCAGAAGGAACTATCTGTAAAAATGTTGTTTGTAAGGCGTAGAAGGAACTAGTTTCGAGTCTGAATTAGTGCTTTTAATTACCTGGCACTAATGATAATAAATGGGCTGCTCAACTTCCAGGGGTGTTATCGTCTTTAACTTGTCCTCGCTCACATCAGCTTCTTACAATGAGCAGAAATAAATCTCCCTTTATTCCAATCGCAAGTTTTTTCTAAAATGAAGAATCCTTCGGCAGGTAACATCAACGGCTCTCCACATGAATAATTAGTTAGATTACAAACACAATAAAACTGTGTATATAAATATCTTTAGATATACTTGTGAGTGTCTAGCATGACTACTAATCCGCAATTTGGAAATTTTTCTTTAGCACGTGCTCAAGGAAAGTTCATGTAGAATTGTTATAAAACATTTTTTACAATTGCAGACCTGCTACTTGCACAATTTCGGTTTCACGAACAGTAACCACAGGACAGAAATGGCCACTTAGCTACAAACGACAAGATATCCATGCCATGGCACGGTTTTTGCAAAAATGTGAAAAATTCGCGAAAAAGGACTTGTTTTTTAACGACGTCTAGATGCGTACACGTGACACTGTTTAGATTAGACTCTTCAAATCATACTGGATACCGTACCTTATATATATGTGTACATATGGAATATTCGTAATGCCCGCCTCAGAGAAAAGGAGGTATAGAAACATTTTTTCTTTGTCAGTGAGGGTAAATGCGTGGAAGTTGGAATTGCGGGTTTCTCTAACAGCTTTCTTCTCCTATTATGGCTATAATTAAACTGTGCATGTAGGATATGTAATAACGGCATTAACAGAGCGAGGGAATAATTTTAATTCTGAAATATATGTATTTATTGGATTCAATTTGTTTTGATGTTCGCAATCACAATTTTTGTAGGCTTTTTGGTAAGTAGTACGAAAATATTTATTTTGACAAAGCAAAGAATAAAAACTGCAAAATTCTCTAACGATGTCGATGCCTTCATTTTTTCAGTTCAGTTTTTTCAGTTCTTTACGAGAATGATTCAAAATGCTTGATTAAGTAAGTTAAGTAGCTTAAATACTGCATACGTATTCAGACTAAAGGGTCAAAATTCCATTGTACCCTTAACAAAAAATCACGGTTTTCAGCATCCTTTCTGGAGAAAGAATAACAACTCGCTTCATTTTCACTTCTATAGCTTCGCTCAGAAGCGTCGCAGGATTAAGCAACTTCTTCCATCGGATAAACAAGCTCTTCGAAGGTCTGAGTTTCAGATAAGTACCACACATTGTGAGCACAGTCTACTATCAATTTATAGCAAGCGCCGATTAACGGAACACATAATACAGAGTAACAGTTTGATGGCCTTAATTTAACTTTCTAGTCTAATACTGCCAATTAGCTGGATTGCCGCATGATAGGAAAGGCCTGGGTAGCTTATAAGGCAATATTTTCTTTGTATTTATCATCTCGGAAACGTTCATCGAGGTAGACAATGGGATGTAACATAATAAAGGAGGCTGTTCCAGACTCTGGAACAGCGAACAGCCTGGAACTCTGGAATCCAGAGTTCCAGGCTCGAGAGCAAAATGAGGGAACCTGTTCTTTCTTGCTCTCTCTAGGCACATCACTTTGGTAAGATAGAATTTTTTTCTTCAGAACATTATCTTTGTGTGTATAGAATTCTCTCAAGGCAAACTCCTGAAAGCGTTGGACGAGGAAGCCTGAACACATGACTCGATGTAGGTAGGAAGAAGCTCTCAAATTATGTAAGAAACTTGTTGGACTTCAGCATACTGCCTTTATAAATGTGATACTCGCATAAGCACAAAAACTACACATTACGTATCATTTTGCAACTCGTTCCGTGCTCATTCTTTGGGATAAATATTACGGCAGTGCTCACTTATTCTATGCTTTATTCTGCTGGTTGAACAATAGATTTAAAGCCCTTGTGGAAGAAAGTTTCTTTAAGAGGTTCAAGGAAGGGAGCTATGCCAGGCTAAAAGTATAAAGCCCTATCAATCAATCTGCTTTCTGTGATCTGGAAGCGGATCCAACTCGTTCTAGTCGGGATTTCTTGCTTGTCGTCTATAATCGTAAGTACAATGGCATTTAATCTTAGTCTTGGTTCTAATAATGCATAATGTCCGAATCAGAAGTATAGCTTGAAGCAGAGGAAGAAATACGCAACGTTAGACATTTGAAGGGTAGGTTGCTTACAGTCAGTTATCCAAGGATTTAAGATTAATTAAAGACTATTAAATTGAATTTTCATCACCGATAAATTCTCAGACCTTTCGCTCATTCATTGCTGGTAAATATAAAAATGATCCAGCAACTTTTAGAGCGTAGAGAACGTTTGAGATGTTTTGTTTTAGAAACCCTTGCACAAAATCTATCCAGAGATTTTGAATCTTTTAAGCATGCATCTGCACTTGAAGCCTTTAAGTGCGTAGTGTAGCTCTTAAGCTTTAAAAGTAAAATCCCTCAATCCATTAGGGCGGGTGATGAGCTAACACAGTACTGTCTCTGGACGTACTCTCTACTAGCCTAGTAATAATAGTAATTATTCCATCAATCTAATCCGCCCTGCTTAAGTTATCCAACTAAATGTAAACGTAAATATCGCTTGTTTTCTGCCGTAATCTCTTCATAAAGATAAGCGTGCATTTGGGTTGACATACTGATAGACTTGCACTCGTGATATGTAAGAATGTCTTACTTGAAGGTTAACTAACGCGAACGGAAGTAATATTCTCAGCAGATTTCGCTTTGTTAAAGAGTTTAGTCTGTTAGTTGTGAAATTTGTAGTTGATTATCTGTAAAAATGTTCATAACGTAATTTAAAATTATCTAGCATTCAAGTGATAAGATTTAATTCTCTGTAGGGAATTTTTCGAATCCGGTTTCGGACAGTATTTGCAAACTGATAATTTAATCTTGATATTGGACTTACAGGAAGCCAGGCATGACGTCTTTAGAGAAGTTTGTTTTCGTTGACGATTCCAGGGGGGATAAAATTTGGAATTTAAATGAAAGGCGTCTCACTTTAGCGTACGAGGGGTTGACAGATGTACCCAGAAATCTTATAGAGGATCACGGACGATATGCTGAAATCCTGGATTTGTCAAACAACAAGCTGGCGTAAGTATCCTGTGGGGACAGAACAAATTGGATAAAATTTAAGCAAAACGGAAGGTCTTAAAATGTCTCTTTTGGTTGGCAACAGAGAATAACTTTGAATACTTATTTCAGACATACGGATTTTTTGCACCACTTTGATGGTCTGACGACGCTGATTCTGGATCACAATTATATCTCAGATGACATTGTTTTTCCGTATTTGCCCTCCGTGACGACGTTGTGGTTGAACCACAATCTTGTAGATCGCCTCCATCCGTTCTTGCCAAATCTGAATAAATCCTTTCCAAATTTACGCATATTAAGTTTAATGGGAAACACTGGTGCTCCTAGTTATCTCAATGGCGGCACTTACTATGAGTTTCTGCAATACAGGTGAACCATTATAACAATTATATATCCAAGACACAATGGAGAAAGTTGATGAATGGCTTTCTCTTAATCCTCCGTCTTGGTGTGCTGGATTAACTTTCTAAGTCTTGTATTTTAGGCTCTTTGTGATATCCTGGCTTCCAAATCTGATGTATCTTGACGACCGTCCAGTAACAGCTGATCAAAAGGAAGAAGCAAATAGGCTTTACGGTAGACCTTTCTACCAGACAATGATGACGCCATTTCCCATCTATTTTCAACAAATCCAACAGAAACTTAAATGTATTATCAACTATTGCTGGTTATCATCAGATTCTCATGACGCAAATTCTACAAGGAATAGGATAGTTTAAAATCCCAGAAATAGGTGTACGTCAATTCCTCCGATGACTTGAATATTCACTCATAACGATTACTGGAGCTGCAATGCAAGATATTATTATTTGATTACGTTTTTATTGGGTGAAAAACCTTAAGATGTATTAAAATTCACAGTAGATCACTAAACGATTTGAAACATTAATTTCATGGGTTTTTTACAGTTTTAATTTATCACAACATTTATAGCGGACTAAACAATCGACCCATGACGTTGCCGCCGCTACTGTGCAACAGTAGAGTAACTTGCATAAAAAATCTAATTATTAATGATTCAGCGAAAATATGGCGGTATTCGTGGTACAAAGTGTCGGGTCGATTGCATAATCTTTTGTAATCGGAAATTCCGACATGTGAAAATCTCAGAAATCTTGACTACACCGATTGGTAGGTTTACAGTTAAAACTTGCTACTTTTAATGTAATGTTAAGTTTGCAATCTGCCATAATATTCCTACCACGCCGTAACTTACGAACTAGGCACAAACGCGTTAATTGGTGATTGTGTCTATTGATTTCAAGATTATTGTCGTCTTTGTTGCTTTCACGATAACCTCTCAAGATAAATCAAAAGATAGTGGAACAAAATAAGCGAGGTTACCTGCTCCGAAGCGTTGGGTGCATAAACATTGCAAGTCTTTAAGCTTAAAATTTGTTTAATTATTGGTATCCACATCAGCGTCGTGAAGGGGAGAATGATGATGGAATGGCTGAGTTACAGAACGCGGACAGCAAATATTCACTTATTGCGATTCGAGGGTAAATGTAACATATATAGTGTATATATTCAGTCGCAAGACTTATAGTAGTAGCAATCACGGGGAGATGGGTAATCCGGTAATCGTGAAGTAACTCTTACAAAACCATTTCTAACCGCTCCAGAACGTGTACCAGGATCCGTAAAACTCTTCAAAAAATTTGCCGGCACAATAATCCTGAAGTTACAAAGTACCTGACTACCACTTGGCTCTCGTACAAAAGCAATAAATAGTAACATTTTCTCGCTTATCTCTAATACACTGACTTATGTCATGATGAGCTCACGAGATTATTATCTGGCTGCGAGACTATCGTCTACTATAGCTGGAGGATTCAGGGAATTGAATTCAAGTCTTTGTCGAAGACACTTAAGCGTATCGATTGCTGCATTCACTACAGCCTTGTCCACAATCCCACTAAACATCGATGGCATATTGAGGTCGATATCCAAAAGCCAACGAAACTCTGAACGACTGAGATCTCCAACGGCATCCTGAATCGACCATCCACTCAGTCCATTAAATCCCCTAGTTCCGAAAAATAAATTAGCATAATGATTTCACAGTTGCAATACAACATAAAAGAGGCATCAATGTAAAGACATGTACCTTGTTAATTTTGGTAAGTTCGCAGGTTTTGCACTGTGTTTCACAGAGATTGCCGCTATTACTATTGATTCCCTTGTATTTGTACTCATGTGACGTAAAGTTACAAAATCTCTAGGCGAAACCGGGCCACCTCCTCGACTTATCTGATAACTTACGTCAGTGGACGCATCTATTCGCTGTGAACAAAGACCATAAAGAAATCAAGCGCCATTCACTCGGTTCATACGCAAGTTCAAGAATGTAATTTACACAAAATTAGAAGGGAACATTATTCCTACCTGCAGGATTTCACAATGTTTGACATTAGGGTTCCATGCAGGCATGGATTCAAAATTGTTGAATAGTTCATCGGCTATCACTTTTGACGCCACAGGTAGCGATCCCTAAAAATTTTAAAGAGGTTTTACTCACAAGACACGCAGAATGAGTGCTCAGTGCACAGCAAATGAATAAACTCATTGGTATCATATATTCACTCACGGTTATTAAAAATATTTTCCGACTAGATTTGCAATGGTACACAGAGAAGCCATCAGAACCTTTGTCAGCGGTCCAACATGTAGAATCAATCCGCCGAACTAGATCTTCTACCATCTGTGGAGCTTGCTGAATCCAAACTCTTGTCTATAAAAATCATAATTCCGGTTATATTAAAATCTGGTACTAACTTCTGTGCTGTATTGATGATAACTGAAATTAGTTATCAGTTTCCACTTACTTCAGGAGTATCCACACGTTGCCTCGATATTTTTCGTTCCATTGTCTCTGGATCCAAATTATCGTTTTCTTCATCGGAGTGAATGGGTGATTCGAGTGGTGAATAGAAGTTAGCAATAGATTCTGGATAGCTCAGATTCCCAGGCGTACTTCTTGCGATCTGAGAGACAGAATGTCCTAACCAAGGGATTACACCTCTGCCACCACCTACTTGCTGATGCCCTGAGAATTAAGAAAGTAACATCTTTTGATATTCAGCCATACCCAAACATTATACGCCTTCCTCTATCAATTTGAACTTATTTACATACAAGTACAAGGATATAAATATAAAGATTACTCCATCCTAATAGGGGAGATTCAGCGATATTCTAAATAACTTAAAAAAACTCATGCATAATTCAAGCAACTAAAAGAGAAAAGAAAGAATCGAGAATTAATCGGTTTCAAGCACCTAACCTAGGTATACCACAGCCAGCATTATGACGGTTTTAAAATTTCCCGTTTGCAAGAGGAAAGAATACAGATGCTATTTGTTTGCAACAAGTATACTCTGCATAGAGACATTTGAGCAAAATAGCAAACAATTCTCTCAATAACGATATTAATGTATGTTGTAAAATTTGTTAGTTGTTATTTTCAACTGCGTTTGATTGAATGCAGACAAAAACGATTGAAATTTCTTACTCGCAAAATACATTGCTGATTGTCGCTCCTGTGGTACGACTCGAAAATCCAGGAACCATGCTTCAGACCATGACAAGATGAAATTGCTAAGTACTAGCATGACTGTGTAAGTAGCATTTGCATACAGCTGCCACTTCATAAATAGGAATAAAAATATTAACCTCGGAAATGAAAAAGTGATTCTCGATTTTAGGTTTCCAAGGTACTGTAATAGTGAGACTTACACTGAAAAGGAAAACCTTGGCCAATAGGAACGCACATGAGGCAGTGGTGGTGAGCTACAACATAATAATACAGCTAGCTACAACAAACAAAATCGTGCCATATGTATCCCTAGTACCCACATGGACATGCCGTTAAGTGAAATTTAACTATATATTCAGGATCTACTAAAACTTACTGCTACGGGAAGAACGGTGTCGCAGCGGAGTATTGCATAAAAAAGGATCAGCACGGTAAAGCGACATAGCGCACACATCTGGATAAGTGAAAACAACAAAAAACATAACAAATGATGTTTCCGAAAACTACATTTACATCAAACACAATCTAGTCACCTTCCCGACCAAACGGTATATATCAGGAAAAATGATTTTTATGAGATTTTAATAAACCTAAATTTCACTTACCACAGTGTCGAAAATGCTAGAGTAAAGGTTATAGTGCAGTACCTCGTCTTCAAGCGCATTAGTTATAGATTCATGGGGATCTTTCATCTGTAAATTCAAAAGATAGTTGTAAACCCTTCCCATGAAAGCTTTAGAAGTGGTCTCCTGATAGAGAATTGCAAGTATTGGGGATGAAATAGGTTAAATTCTTACCAAAATTACACAAAGAGTCCACAACAGTACTGTAAACAGGAAATCGAACGTGACCAGGAGACAGAAGAACCTACGAACTGGAGACAGAAATCGTCCATCTGGAGTACCCAAATAAACATCCTCTGATGGAGGAAATACATCGTATGGTTCCATATCGGAATAGCTGAGAGTTTATAGTTTAGAACCTGTAATCAACATAATTCGTGAAGTATTAGGACCAGATATTTGCATGTGATGTATATATATGTTCAAATTTTCCTTCAAACTTTTACTTACTACTTTTGCATCGTTGGGGTTACCCTGATTCACTTGTATCAGGGTTGAATCGCAACTACGTTGGGGTGACCTTTTCTACTCCGCTTGTTTCAAGTACAAATAATCACCGTTTCAATTCTCCCTTGCACACTAGGAATCCAAGTTCGTAGCATAAATTTGTTCAAAGACTTGGCAGTACTTTCTTTAACATTATCTGCAAGCTACACCAGACTACCAAATAGTGCAAGAGTTCTTGACCATCTGCAAGCAGACCTGTAATATAAGTATTCAAAAGTCATATTTAATCTGGTGTTTTGAGTTTTGAGGATACAAAATGGCTCAAGTTTGGTGTCAGCATAATAGGTCTTACCTATTGAACACCTATTTTCCGTGCCGTCTGCGTCACGTAGTTACGCAATATTTACATTTCCTTAAATTTATTTTCGTCTTAATTTTTGACTGCTCGGAACTCGCAAAGAGCAATCAAATATATAAATAGTAAACGAAACGAGAGATGGATACTAAAGACGTACACTTGAATTTATTTCAGACACTCAGTGCCTACACTTCACACGATTATAGTCAAAGTAAACCGAATGGTTAACTAAGGAATTTAAATATGTAATCGATGTCACCATCTTCCCTACAGTGCAAACATTAGTCAAGAAGAGTTAGTTCGACGGTGCACCTCCGTCGCAGCACACCGTTCCGCTAGAATACACTAAATACTTGATTTCAATGGCTAGCGACTGTTTAACATAGCAAAATTTGGTTTGATTAAAATTGCGCTAAAATGTTCGAACTTAATTAACATTATAACATTGTCTGAAACACAAAATCATTGATGAAGCAAATTCCAAACGCAGATGAATCACATTTGACGACCAGGTCAAAGTTCAAGCGCAATAAACTATATGCGAATCACTAGTCAAGAACACTTGCTCTATGGTACCTTAAAAAACTCTGTTTAGCATTTTACATTTTATAGTGCTGACATTAGATTTAGTTTACAACAGTTTTATCTTTTGTCAACAGATTCACGGACGTTCACTTTTTTTTCATGTGGCACCTTCGCGACTCTGGGTGGGCTCTTAACCATACCGTATGTACCTTCCATTTGTTCCAACTGAACTTTTGAATAGTCCGCTCAACAGACTATGAGGTGCGCCCGTAAACAAGTATGCAGCCGCATTTATATGAGATACAGCATTGGAAGCTTATGAAAGAGTTCCGTGGAATCAGAGAGATGATCCAGTACACTTTCTACGGGCGCAGCTTATGTTTCCACTTCCTGATTCAAAGTTGTGAGCTCATGTCTGCGAACGGCGTGCTCCCGCAAGTTTAGCATTACAGCATTACTTGCTCGTGTCGGCGTGTGAGAGTATCCTTACAAAGGTTTTCTTTTTAATTAATTAAAATTAAAAATAAATAAAATTTTAACGTGTTTCGTCGCGAAAAAATCTTCATTTAAGAGTTTTTTGAGCTGTAATGGTAGCAATCGGTAAGAAAGAAGACATGGCTAAAGTCGAAGAAAAGAAACCCGCAGATTTGTCTGAATCCGGAACCGATTCAGATTCTGATGGCTCTGATATTCCCGAATTGGAGGATAACACCGGTGCTCAAGCTGGATCCGGTGACAATAAGGACATGATTCCCGTAAGTTGATGTTTATTATTACTAACAAATTGTGCAATTTGATCTGAATTCCATTTCCTACATTTTACACAGTAAATTACTGTGTAAAAAAAATTTGGAAATTTCACTAACGCATAGAGGATGTGAAATTGGAAACGGTGTGGAGCGAGTAAAGTTTTGCCACAGCTCAGGAAATACCAATTAAATATAAATATACGAAGAAGAGATTATAATTTCCATGTTGTTCATTGTTTACATGATCATGATGATGAATCTGTATGTAATTGCAGGGACTGGGTGGGGACGATGCCGTAAGCAAGGTGAAGCAAAGCCGTGGGGAGAAAAAAGCCCGTAAGATTATGTCCAAACTGGGACTGAAACAGGTAAGGAATTTATGTCGCAATGATATGCTTTTGCATAAAAAATTGTGGCAGTCAGGTAATAATGTCTTTATGCCCTTCTTTGTTACAGATCACTGGAGTTAACCGTGTAACAATTAGGAAGTCAAAGAATATTTTGTTTGTCGTAACAAAACCTGACGTGTATAAGAATCCGGCATCTGATACCTACATTGTCTTTGGAGAAGCCAAGATCGAAGATTTGAGTCAACAGGCTCAAATGGCTGCTGCTGAGAAATTCAAGGTTAGTATCAAATTTCGGGAATTATCAGATTACACGGTGTTGGATTCATTGACGTGTAATTGTTGGAATAAATATTCATTGTTAACTTGTTTGCATAGGCTCCGGAAGTACCGTCGGTTGCCGAGACTCAGATGGCCAAGAACATGACTGCAACAATCCCTGAAGAGGAGGATGACGAAGAGGTGGATGCAACGGGTGTGGAAGAAAAGGATATAGAATTGGTTATGAGTCAGGCGCAGGTAACTCGAGCGAGGGCTATAAAGGCATTGAAGAAAACGGAGAACGACATCGTAAATGCTATTATGGATCTCACCATGTAGCATGACACGAGAAGGTTAGAGTAAATCCTATTTACGTTAACACGACTCCAAACTTATCCCCTCTTGCTGTATTCTATCTTCATAAGGTTGACATTTAAAAGTTGTGTATTGGATTGAGACAAATCTATCAACAGCCGTAATCACGTTTGTATTCCCTTAACCCGTTACAGTTCGGAAATAATGGTATTTAGTTTAATCACAGTCGATCAGAGTGAGCGAAGGAGACTTTTGTTGGGTTTACCTATCACCCAGCGTTTTATCCAGTTGTAACTGTTGGATGAATAGGGGCAGGTGAAGAAGAGTGACGGTACCATTGTTATTTCATACTGATTTTGTCTGTACTGATCTTCTTTTATGATAATAAACAGTACTTTAGAATTAGAAGCTTGTTGGAAAATGACTAAAAGGTTGTTGTTTATTGTTTGCCAAAATTTAGGAAATCGTAGGAAGGTTACTGCGGTTTAGCGATTGCACTACTGCTGGGTGCTAGCTGAACTTGTAAATATCTTTGCCGTAGTCTCGAGCAGAATACTACGGTCATGACAGGAAGTGCACATGCGCTTGGCTCCCCTGCTGCTCCTGTGAAGTTATCAGTTTTTGAGTATTTTGGCTATGAACATTAAAATTTTCAGCATAGTGAAACCATGATGAACTCACCTGTGTGCTCCATCGATGACTTTGCAACAGTCTTGGCAAAACTTCTTCAAGCAGATACTGCACTTTTGTTTCCGCCTGGTGAAGATTGAAAATTTTCTAGTACAGCTATGGCATTTACTGCTGTCTTGAGATGATGTTGGGACGTTAGCACCTGATTGTTGCTCAACATAGGCACTCACAAAAGCAGTTATGTTCTCCTTATCCCTGAAAATAGAAGCGGAATGGGTTAGCCGAGAGAATGCGTTACAGATAAGAATAATCCGCTTGAATTCTGGTTCTTTAAATCTTATTCGCAAACCTGCTTGTTGTTGAGATCAGCTGAGAAATTTTGGCATTTAAGGTCTTAATTTCTTCGTCCCTGGACTTTCTGTTTTCTTCCAAGGTTTCTGCTAGAAGGGCCTTTTCTTGTTCCAAGGTCTCAAGGAGTTCTTTAGTGTGCTTTACTTCTTCCATTAGAAGCTGTTCTTTGTTTTTCATTGTGGAATTTTGCTGCTTGAGCATTTCTAGTCTTTTAGGCACTTGCTGGATGATCAGTCTACTCAAACAATTAGGGTCTGGACTGGAGACGCCGCTGGAATCACGACCCTCGTCCACTTGATCATCAAAATCTTCTACCAATTGGGCAGTAGCTGAAGCGGATACTGTTCCTACTGCAGCAGGGGCTGTAGTGGTTAATATACTCTGGGGTTGCAATAAATTATCATCCGTTTCTACTATCAGGGCTTCTGAGAATGCTAATGGGATGGCTTCTATTGTTTCCGCTAACAGGTCTTCGTGTATCATTTCAACACTACCATTCAAAGCTTGGGAATTCCGAAGATTTGGAGCTGTGTCCTCGAATTGACTGTCGACTTCAGTATCATCTGCCGCAGTGTTACTCGTGTTATTCACACTTGCGTAAGCGGGATCCGTGGAGCTTTCTGTGTTAACCGTGGTTTCGTCATCTGCAAGTGAAGGAAGAGGAAGATCGGAGTTGTGGTTGTTACGACTAGATGAGGAAGGAATTGGTTTAAAAAAGATTAATGGACCGTACATTCAAAAGGTTCTGCAATCCCTTGGATCGGTAGATCATGTGAGCCGTAGTGGTTGTGGAGTTGTGCCAAACGGGAAGCGAGAGCAGAACTTTGCACGGTTGTAGCCATGAGTCGAGAGTAGAGGATTCTGCTAGCATCTTCAAGACGTCTTAAACGTGATGCCCGATTTGTATTCCCGAATGCTACATCTGCAGAGAAGTTGTAAATCATAGCAGGTGGTGAATTAGAATTCAACCTGTCGTCTTTACAGAGAGTCATTATGTGTAGGGAGCTAACTACTTACTACTTGAATAGAATCGAAGAAGTGTCTAATGATTTCTGAAGGTCATGATGATGAGGACGGAATTTGTACTAATAATTATAAAATCATACCTTGTGTTTCTTCTTCTGCAATAGGACTGTCTTCTGCTGCCGCTGTAACAGCTTCAATCTCGTCGACCAAGTCTGAAACGAGCTCCTCCAATGGAACAATTTCCATCTCGTAATCATTCTCTAATTCATTGGCCTCTGTTTCCTCCTCGTCGTCATCCAGTTCTTCCTCCTCTTCTTCTTCGCAATTCTGCATTGCAAGCTGGATCTCGGGCTCTTCGTCCTGCTCTGGATCTTCATTAGAAAAGGAGCAAGGTGAACCAGACACATCTGAAAATGCACCGCTTTCTTGAGATGAAGCTTGGCGGCGTCTTGCAAAGTCTGCACGCATCGTTTGACACAGGATTTCGGATTCACGATGCTTCTGCCGAACTTGGACCCATTGCTGGCGGGAGAAGGATAATTCTTCCTTGAGCTTTTCCAGTAGCTTTCGTTTTTCATGAAGCTCATATCTGGAGTTAAGGATCCATTTAAAATTAGAACTGAAGATAAAGCTAAGCAATGACAGCAATGATGTTGACTTACTTTAACACTGCTTCAGAATTGTGAAGCTTGTTGTGCTGTTGTTTCAGCTTTGCCACGAGATTCCAGGTCTTGTTCAACTCTGATGTCACTTGATAGAGTCTTCTCTCCTGCCTGTCAACCTGTTCGTGTAGAATGGATATCAGATTTTGTAACGGAAATCGAATCGAAGCCACTAGGAAGTGGAAGCTGGAAAGGAAGATTACCTTGGATTCCAGTTTGGTGTTAAGATTCTTTAATGAATCGATCTCCCTTTGAAGTGATTTCTTCTCCAAAATCAGATCCTTCAACTTTATAAATGTTTGACTAACGCTAAGGACTAATTGAGGACCATGCATCGTGGAAACTTGTTTGTAGCAGCTTTCTTCTCCTGTAAGTGTTGAAGTGAAATTCGGTTGAGGCTCGAGAAGAGTATACCATTTGACACTAGTCGTATGTTAGCCGATAAGTGCAACAAAAAGCAAACGCAAATTCTAACCTGGTATCTCTCCTGTGTGTTTATCAGTGTCTATTTGATCCATGATGGTGTCAAAATCAATGGAACCCCGTCTCGATGAACCGGACGCCGGACAGTCATTGTCTGTGGATGAGCTTCCTTCTTCTGGTTCTGGATTAGTCACAGGTGGGACAGGCGGCACAATTGGCATATTTTGCGATTCTCTGGAATTGGAGGAGGAAGCAAAACTTGACGAATTTTTTTCGGATTGAAATAAGGCAAAGGTTAAATTAGGAGCAGACACTACTGAGGTTGGAAACTGGAGACAGAAACATGAGTATTGATGATTTAGTCTACTCACCTGACAATATCACCGATGGCCCTAATGCGATCAAAGTCGATAGGAATTCCCTCCGTTTCGTTGAACAATGTATTGAGCAAATTCATTTGATACGAGAATACTTGGTTCCTCTCAGCGACAACTCGAAGCTCTTCTTTCAACTGTTTAACGTTTTTCTCATGATCATGTATCATTTTACTGTATTCCTCTACTCGGCTATTTAAGTCAATGTTCCTTAATTCGCTATCATTGAGCTCATCTATCCGTTTCTGGTTGTCTGCGTCAGATTTTTCTAGCTCTCTTGCCAACTGATTTATCTTTTCCTCGTAGTTGCTTTTAATAATGCTAAGATTTTCCGTATTACTTGACAAGGATCCTGTCAACTCTGCACATTTTTCCTCTGCTACCTTCATCCGAGTAGACAGGGATTCTCTGTACTGACGCTCTGCTCCTATCGCCTCCTCAAATAACTTGAGCTTTTCAATAAGATTCTTAACTTCTCTGCTTCTGATGTCCAACAGGTTTTGACGGATGGATGAAACTTCCTTCAAGGAACTTATCTGTGGAGCAAATAACATCTCAGGGTTTCTGCAATGAGGCACTGCAATTCTTTGTAAAACTTGACCACTTACCTGAGCTTCCAATCTAGTGCACTTCCTTGCAAAAAAATCGTTTCCGTTTAGCACAGGTGTCGCGACAATTTCTCGGCCTGGAAGCGGCCGATCGTTGGGATTTTCAGGCATTTTGATGTCAAGGAAAGGCACGAAGGGATTACAATTAAGGGTAATTAATATGTTTGGGTTACTTTCGAAGCTCTTGCACACTGTTTAATGGAGCACTTATTATAATTATTTATTTGTATATTTTGTTGCAGATTAACTAGAATGCAGCTGCTTAACTAACAACTAACGATGAGTCAAGCTTGAAAGCAGCCACTTATTTCAACTCCTACCTAAATATCTTATTCGTGTCGCTGCTATTCTGATGATGTTCCTAACCTACTAAAATCTGAAAGCAACTGCACACAGACTTAGCCAGACGAAGTTAAAATGTGGGCCTTTCCCGATTCTCTTCCTTGCCTCAAGCAAGTAATCTTGTTGGCAGATGCTTCTACACCTTTTTTGCTCCGACGTACTCATTTCAGTCCATCCCACGCTAAAAATAAATCGGGTACAGGGAACACTTTTTCGGATGACGTCCTCTCCCGGCTCTCCCCGTGGTGCAGTTGATGCCATACCACAGAAGAAGAAGGAACGAAACTCTTGGATAATTATTTCAGACGAAGGGAGAAAACATTATCCCCGAATATCATCTCTGGCTAGATAGGCACATCCTATAAAGCTTGCTCTGTACATCCTGTAGCCTAGGTATTGTCGCGTAGTAGTGAAGCTCTTCTGGGAAGAAATGCACTTATCGCCCTTGCATTTTCTGCGAAATCATGCAACTAGTAAATGATAGAAACAAAAGATGCTTTCACTCACTCCTCTCTTTCTTTGCGCTGCTCTCTCTGTCGGCCTGAATGTAAGCGTGTACGTAATACCTGTTTTATTGAGGTGGTAAACCGGAGTGCAGAGCAAGGATCCGTTGTGCAATGAAGACTGAAGACATGCAAGACGGAACGGATTTGCACGATGCGAAAAACATTGGCAATATTTTTGGATGACTTTATGTAAAGTTACACCAGTCACATGACTGACAAAGAGAAAGCAGAGCTCATAGAGTGGTAGATAGAAGGGACCGTTACGGGCAATTTGAGAGAAACCCGAAACGTTTGGATCACTGAACCCGGATATGAGAAACAGATATTTGAAGGAACGACAACCAATGACACTTAAACATATCGAATGTACGACAAGAAGAAAGAAGCCGCCACTCATTTGGCATCGTGTGTAAGAAGTGAGAAGAAATGATAGTCATGTCCAAGGTGAAATCATCGGGTAGCTTCTAAGGATGTGACTGTTAATTGCAATTGTTATTTTTGGCAAATGCTCATGTTATGACAGGCAGCTGCTCCCTGGAGAGCGAAGTTCTTTTGTTTTTGCAAATGTGGGGACAATTATTTCATTTTGGTCTTGAATACGCGGTATATATGAGTAGTGAAAATTAGTGAGAAACGTTCTAAGATACTACCAGCGCCGTCTACCGAGTAATTCGAAGGCGTTGGAACAAAAGCGCCACCTAGTCACAAGTTCCGGGGAAACTAAAGCAACAGAAAACTTAAAAAAACGCTTTTATGAAATCCAATGACATGGTGCTGCAGATTTTTAGATTGCATCATAAAGTTATGATGTTTTAGTGCGGATAAAGTATTTTATTTTTTTAGAACATCAAGCAATGGAAAATCAAAATGGGGGAAATGCGCATTGATGAAAGGGAAGTCGTGTTAAGATGATTGGGATGAAAATCCTAAATGTGGTTGTGCAAACGTCTGGATTCAATCACAGTTATGGTTAATTTATAATCACTCTGTCGTCTCAGGCTTGTCCTCCTCCTCACCTTCAACTTGATCTTCGTCGCCAAGCTCGTCTTCTTGGGAAATGTTGAACTGAGCTAATTTGCGTCTCAGGTTTTTAATGGTTGAATTCTTTTGGACAAGAATCTTTTTCATGTTAGCATACGCTCCTGTTGCTTGAAATTTCTTGTCGAGCTCTTTCTCAGTAAGAAGTAAGTTAGACTGAACTTGACGTAATTTATCCTCCCTTGATGCAAGATCAGCCCTTAGTTTATCCATCTCCTCTTGAGCTTTCAATTGACTTTGTTCCAAATCCGTCTTGATTTTCTCTAAATCCTGCATGTTTTCACCAAAGTTCTCGGAAGATTTGAAAGCGTTCGCTTCTATGACATCTTTGAGGGCTTGGATTTGCTCATTGGCCTTGTCTAACTCCTGGGACATTTGGAGGAAAGTGTCCGTGTTGCTAGGAGCAGCGGTCGTGTCTTGATCTGCTCCTCCCTGAAATCCAATAGGATGAAATTTGTATACGCTTGCAATCTAGTTTGTGTTTTCTTTGAAATGGCTAATGGTTCTCTCATTTTCGCATAGTGGACAAATTCAAGGGATGGCGGAGTGATTCGGATTAGCAAACTGAAAGGTCCCTGTCTGTGGGGGATCGAATGATCAAAAGGTTCCGCGGAAATTAAGGTTATGCCAAATTAAATTGCTTGTACAACTATTAGGACTCTGCCGTGCTTTGACTTTGATCAGGATGGGATCATGCATGTTCTCTGAGATTTTAGACTTGAGGTGGAATCGCTTTTTGGCAAGTTTCCAAGCTATACGAAGACAAATACATGAGGCTGCGGCTGCTTGCGTAAAAGGTATGTTGAAATCTCTAAAAATACTGATTAATGTTCCGTCTTTCTTTGGGATATGCTGTAAAAAGTGAAGCTGATTTTTTGATTTATCAAGGACCTTTCAAGGCTGGACGCTGGCATGTGGGTTAATGGTGACGGAATGAACGGGTGGGCAGTGTATTACGTAAGTAAGTGACTGAACCTGACTATGACATGAGAGCTGTCCTCGGGTTTCCCTTTAGAACTCTAAGAGAAATGTACGTCGAGTGACTGCGGGACTTGATGATAAAAACTATCTTACCAATTTGGCCTCCAAGTCGTTTACACGCCGTTTGAGGATATCATTTTCCGCAAGAAGTTGTACAACTTCAGCCTTCAATGCTGTAGCAGCACCGTAGTCTTCAGCTGGAATTGATGACTTTGCCTTAGAAATCGTTATTGCCCGTTTTTCAGGATCTATCTTGCTGTTCTCATCGTATGTCCGTATTACGTTAAGATTTTCCCTAAGGTGTTTGAAGTTTATATATGAGTATCTTTAAGAAGTATGAAGTGTACGAGGTTAAGCTCTGAAGCGCGTAAATAACACAGGGGAGGTAAAATACTCGGGAGTTGTGACTCATTACCTGGGTGAGTCACTAGCTTATAAATGCTAAATGCCCACAAGGATTACCCGGGTGTGTGTGGAAGGTTGTGTTGTGGTGGTGGGGAAATCTCAGACGTCTGGCTGGCTGAGAAGTGGGAATGAATTGGGGGAATAATAAGAAAATATAAGCTTTGCAATAAAAGTGTGTTTTTTCTTACCGGTTCTCTAATTCTGAGACACAGTAAGTAAGGGTTAGATGCCATTCTTCTGCTTGCTTTAGCAACTGCTGAACAAATAGAATATTGGTGTGGACGGAGTCTGTCAGCTCTGTTTTCACCTCGTCGTCTACAATGTCTCGTAAATCCTCGACCAATTTGATTACCTCGTCGCCGTTATATGTGTCATCTTCTCGGATCCTGTGGAATTCAAGAAATTGGATGAAAATAGAGCATTCGTAGCGTGGCAACTATTTCAATGGCCAAATTAAAGAAATTCTTCAGAGATGGAGCGTGAATCATGCAGGAAAACGGAAAATTTTAACGGAGTTTGAGAAACCAGTTTGTGTGAGATCATGATATGAATTATAAAAGGGGTAAGCTTGGTGGAAAACAGGAATGAAAGTAGGATAAAATTTTAAAATTACTTGTAGCTTAGCAAATTATGGAAACAGTGTTGGACGGATTTAATCCTTTGGTTTTGCTGGTAGCGGGAAAATTGCAAGTAATCCCTCACTAGTTCCGTATGAACTTCGTTTAGGCAAAGATCTGATGCGGAGGAAGCCTGGAAGAGATGAAAATAGTTTTTTTAGTGAGACTATATTTGAAGGCCGTTGAATTTTTTTGTATTTGTTTTCCAGAAGGGGAAGAAGTGTGTTATTTGAAATTTTGGAATGTGTTGTATATTTAAAATGATTAATATGAAGAATAGGGTGAAAGAGTGAAGCTGCAATTACCATATTGTAAAATATTCTCCAGAGCTTATTAGGATAGTATAGTTGTAGATTGGGATTTTGCGGTGCTCGGAATGAAGGAGGTGAGCATGAAGGAAAAGTTGGACTTTTAAGTTGTGACACATGTAGGAGTACGTTGCTAAGGAAAACCTTGGGTTTCCAAGGGATGGAAGTCATGCACTATGCTCTCTGAAGTGATCACTCAAGTGTATATTAATATAAGTGTGTGCCGTGAGCAGAGTTTGAGCGTACAAGGATTTAGAATTTAACTACATTCCGGATGCACTTTATTTGTCCACATCCTATGTCATATGTGACAGAAATAAGTACAGCACTTACATTATTGAAATGATGTTACGAATTGTAACTGACTTGAACGGAATGAAAGAAGGAAATCAATTATAGGTTGCTCATCATTGGCGCAGATTTGACTCAACTACTGTGAAAACTGTTGCTTGCAGTCCCAAGAAGGAAATGGTATATTTTATTTTACTGATGAGTTAATGTTTCAGATTACGTTGTGGCTTGAATTTTAGCTCGGTATAAAGGCTAACTTGACCTGGATATTTCTGTGGAAGGATAAAACAGTGCATTGAGACCGGTATAATTTTATTTATAATTATAATTGACAATATGACTATGTTAACTAACAGAGAAAAATCTGAGCCGGGACTTTTAATTCACAGTTGTCAACGTAAAGTCCTGCTGTTTTAGTAGAAGTTAGTTGTAATTATAAGGATTTTTGCCGTATAGACTACCACCAGCGAAACTAGGAAATTGATTATGAATTTCGTCCCTAAATGCATTGTTGTGACGAAATTGGCTGCGGCATATTCGATATCTTTCGGCTTCTCGGTGCTCAATGTTGGAAAGTTGATGTAGCAGATTTGATGGTCTGCGAGAAGATGGGAATCTGTGACGACGCTGTGGATGAAACCTGGTAGCTTTTCGGGATTCAGCAATTTTAGAGCATTCGCCATTCTTTTGTTTCTTTTTTAGGTGTTGTTTGCTATTTTTACCCACTGATTCCTGGGAAAGATGTGAATTTTGCTGGAAGGGCGGCTTGTGTGGATAATGAGCAACTCCTGACTGTTTACCAGCATTCTTGCGCATTCTAAGCGTTATGGCATTGTTGTACAAGCGCTGGAAGACATTCATCCGACCTTTATTTGAGCTCTTTGACCCGAGCTTATCAATCTCTTGGGTGGAGTGCTCATTCTCTACAATAAGGTCATGTTTGCAGTTGGTTAAATCTGGAGGACCTGTGGAATGAGTATCCGCTGGGTGGAATTCAGGATCGTTTTGTTTTATTTTCCGCGGCAGAAGTGGTGGCTGTCCAAGGGATGTCATGGAAGGGACGGTGGTCGGGAAGTGATTTTGGTAAAGATGAGAATTTAAAGGTTGCCAGTGACAGTGGTAACTGGGGATGTTGGGATGAAGCGGTTGTAGAGTTGGGTACTGTTGGGATGGCATTTCTGGGATGTACATGATGGGCATGGGACAGTTGATGTGAGGTAAGGGATTGGTGAAATGCTGTCGAGGGATTTCGGTTGATCTGGGCGATGAGTTTTGATGACATAGGAGCAGTGAATCCATTTGACGTACGATATTAACGTATTGTGGAGTTGAAGCACTGTTGGATACTTGAGATGTCACTACTGTCGTGCTGGCACTACTGCTCTGAGATAGAAAATCGGGATCGGTTTGAACTTGCTTATTGGCGAGAGAATATGCTACGGGGCGAACAAATTGATCACTTCCAACGCCGATGTCTTGTTTTGTGGTACTTGAAATGTTCTCATGTCTTCTGGAATCATACGCTGCGTCTGCGAGTAGGTCATGTTGGTCGGATTGATGAAGGGGTTTGCGCTGATTGGTTACGAAATGTTCAGTCTTGTCTGGTCTAGAAGATGTTGATGGAATCTCAGGATAACTCCAATTCGGACTTGGTTCCAGTGGTACGTCATCCCCAGAACAGGTGAGAAGAGGGCGCTGTGATCTTGTCAGTTTTCGCTGATCTTGAGAATAGGAACTGGTATAGATTCCTTCGGAAAGAAGCTCTTCTTTGCTGCTATGAAACTCGGACTCGTGAAATTTAAAGGTAGAGGCTCTACTCTCCGTTTCAGATGCTCGTTTAACATCGCCCCAAATTCGAGAACGGTTGCTGATGCTGAGATGGGGATTCCCGTCATATCGAAATCTCCGGGATTTTACCTTAACTGTGAATGGCTTATGGCGCTGGTCTTTGAAAATTGGTTTTTTGGAAACATACAACTCTTCGATATTTTCATCCGAGTGATACGTTCTTGAAGAAACGTTTTGATTGTCTTTGATCTCGTTTGAAGTAGCTGCGCTTTTTGATACGAAGCTTAGACGAGGGATTTCTTGGAGGTCGCGGTGTTCACCACCGCCAGCTAGATCTTGGTAATCTCTTGGAGGAGGGATTATTAGCGTCTGATTCATCATTAGGGCCTGAACTGCGTTAAAAAATGTGACTGTCATTTAGCGGTTCCACGAAATAGTATTTTTGATTGATTCTGTGGGTATTGGATATTTACCTAGATTTTTATGAAGCTGCTTATCATAAAGCTAAGGGTTGCGATGTTAAATAATTCGTTGGTTAAAATACCGGCCTCGTTAAAAGAATGCTTCTGATAAATGTGGCCGAATTTTGCTTAAAATAGTTATGCCGCTTAAAGCGTTTTCTACACATTGATTAAATTAAGTCATGATTGAGGTTTATGATAAAAATATCCTCTAAGCTAAAAGTATTTATGAACTTCGAATTTCGTGCAAAAGACCAGGTGTAGCTGCAGTATTTCTACGATGCTTGGTAACGAGAATTATCGGAGGGACGAGGCTTAGCTTGCCCCTGTAATTAATAATCAAGTGAACAATGGAGGAGAGTGTGACAGTAGGCAGTAGGCAAATAGACCTCCCCTCCGCCGCCACCATTTTCACGCGGGTAAAAGAAATGTTTTTAAATTATCCTAAGAGGCGCACGCGCGGACATTTTTCGGACAACAAGGGAATAAAATGTTGTGCCCAATGAAGATTATCAATCTCTTTTCTGGGGGGCTATTTTCGATTCTCTGCGAAATGGGTCTACAGCATTATCGCTGGCTTTCGAGTATAGGGGCCCTGCTTGTGTTTAAAGGGAAACTAAAAGGATCTCTACTATCTGTGCATGAGTAATATTCATGATTTAATTTTGTTTGATAAAATTATAAAATATAAGGAACTCATCTGACATAGGCTGTACTTAACCGTTTTTTCCACCATTGTTTAATTTTTAATGGTTCTAAAGAATTATATACCTGAAGTCAAGGTTTTGTGGTGATATTCAATTAGTGATGAGTTATTGATTTTGAAAATTAATTTTCCGGTCGGTGATTTCTACAACATTAGCAATATTGTGAAGAAGGTAATGATTATTCGTTTGATATTCTGGCACACTTGATTATTGGAGGCATATATTTTCGGATCATCAGATTTTCGAAAGATTTTGTTAACAAATTAATTAACTGCGTTGCTGAATAATGCTGGACCACAGGTTGAGCAGGTTTTCACCTGTTTCGAAGAGTATTCAACAACTCTGAGTCTATGTGTTTCTAAACCGGAAGATATTTGTTGAAAAAATGAGCGGGGAAGCACCTATCTGTATTGACCTTGACCAAGAAGAGAACCTCTTATTTAACGACGGAGGGCCATGTGCAACGGAAAATGAGAACATGGATGAGAACGAGGACAATACCGGTGATGCTTCTAATCCTCCATCACCACCTGAAGGAGAAGGAGCAAGCAGGCATGGAATGACATTCAAAGACTGTTTAGATTTTTCTCGGTTAACTAATGGAAAGATCGAGGAGTTGGCCGACAACCTTGCTGAGCTTCTTGGTAAAAAATGATAGTTGAAGTGTTGAAATTGCATGCACATGCTGGTATTAATTAATTACTATGTTATGAAACAGAATCCCAGGTAGCTTTGCTGGCAGAGATTTCTGTAAGTACGGACGCAGAGACTGTTGATTTAGTTTCCGAAGCAAAATCCTCGTCAGCTCAGGAGGATGATGATGCTCAGGAATAATTTATTCGGCTGGACTGGAACTGGTTTGGGTGGCTGGAGAGATTTCAAATGTTTTATAAACTAGAAAGGTAGGAGCCATACCCACCCTGGGGGCAAAATAAATTTCAATTATATGATCAAACATGATCAAGTTACTTATCTTCACCATGGTTTTGTGCATGTAGGATCAGCAACTGGGAGTTTGTCTACAGCCGTTTTCTTGAAGTATATTTATGTTTCATTCCCTATCAAGCGTTTATGCTTGTTTCTTTTTTTTATTTTTTCTGGGCTGTCCAGTTATTTAACGTAGTAAAAGGCGAAAACTATTGAAGATTTTTGTCTTATATGAGTTGTAGATTTTCAAAATGGCACATGATACTCATTCAGACAATGTGAAACGCATTCATGGATGAATTCTTTCATCAGTTACAATTTTTTTCCGACAACTTTCTTTCAACTGTGCATCCCTCGGGTGTAAATCTATTGTAATTGTAAATACGATATGAGGAACGCACAAATCACTTGCCAGAAGTGGGACACGTTTAGGCACTTGCAAGTCAGCTGATACTAGTTGCATGCAAATAAGTTGTTTCGATTCAATCGTGCAATAGGGGTGCGTGTACTTGAAGTTAAGACTTCTGTATGTTATACTGCTACTGCTCTCCCTCGAGTATTAGCGCTCAGGATGACGAATGAAGAGGCAAGCTCCTTGGACTTAAATTGAAGCTGATAACTTGAGAGTAGAGACCAAGAAAAAGACTTTTGGGAATGATCTTACTGCATTAGGAAAGCTAAACTTTAGCTTGCATCAGATAAAGCGAAAGAGACAGAGTGCATCGTTTTCCTTTGTTATATTGCGACTGGTTTGTATTCACTGGAATTAGCTTAAAATATTCTGGTGGTAGTCATTAAGAATCAGAGAGGGGTAGCGAGAAGAACAGATGAATGTGGTGGCTTATTGCTTATCTTAATTCATCATGATACTGGAAATATTACTTGCGTTCGTGACCATTGTGGTGTATGGCTTTTACCTACAGAAAAGGACTAAGCGGTTTCCTCCGGGTAAGGAAAACTTTGAATTGCTTCAAAATTTTGGCAGCATTGGATTTTCGTTTGGGAATTAATGACAGCAATTTTGTTCAGGTCCGCAGGGAATACCATTGCTTGGATATGCGCCCTTCCTAGGGCCCATGCCTCATCTGAAATTTTGCGAGCTGGGGAAACTGTATGGGAAGATCTACAGCGTCTTCTTAGGGAATTTACCGTGAGTGGTTTTATTTCATTTCTTAGAACGCGTATGAAGTAGAGCTCTGCGGCATATTCATCATTGCACATGTATCTATACGTAACGCCTGACAGGAATAGGAATTGGGACCAAGGACTAACCCGACGTTAAGGGGCTGTGCATACATAGGTCCTCTGCGAAATGCAAAGTTTTTCTGTTGATATTTCAGAGTTGTTGTACTGAATGATGTTGAAGACATGAAAGAAGCATTCAAGCAGGACGTGTTCTCTGGACGACCAAAGGACAAATTACTTGCAATGGAAGTTGTGAGTGATGGTATGTTATGAAATGGTGTAAAGCGTAAATCAGTAATAAATCGCCTAACATTGTCCAGCTGAAGCAAGTACACGTGTAAAATTCTTTCCTCAGGAATTGTGTTCAACCAAGGGCAAACATGGTTAGAACACCGGAGATTCTCTGTGAAGGTCCTCCGAGATTTAGGATTCGGGAAGAAATCCATGAATGATAACATTGCGGATGAAGTAAAGGATTTGATAAGTTACATCAAGTAAGAAATGTTTTACATTTGAATCTTATGTATTCAGGTACACATAGATGCTTAATTATTATTGCGTACGTATGTTAGCAATGAAGTATTCTCAATATTTATAGAAGCCTCAAGGAACAACCATTCGATCCAAAATACACCCTTCAGGTGTCATTGATAAACGCTATCTGGATGATGATTGCAAGCGAGAAATTTTCTTTGGATGATACAAGAGCCCGTCATCTCCGGAAGACTGTTTACGAGTGAGTAATGAAGCACGCCTGCATCCGTCATATATATGTAAATTGTAGTTTTGTTTAAAGTTTTGGAGTGTTTAGAATTTATTGTTAATATCACTAGGGGGTTCATAGAGCCGGAACAAAATGGAGCAGCTTTCTTCATGCCGTGGTTAGCAAGGTTATTCCCTGATTGGACTGGATTTAGCAAAGTTGTGTACGCCGTGGAGGAAATGAAGCGTGTATTAGGGCAAGCAATCGATGAACATGAAAAATCTTTTTCTGACGACTTCGCTAGGGATTATATTGATTTGGTTTTAAAGAAAATCAACGAAACGACTGATCCCGCATCTGGATTTTACAAGGAAGAAGGAAGTAAGTACACACCTGATTGTGATAAATTCAACTTGTCACAATTATGTTGCTATCTTTGACAGTTTCTTGATGCCTTTATTCACAATTGCAGAAAAACACGCAATCTGTTCAATGATCACGTTCTTTACTGCTGGATCAGATACTTTAGCTTCCACTCTTTGTTATTTTATGCTTTACTTGGCCCGTTACCCGGAAATCCAAACTAAATGTCAAGAAGAAGTAGATCGAGTGGTAGGCCGTGAAAGATCTCCAAACTTGGAAGATAGACCTATGTAAGTTACACACGTAATTTTGGGCTTGTTTCATTTAACTTCCGTCTTGTTTCCACGGATGAATGATCTCTAAATATTTTTAGTAAGTCCAGTAATTGTGAATTGTTTGTAATGTTTGAAGGATGCATTATACGGAAGCAACGATATCTGAAATTCTAAGACTAACTTCGATAGTCAGTGGATCCATTCTACATTCCACCATGGACAACGTAGATTTTAAGGGGTTCCATCTGCCTAAACGAACGATTGTTATGTCTAACCTTTGGGCAGTTCATCATAATGAGGAGCTCTGGCCAGAACCTAATTCTTTTAAACCAGAAAGATTCTTGAACGCTGAAGGTGTATACCAGAAAAATTCGAATTTGATACCGTTCGGAGTTGGGAAACGATACTGCCCAGCAGATCATGTTGGTATGATGGAGCTGTTCTTATACGCAACTGGATTGACACAAAATTTTGAATTCCTGGAGCATCCCGACTTTCCGTTCCCACCGTTGGATGAACCCAAGCTTGGACTTGTCCTAACTTGCAAACCTTCTCAAATAGTGTTCAGAGAACGCAAGTAGATTAAGAATAATTTACGAATGAGCGGGAATTGCTTTCACTCTTATATTCTTTCAGAGTATTAAATCTTTAATTCTTGAAAAGCGGAATGATAAATATGAATATCTGGAATCGTGGTGAGCACATGAGCTCCTGAAGTCCATTACATTACTGTTTATTCGAAAACAATCTTGAAGGGCTTGTTCGCGGGGATGTTAAGGTTGGTGAGAAGGATTTCTCCGGAGTCAGACTTGGACATGGTAGCGATTGGAACTCCATCGAGCGTTGCCTTGCTAACGTTCTTGGCTCCCATAACTCTGATGGTGTCAAGCTTCAAAGTCGCCATGATCGGGTAACCGTCGTTTACAACAGTCGTCTCCAACGCTCCGTTTTGGTAGAGGTAGGTAGCCAAGTAGTAAGCTCCAACATCGATGCTGTCTGTAATTTGAACAAAAAAATCAAGTATTATGTGAATGTTTTAATTATTGCTTACTTTGGGTTGATCTTGCAGGTTAGACGTACTATCGGAAACACCATCGTCGTAATAAAGTTTTCCTGTGGCGCTGTTATTGTCGTCGAGGGCAACAGTGAGGCCGATGGGATTTTGACGAGAAAGTTCAGTGTTAAGGGCAGGGGCTTGAGTGGGAAGAATGAATCCACCACGAACGTGAAGGGGAATGAAATCCAAAGGAGCGGAGACGGTGGCAGTAGCTCCACGGGTTGGAACTTCGGAACTGTCGTACCAAGAGAACCAACGGTTATCGGGGAAGTAGATTTCCTTAGTGGTGGCACCTTGCTCAATAACGGGAGAGACCATGAACCCTAGGAAAATTTGAAATCAGTTAGCATTCAGCAGCTTTGTTTGATAAAATGTATATCAAAACTATCGGAAGTTACCTTGTCCCCACATGAATTGAGCTTGGATGGATGGAATGTTGGGATCCGTGGGGAATTCGTGCCAAAGAGCTCGGGCAACGGTGTTTCCGGCAGTCCAGTGATCGTAGAAGAGGGTGTTCAAGTAAGGGAGAAGAGTGTAACGAATTTCCAGGGCCTTTCTGGTGGATTCAGAAACAGCGGGTCCGAATGATGCTGGATCTTGGTCCTGGATGAAACCAAATATTAGTATAAATTAATACGGTTTGAAATTGATTGCTTCCAAATTGATGAAAACAGTAAAATTATGAATTTTTTCTTACCTTGTAACCGATTCCGTTATGGTTTCTAAAGTGCATTAATGAAAGTAAAACGCGATTATAATAATACTGAATATAATTTTAAAAATTTTAGTTAGCAGAAGAGCTTCAAAAATTTTTACCTGGAGAATGGATAGAAAGCTCCGAGTTCCAACCATCTCTGGCACATTTCTTCGGTGGTGTCATCAATGAAACCGCAAATGTCAGCACCAACGAAAGGAATACCGAATTGATTGAATTCCAACATTCCAATAATGGAGAATTGCAAGTTGGTCCATCTGGAGAAGTTGTCTCCGAGCCAGTGGTTGACCCATCTTCCGGATCCAACGAAGGTAGAACGTGAGAGGACGAAGGGGCGCTTGCCGGGAATAGCAGCTCGGACACCACTGTGATCAACAAATCATAATTATGAATCAACTAATAGTAGGATGACAGTGATAAAAGTGTAAGCCTGTATGCTTTTACATTGACGGAGTGGACTTACGCTTGAGTGGGTTCAGATTCGAACCATCCGTACAAGTTATGTGTGTTGTAATGAGTGCTAACGCTGTCAACGTGATCGGGGCAGATGGTCTTATCACCGAGATAACGTCCACGGATAACTAATTAATTGAAATACGTAATAATTTCAGATGACTCCATGCTCAGATACATCGCGGGATTTTTTTGAAAACAAAAGCTTACTAGGAAGGAAGGGAGGATTGTTGAGGGTGTTTTGCAAGCAACCGCCATCGGTCTGATCTCCGGTGATAAAGTTAGCAGGTTCGTTCATGTCCTAGAATTAACGTATCAATTAATGACTATTGTTTACGGTTTTAAGAGTTTCGTTTATGAAATTTTGTCGGATTTTCTAGACTCACAATCCACAAACCGTCCCAGTCCAGAAGGTCATGGAATTCCTTAATGAGGGTAATCCACCATTCCCGAGTAGAGTTCTTGGAGTAATCAGGGAAGTAAATTGGATCTTCGGGCCAAACCTTGCCGATAACGGGAGATCCGTCTTGTTTCTTGTACCAGACGTCCATTTGGTTTCCGAGATCGAAGGCACGGTAACTTCCTGGTGCTTCTCCGATACTAATGCAAGGATCCTGTTGCATAAAAAGAGGGTAAAGTTTTGTGAACAGAGGTATCGACTGGAAAATTGTTTCAGAAAGTTTTTGAACGTACCAGAATGGTGAGGAACTTGATTCCCATAGTCTTCAATTCGCGGACATAAGCTGGAAGGCCTCCGAAGTTAACAGGATCGATGGTGAAATCCAAAGCGCGGTCCATGATGTCGATATCTCCGTATTGGACATCCTGGAATTGAATTTAGGAAATGTCAATATGAAGTCTTCCGTTGATAAACTGGTGATAAGTAGGTAAGATAAAGGCAAAATTAAGACTCACTTGAGGAATGTTGGCAGCGCGATTACGGCTGACAACGGTTTGCATGTTGGTCAAAGTGTTGTAACCGTAACGGCAGATCTGGAATCCAAGGGCCCAGTAGGGAGGAAGGAAGGCACGTCCAATAGCCTGTTGGTTTTACAATCCATTAGCATTGTGGTAAGTTGGAAGAGAAACGAAAATACGAATATTAAGTTTATTGTGTATTAAGGAAATTGCACTTACTTCAGTGTATTGTTGGACGGTATTTTCAGGAGTGGGTCCCAAGAAGAAATACAAATCCAAGATACCTCCGGTAGTTCTGTACAAGAGACCAGGGGTAGGAAGGGCAACGAATTCTGGAAAACCCAGTATGTGTTAGAACAAAATGCATTCAGGTTATGATTTGCTGTAAGAGTTCCCTTCTAGTTATTTTACCTTGAGCATTGCTGTTGAGGACGAGAACGGAATGGGCGTTACCGTCGTTTTCAAGAACGGTGTAATAAGGCTAAATTGAAAAATGTGCAATTATAACAACCATTTCTAAGTTTCGTGCTGTATAAAGCTAATTGAAAGCTTAAAGTGTAACTTACATGAGTTCCATACATGTTGGCGTTGTACTGTAAATGTAAGCAAACAAATTTTACATTTTGTAATGATTAATTGACGGGTTTTGTTAAACAGGGTCGGAAATGAAACCGAGTTAAAGACACTTACATCTGGAGGCTGATCTCGAGCGAACAAGGGCCATGTGGGATATTTGACAAAGTTGTGTTTGAGAGAAGGATGCTCTTGTTCTCCAATACCGTACAAGTTTTGAGAAGGCAATTTAGTTGTGAACTGGATAAATTGATCTGCGAAGGTGAAACCTCCGAGGGAAGTATCGAAGAGGACAGTGCCGGTGGCTTTACGGATGACCTTGAAGGAGAAAACGGGATCGTTGGAGATCTCGACTTCGTAAAGAGGGTTACTGTTGCCGCCACTTGGGGGATTCATCTGAAGGGGGACTTCCCATCTGGGTGTTCCGTCAGTGAACTGAAAATGATTAAAGATTGTAAAATATTATACATGCATTGAGGTCAGAGGTAGTAGAATTGGAGGTAAGGGTATTTTGAAGTAATGATTTAGTTACCTTAATTCTAAGTCGGGAATCAGATTGAAACTCAGCAGTCATGGTAAGAGTTTGGGCATCTCCACCGTAGTAGGTGATGTCAGTGGCTCTTGTCAAGGTAAGACTGGAAACGAAAAGTGAACATTACATGCCGATCTTTTAACTAGAAGAAGAGAATTGTCACTGTTACCTAACTTAGAAAACCATTGTGTGCTTTCAGGAACTACTTACGTGAAACCATCGGGAGTATTGACGGGCTCGCCTTGTGCAATGTATCCGTAGCTCTTGGGAACAAAGCACCATGGAACGTTTTCTCCGTCAACCGCAGCGGGGCACCAGGAGCAACCTCGGTCCAAACATTTCTGCTCGGAGGAAAGTGGATCCGGGTAACAGTCTATTCTCTCATTTTCGATGATACATTCTTGAGCGATTGCTGAGGAAAAATTAAAATAAATTAATTTTACTTGTAGCTTTCTGTTTTTAACGTACAGAAAACTTGAAACACTTACCGGATCCGCAAATCGCTAAGAAAGCAAGAGCAATCCAGCAATTCATTTTTGTAGTCACGAAGTTAAGTTTCACCTCGAACTAAGGCGAGAAAGTAAGCTCGTAAACTATTTATAGGTTTGAATCGATCTAGCTTATGGTACCAGTCCCATACAATCTGGAATCTTTCACAGAAAACTAGATTGATAAGTTGGTCCGATACAGGAGCCGTCAAGAGAATCGTACCATCCGTCCACTCCTCCAACGCCAAACACTTGAACGAGCTTAAGGGTTTTAAAGGTAGATTATACTAGTATCTAGTGTACAGTTTCTCGAGCAGAGGCGGCATTTGTGGAATATACATAAAATTTATTTAATCAATATCGCGAAATAATCTGACGGAGTTTTAAGTATAGAAAGTAAATCATGATTGTTTAAGCTCGAAGCCTTATTTTCCGCCAGGGCAATTAAAGTTCGGGGTGATGGAACCGAAAGAGTGGATTCGATGTGGATCTGTCAGGATTGATTTGTCACTTGAAATTTGAAATATAACGCTCCGCTGCGCTGCTGTCCATCAAACAATAGACTCCCTTTTATAAATAATGGCAGACATGTCACAGATAGCGAGATTGGATTTATGTTCCTGTCAATCATTTTACATAATTTTGTTTTTCACTTGACTAATCTGCGAGATTGACATTTGGAATACTTAACTAATCACATCTTCAAGTCTTAAGCACACCTGAGTCTACAGTAGAATTAGATGTGAGCAGTTAGATTTTGAGCTATTTTGATGAGTTTTCATTGCCGCGAATTTAGTGTAAGGAAAAACCACAACTAGACTAGTTTTAAGCTATGCTGAGGAAGTCAGTTGCAAAACAGGGATTTTGGAGCGCTGTCTTAGATGTCGATGCCTTCAATGTGGAACGCATATGCTAATGTTGTCTTCCATTGTCTGGAGGTTTTACACTCATTATTGTGAATTGTACATTATAAAAACCCAGTTCTGAATCCATATCCAAGGGAAAGATGTTTATCAAGAGTGGATTATAATCAGTGCAAAAGAATGCGAATATTGAAGCAACTCTTAGCAGTAGGGCTGGAAATCTAGAATTTCCCACGCATGTTTTTCTTATTTTATATTTGTAAAAATGCAACTGGTCAAATGGATTGCGAGGTGAATTTCAGTCGTGGAAAGGAATTTAATTTAGTCTAATTTACTCTTAACTCGAGTGGATAACAAGGCGAAAATAAATGTTTAATTGCAGTTAGGGTTTTACGTAGAGAGTTATTTTAATAAAAACGCTGCAGTCTAGTGTAGAAGCGCAGCTCAGTCAGGAGATGTAGATGTAGTACCAAAAACTTGAGCTGGCTTAAAGTTTTTCGTACCACCTAAGGATTCTGGAAGCTGGTCTTGTGGAATATCTTTGAGTAACCTTTGAACAAAAAGGCTTTTGTCAGGCCCGAATACCCCTATTGCCGCCAGTGTTTCGCTTGCGACAGATTCGCCAATGTTTAAAAGGATGCGGCCGGCTGGGTTGGCTGAAAAATGCAGAAAAAAACGTTACCATTTACTGCATTTTCAGGTAGCGAAAAACTTGGCTTGGGTGGAATTTCTTACCGTTTACGATGACCGTATCACTAATCGCTGGGTTGTATATCCTGTGGAACTCTTTGGTAAAGTTTGCAAAGGACTCTGAAACTATTTAAATAAGGTCGCGTTGTGGTGCGTTAGTTGAAGATGGCGGAATCGAAATTGAAACCAGCATTTCGTATGGAGTACAAACAACTTGCAATATGAAAAGTCAAGGTGTGAGGTTTACCTCCAGGGGCTGATACTTGTTCAAGAGTGAGTCCATCCTGATTGGATATTAGGAAAACCCCATGTGACGCATTGAATGTTTTGGATGTTGGACTTAATCGGTGGCAGAATAGGTCCGTATACCGCTGAAAGTTTTTGAGTCCTTCTCCGCCGCTTCTATGATATTTGCCCATATTCCAGCGACCAATTTCAAGTATGATGACTGCATTGGTAAATGAAGGGATTGTCATGTGATAACTTGTTTAAACTTAAATATCAGTATTAAGTTAAATCTTAATGACGGTGTTTCGTTGTTTATTAATAACAACAGTACATACCTGGTCTGCCTTTTAAATCATATCCAGAGAGGTAGTAGGGCAAGTCTTTGTACATTTCATCTGTGGGTTCCCAGGTTGCGTTGTTCTGAAGATCCGATTGTTGCGCTGGAACTAAATCCGCTGATGAGGTTGACGCTGCTGGAGCCGGAGCCTGGAATCAAGTGAGAGGGTCGTTCACAATTTGGAAGCGTTTCTTGAATCCGGCAGGATAAATATACGATATTATCTTGGAGTTTTAAATTTACTGGTCAGAGTATTTACCATGTCGTTGGGGCGAGCTTGTAAAATCTGAGGTGGACATGATAATAGGAACAAAAATCCGAATTTTAAGAAACTTTGGTACATCTCGGTGCTCCTGGAAGTATTAGTCGGGATGTAGTACATGAATTTTGCAAGTATTTTTTGATACTATGTAATGCGAATGCTGTTTTTTCAACAAAATCATGAGTGAGCTCTAAACCGACTGATATACTGTAACACGAGGAAAGAATGCTTGTTTTGAAATGTCATGGTTTTATATCCCAGGAGTCTTCCATTGTAGCAACGATGTGAATGAAGAGAACCAGTCGAACGTGTTTTCGAAAATAATTTATGGAACCGAATTAAGACTGATGATAAAATGAGAATTAGAGTTCCATAATCTATTCGATACAGAAAGTACAGTCAAGGTGACAACGTTTGTTCACTACTGAGCTACGGGGGTGTTAATCTAATTTTCAGTCTTGAATTTCCCATGTTCTATGGGAAAGAAGATAAGCATGTCGGGGTATAACTATCCAATCAGGATGCGTGAGAAGAACTAGTGAAATAGCATAGTTGCTTCTGATTAATTTTTTAGTGCATTGATGTAGTTAAGGTTCTCCTATATTGTCATATGGTTGTAATTACGATAATATGTTAACGGCCCTTTTAATTTACTCAGGATCCGCGTCGCAGGCACCTGAATCATAAGGAAAGCACAATTCAGATTCGCTACGAAAATTTACTACGGGATGCTTATGATAAATAATTCAATAATAATCAAATTTACAAAGAAGAGAGATGGTGACTATTAACTTGAAGCTATTCAGGAGAGAATTAAGGCGTGAAAATTAATTTCTGGTAAAAGTTTTAGCGGGCTTGAAGTTGCGGGTTCCACCGTAACGTTCTGGGAGCTGGTCTTGAGAGATATCTTTGAGGAGTGTTGCGGAAATTTTAGTTTTATCAGCCTCAATAAGTGCTGAAGCTGCAACTAAGCCATCGATGACTGGTTTGAGAAAATGTAGAAACTTTTGAGCAGGCAAGTTTACTGAAATGACAAATCTGAACGGTTAAATTTTAACGGACATAAGGTGGCCTTGATTAAGCTTGCGTGTTTAATCCTCGCTTTCCAGTATTTTTACTTACTGTTTATGCTGACAATGCCCATCGTGGAAGGGTCAAACAATTCGTTGAGCTGAGAGCCAAGGTGGATATAGTTTTGTGGAACTGTAAAACGAAAGGATTGGTTGAGCATCATGTAACTGGTTTCAAACTATCGAATCTAGAGTAACCGGTTTCTGTATCGGGGAAACAAACCTCCAGGGATTGGGAACTCATCCAGACTCCATCCGTCATAGTCGAAAATCGTGTAAACGCCGTTGGCAGCGTTGAAAGCCTTAGAGTTAGGCTTCAGTCTGTTGCAGAGGAGTTCCACATATCTCAGAGCATTTTTCGCCGACTCTTCGTTAGATTGATAATATTTGGCCAGACGCCATTTTCCAAGTTCAATAACAATGACTAAAAAGACGGATAATCGACTTTAGAAAGATGAAGTTGGACGCGATTTCAGATGATCCAGATCAGTGTTTTAAATTGTGAGTGATAAAATGTTCAAAAAGGTTACCTGGTCGATTTTTTAAATCGTAGCCGGCTTGATAGTAGGGCAAGTCCTTATACATCTCCTCTGAAGGTTCCCAGTCTCCTAGGTCACCAGAACTTGGCTGAACGCTTCCAACTACATCTGTGTCGTTAAGGACACGCTGAATCTGAGAATTGAATTTTATATAATGAATATAAAATGAAAAATTCAGTATGTATGACTTAATTCGTATAGGAAATAAAAGTTTCTGACAGAAAAAGGATGGAAACACGAGCTTACTTCGATATCATCTTGGGCGTTGATGCTGCTAGCAAAATATGCCGCAAAAATCAAGGCGATTGTAAAAGCCCGAAACATGGTGGAAATTATGTTCCGAAATGAGGAAAAATGTGTAGAAGAGCAATTGCCACCTTTACTGAATGACTTGTATTATTTATTTGGAGGTAAAATCGTTAGGGTCAGAGGAAGATTCAGTTCAACTGACTACTGCACTGGATCCGTGTATAAATCTTCGCTTTTATCTTAGCCTAGAAAATAATGTATGGACTTGAAAATCTCCGGGATGAAATCATATGCAAATATGCAACGCAAGAAAAGTTTCCGTTCTGGATGAGTGAGAAGAAAAGCAGCGCTAGATAGATTGACTAGAACATGTGAAGAAACTAGAGATTTAGCTCCTGATCCTGGACTCCTGGACTTGCTGGATAGACATTTATGCAGTGCGGTTAAGGTGGAAAAATTTCGTTTTTGTAGCTTGCTAAATCATAACACAGGATTCTGTGTACGTGCCCATTGAATACAGAAGTAGGTAAGAAAAAATCGGTTGGAATTTAAATTGATTTTATGAATGCAATGGTTATTTTTTACCTCTGTGCAGCATCACAAGAAGATTTAAATTCACATTAAAAGGAAAATGTCACAGAGCTGGAAAGGAGAAAAGTCCTTGAAGCAGTAGCTTGGAATGTCCATGCTGAAAATTCGCAATGCTTTCTCAGCTGCTGCGCTGTTTTCTCTCTCTTGCGTGCCTACTGAATACAAAAACTAGTAAAGCTGCATGTGTTTAGAATTCTATATTATGCTGATGGCTTCGGATCCATACGACTCCATCGTGTGCATCGGGAGCTAAATTATTATTCTGGATACATCGTATCGAAACTATGAATGGTTTGCTTGATGCTTGATGGAGTGAATGAATGAAAACTACTGAAAAAGCTTTCGGGTCACTTTTTCTAAGTTTATTCCGAAGATAATCAGAATAAATTAATCAATAAAATATTTTTTCAACTGTCAAATATAAAGCTTGACAAGCAACTATTTTTTTGGTATCTGAAATCAAGTTATTGCCGTCATTTATAAATGACCACAGGCAAGTGAACTGAATTCTGGTCAATGGTGATTCTAGAAGACGTGCTAACGAACGTGTTTCTACAAAGAAAGAGCTAATGTCTGACGCGGGACGCACTAACGATTATGCTTGTGCATCGTTAGTGCGTCCAAAAATGCATAGTGTGAGGCAAGATTTTCTTCTTCCTGAACTGCAAGAAGGAGGAGAAAATCGATAATCTATGAAGGTCACATTCAATAGTCTGTTAGCTATCGAAACTTGCAAAATCGGTACTCATTTTACGCAGGATGAAGGGCATAGGCTATAAAAATAAAGTTGATAAAGTTACATCTCGCGATTCCCATACAGTCATAAAATAGAACAAGTTTATCTACAGAGATATTGAAATCCCAGAAGTTAATTGAGCTCTCTACCTTGTGGTGGATAAACAAGTTGTGCATCAATGAGAGCAGAGTCGGTGTTTTTATTAGTTACTTTTAAAGGGCTTTGCAAGTGATTTTGCAGAAATTGCGGTCATTTTTCTATGCATAAATATACAAACTGGATAATTTCAATTAAATATACGCTTGAATAGTAACTAAGCTCGTTATTCGTTACGCAGACCGCAGACTCAGCCAAAAACCTTGAGTGGTTTGAAGGTTTTTGATCCTCCATACCATTCTGGAAGCTGATCCCTAGGAATGTCGTTCAAAAGTCTTGGAATATATCGATCTTTGTTGTTTCCATAAAATTCAATAGCACCCATGGCTTCGCCCAAGAAAGGTCGTATTATGTCGAACATGGTACGTCCAGCGAAATTTACTGAAAGAGAAGAAATTGCGTATAGAAATAATACATGGACTTGCTCCAAATAAATGGGTAAAGATAATGTGAATTTCAAAGATTTTGGAGAATTCTTTGGGTATTGAATGTAGTGAATATTCTTTACAGTTTACTACGACTCCAGCGCTCTCTGTCGGGTCAAAAATGCTCGCCATGAAGGCGGACGCACGCAAGAAGTTTCCCAATACTATGAAAATGTAATGGAAAGAAGAGGCGATTAAGAGTCTGTAAATCTAGGGAAAGAGTTACAGAGAATATGAGTGGATTAAGTTGAATGTCTACCTCCTGGTATTGCCAATTGGCGAATGCTGAAATTTTCCATGTCATCGATTAGAAAAAAACCGTTGGTTGTATTGTACACCTGGGAAGCTTTGGTTAGGCGGAACCAAAATTGTTGGATATATTTTTTAATTAGTTCTTCTACGCCAGGAACAGGTTTTTCAAAGTACTTGGTGAAGTTCCATCTCGCCATTTCGAAAACTACCACTAAAGGAAGGATGGACGAAAGGGGAAATGTAATTTTTTTTCAACGCATTAGTTTAAATAATAATAAGTCTTTGAATCAATTAGTACTTGTATTTTACCTGGTCTCCCCTCTTTGTCGTAGCCAGAGAGGTAATAAGGAAAATCACGAGAAAATTCTTCTGGTGGCTTCCAAGTCTCTAAATCGTTGTATTTGAAAAGAGGGCTCGGGATCTGTAAATAATCGAGGGATTTATTTAATTATAGGAAATCTTGTGTTATTTTAGAGAATATAAGAAGAGGTTTAAAAAAACAGGATTTAGCACTTACGGTATTATTGATTCCTTGTGCAACTGCAACATTATTTGCAAAATATCCTTGGATTGTAAAGGTAAATAAAATTAGGAGGTCAACGCTAATTTTCATATTGAGAGGGACAAGTATTAGTTCAAATGGTCTTGCCTAGTTTTAAATGTATTTTGGAGATAATGGAGGTGCTGTGGGTAGGAATGATAAAGCGGCTTTATACCATTTGCATCTGAATACTCTGAGTGAATGCGAGGGGATTGTGGGCAGTATTTTTTAACTAGCTTTCTCAATACATGGATGAAAATAGTTGTAGTATGAATTTGTACAGGCTTATTTTTGCAGTAGCCATCTGCGCAATAAAAATAATAGTGGGCAGATTAAAAAGTTTGCATCTTATGCAAACATGTTATACAATAGTCAGCTCTGCTCTGCTGTCTTTCCCCAGGCTGAGAATACCAGTTTACCAAGTTTTGCTTATACTCTAAAAAACTGTAGGCGTGCAACTGGAAAATGTATGCGATTTTACAGCTTGATGTATATGTAAATTTGAGGTTACTGTTATCATGAATTTTGTTAGAAATAGAGTGTTCACAATTATATTAGCATAATTATAAGATGTGGGTAGTAACAAAGCTGTTACAATTTTCTCCATGGACATATCTTCGTGCAGACATGGAAAACTTGAATTTCCTTGCTGCAGATTATCCTAATTATAGTTTCTTCAAGGATTTTTAATGGATATCATGTCAATGGGAAATAATTGCACTTGGCAAGTAAAATTTGCAAGACCATTTGCATAATCTTGGAAAAAACTGCCGTACGGTGGCGATGATGGCGGCGGTCAATTAATCGTTGATATCTTCTACGCCGTCGTCGACAGCTTTTTTGGTCGTAGTGAAGCGGTGGATTTCCCGTTTTTACAGTGCCAAGTTATGGAGACGTGAATATTGTCGTTCACTGTTCAATCTAGGGGATGTGATAAAATGAAGGTATTACAAAGGGTGTTATCACGAGGTGTTTGTAAAATGTACACTTAATATCCCGTTTCCATCCTGTAAGCGACGCTAAGGTTGGTGAGTTTTCCAGGGCTAACGTGTACATGGCATTGGTAACATTTTACATTCGTATATCAGAGCCAAAAATCAAAGATTGGCCTTTGGAACGTGGCTGTAATTTTTATTAATGAGCATTTGAGTAATGGTTTTATTCTACCTTTTATTCTGCTTCTTTAGTAAGTAAAGCTACACAGGGATTAGTTTTTGATGAAGCCAGATTTAGATTTTAAATGATTGAATGCTTTTTGTATGATCACCAAATGAAAAAGACTCATTCAAGATGGGGCTGCGTTATTCTTTTTCGCGGAAAACAAGTGCAGGCTTAAATCCTTGTTTTCCCCCGTACCATTCCGGAAGCTGATCTCTAGGGATGTCCTTTATAAGTCTGGGCACGTAGCGATCCTTGTTGGTTCCGAAAAATTCCGCTGTTCCCATAATCTCGCCAAGGAAAGGCCCCAAGATCTCGAAAAGTGTACGACCCGCGACGTTGACTAGATAAAGAGAAAATTCCATAGATCCGTTAGAAATATCATCTTTAAAAACATTTAATAATTCAAACTAAGCAAGGACGTAAACATAGCTGGAAGGAATATGCGTACGATTCAATCCTATGATTGTACTTTTGGAAGAGTCAAAGACTTTAAGCATGAATCCGGGCTGACGCAAAAATACGGGGAGAACTGTGGAAGGATTTAAAAAAAGTACGTTTTTAAAAAGTCGGACATTTAAATTCCGTAATGAATATGGAAAGTAATGAATGGAAAGTAGTAAATAATCCTTACTTCCTGGAATAGTAAACTGACGAATTGAGAAACCATCCATATCGTTGATGAGAAAGATGCCTTCGGTAGTGTTAAACGTGTTGGAATATTTTGAAAGTCGGTACCAGAATTGTTCTAGATATTTCACAATTTGCGCTTCGACGGCTGAGTCTCCCTTGCCGTAGTATTTCGTGAAATTCCATCTTCCAAGCTCAAAGACGATCACTGAAAGGAAAATCAATGTGATTCCAATTTATGAATAAAAATAAGTAATAACAGAAGTATTGGATGAAAAGGAGCTTTTACCTGGCCTTCCGTCAAGATCGTAGCCGGAGAGATAGTATGAAAAGTCTTTGTAGAGATTTGATGGTGGTTCCCATGTTGCTAGGTCGGTGTAATTGAAAATGGTAGCTTCCTGTGTCACAATGTTTAGTTATGTGTAAGCTTAATTACTTTGTTGGTTAAAGAGGAGTTAAAGGAGTTACAGCATACGGCTGAGAAAACTGCGGAAAGGGAAAATTATGAAGCTTACGGAATCGGTTTCCTCGGCCGTTGCCAATTTCATATGCTGACACCAAATTAGGAAGATGAAAAATAAGTATTTCCCGGTTTCCATGATTTTTTCGGCGAGGTTTGAAGTCTTAGTTTCAAAGTGATGAATGACCAGAAGAAGTCGATAGATGTGTGACTTGCCGTTTTCTCTGGATTTATGAATCCATAGTCTGTTTTTGATGCAGCCTTTTCAGGAATCGAAAAAGATAAACCGAGGAATTATTCGTATCCCATAGAAGCAGTGCTGAGCAGTTGACCTTGCAGCTAATTGTATCGGAACCTGTTTGATGCATTTTTAAAAGGGGTTAAGAATGACTGACGCATGTCCAACCGCGTATTCATTGAGAAGCTCGTATGCTCGCGGGAGAAGTGAACGTCAATGGTTAATTGGAAGTTATTGATGAAATGCGTTTAATTGGTGGTTTGATATGAGGGCGACGTGTTGCATTTTTTACGCTATGTAAACGAAATGTTGGAGGTGGTTTTAATGTATTTCTGGTCTGCTCTAGCTTTGGGTTGACGCTATATTGCTAACCTTCTGGTTTTTTCAGTTTTGTTAGTACAAGATTGATGAAGAATGCAATGGCGAAGGAGATGGCGCGGTGGTAGGGTTTTGTGGTGCATTTTACTGTGATAGTAGAGAATGGATCTAAAAGTGGATTCATTCATACCAAGTTGAAACAATATAGCTCTGAGACATAATGTAAAAACTTATTATTTTAGTATGGGTTGGGTTGACCTTGAGTGAAGCAGCCTTAACTAATTTTATGTATGTTCGCCGCCATTGCATGTATTGGTTTTGTCAAACAACATGCTCGCATTATCCTTCTTTTGCAATTTCTGCGATGAAAAGCGTCGCAGATTCAAGCAGGTTGTACCGGGTTTGGATAGCTTAAAGAGTCTCTCGTTTTCATTAAGTTTAACCCGTATATTTGCAGACACGCTGGAAACTATGGATTTTTAATCAATCTTTTTTGAAGTGCAGTAAGGAAGGCGAGTAGTAAAAAGGGAAGCTATGATGATACGAATTGTGTGTTGCTTATAATGAGTAAACAGAAAAGGGATCGAGAATAGTTTAATGAATGGAATGATTTATGTATGTACCTTTGGAGATTTTGTGATTTAAAATGTTGAGCGGAGCTGGTATTTTTTAGCTGTTTTAACTGCACGGGATGCAAGTTTGAAGGATTCATTAAAAATGATTCTGAGTAATTAAAACGCTTCCGCTTTGAAACAAAATGACAGTTTTGAAGAGCCATTTATATTGTGGATGACAGTAACAAACAAGGGGGTTGCATGCACCGGAAATTACCTGTGCCTGTACCTGATCATCAACGAGGATGTGAGAGGGTAGTAGCGTAACTTTTTAATTAATTATGGAATTATTTTTAGTTTTTAGGACATGCAGCTCATTAGTTAGTCTACAATCTCCTCTGCCTCTTATACATGTAGTCTAGCTTTTGCTTCCACCAGTTTTAGGTTTGAAGTCAGCTTGTATTGTTTGACGCGTATGAGTAGACTGATGGACATGAAGTCTACTACGATTCTAGTTTTAATTATTGCTGTTCTGGCAACACTGCCCATCAATGCACCTGCCAAAAATGCGGTAGAACCGGAAGTAACATTACCGCAAGGAAAAATAAGAGGGTTTATGAAAAAATCTCGAGAAGGTCGAGATTACTTTGCATTTCATTTGGTTCCCTATGGAGTAGCGGGTCGGTTTGAGGTAAGGATTATAAATTAAAATTTCGAATAGCTTAGTTATTAGCCAGAGAGGTATCTTTTATTGGATGATGCTGCGGTGGTTACCTTTGTGTTTATATTTTATAATTATATTTCAATTATATAAAATTTGAATTATATAATTGTACTTAATTTATACAATTATACTTTATTATGATATAATTTTTGCTATTCAAGTTACCTCGAGAAGCAGAAAAATGGGAAGATGTGTTGAACGCGACTGGGATTGATCCGGGGTGCCCTCAGGCCGCCTATGTTAGTAACGTGACCATGGGGAGGGAAGACTGTTTGCAGCTTTACGTACATACCCCTGGGGTAATGGCAGTGTAAAGAATTAGAGCTAAATTAGGTTTCGGTTGGAGAAAATGAATTGAAATTAGTGGGCGGCAAACTTGTGGAATGACGCCGTGAGTGCAATTAATTGAAGACTTTATGATCTGTCATAGCTGTCAGGGAAGCGAGCGGTAATGGTATTCTTGCACGGGGGTGGATTTACAATGGGTACAGGAGCTTGGTTTACAGGAGGGTTTCTAGTTGATGAAGATGTCGTCTTTGTCGTACCTAATTATCGTCTTGGGCCACTCGGTAATTAGTTTAATTAACTACCATTGGCCAAAATATCCCTTGTGCAACTTTAATGTCCTCACTCGCAAGGAGTAACCATGTACATATGAGCATTACGCTAATCCTGCTTTGATGATTTCTAAAACTAAACCAAACCAAGGTTTCTTAAGCACCGGGGATGAAGTTATACCGGGAAATTTCGGTTTGAAGGACCAAAACCTGGCTTTGAAATGGGTACAGAAGCATATCGAGAAATTCGGCGGGGATCCAGGACGAGTTACAATTTTTGGCTCGAGCGCAGGTGGCGCTGCAGTGAATTATCATTTAATTTCTCCGATGAGCGCCGGACTCTTTAAACAAGCGATTTCAATGAGTGGGTGGGCATTAAGTCCGTGGGCATTTTCCTGGAACCCGAGAAGAATGGCTGGCAAGTATGGGCGTAGCCTGGGTTGTCCAGTCCAAGATTCAAAAGCTCTGCGAGCATGTCTCAAGGGAAAGCCGTTACAGGAAATGCTCGATGCTCTTGGAAGCTTGATAGTAAGATTTGGAGGGATTATAAAATTAATTCAAAAAAATATTTGAAATTTTGGTAGGATTGCGCATGATGGGCGTGCATAGGATCTTAACGGCCATTAAGATCCTATGAAAACCGATTCTCCATTAAGATCTTATGATAAACCTAATTCTCCATTAAGATCCTATGGTAACCACTTCTCCATTAAGATCCTATGGTAACCACTTCTCCATTAAGATCTTATGATAAACCTAATTCTCCATTAAGATCCTATGGTAACCACTTCTCCATTAAGATCCTATGTTAAAACCAACTTCCAATAAGATCCTATGTTAAAACCAACTTCCATTAAGATCCTATGAAAACCGACTCTCCATTAAGATCCTAAGGTAAAACCATATTTCCACAAGATCTTAACGGAATTCGGTTTTCATAGGATTTGAATGGAATTTGGTTTTAATGTAAGATCTTAATAGAGATACGATTTACATAGGATCTTAATCGAGAAATCGTTTACATAGGATCTTAACGGTGATATAGGTATATCATAAGATCTTAATTGAGAGCCGGTTTTCATAGGATCTTAATGGAAGTTGGTTTTAACATAGGATCTTAATGGCCATTAAGATCCTATGCAATCATGCCCATCATGCGCAATCCTACCGTTTTAAAATTAATTTTAAAATAACGTTTTTAAAGTTAAAACAATTCTGTAATTTAATTAAATGGGGATTGTTCTCTAGGAATGGGGATACGATCCACCGGCACCGTTTAGTGTGGTAATTGAAAGGGGTGGAGAGGGGGGTGAGCGGTTTTTGAGCGAACACCCGGAAATTGCAATGAGAGAAGGGCGTTTCAACAAGGTTCCTTGGATGCTCGGTCTCGCGGATGAGGAGGGCATTGTGATGCATGCTGGATGTGAGTTTTGAGGATTAAAATAGTGATAGATTACGTATCTTTTACGCATCACTGTTCGATATGTGCGTTTTACAGATGTATTTGGACAGGAGAGACTTGCTAGGGAGTTGCGGGATGATTGGCGGAGAGTATTTCCGATAACGTTTGAGTACAACGAAGTCTACAGGAATCTAACGGAATCCGAGCAGGATGGAGTGAGCGGCAAAATATTCGACTACTACTTTGGAGGCCGTCTTATAAACGAAAGCGCTTTCCAGGAGCTCGCCGACGCATATTCCGACAGTTTGTTTAACAACGGATTTAAAAAGGCAGCCATGTTAGCCGGGCATCACATCCCCGTGTATACTTACAAGTTTGCTGAGGCTAGACAAGACTTTTCTTTTTTGACGCTTCTCGGCTCTCCAGGGAGATACGGTTAGGAGATGCATATGTGGATTTAAAATACTATGTGTATCAGTTTGAAGGTTTCAAGTAGTAAAATGGCCGAATTTAATGTGACAGGTACTGCTGGACATGGTGATGATCTGCCATTCGTCTTTAGCGATTTTTTCATAGTGCCCCCTTTTGAGAAAGGGTCGGGAAACGAAGCTGTATCGAAAAATTTCGTGAAGCTGCTGACATCTTTCGCCAAAGAGGGGTAAGCTTTGCCGCCTGCTGTTGCCCACTAATAGCTTATAAACATCAGCTCATTGAGGACAGAGTAGAAAGATTACTGTGGTGAATGAGCATTGATAATTATTGATAATTGTTTACTTTTCATCTAGAAAACCAACTGCAACTTACGGGGCAGCGAAGGAATGGGATCCGGTAAGCAAGGAGGAACTGGCTGGGAAAATTCCCTTGAAGTTGTACAGGATTGCTCAGGAAACTGCAATTGTGGACGAAAATTTTGGGAAGCGTTACCAATTCTGGGAGAATTTGTTTCCAAAGTCCTTCGCGTAAGATGCGAGCTTGAATTTTTTTTAAAAAATGTTGCTACACATCATTCAAAACTCGAACGGAACACGGAGAGTTAGGCGTGACAACACAAATTCAAAATATAGTTTGGTCATGGAATAAATATCCTCATATCCGGGTTGAGCAAGGAATATGCTACGGAATTTTTATTATAAGGATCTGAATCTATACGGTACTGGCACTGGCTACATTGTCTTGATGCTAAAGTAGTTGGGGAAGAAAGCTAAATTTTGATGCGTGTCTTCACGACATGACGAATTTTCAGAATGCAATAACGAGATGGCGCGGCGGTTGGATTTTGAAGCGAATTGTTGGACAGTCGAGGTTGGGTTTAGAGCCATCATTCCTATGCTAGTATGAGTGGAAACACACCGTACCTAAATCATATTTTAAAAACCTTTGAATACCATATGGAATACTGACCATGTTTAAATGCTGCCTTAAGTATCCTGGAGAGATTAGGGAAAAAGTCATTTTAATTTGGTCATTGAGTTTTTTTCCCTTTGGTATCCTTGAAAAGTGAGGTTGAACCGCAGATTGGAGGAATGCAATGCAACGCGCAGCCTACCTTAACTCTCTGCTGTGTTTTGCGTATTCTCTCTGACTCAATCATATGTCGTTAAGTAATGAGCCTAACCTTATTCAGAATCAGGTTCTCTCAAACCTAGAAATAATACTTGAAACAATTGTAAATTGAGCACATTCTGAAGCTGGGTTCACTCTGCTAGGTGTTTGCTTTGCAGAGAGAGCAAGCAAACACTAACTTCTGGGAATCGGCTCCGTTCAGGTAGAAAGCCCGCTTTTCTTTCATCTATCTGTAACTTAGCAACCCATGAGAAAACATTTACTCGGAAGAAAAGAAGGAAGTTACGGTGACGGAAGTATATATAATTCCTTGGTAGTATTTACTGTTTCTCAAGATGGTCTCAATCCTATTGAAGTGATACTTGAAAAAAGTTGTGGACAAAACAGTCCTCTTGCAGTGTTTTTTAATTTACAAATTTGGTCTAAAAGGATAAAGGAAAGCAACTCAAAGATTAGTGTGTTTAAAAACTCAGCTGCGGAGCGGCCAAGGATTCTGTTCAGGATTGTGGGGAATAATTTTGTGTTTGAAGCAAAATGACAGAAGTACGACCGTACAATAACGAGGAATCAGGAGACAAGGTAATTTATACAAAGTATTCATTTCAAATCGAGTATGGCGCTAAAAAAATTTAATATTTAATGTGAACTTGCTGTTAAGCAGATGTAATGTTTTATTATTAAACTTACATTCCTATGGATTCCTCCCAAGTTGTTTGCTTGCGCTAGACTAGAAAGAAGATAGACTGGGAGGAAAGTAATTTATATTAACTTGTTTCAGGCGAGGATGGAAACCTCGTTAAATGTGAATCACTATGCCTCAAAGAAAACAATAGCTCAAGGGATGCTGGACATTGCGCTGTTGACAGCGAATGCAAGTCAGTTAAAATACGTTGTTCAGGCGGGAGGGAGACATCCGTTTTACACTCTCATGCTCGCTCTTATTGGGACTTCAATGGTTCTTCAGGTAATGCGGATTAATTAATACTGCATTAATTTAAAACGGAATAATAATTTAAGTAATTATTAATGTGCTTTACTAATCATTGTCAGTTGCTATTGCCAAAATATGAAGGAAGGCTAGTTAAAATACCTGCTAACATTTAAAGATTAACTGACTTTGCAGGTCATCTCTGGTCTTGTAGCGCTGACGCTCAACACGTTCCATGATTGCCGGATGTACGTGCTCAAGACTTCGGACTCTGCCATGTACTTTACACAATTTCAACTGGCGTCAAGTTTTATTGTGACTGCTGTTAACATATTAATTTCTGCATTTGATCCTTCGCTCGGAAGCCCGCTGAGCGGGTTCTCTGATTAAGAGTTTCTTGAGAAGCTCAGGTTTGACAAAGAGGAAAGCGAGGAGGGGTGGTTACGACTTATTTATCCCCTAGTATAATATTATCTGCATCTTCTTCTGTACCTGTGTATGAATCTCTTGATTTGGGTGCAGTAATGTTTTAAACCATAGATTAAGTTTTAATTACAGGTGATAAAAACATGGTGAATATGTTTTGTTCACAAAAGCAGATATGTGATTTTTATCAGTGTGCTGAATATGAACATAATTAATGAGAGTTTATTATGTAATTTTAAAAATTATAACTCGTCGAAATGTAAGAGGCATATGTTTATGAAAGGTAGGAAAGGAGAAGAACGTGAGTCAGTGTAGTGTGTTTGACTTTTTGTGTTCGAGTGTATGCATTTGTATTTGCTCAATAAATGATGGTTTGTCAATAAGATGGCGGTGGTCAGTTTGTATATTCTAAGTATGTACGGATGGAGTTTTAATTTTGCGTACTGTTAAATTATATATAAGTTTTTTTCTTTGCGGCTTTCCGCTTGGTACTATAGTACATATATGAGCAAACGGCTGGGGTGGGTAAGAATGTTTGCAAAAATGTCGTGATAAGGAAAATTATATTCCTTATCGTATTATATATAGTAGAGTTTGAAATAGTTTGGAATCAAGTTCGTACAGTTGCGTCGCGTTGCGTCTCTAATGTTTTGAAGCAAGGAAGCATCTTTTGTGGGCATGTAAAGACAAAAATATGCAAAATTAATGGTAGTTCCTAGCAATTGAATGAGTAGGCGTTAATTTTGGTTAGTTATTATCAATGCTTGAATTGAATCATCTTCGGCCCGACGACAGTCTGCATATGCTGTGAAAGAAGAGAGGTTAAAAGCTTTCTATAATTGCTCTGAGCGTAATGGAATTAGGACTTGTTGAGTGTTCTAGAACTGGTGGACCAAAAGTGATTATTTAATAATTTAAAAAATTATAATTGCAATAATTAGATTCGAGAGCAAAATTCGAGAGTATTCACTGGTGACACTGAATAATAAAAAAGTTAACAATTACTAAAATTAACATATGTACATGAGCATGAAGCGGATTTCTAAGTTGAAAGCAGAGAATATGGAAATGGAAAATGTTGGTCTTAAAGAAGGCAAAGATCTGGACGATGAAGTCCTGGACCACGACCACGACCATTCGGATTGTAAGGTGAGGCGAAGTCAAATTGATATTTAAGAGGGTTAGTTAATAATACTGCTATAAGATATAATTAATGGTCGACGTATCAGGAAGAAAAGAGCTAGGGGTGAGAGCTAATGTGACAAGGAATGACAGCAAGGAGGTTGCTTGCGTTGTGGTTATCCTATGTCTGTGTCGTAATACCCCGGACGGAGTTTCCCGCGTTTTGTCTTGAATAATTTTGAATTTAAACCCGAAAGGATTAATAATATAGGATAACAACTAACAACGTTTGTTAGCCTTGAGGAAAGCTGACGGAGCAGATGCGGAAGGAAAAAAATAAGGTCAATAGGATTTGGAAGTGTGTATTTGAGCTAGCTGAACAGTATACGGTTATATAGGCCGCATTGAAGGAAACAAAGGCTTTGAAATATGTTATTCTTTGCTTCCTGGACTTGTAATACCCGGGTATTAACCGGTAAAGATAAAGTTCCGGGTACAGGTAAATGACCCAGGAACTAACTGCCGCCGAGATTTATTGCTAGCATATACATGTACAAGCTCTTGAAGAAGAATAGTCCCGAGGAGCATAACTTGACGGGTTTCTTACTACATGCAACTACCGAGAGTTGAAGGAGCGGGCAATACGAGGAGAAATTACTCATTTGCGGCTATGGGTTAGAGCCTAGACATAAACTACGTTTACTCTTGATTTCTGGGAATTTGCCAACCATTATACAGCTTACGTATGCATTGACTGGAAATACCCGTGAATGCGGTTTTTGGTTAATTTTCGTGAAAATGTTTCTAGGACCAGGTAGGCATGCATTCTGCTTTAGCAAACGTTAAGAAAATAGTGGTCAGATATTGTATAGGCTATAGCAGCTCCGAATAGCCTGTCTGTGAGTGAAGCGAATTGTTTTTCTCTACAAGGGAAAAATATCCCTTGGAGCATAATATTTGCTACATTTTCTCCCTGAAACATCAAATGACAGAGAGTGATGCAACCCAACTCATTATAACCAACTGTCCTCTGAATCTATTGCGTGTTAAATGTGTATCAGGGTTAATCAATTTATTCAAGGTAATATGAAACTCATACACGGGCGGGTTTACAAGAGCAAGTTCCTCTTTGGCTTTCTGTTGTATAGATTCGGAGCCACAATGATATGAGGAAATCGCTCAGGATTCGAAAACTCAAAACTATATTGCATGTAATGAAATTGAATGCAAAATCATGCTCTGATACAGACAAGCTCATAGAATGTAAGTTACGGCCCCAGATTGAAATTCACGGAGGATGGAATCTATTTTTACATGACGGGAAGTTGAGTAGCATGTTTATGGACTTCCTTTGCAAGCTAATTTTAATTTCAAGTCCTCCTGCTATACACACTGTGTACTACATAGCAAAGCCAAGAGCCTAAAACAGTTGGTTGAGAAAAGCATCTTGATTTGTCTCAGCCTTCAAGGAGAGCTATGTGTGAAATGCTGAAAGCGATATCAACATTTCCGCCCTGTTTCCTTTCGACATAATGTTTCGTAGACCGAAGAAAAGAGTAAGACTTGGATGAGAGTACGTTGTACTGAATCGCTTTGAGTTGTCTTCAGTCAAAAGCCGGCATCCTAAGATTTTCGCTTATCGTTGGACAAGTTTGCCTCACTGACATAATATTACACTGCATATTTGACTGCTAGAGATTTGAGTCAGTGGCTTAAGATTTGCGTGGGAGTATTTGGACTTGGCTGTGGGAAATTTGTAAGGATTTTCCGTTGAAAATAAATGATATGCTTACATGTATAGCGTTCATGGTTCGTATCATCTATTGGCAACTATAGCTTTTGTGCATATATAGAGTTATAAAATTTGGCATACATATTCGTGGAGCAAAACGCATATAATACTTGTAAAAGGGGTAAACTGACTGAGGGCAAAAAGAGGAAAGTGGCGTGAAGGTTATTCAAGACTCGTTCCATAGTTTTTTGCTCCAGCCCAGTGAATTGAGTGTGTGTCCATTAAAGGCCGAGTCTGATGATACATTAGGCTTAAAGGGTTGATTACTTTATAGATAGACGAGTGTTGGTGATGGAATAAAGAAGAGAATATATACACTTATACACAATAGAATAGGGTGGAGGATTTGAATTCGGTTGGTGGATGATGTAGACAGTGTTTGAGTGGAATCACTCGTGGGTTTGAATACACAAGTCTGGAGGATTGACTGAGTCACATGTGTATTCAGAATCTCATGAGATTAACTTAAAACAAGAAGAAAAATACAGAGTTGAATAGGTTATTAACTCCTGAAAATACTGGGTTTAGAAGAGGGTCCTTGAAGGTCTTTGAAGATAAAACTAAGGCGTTGAAAAAATATTTTGAAATATTTAATAAAAGCCACTCGTGAGGGAGCATAGCGTTCAGTTATTAAAATAAACTTGGAAGAAATAGAGACAGTAGACGGAAGGAGAGGGGAGAGGGTAGGTGGCGTGTGAAAGTATTTGAGGTAGAGAGAGAGAGAGAGAGTTTCTTCGGTTTTTGACATTTGGAATTCACGGAAATACCCGGTGTGAGTAGGAGCGGAACTGTAGAGAGAGTAGAGAGCGGGTAAAGTTCGGGTTGCTCCTTTTGTATATGTTGATAAAGTAAAAGCAGGAGTTGAGGTGGCATTAAGAAACCAAGTTAATAAATGGTGTCAATGGCTAGACGTGAGATAGATTAGGTTGCAGAGGAAATATATAGGATAGTTGGAGGATTGTGAGCTCGTGCTTGAGGTGTCCTCCTTTGTGGTCTGTTGGTGATACTGGGTTTAGAAGTCAGAGCTATATATTTCGCGTACGGACGCAGTCGTAACTTAGCGACGTTTGAGGTGAAAAGGTGTAAACAAAGTTGGAGGATTTTGTGAAATCTTGTATAGCGGATTGTTCAGGTGAGTGAGGTTTCGGGAGTTGAGGAATTATTGCTCCAAGGAATTCAATCTGGCGACTCCAGTGCAACCTTTCAAAATGGGGGAGGGGGATGGTGACCCGGTAAAGTGAAATTTTGATTTTAAATAGTAGTTAGGACTGTTGAGTTTTTGAAACCCGGAAGTAAGTTGAAAAAAATTCGGAAGTTTGGTGGAAGGTCGAGGTGCAGTTTGGTGGAGGCGGGAGAATAAGTTGAAATTATAGCCACGTTGTTCGGCATGAAGGAATGTTTTAGAAACGGAAATATTTAAGTTGCTGTGACAAAGTTTGCAGACAAAGTCTCCTAGGGTTTTTGTAGTTGCATATGTGTGAGGAGTCTCTGCTAAATGTTGAAGGGTTTCCTTGAAAATGAAAAGTCTTAAAGAAATTCCTTTAAGGTTCCAGGAAAAGATTGCAAATTTTCCCTTAGGAAATCCCTACGAAGTATTCCGAAAAGAGATTAAGAAATTATGTACTTAAATTGTTGGAGCGTGAATTTTAACCGACTTAAGCAAACACACTGCAAATGAAATTTAACTTATCTTGAACTAAATGCAGTTTCTGTGTGCTGTGACTGTGACAAGGCGGAAACAGCAAACAGCTGCAAGGGATTTACACAAAGCATTGTTGTAGTTCCGGCAACAGGAGACAATAACAAGAAACAAATTAGCAATAAGAAACAAAGGAAGGAGGAAAAGTGAAAAGAAAAGATTGCGTGCTCAAGTGGTTTGCGGAAGTGGTTAATCCGCATGTTTTTTCGCTAAATGTTTTCGCGCGAAAAAGAATGGGGATATTATTGCATACATGTAACATGAATCCTATTGATTGTTTTTCAGGTGACGCAGAGACCACTGAACGTGAATAGATATGCGACGAAAAAGACGATTGCGCAAGGAATGCTGGATATTGCTTTGCTCACAGCAAACGCAAGCCAGCTTAAATATGTGCTGCAAACGAATGGGAAGCATACGTTTTACACTCTGATGATCAGCTTGATTAGCATTTCTATTATTTTACAGGTACGTCATTTCAATATAATTCGTATAATAATTAATTTATATAAAATCAATATAAATCCTTAGAGCTTATTTATAACGATTATGTTGTGACTATATTAATTAACCACATGTCTGAGCAAAATCGTTAGGAGTTGATAGAAATCAAGTAAGCCTTATAGCTGTGTAGATTATTTTGAGTAAGCGAGAAGGTTTAAAAACCGCTGGGCCCCTTTTTTATATTAGTTTTTGAAATTAAATTAAATTTTTTTAAAAAAGTTGAATTTTGTTTACAATATAATTTTGTTGTTCTTGGTAGGTGGTCTCAGGGGTGGTAGCACTAACTTTGAACCTTTTTCAAGACTGTCGTCTCCAAAAGCTCAAGTGCTATAATACGGCCCTGATTTTGAACCAGTTTATGTTGATCACATCCTTTATTGTTACGGGGGTTAACATAGTCATTTGTGTATTTGACCCTACGGTCGTAATCCCAGATTTTCCGGAAAGTAACATTGCTAATGTAGATCTGATGACTGGTTAATATGAAGGAAGAAACTGAAGAGCTTTAAAACTAGCTATTTAAAAAACTTGAGGATATACTCAATCAGTTATGTTCAATATACAGAATGCAATTAAATGTGTTCAGCAGGAGGAAAAATAATTAATGGCCTTGTTTATTAAGATGAAATTTTATAGTAAAGTTGTGGGGATATGTTAATGTAAAGTAGGGAGGAAGCGTGTGGCATGTACACAGCTTGTGTGGTTTTGCGGCATGTCAGACATGATGTCGTGATTGTATAGGTTATCTGGTTATCAAGAAAATAACTGGAGTAGGTCAATATTGAAATGTCATGTGTATGGAGAAATTACCCGCAAGGCGGTATAGTTTGTTACTGTAAGTTTCTAATGAGCTTGAGAGATAATTTAAGGTTAAGGCTAGTTAAAGGATTGCATGTTAAATAGGGCAGAGGAAAATGAGAGTGACATGTACATGTATATAGGTAATTTTAACTATTGGTTAACGAAGATTGTCGTTACGCGGTTTGTTTTTAAAAAATTTCTATTTTATGTAGGTCACAGTCGGTATTTCTATACTGTATATTGGAACACTGAATATCAACAAGGAGAAACATTGCAGCAGAGCAAATTTTCTAAACAATATGATAACTGTTCAAATATTTCTTATTTCCGCTGTTAACGTCATCATCTCTGCTTTTGGAATTGAAAATGTGAATCTCTACCAAGCGGAAGCTGCAAGGAAAGCACAAAGGTTAACCACTGGGAATCAATCAATTATGATATTTGATGAAAGTAAAATTTAATTATTTGTATTTAATTTTGAAAACTAAAATGATATATGTTTCTCTGTTTTACAATAGGTAATTTATTTTGCATGGCCTCTGTTCTGGTTCCTTGGTTCTGTTGGTTTAAAGATGCTTTGGATTTTTTATTTGTGATGGATGATTGTATCTTAAACTAACTATATTTTGATAAGACCGCGTACCGTGACAGTATTGAAAACTAATTGTAAAATTAAGTAGCGACATCGTGTGGAACTATAATTAAGCGGGAAGAAAACCAAAGAATATATTTACAAGCTTTAAGTTTAATCTTGTAGCCTTTTTGAATTGTCTTTCAAGGAAAGTTTTTTATGAGCTCAAAACAAAACTCATACTTTGTATTGTTTTTGGGCGGGCTGAATGTGTGCTATTGATTGTGAATTGGGATTTTGCGTGTTACGCGCAAGGGATGAGCTAATGAGTGGGAATTAATTGTCGTGGTTTGAGGGGGATGGATGTGATGTGTAGAGATGTTGGAAAATCATGTGAAATAAAGCGTTGAAACTGACGGAAGAAGAGAAACTTGATACTTGTGTTTTTTTATGATTGAACTTTAATTGATTTGATCTGGCATGGACCACTCCCATCTGAAATTGCGTCCCAAATTGCGGTTTCTGAAAAGGTTAACCAAGGAAAGCGTGGAAGAATATAAAGGGGAAAAGAGTAAAAGTTTTTTGGTGCAGTTTTTGCAGCGGAGGAAGAATGGCGATTTGTTGTGTGCATATGAGACGGTGGGATGACAGTTTCTTAAAATGCAAGTATATTGCATGTGTACTGACCACAAGGAAGATGGGACGGTTTTTTATGGTGCCATCTGGTAGCAGTAGATAAGAAATGAAGCATTGCAACCGCGTTTTTACCATTAATTGTCGTGCAGGGAAGCTTCGGGTTCTGACACTGAAGTGGTCAACAATAGGGTAATGGTCGCCGTCAGATGGGGGATGCTTCCAATGGAACTAGGATCTGAAGAGTTACTGATTTTCGAGTTCTATTCCTGGATGCGTGGGCCTAGCGCGACATGATTTTAACACTAAAAATGTTTAGATTGATTTGGAAAGCGTAGACGGATCTATAGTTTCAGTAATTTACTTTACAAACTTTAATACAACGGTAATACATTAATAATGAGCATCTAAATAGATATTTTGTTTAATTTATCTGTCACAAAACAGTGTGGAACATTCGACTTTCCATGGGCTGTAGTCGACGCGAGGTATGGCGGTGCTGTCGCAGCTAACAATTGGATTGCTGTTGTGAAGGGAAGAAAAATAATATTTAGGATATTCAATTTTGTTAATTTTGAAAAATTAATTAAATTAACTTGAAATTTCAGAGAAAAGAAATTGTAAATGTAGATAATAGAATGGACTTACTACTCAGCATTGGCAATTAAGAAGGCAAAAGGTTGCATATGTTTAATGGCATCTCCGTTGTCGCAAATAATCCTTGCAAAACTTGCTTTGCGGATTTCTTGCAATTGTGCTGTAAGTTGTAAATGGTTTAATTTAAGGATTTAGAAATATTTCGCCTGTATTTATACAGCTTTGAGTAGATTTATGAAAAAATTACAAGGGTTTAAAAATTTGGGAAATAGGGTTACCTTTGGAGAAGGCATGCGGACTGGGGCCACTGTCGTATGCGAATCTGTCTCCTCTCCTAGAGCGTGCGAATTGGTCACCAACAATACAGAGGAATGTTGGGCCCATAATAGCACCTGGAACTGGACGCTCCAAAATACCACCAACGTACAGGTCTACGTCGTCGGGGTGCTCGTAGTTTCGGGCAAGCTTTTGGACGGCCTGGAATTGCAATGATAAAAATACGTAATGAGCATTTAGCCAAATTGGTTGGAAGGGTTTCAGAAAATAGTTCTAAATAGTGGCTTACCGCTGGTGACATCCAATCAGAGAAATCTTCAAAACGGCGAGCACGACCTAATTGACACAATTCCCTGAAACGATTGTATCCTGGAAGACCGTGATCTCGCCCACGCTGGATATTAATCGATACCAAATCCAGACCAAAGGTAGCGTTGCGGGGCTGGAACAAACGATTTGTGACCTCTCCTGTGAAATATCTGTCGAAATTTTGCATGGTTGAGTGACCAATTCCTCTAAGTAAGTTGTCGACAACACGGCTTTGACGAAGGGCGAAGGGGTTGTTGAAAAAGTCGTGGAGTTCCAATTCGTTCTCAACTTCTCCGCGGGCGTTGATCAAACTGGGAAATTCAAATATTTTTAAGTTAGCTCGTAAATAATCCGCTACAATTTTAAATGGCATGTTTGTAATTTTAACCCAAAATTAAATTAAAATAATTAAAATTAAACAGAGAGTTTAAAATAAAACTTACGGCAAAATTCCTTGAATCAAACTGTGACCCATGCGATAAGCAGCGGCAGCGAAAGCGTTAGAGATTGTCGGATTGGTATTGGTATCGTAACCGCGATAATATCCTTCAGCTTGTGGTAAAATCCCGTAGGTTTCCATATAATTTCTTCCGATAATGACAGGAAGGAATTCGTTGAAAATAATGTGTTGGTATTGAGCGTTAACGATTCGTCGAGCTTCAGTAAACAAACGATCATCCGTCCAGAGGGGATTCATTTCGTTCAAAATGCCAGCAACTCTGTTATGTTCTCGAAGCCAGATGACGTGGGTGAGGGTCAAAGAGATGATTTGATTGGCTCGGAGATCTCCAGCTCTGTAGCAAAACGTTCCCGCGGCGGGGTCAGTGCACATATCGTTTGAGTCAGTGGAGGTCTGGAGTGGCAAAAGACCTCTGTAGCCTGGAGGTGTCTGACTGAAAACTCGATCCGTCCTTAGTCTTCCGAGACGGAATTCTCTGAGAGCGTCATGTTCATCCCGCGTAGAAGCGTAAATGTTTGAGTTATCCAAGATGGCGGTAATCTGGCTGAGTTGGTCGGCATAGCCGAGGGTACAATCTGGGCGTGGTCCAACCATGGATCTAACAAAACTCATACAACGTTGTCCTTGTGGAGCATAAAATCTATCGTTGGCTGGGATTTCGATAGGCATGCAGAATGGATGGGTTTCGCTGGGAGGGAGAAAGTCTCCGTCGTCGGAACAACATTCGATACCAGAACCGTTAGCGAAACGGTAGAAGGGGACGTGAGTCATGTCGTGGTTAACGAATTGACCAAACTGCATAGTCCATTGGGTATAGTATGGATTTGGGTTATTGACATCAGGAGCGAATGTTGTACTCAACAATCTAGCGGAAGGGAGGTCTAATCCAGTGACAGACGTCCGGGGAGCAACGACACCTGGAATGAGAAAATAAGGGTTAGGTCAAAATCGTTATTTTTGAAGTCTATTGTAGCCGTAATAGAGATAGAGGGTCAAACCACTTACCGTCAGAATAGGCTGGGCGGGCGACACGGATCAAAGTATTGAAGGCAGAGCCCCAACGGGGATTGGCCAAGTTGTTGCAGCTGCCGTCAACAGTTCGGACATTGCTTTGAGTGAGGTCACAGACAAGGAGGGGTGGGCACTGGCCACCGATGGAAGTGGTTTGAACGTTGATGGCCCGGAGTTCCTCAGCGGCATCAATCGGATTATCGGAGAAGGTTGAGGGGTAGTTGTGGAGGAGGTTCTTGGTAGCTTGGATCAAACTAGTTCCCATACGGGCCAATTTAATGGCTTTCGAAGAGGTCCGTGAGAAGACCAAGTGGCCGTGGGAGGCTGAGCCCTGTCGAGGTACGATACTGCGGTTTAGGATTCCGGATTCAAATACGTCGTATTCCTTCAAATAGTTTCTGGAATTCTCAAGGGAATCTTCCAAGGCTGCGGAAGTGTGGAGTTGATGGGCGTAGGTGGGATTTTCCGGGTATGTTGGTGTGATTTGCGGTGCGGGTACATCTGTAATAAAAGGTCAATGGTTTTAGAGTTGTGGTGCTGGGGCGCGTTTAACGCTTTGCGGTTTTGTAAGGTTTAACGATCAGGGTTGTTTCGTTGTTTGTTTATATGCAGCCAGCAGCCAGCGACAATGAACGTATATACTGTTTACGCAGAGCAAGAGGCGGATAAGCAAGGATAAAAAATGTAAACATAGCTTCCCGCTCCACACTCTCTCAGAACGTTTGCAAATACTCATTGGGAATGCAGGTTTGGCATCTGGGATTTATAGCAGGATTGAATAGCCTTCCGCAACTAAGATTTTGGAATGACTTGCTCATTATCTTTCACGCCGTCGACGTCGTCGTGACTTCCTTAGTTGACTTTTAATTTTCTGTGCTACTTGCGCCAACAAGACGGACTAAATTCCGTCAAGTCACGACGTTTCTGTGAACCGAAAATACTGTAAAATTTTGCAAACTTTTACTCTCTGAAAATGATACATTTTATCGGAAAAAACTGTGCTCTTGCTTTATAATCTACAGAGTTTTCCCAGCAGGCTCAAAATTTTGAAGCGCGTGCCTTTCGGTGCCATGTGAACTTTCGCTTGCGAAGCCGCGCGTGTCAGGCTATAACGGCAATTGGCGATAATACGCGCTGCAAGCTCTCGCGCTTGAATGGGCAAGAAGAGATTTCCAAAAATGGATGGAATGAAGTAGAAGAAAGGTTGTATCAAGTAAAAAGTTTTAAAAATACGAAATAAAAGAGAATCGTCCAGTTTTAATAGGGAATTTTTAAAGATGGTAAAAATCGGGAATTATTCAGTAATATTTTTAAAGAATAAATAAAAAAAATTATAAAAATTTTAGGCACATAAACATTTTGGCAGCATCTTTCCATCAAAGTTACACCCTTCTTCCAAGCAAAATTAAAATTAAATTAAAAAAATGTACACTTACCCGCATTTTTCTTAATAACCGGACAACACATGCCAGACTCTCCGTGCTCGGTAGTACACAAAACGATAGTTCCGGCCGTGGCTAGGATTTCAGGTAAATACAGGGAACACCTTGCGTACACCTGACAATAGCTTTTCCTTGAATCCAGCGGCGGGCAACTCTTGGCCTGAATCACTTCTCCTTGATGCTCAAAAATTCCCATGCTTGGCTTGAATCCCTCACGTTCCACAAACTTGGTAAATTGTTCCGGCACTCTGGTTTCAGTGTGATGGTAATTTTGATTTTGATTTGCGTTAAGATTATGATCGTTGGTGCTAAAAATATCTGCGGGCTCATAGTGCTCAGAGTGAGCAAAGCTAAAAGGTCTAGGTCCAAATTCCCTTGTGAAAAATGACGAACTTGTTCCGAAACCTCCACCAACTTGTGCCGGGTAAGCGGGCAAATTGGAAGCTAGTAAAAGAAGCGCACAAATTTTGAACTGCGCCATGATGGCGGAATTTTGGCCTAAGGATGGCAGTGTAGGGAAAAGGAAACGTTCTGGGAGCACTATAGGGCTTGGACAGAACCTTCTGCAGCCCTTGTTGGATCGTTAATGTGACGCGTTGGTCAGAGCTTGGTTGCTCATATATCGTTTTCCCCTTGAACGTTTACGCTCTCCTATTGGATGTTCTCTTGCTCCCTCTCGAGGATTACATATGATTCATGAGAAAAACAGAGATTTTACTGGCAAAAGCTTGTGCAATCCGTGAATTTTCTAAATGAAAGACTTGACTCATTCTGCTGGTAGGTTCCCCCTTTGCTTTTTTGAAACATCTCTCATCATCATATTCTCTGATAATTTGCCCCAATATCTGCAAGCATCCCTCCCCAAAAATCTGCAAGTCCTCTCATCTGTCCGTCCACCCGCCCGTCCCAGCTTAGAAAAAACATGAGCTTGTTTCTTATGCTTTTGGCATAGAGTTTTTACATCTTTCACTGACTCTCCTACACATTCGCTCTAGTGCAGGCTCTTATATTAATTTAACCTACAAGAATAACTAGGGAATGCTTGGAGTGACTATACAAACAAAGCGCGGGGCGCGCAGGATCTTAAGAAAGGAGGTAAAAGAAGAAAATTTTCTTTAGACGGCCCTTGTACAACAAGAACGTATATGTTTACCCTGCGCTGCGACGCGCGTCTATACCTGTTGCCAATTACAGGTAAATCGCTTATTGTCTACTGGGATTGCTCTTTCAAAAGGTTTGATTGGAAGTGGATGATAAGGGCGAGATAAGGGGGACTTGAATTGAGGTAAAGTGTGGAAGCTACACGGGAAGCTGAAACTGACTCAGTTCAGGTGCGCTGTAGTTGTAGGATTAGAGCAAGAGCTTTTGTAATTATATCCGCTGCTCAATCACCTTTGAGCTCGTAAGACTCGTAAAACTACTGTCAGTCCCATAGATTGATGTGGAGGTCTCCAAAAAGTACTTGTAGTTTAGCTGGTTTGGGTCCTGTTTGGTATGCATGTCTTCAAAGATCAGAGTGAAATAACATTATTACAGCTGCCCGCCCTTGCGCGGTAGTTTGTAGCGCTTATGTGACTGATGCTGCGCGCTGAGAGTTGACTCGTTTGAGCTGTCCGCTAAAGGGACATGATCGTTTGGGTAGATGTAATGTGGCGGCGTGGATGACGTGGTGGGGGAAACCTAGGATTTTTCTTGTCGTTCTCTTCAAAAAATCCTTCTCACACCTCCACTGACAATGCATCATCAGACAATTCAATTCATTTCCACTTAAGCCTAAGCTGAGAAACTGTGAAAGTTGGCTCGGAATGTCCCCTTGATGAGGGTTGGAAGGAACAAGCTGCGCTGTTGTTACTTCCGGCTCAATGGGAGCTAACCAAATCAGAGCGCAGAGCAATCCCGAGCAGACACTCATGCGCTGTTGCGGCGCTGTCTTGTGCGAAGGAAACCAGGCTTACCATAATTCCCAGACGTAGACGTAGTGGTATAGCGGTTTGGGATGACGTCGTGGTCGAATCATTAAATCTCAACAATTACCTATACTCGGACTCCCTCAAGACCAGCGCAGCGTACAACAGGATTGCGATTGGCCGCTTGAAGCGGAGAAGAATAAGAGTAAAAGCGGAAAGCGCCGTAATCTTGAGCAATCTTTTGGAATATTTATTTACTTTCAGGAGAGGGAAGAGAAGTCTGAGAAAAGAACTGTGCTATCCGACGACATCACTTTCACGCCTAAATCAACCTCAAATCATTCTTGCCTGAATTTAACTATTTAACCGCAAATTTTAAAACGTATTGAGAGCATTGAGAGCGCATGCGCTGCTAAGTAAACATTCTATGGTATTGGTTAGGATGTCTAGGTGAGGTAAAATCTAGTGGAGCGTGCAGAAAGCTGACAAGCTGGTTCTCTAAGCGGCGGGTAGGTAAAATACTAGTTTCTGATGTATGGAGGCTGTTCAAGAAGCTCCCGTTCCAAGGTACAAGTGGAAATAGTTTTAATTTGATATTTTACAATATTAACGGTATTAAAGGTCAGCCGAGAGCTGACTGAAGCTGCGCTGGGATGTACAGTAATAAGATGAAAGTAAGAGTGGATATGATTCATCGCTTGGATATGTAAAACAGGAACGAGTATTGAACGTAAGGTAATCCGACACTGAAAGCGCGCTTACATAAAGCGCGTAACTTGAAGACTGTTTGCGCAAAGTTCACAGCGGTTAGGAGGACTTATATAACGTACGTTAACTGTGCAAGTCGATCTATTGTCTGTAGGACAGAAGCCGCAGGGCCGAGGCCTCTGAGACAGTAGCGCTTTCATGCGCCATGCGACCCTCCGGAATCCATACGGATAATGTATGGAATCACGTTACGCACTCAAGTAGTAGACACGAGTTGCTTAGCAGCGCGTGAGAATATTTGCCAAGTGCGGAAGAACGGATGAAACGGCGTTGCGCCTTTCGCGCAGAGGTAGTTTTATGCAAAATTACACATACATGTACACGTTACACTAGATATCGGCAGATGTCTGACGGATCAGCCGCGCAGCAGCGTCTCTGGCATATCACGGACGCTGTTTGATTAGAGGATATATTTTCTATGGATTTTGAGATTTTATCAGGCAGGACGATGGCTACGCTAGCCAAGTGTGTAGATATATGGCACTACATAGCAGTGCCGGAGGGTTTATGTAACGGTTGTTAATAACGTTGGGTATTACAAGCAACTATAGCGCCGTCGTTACACAACGTTGTCAAGTTTAAACTAATTGTGAGGATTCCTCTGTAAGACAAGAAAGATAGCTATTAGGCCGGGCTGTTATAATGACTTAACCTTGGTTGTCAAAAGTGTGTGACTAAAAGTGGGAAATAAAAGATACAGAAGATATAGAAGAGATGGCGGAGAATTGGTTGATCAGATGTGGAGGAGGATATAACTGAGAGGTTGTTTTAAAGGACTTAAGGACCGTGCATGTACAGCAAAGCACGTTTCGCGTGCGCAACCAATCTAATTACATTTCCTTCAATCATTCCTCCGTTTCCCCCTCGTGTGCCTTGTTCCCTTGTCCGCGCTAAAAACTATGCTAGAATCACAATAGATTCAGAGAGGGGTCTGCTATTAAGGCTACGCTGGTAATAATAAGGGAATGGAAACGAAATTTGGGATCGATTGCAAGACTTTTGTTGCAGAATACGCGTCAGTCCAGATTATATTTTATATATTTCCCAGATTAATTAAAGCTGGGCCGTATTGTTGCATGAAGGAGCTCGAAATTCCATTTTGGCTGTGGCGCATACATGATTTGAGAAGAAATTGTTGCGCAAGGAAAAAATCAATCCCTGTAATAAATATTTAACCTTTTTGTAATGAGGTTTTTTGTTGGGGACTGTGAACGTGATTTTTATCTAACAATTATACACACTTCCTCTCCATGAATTAGGTTGGAGTTGGAGAGTGTTGGAGACTTTGTTTGGCTGAGGCTGGAAAAATAAATCCACTGGATCATGAATTAATTTGCTTTTTTGTGAAATAAATTGGGAAGAAAAAGACAGAAGCGGATTTGTAAATCCAGCCAGGCTGGTAGTGCTGTGGATTAATGGATGAAAATGAGGCGAAAAATAGGCAAGACTTGAGTTTAGATTTCAACCTTCCCAGAAATAAGAAACAATTGAATGGTTGAGGCTAAACGGGGGGCTAAAAAGTTTCAAGTAATTGCTGCAAAGCTGGAAATGCAGGGAAGCGGTACATTTTGGACGTTCAGAGGCTATGTGATTAGCCTGTTTTTGCAAGGGTTTTTGCGTGAACAAAACGTTTTTACAAAGATGAGATTTTTAACTAATTCCTTGATAAATATATAATAGTGATTGCATTTTTACAAAGTGGACAGGTGGGAAGGGCACGGGGAGGCGCGATTAATTAGTGTAAGTTTGAGGAGAGGGATTATATAGCATTCAAGAATGAGAGGATTGTATAGCCGGTAGTGAGTAATTAATAATGCTCGCCAATTTTAGCAAAGTGGCAAATTTAAGATTGTGAGGGGAGTGAGTAAGCATTAATATGAGGGAAATGCTATAGAGTTTGATGCATATATATATTCGATTCTTATATTATTAAATGTCAGATTATGAAGACTTATTGCAAAATCTGTGATCCGTTGGGCGGGAATAGGAAAAACTGGATGGTCACAAGACTATAGAGCTAGTGCAGTTATTTCTGGTGTGGTCAGTGCCAAAAGCGTGCATGAAGTTTGATTTTGCGAAATTGCTTAAAAGGAAATAATAACTGTAGAAATTGCATTGAAGTTAATTTGAGACGTGTTCTTGAATTTTTTAAAGAACCTATCTACCACAACTATTAGCGAGAACATTGTAAAAATTTTGTTACTATCAGGTTTTTGTATCTGGAAACCACAGATTTTATTGCATATTTTCATGACCATGTTCTTAGCCTGTTTCCAATAAATGACAAGTGCATTAACGGTTTTTATGTAACAGGTTTATGTGTACATTCTGTTCTGAAGGAATTTAAACGTTTTTGGGGTTCTGGATTTTTGTAGCTTAACCAGAATAACGTGTTTGAATTTTGTGACATAATTTTTTAGGGTTGCGTTAATGGCGTGCCAAAAACCACCCACGCCCAATTCCTTACTTTGAAACCTTTAGGCAGATCTTAAATTGAGTGTATTAAAGTAGGCAACCCTGAAAGGAAGGCAGAGCTTGCATAAAATTGTATATTGTTACAGATCAATTTAAGTCCTTTCATCTTCTCTGCCCTGCCCAGACGTTATCGCTGTTTCCCACGCGGGTGAACCACATGTGTAAAATACCTACGTGGATTAAAAAAAGATTTAGCGCGAGTTTCGCAATATTTACCGTAAAATGGATCTTCATTCTCATCGTAATCGCGGCTAACTATAGATTGTATTGCTTAATGGGAACATATGGACGCAATATTTGCAAAAAATGAAATGAGTAGGAATGAGAGGTTGGAAATGTGGAAAATATTCGTGGGACACATGTTTTTGCGAATTGCATCTTGAGCAGTGAATCTTTGTAGCTGAAGTATATCTCGAGTACTGAAAGTGAAATCTTCTCTGAACCATTGCAATGGCTTCGGCATCTGATCGCAGCAAACTTAATTAGGAGCTATGCACTTTTCCGTTAATTGTTGCAAGGGACATGGCTGAATTGATTGGAAAATTTGCGCGCGGACGTGACTATAAAGACGAAGAAATTAGTTTTTGGTTTCTTTTAAAAGAAATTTGGAAGTTGCTCAGGGGATTTGAAATGCTATGTATTCGCTGTATGCAGAAAAGGTTTATGACTCTTGATTTCGTTGAACTACAAGTTGATTTTCCCATATCCGATTGAATACGCTTGCGCTGGTGGGTTTGCATGAGCGGTTACTCGTAATGTATGGGACTTAAGTCTAATCCAAGGCCTTGAGGATACGAGATAAACTTGTTTTGTATGGACGAGGAAGTATAGTGTGTGTCGGTCAAGCTTGTATGAGTCGCTACCAGATTAGAAAGCGTTGGACTTGTTGGCGCTGCGCGCTTTAAGTTACTCGTACTCTAGGTATTACGATCTTCTTTTCTGAACATGATGAAATAAATGAGACTAATTAAAACGAGTGTAAAAATCATCATTATCCTATGCATCCTCTCTCATTAAGCGGTGCGGAGCGCTTTTCTACGTACATGTTCTTTTGTTATTGTTTTCCTAGTTTTTATATTGATCTTTTAACAGTTTTAACGCAAATGATTTTACAAGTACTCTAAAATACATGCAACATGAGCCAAGAAGAGTTGAAGAGTTTTCTTTTTACATGTTGCTCAACTTTCCTTCCAGGTTTTACATACGCTTTTGAGCAGTTGAGCTAGCCAAGGCGTATATGGGGTTCGAAGGAGCGCGAAGCTAACGCTTGTATTTTCAGTGTAAAGTTTACGCTTACGCTTTTAGATGAAATTGGATACAGGAGTGGGAGAAGAGAAAGAAGAAAAGAAGAGTATTGTACATGAAAGGTCGTGGCCATTTGAATTAAAGTTTTATGGGAAGGTTTTGTAGGAATTGTAGGCGGGGGTGATGGAGGTCTAGTTGAAATTAGTTTCGGTGGTTGAAGCGTAGTTATAAGGATAAAGTTTTGTCCACTGAGCCGTGACAGTTTGTTGTAAGTTTACTACGGTTTGCCCTACGTTCAACGTTGGTGGTGAACTATATGTAGGTCTAGTCTGCGTAAGGATTCGTTCCGTCTTACGCGAGCGCGCGAATGAGTGAACTATGCGAGTTTAAATGGGTAGTCTTGCGATACTGCAATTCTGTAACAGCGCAGACTCATAAATTACATGTTAAGCGCGGATTTAATGTGCACGCACTTTAAGTACGAGGTATTCGTATGATATTTATACTGACTGTACGCTTTGAAATATTTTCTCTGGCTTAGCCAAGGGGGACGAAACACATCTTCGATGTAAGAGTGTGTTACGTGGGAGGAAACTTTTTAAAAATTAGGAATCAACCATGTTTGCTAATCTTGCGTGCTGTCTGTCTTTTGTTATGTAGTTAATTGGTAATTATGGTGTCGCGCACACAGAGCTGCTAATAACAAAGGATGATAACGTAGGCTTAAAGAGGGTGAAAGATGAAAGAGTGAGGGGGAAGAGGGCTAATTTCTATGATTACGTTAATGCTCATATCCGTTTTCACACCACTTTTACCTTCTATGGGAAGTAAACTTTCCGAGGCTGTGCTGCCTTGCGTGTTTGTATGAGCGCGCGCGGTAGCGCAGCGCTCATTGAGTTTTATTGTGTAGCAGCTTTGTGATTTGCTTGAATGGAAGGGAGTTAATCTGCATGCTAATTGTCGGTTTGAAAGGAGAAAAATTGCTGGTAACTAGGCGCGTAAAACTAGGAAAAAAAGAAAAGTGTGTGGCTTTCCTTATTATTAAAAATGCATCATTGTATTTTTGTTACCATTTTAACAACAAGTTATGGGCAGGCTTTGGCTTCGCTGTTGATCGAAGCTCATAGCCTGGTTGTAACAATGCTTTATGTGGACATGAGAGACTGAAGTCGAAATGGTAAATAGGGCTTGATTGAAGCATAGCAAGGTAAGGCTTGCACGAAGACAATTTTAGAATTGAAGCTAACATGTTGTGCAGAAATTACAAAGTTAAGCTGGTAATAATGTGGGTCTGTTGATTGGAGCTTGTGGGTAAAGAATCGCAGGTGTAACTCCAAGTACATGATGCTAGGATTCTCAATTGTGAAAAAGGTGTATAGAGACAACATTGGTGAGCAAAGTGTAGAGGAGGTAGAAGTGACAAGTTGGGGGAAAGAGGTAAATAGGAAAATAGGATAAGCTGCTGAGGAACAGGTAATGCACAACAAAGAAAATGAGACTTTAAAAGGTGTACAAGAGATGATTGGAAAGTGTGTGAAAAAAATGCTTTTAAAAGTCAAGGTTTGGAGGAAAAAATTACATGGTAAACTAAATTATATGTCGCATCATGATTACTTGATTGGAAAAGAGAGGGAGGAATGTGTATTAGGTTTTGAAGCCGATAATGTTAGGTAATTGTGAATTCCAACGGCCTCGTGTCAATGATCCTTAAGTTAGTTAAGCAACCGAGAGAGGTTACAGAGACGGTTAGTTGTTGCATAAGCGGGAGTGGGAGCAGTAGGTCAAAAAATATTCTACAAAGGATATGCTTGATCACAGGAAAATCAAGATGGAGACAAGAGAAACTGGGAAAATATTACCAGTAGTTGTTATTCTCCAGGTGGGTTACATACTTTTAATTAAGGTTTTTAATTAGTGGGTAATTAATGGGGATAGAAAAACTGGAACTACATTAAATGAAAACTTGCTGTACTGCTATTATGTTGGACCATGTGTCAAAAATCGGCCTGAAAATGTCAAGAGAATTGTTGTTGTTTGGATCAAGTTTTGATTTTGTTTGACAACTTGTCCGCCCATGCAGTTAGTTATGCGGTTAGGAGTTGAGGAGGAATGAATGGTCTTGTTTTGAATGTGTTAGAGGGAGGAATACTGAATTTTGAAATTAATTTCTTAGCTGCTAAATCAACAGCTAAGCTAATCACGCAAAGAAAGGGGAAAGTGGGGGAAAAAATGTAGTTAATAATTCCGTTTGAGTCCACTAAACAAGCTGGGTTCAAGTGGCAATTACATAAGTAAAGGTAATAGCGCAAAGAGAAAGTTGGTAGGAAGACCTTTTAATTCTTGTTCTTCCTTAATTTTTTGTGGACGGAACTCATCAATTATTTTCTATTCTTGAAAGGGCAAGTAGTTGCGGGAAATTAGATGGAGCAAAACGACGGATGGAAAATTGCAAAAATTCCACGTGAATAAGAGTTGAACTGATTAGTAAAATTTTAAATCTTAAAATTAAAATGTTTGAAAATAATGTTAAGCATTTTTTCAGATGATTGTTCAACAATATATGTTGTAAAAGCGATGCACGTTGTTTTTACAGCTACTGGTGCTAACGCTAAGAGTTACGGCACAGGAGGATGGGCTGGATACTTCGGATTTCAGGCCAGAAACGCCAACAAACGCGGACAACGTGCCGTGTCCAACGATGGCGGCACGTTGGATCGTGCGCGCAATGTACGAAGCGCAAATGTGCATTACAGAAACGGGGGACATCGAATACGAGCGGAAAAGGGTTAAGGAAAATCCAGTACTGAAACAAGTTAACCTACTGGTATGTAACTAATTTTGCAACTTAATTACAAAATTATTTAATATTAATAACTACTAAGAGTATGGAAATATGTATGGCAATAGTTTGGCCGGGATCCAATGGAAATTGCCCTGAATTATGAACAGTTTCAAGTGTAGATTTGATGTAGGTTTCTCTGGGTTTAGCAAAGGTCAGTTTTGGCGAGTTGATTGTGGAAGAGAGTTATGTATGTAGGTTACAAAATGGGTTGGAAGACAAGTGAGCTATTATGGCAGTTTGCCAATTCAAGCTTTGATTTGACAGGTGGGGAGGGAGGTTGGATGTTTGTAGGAATAGTATAGGAACAGAAGTGGCTGATTGCAGGTGTGCTTAAAGGGAGGTTGGGGTCAGATTAATTGTACAATGGATAAAAATATGACCTGGCTTTGGTTGAACGGCAAAGAGGTGAATTCCACCTTTTAGTTATTAGGAAAGGGAAGAAAATATGGGGCTGAGCGACAACGTTTTTGTACTTTTACTCGAGTCATATCAAACCGCCTTGGTTATCATAGTTGCTAATAATGAGGACAGGTGCTTAAGGTGGAGGCGGTGGTAATAAGAGTAAAATAGGATATGAAAAAAGGTATAGTTATCCGGAGAGATAATTAAAGGTGATCAAAGGAGGGTTATTGAAAAAACTCAGCAGGTTACTCCATCCTGAGGCTGCAACAAACCTTCCTGCTTCTTGAATGCGCTGTTGACCATTTGAGGAGGTCGAATAAGTTGTAAGAGCGCAAAGTGCAGTTGTGTGATAATGTTTTTTCGCTCGGAGCGCTGAATGCATTAATGCATTCGCGCAAATAATGGAGAAGAAGGCGGGAGAGCGCGCGGAGAAAAAAGCCATTAGGATTGAGGTGAAGGAATGAATTTTACGAAGAGAGCTCGCTGGATTTTAATTACCGTCATGCTTGTAGCATGTATGCGCTGCGCGCAAGAGGGTTGGAGCGCAGGTTTGTAAGTGCAAGTTAGGTCAATTAGTCGTACAGTATTGAAACCTCTCAGTGGGTATCAAATAGCAATTACAGCAATTAGGGAAATGTCAATTAAGTTGCATTAGAATTTCTTGTGATGTGTGTATATGGTGTGTGCTGTGTGCTAAATAAAAATCAGAGTTCTTTGTACTAGTCCTTAGAGAAATGACAGGGTAAGGTGTTGCGTATTGTGCCATTTTTGAAGTGGGCGCGATGGAATGATGAAATGGCAATTTATATTGGAATTTTCTGTTAATTTACTAGTTGAACTTTAATTTTTTTTTGCTTGCAGTGCATCATGAAATGCGTTGCGGTCCGCCTTGGCTTGGTAAGTGATCCAGAACTGAGAAATAATGATTTGATCAATCAGCCTTACACACAGCTTTCCTTTGCTGGCTTATTTGAACCTGCACGTAGGTCTTTGGGCAGAATTTTGCAAAGCGTGAGGCTGTGAGCGCTGCAGCGCTTGCGCTGCACTAAATGCAATATCTTGCTTGGACATCAGTGTTTGACAGCTGGTACTTGGTTGTCGGTTTGTTTGGAAACTGCAGAAAGCGCATATGCATCAGGACGAAATGGCGCGCTTGCGGTGTGGGACAGTGAGTGAGGTCCCTCTGTGGGAAGGCTACAGCGTGACAGCGTGTTAATCTCTCGATCCATCTCCTATAAACTGACCTCTTTAATATGATCTCTCATCTCTTGTTGCAGTTGAATGAAAAAGCTGAAGCTGATACATTCACGATTACTGATTTTGTCAGTAGCGAAGTACCCGTTAAATTCACAGATATCGCTAACGATGTATTTGGAGGATGTATGCCGCAAGCAGGTAATTTAATCCGAGAATGTACATACTGCAATCTAGGCTGTTGTTGGATTCAAAATGACAGCTGCATCGTCGATAGCGAGGATGACAGCTCGGTGACAGAGGTGACAATGCTCAAGGCGTTGACACGTTAATTGATGCCGTTGAATACAGGACGGTACTGAGAGGGACGAGAACGGCGGAGCAGCGCCGTCGGCGCTGCTGTTTGACAGATAGCGCAAGGAGTATTTTTAGTGACAGTAGTAAAAGACTTACAAGTCGATTATGAATGAATCATGACTTGTCACACGCAAAAGGTAAACTAAACTAATGCATAAATGAATTTAATCCAGTATATTTTCTTTTATATTCTCTTATCAGTATCAGTCAACAGTTCTGAAATTGACTGCAGGAGCTACGCACCATTGTTCAGATGCATTGCGGACGGGGCTAAAAAAGTACGGGAGGTGAGTTGGGGAAAAAATTTGGAATTCCATTGTATTTTTCAATGAAAGATAGAGAGAGAGAGAGCAAGAACAAATAATAGAAATTCTTTTCTTATTCCAATTATCTAATTGTTGTCAAAGATTTGAACCATTTTATAATTAATCCCTGAAAGGAGAATTCAAGGTGATGCAAGGGATTTTCAAAGTCGTGTCTTGTAAGACAGCTAGCAGTCAGTCAGGCCAGGCCAGGATAGAAGGGATTTAATAGTATAGAGTAGTATATCGTTGATGTTACAAAAAGTATGAATGAAAGAAGCTGGGAAGAGCAAATAAGAGAGATGGAGAGTGTTATATAGATAATAGAGAGCGAGGGCAGGATATATACGTTAAAAAACCTTCAACTTGCACAGTTTAAGCGCAGCGTTTAAAATAATAAAGCTTTTAAAAGTGTTGTACTAATACATGTATATTTCCTTGTTTTTCAGCGATGCATGGTAATACGAGGAGCACAATACGCGAAAATCCTGGAATGATGTGTCTAATGACATTTGAATTGAAAATACATTTGGAATAAAGATGGCGGAACTAAGGTCCGTCTGTGTGTAGACTGTGTATTGTTGATTGGGGAGGCTGTAATAGGTACATGAAACTGGGGACGTGGGTCAAAGGTCAGATTGATTATAGATTAGTACAGGGATAAATAAAGTTTGCGAAATCCTGCAACGTTTCCTCAGCATGGTTGTCTTGAATTATTGCGCATGAAACGGGACAGGGAAATGGCAAACTATATTATAAATATGAAATACCGGAGGAGATTTAGGGGAAGGCGGATGCTAATAATGTTTTTGCGAAATTATTATATAAGGAAGGTGAATAATTGTTGGGAGATTTAAGTTGTACTTTTGTTTATGGTATATTACTGAAGGGTAAAATTTTGCGAATTTTCGCGAGTTTTAGGATAGCAAAGAGGATAACGGATAACGAAAGCTGTTGCGTTATGAAAAGGAAATGAGGACTGAAACGTGAGAGAATTCATTGGAATTTATTGGCAAGAATTGTAATCAATGGATTTGATGGGGATTTGTCAAGATTTGGGTCTCTTTTGAATGACTTCGTGCTTGTTGGGGATAGTACAAGATGTAGAGTGTGTGAAAAAGTGGCGATGCTGCTCTAGATATACGAGATGGAGCAAAGGTGAAGAAGGATTGAGTGCGATTCTCATCTAAGGCTTGCGCTAGTGTTAACAGAAAGAAATTAGCGCGCGTATATGTAACTAGCTGATGTAAGAATAGGAGCGCTAAGCTATAATTTACTTGGCGCTTCAATTACAGGACGGGGTTGTAGGAAGCTGGGGCTTTTTTGCATTTCCTCTCGCCACCATGCAAGAAGTTAAGAAGAATTAACAAGATTTGATGTTAGATAAGTAGGCTGTTGGGATTTTGCGTTAGCTTCGTTTGCCATTATAGCGCAACCAGTTTTACGTACGAGGAAATGTAAAGCCTGAGGGTTTTACACACACATTATTCATAACAATCAATCACACAATTGTGTATGTTATTCACCCCATTATAACAAATGTTGTTTAACATGAAACACTCTTCTATCATTCAGCTGTATTATGCTTTCTTTACATTAATTTGATTTCAAGCTGTTCGCACGTATTAACATAATAAGTTTAACAGCGGAGTATTGTTTACTTGGCTTATGCACGCGCGGATTTGATTTTCCCAGCGCTTCATTTGATGTAAACAGTTTGTGTATTTATTTACAAGTATTATATATTGCTGTGAGATGGTAAAACCCTGTCATACAAGATTGAGCATAAGTGAGTGCGCCTCGCGCCGCGCTACCAAATCACTTTTACTTCTTTCTAGGAATGCCGCGGGCAAAGAAATGAAATGACATGTATGTAATTGGGATTAGAATTTAACGAGAAATCAAAAGCTATCACATGCAAGATTATGATAATCGGAGAAAAAACTAGGAAATCCCAAATAATGACACGTGCTTTCTGTGCTTAATGGTGACTCCGATGACTGCTTAGGCTCTGTAGTATCTGTAGCTTGGACATTAGGTTAATGGGAATGATAATCTAAGTTACAAGCGCGATAGCCAATTATTTTACCCAACAATATCATTTCTACCCTGTCACCCTGTCAGATGGATGCTGATGGAAAGGAGTGCGCTCCGCGGGCAAATGCGCGTGTCGCAACGTTTCTGAACTAAGATGAGGATTTGTTGCTTTCAGTTTACTCTACGTGTACTTAGAGCGGTGGGGGAAGAGATGTAGTTTTTGGTGTTGCCTTGCTTGTGTTACGTAGCAGGGATTATTGGATGAACAAGGAAATTTAGATTAAAACAAGGAGAAAATAATGAAAAGTAGATTTTTATTCCAAGAATAATGAAGCTTGGGAGCGCGTGATAATGTGTTTAAAAATAATGAAACTCGGCCTTTACACTCCCGCCATGCAGTCGCTCTTGTCTTGTTTGGGTTATTCTTGTTCTTGACTCAAATGGTGTAGAGGGAGCAAGGAGCTGCGCGCGGCGCGCTAAAAATACGAAAAGGGCGGTGGTGACGGACGTAAACGCCTTGAGCGCGTAGCACAGTTTGCTTGCATCATTGCTGTGTATATTTGATTATTGTAATTAATACTTGTAATTTTGGAATAAGGGTAGTAGAAGAATGGAATTTGTGAACGTAGTTATAGCTAATGATGTAATCTGTATTGCATTTATTTAATTGTGGAGTTGTGTGTGCAGTATTTTAATGTTTCTGGAATTATTGGACCTTCGGCGGACTTTGAATAAGACAATTTGCAAAAAGTATAGAGGAGGGGGCGGTAGTTGTATATTGAATGCAAATAAGTAGAGCGGAATTAGTTTTTATGTATTTATTTATTCAGTTTTTTTGCTTGCAGAAAAATCTAGCGAAGAGTGAAAATGTGAATGAATATAATTATGAATGCACAAGATGTAAACTTGCGGGAATCATACCTGAGAGGAGGCAGAACTGCAGTGCACTAGTTGACTACTTTTTTGCACTTTCGCATGCATGCATACAATAGGAAAAGAAGAGCGTGTGCAGTGAAAGTGGATCTGGTGAAACATGTCCTGGCCTTTTAATTAAAGTGAAGATGGGTGAAGAAAATGAATGTAGAGCTGTGTACTCGGTATACTTTTACAGGATTTCCTTGATAGGTGCTAAATTAATTATAGCTTTTACCTGCTGATCTGATCTGTAGATGATACAAAAGGTGTTGAGATTGTCGGTTTTTCTTGTCCGCCAGGGGCAATTGTTTTCAAACTTGTTAACATGGGGAGGCAAGTAAAGTGGAGGAAGGTGGATTATTGTTGGTTGTAAGAAAGTCGGTTGAAGGAGGATGGAAAGTGTTGCAACAGTAGGTAGGTCTATATAGCTCTATCGCTGGTGTGGAATCTAGGATTCCCGTAGTTACCCGGGTAAGGCTGTTGCGTCCTGTTCCGGGAAGATGCAGTTCGGTTGATTAGCGCTGGATGCGAATGATAGGCAAGGTTAGGTATGGAGTAATCACTATCTAGGTGCACTTTATTGTATCTCTCTCTCGCGCTCACTTCCTGCCTAAGGTATACTAATTACAGGTATTCCCAACTGGGGTTGGGAGAGGTGAGCTGGAGCTCTGGCTGCTGGAGGTTTACGTTCCAGACTGGCTGGAGAGTTAGGAAGAGCTCTTGGCTATATTCCCTTGAGGGCTCCCTTGTTGTCCCCTACTCCTGTGCCTTCCCACACACTCCCCCTGCAAATTTGACCGAAGGCCCCACTGGAGCCGCAGGTCGTAGAGGTTGTTGGACTATTAAATATATCCTTATGTTTCTACTTGTCAACTTATTGTCGACCGAAGTTTTGAGGGCTACTGTGGTAGGCATAGTTTCCGAACTAGGATTAATAAAACCTGCACTAACCTTAACTCAACTGCCAGTCCATCTTTCATTCTTTCAAATACTTTAAAATTTAACTTCCTAGCCCCCTCTCCCATCCTTCAGAAGATACTTTCCTGCCTAACTTCTCCTAATGAATAATACCTCTGACTTGAAATAAAAGCTTATGTTGATTAAAACTTTGATTGACTTAAAAAATTTGATAAATTAAAAACATTAAAAATACTATACTTCCCTATATACTCCTGCACCAATATTAAAATGTAAATATAAGTATAAAATTGCGTATAAATTGTGTAACATATGTGAGATCGACAAGCCTGGCTACAATCCAGAGTAATGCCAATCTATACTACGGGGTTTCAAAACATTATTTTTAAGATTGTTTACACTGGGACAAGGGCTGATGTGACGTCACGTGTTTATGAGGTTGAAAATCCCACGAAATAGATAAGCTGCAAATTTCATCCTGCTCCTTCAGCTGGTACGAACTAGCTTGTACTAGTAGGGCGGCTGCTCTCGCTTGTAGTCCCTTCAGACGTGCAGATCTCCTACGTACTTCCGGATCGGGCTGCACTCGCTGCTGCCGGGCCGGTCTCCTGACTGCCTCTAAACTTCCATGTGCTTCCAGTTTCGGTGGTTCATCATCAGTATCGTCCAACGTGCTGCTGTATATATCTCGTTTTCTCCAGTGGTCATCATCAAATCTGGTAAGCGTTGGTGGCTCTGTTTCTCTCTCAAAATAAGGTAAAGTATTAGCTTTCGCCCATTTAATTTCTCTACCAGTATTATCTTTTATAATTAATCTATATGGACTAGGGATTTTTACAATTTCATAGGGCCCTTTAAATTTAGGATTTAACGCTCTAGCAATTCCTTCTACCGCTTTGGACAAATCAATATTAATAATTTTCACTTTCTGTCCAACAGTATACTGAACATCCCTTCTGGTCTTGTCGTAGGCCTTTTTAATCTGTGCTGTGGCAATCTTCATGTTCGCGTCTACGATCTTGTTAATCTCATCTGAGGCTTCCTGCATCCGTGCTGCAATTAACTCTGGAGGATCATTGTAGCGGAGGGAATCATCGGTCGGATCTGCTGGATTCTCATATGTACAACCTGTGGTAAGTTGATCCGTTGTAGTCCTCAATTGATTAATTTGCGGTGAAGCCAATTCTCTCCCCAAGTTCAGTAATGCCGGTGACACTTTTGTGGATTTTACTGGTCTTGAGTTGATTGCGAATTTGAAGTACGACAAATACGACGACCATTCTCCATGAAATGATTGATTAATTAAGTACGATCTTAATAACGCTTTCAGATCCCTGTGTCGTCTCTCTACTAGGTTGGCTTGGCTGTGATAGCTTGAAATTGGTGCCCATTTAGCTCCCCAGGATTCCATCGTCGAAACAAACAGGTGAGACGCGAACGTGCTTGCATTATCCGTTATAACTCGTTTAGGATAACCAAATGAGTGACACACTTCATGTAGAAATTTAACTACACCCCACGTTTCTGCTGTTCTTAAAGGTTTCAGCTCTAACCATCTACTTTTCTCATCAACAACAGTCATGATGTACCTGAATCGACTCGATCCTGACAGCGGCAGAGGTCCCACTAGGTCACAATGGATCGTCTCGAACACTCCTGCTTTGTAACCATGGACACCCATCACTCCTATAGGTTTTTGATTCGTAGCCTTCACTAATTGACACACTCGACATGTTTTTATATACTTTTTAATTGTTCGTGACATATCCGGAAAATAACAATGCGACTTGATTGCTTCTAGCGTCTTCTCAACGCCTGGATGACCTGCTAACTTGATTTCATGGAACTGCTGCACTATCGCTTCGATTAAGGATTTTGGGATGATTGGTAAGGCTATTTTTGATACCTCCCCCTGTTTGTCCTCTGAATTATCTACACTTTGTCGTTCCTCATTACTCCCAGATTCTCCGGATTTACTCTTAACACGCTTCATCTGCATTCGACCCCGGGACGGTACTAACTTGCAAACAATCCCTTCAACAGTTGAGAACGCTGTACTAAAAGGTGAGTCACTTGGTTTTTCTTCCAACGATTTCTTGATCACTTTCAAATCTTCTTGTTTATCTTGTTCTCTTCTCAATATCTCTCGTGTAACAAGTTTTGATCCTTCTTCTGTATCTTCCAGGAAAGCTAATTCTTCCGTTACACCTTCCTCCTGCCGTAACTCCTCATCATACTGCAGGTCTTGCATCGGTGCTCTGCTCAGCAGGTCGGCTATTAAATTATCCTTTCCAGGAATGTGGATAATTGTGACCCCGGGTCTTCTAATCTCATGTTCCCATCGATTAGTCCAATGATGCGCCGGCTTGTCTTGCACCTTCATTGTTGTCAAGGCAATATTATCCGTATGGATCACCAGTTCACAACCTTCAATCAACGGTCTCAGTTTCCTCATCCCGTACCGAATCGCACACAGTTCTTTCTCTCGTGTGTCTAGCTGCATTTCCCCATCAGTGAACTTTTTTGACCTACAATCAATTATTCTTGGGCGCTCCGGACTACACGGCCAATACTGGGCAACTACTACACCTGCTCCGATTCCACTCGCATCACAATACATGTGTATAGGTAACTCTGGATTAACTTGATTCACTGTAATATCCGCTCCAATAACTCTCTTAATCTCTCTAAATTGTTCTTCAGCTTCCGGTGTCCACTTCAGGGGTCCCTTTGTTTTCTTCGCCAGCTGCTCCGTTGCTAAGTTGCGAAGAGGAATGGTCATGTTTGACGACAATGGGATGAATCCTGACAGAAACGCTACCATTCCAAGGAATCTCTGCATCTCCCTAGGTGTTCTTGGCTTTGGAAAATTCTGGATCGTAAGTACTCTATCTCTATTCTTTTCTACTCCTTCAGGGGTTATCACAAATCCAAGAAACTCCAGTCTGTCTAAACCAAATTGACTCTTTTTGCTGTTGATACTCAGATTTACTTTTGACAGCCTCCTGAAGATCTCCTCGACGTGTCGCTTATGATCATCCAAGTTATCCGACCACACCAAGATATCGTCAATGTATGCTGTGCAATACTCTTCCATATCCTTCCCCGTCCGAGGATCCGTAAGACCTGAGTTAACGTGGATTCCATCTATCACCGTATTCACTATCTTCTGAAAAGCACCTGGGCTTTGCGACATTCCCATCGGTAAACAGTTCATTTCCCAGTGATCATTTCCTACCGTAAATGCTGTGTACTTCTTGCTTTCTTCTTTCAGTGGTATTTGGAAAAACGAGTTCTTCAGATCAATTTTGCTGTATATCTTTCCTGCAGGCACTATTCTGAGGATATCATTCATCGATGGGACTGGGACTTTGGGCAGCTCCGTCAATGAATTAAGTGTCTTGTAGGAAACACACCATCTGATAGACTGATCTGGTTTGGTGATTGGACACACTATTGATCGGTATGGACTATTACTCTTCCGTATGAGTCCTTGACTCTCCATTTTCCTAGCTATCTTAGCTAACTCCTTCATCACCTTCTGTGACCTTCTTACTGACCCGTTATCGAAAGGTTGGATTCCTGCTTTAACCGGTATCTCATATGGATCCACTTTCGCTGGTGTCAGCTCATCTTCTCCGCAAACAACATTAGGGTATTTTCTCACCAGCTCCCTCATAAACGGCTTTAATGATTCGATGGCGTCTAACTCCCGTCCATGGCCATTGGACATTAGGGCTAAATCCTCTTCAAACCAAAATCTTCTGTTTTTCAGGTCGATGATCATCCCCAGTTCACAGATTAGATCTGCTCCAATAATGACGCTTATAGGCACTTCGTCAAGCACCTGAGCTGTCCATCGGATTTCTTCTTCTTTGATCTTTATGGTAAGTTCCACAGATCCACTAGTACTCTTCAACTCATTGTTAGCTAGTAAAACATTAATGCAATCTTTGCTATTTATTTCCAGTTCATCCTTTAATTGCTTGGCCCAATTATAGGTAACAGATCCTTTCATCTTCCATAACTCTCGTAAACAATTCATGGTAACATTGTTATCTTTATCCTTAATTAAGTTTATGACAAACTTCAGGGCTTGATTAACTATATGAGCACTTAACTTTGGTACATTTGCTTCGAGTCTAACCATGTACCCAGGGGTACTCCTCGGTAGCTTGAGGTATTTTTTCAGGAAATGAACATTAACTTTTTCTAATACATCGAGATATCTTAATCCCCACAGGTGGGAGGCATACAATGTTAGACTACAGGCTAAGGACATAAACAATTTATGTTGTATTTTAGACGCAGGTAGTTTACTTTTTGTCAACACAGGCCACATGGCATTTACTCCATTGATACCTTTCCTGGTAAAACTTTCTGCTGTCCTGTCAAATACTCCCCCACTTTGCAATGTTACTCCCAAGTACTTATACTCATTGACTATTTCAATAACTTTGTTCTCCCACCTGAATACGTCTATATCCTTCAGTCTTCCTCCTCTACGAATGACCATAATTTTTGACTTGCTGAGGTTGATTGCGAGGTTATTTAAAGTAAAGTAGCTCTGTAGTTTATTTATTTTTCGCTGCAGGCTAAAGTAATCGTGGCCTAATATTACTATATCATCAGCGAAAGCTAAGAGATGTACACTTTCGTTTCCTATCTTAATTGGTTCTAGGCAAGCTTTCTCGAAATGCTGGAATATGTCATTGATTAGCAGTAACCACAGTGAAGGACTCAAACTTTCTCCTTGTATCAAGCCTTTTGTTATTTCGAATTTCTCTGTCATAGTTGTGCCTGAACGTACACAAGCAACTGCATTTTCATAAATATATTTGACAATAGCTATAAACTTGTGGCTGACTCCTATCGTACCTAATTTTTCCCATATCATATTATGCTGAATATTCCCGAACGCATTTGTTAGGTCCACGTAGAAACAATAAAGTTTTTTGCCGCGATCTAGCTGTCTGTGTATTGCAGTGGTAATTGTTAGAATGTGGTGGTTACAACTTCTATTCTTCCTGTAAGCTGCCTGGAAGTTAGAGATAATATTCTGGTTTGCGCACCATGTGCTTAATCTGTAGTTAAGGACTGACGTGAACACTTTTAATATAGTTGGTAAAAGGGATATAGGGCGGTAATTCACGGGTTCACTTTTATCTCCTTTCTTGTAAATCGGGCTAATGACGGATTTCAACCACTCCATTGGGACTCTTGACGATTCGTATGCTGCATCGAATAGGTCGCATATTTTTTCGATACCTTCGTTCGGTAGGTGTTTTAAAGCTTCGTTCACTATCATGTCGTGACCCGCACATTTGTTATTAGCCAATTGTTTGCAACACAGTTTGACTTCAAATGGTGTGAATTTCCTATCCATTACATTGTCATTGGAATCATTTGGAACAAACATAGTTAATTCTCTTGTCGGGTAGATGTATTGGAAGTAATTCAGCCACTCGTCGTTATTGATTGGTGGTACGGTACTGTATCTAACTTGCCTAAATTGATTGATGCACTGCCAAAATGTTGCACTATTTCTCGTTTGGAGTAAAGTTTCTCGTTGTTGCTCTAAACTGTATAGAAGACGAACTGTGGAACTGCTGGGACGCAGGAAAATGGGAACGAGGTATTAGCAGAGTAATGAGATTGTATAGAGAGGTACTGTTAGGAAAAGATATGGAATCAATGAACACGTCCAGTATCAGTAAATCATTCAAATCATGTAAACTGTTCATAAGAGATGAGCCATATCTCCACAATGCACTACCAATTAAAATGGCGGCAGTAATAATAAGGATCAGATTTAATTTGCCCATAATATATGTCCATCAAAAGGAATTAATTATAGACGAAGTTTGCACAAAATGTAACGAGGAAACGAACATGTCATGGGAGCATGTCATATGGAAATGTAAACGCCTTAAAAAGCTTAGAGTTAAGTACCTGGAGGAACAGGTACCAGTCTACACCACAATAGGTTATTGTGAATCACTGAACGTGAATGATAAAAATATGTATATCAGTATATACAACTTTTTGAAATCGTGTGCACTCTCGATGTAAAATGAATCGATTTGTAAGTAATTGAAGGAGCTGTAATTATTTAAGCTCAAATCAATAAACCAAACTAACTAACTATTTATTTCCAGTCCACATGACGTAGCTACTTCTTTAGACACTATGGTCCTGGATGAACCCGTGTCAATCAATCCGTTGTATTCTTCTTTCTGGTTTGTGTGGGCGTTATCAATTTGAATTCCAGTTGCAAGGGTTTTCTTTTTGGATTTCTTCCCCAGGCTCAGTTTGCAGATTACGTCCTGGGGGCGGCTGAGTTTTTTGCTGGGACTTCTTTTGGTACCCCAACTTCCTTGACTGCAGCCGCTACACTTGGGCGTTTATTTGGATTAAGATGCCAACACCGGTGAGTATTGTGAGTTCTGGTTCTGCAATGATCACACCAGGCTGGTTTCCTAACTAATGCTGCTGAATTTTGCTCTGGTTTGGCAGCTCCTGTTGGATTCGTTCGATGCACTGGTTCCGATCCTTTTGATTTCACTGCTTCCGCTGGGCTATCCTTGACATTAGTTGTGCTTCTCGTTTGCTGTTGATTAGGAGGTTGCTGCTGCCGTTCCTTAGGTAAGTGTGTCTGATACACTGTTTTGTCCAGGGCTTGAGCATGCTGTAAAATCTCCGTAACTGTACTGTATTTCATTCCAATCATGCTAACTGCGTGTGCACTCCACATGTTTTCCAGTATGAGTCCAGCTCGTGCCGCATCGTCGAGAAAGGGGCCTTTGTATTCTTGCATCATCCGGTCCATCTCTCTTACATACTCCGCTGTTCCTTGAGGGCCTGTTTGTCTGAATGTGACGATCTTCAGCAAAGCCGACCTCTCCACGTGAGTCTCTTCAAATTTCTGGATAAAATCTTCTTTCATATCGATCCATTGGATCCTCTTATCCCGGTAAGTAATATCCAAGTAATTATCATACCAACCTCTGTACTTTCTTCCACCGCAGCATTTTCCAAACATATGCATCATCTGCTCTTCTCCTAATTTCAGGGAACTACACGCTCGTTCAAATTCTCGGATTACTTGGGAAGCTTTACGAGTTTCCGTCATCACTGGCCAGTTCATCGTTGACATCATCTGCGCTTGTGTCATCTTCTCCAGTACTGACATCGTTGCCTGCATTTGAATTTCTAGAGGATTCCCCACTGCCGCTGCTTCCGTTCTTGGTACAACAACTGTCCCTGAGTTTGCGCTTTGACGATTATTTGATTCAGCGCCGCTGGGGTTCTCGTTGCTGCTCCGACTCGTACCGACGAACAGTTTCTCCTCGTTGTATTTCTTTCGCCATCTCTCTTCGGCTGCTTTTGCTCTCTGGCACTCCTCAACGCGTGACTCAAGTTGAGCTTCTAACTCCAACTTCCTTCTCGTCAACTCCTGGGATTTATCGGTGTAGCACGTTCTTATCTGCATTAATTCCGCGCTCATCACTTCAATCTCAGTATTTCGTGCGTTTAGTGTTCCCCTTAATTCATTTACTTCCTTTTTCAGTTGGTCCTGGGCCGAAGACCCTCTCGAGATAAGTGTGGGAACCGACTGATTTGACGACATCCTGGTAAGTTCACCTCTTAAATGCTCATTTTCTTTCACTAGTTCCGCCTTCTGTGACTCATAAACTTTGACTTTTGTTGTCATTGCTTCTTTCAGTGACGCCACAGCTGCTTCCAGTTGACCTCGTCGCTGAGTTTCCCCACGCAGCGCGTGCTGCAATTGCTCGTTCTCCTCTGATGCTACCGCATAGGAACTGATATCCTGCGGCGCTCGACCAACCGCTGATGCTATGCTCTTTTTTCTCAGGCTTTCCATCTCCGTTGCCTTCAACTTAACTTGCTCGATGAGTCCCAAATTCATATCCGTTTGCTTCTTTAACTCTCCTCTTAAACTCTGCTCTGTTGTTTCCAGCGCTGAAATCTTCTGGTCTCGACTTAGAATCTCGGACGTTGCAGCTTGTTGAAGCTGTCTGAAGTTACTCTGGACACCTTCGCATTCATTCTTCCATCTTGATTGCCATTCATCGTTTTGTTGCCGTCGCAGCTGTTCGCTTTGCTGAAGATCAGCACTTGCCTTTTCGTGAGCTACTTTCCAGTCGGACTCATTCTTTTTCGATAATTGCAAAAGGGATTCTAATTCTACCATTCTTTCTTGTAGCATTTCATGTTCCTTGGATTCTGAACCTTTGATTCCGACTAATTCTTCTGACGCTGTCTCTACCAGCCCGTTCAATCTCTTGGGTATCATAAAATCCATTTCAGGTCTAGTTGTGGGTGTGCCGAAGCGGATTCTGGGGAATTCTAGCGGGAGTGGAACGTTGTCTGGACCAAATTTAGGGATAGGGGCTCCTAACGCTGTGTTGCCCTTTGATAAATCTACCTTTGGCGCGCTGCCGATGTGCAGTTGTTTAGTGGTATTCTTGGGGATCGGTCTTCGCTTGTCGCTTGATGGAAAGGTTCGTACTCTGTTGAACAATCCTGCTGTCGACGCTCCAATCGATGCTACCAAACCTCTGATTCCAGACTTGTCTTCCTCTTCTGGTGAAAACGTATGGTCTACCTTTCCTCTTGTAACTGTTAATCTCTTTGGGGGGTTTTCTTGTGCGATTAAAGGTGTTTGCTGCTGCTGGAAGGACATACGGGCTGCTTCTCTTTCTTCAATGCTTAGGGGGTTGGGAGGGATTTGAGCAACAAAGACTTGGTTACCTTGTGACTGCGCTACTTCTTGTCCAGGTTCTTTTCCTCGAGAAGATGATCCGCCTCCGGCTATCAGCAAGTTCTCGTCGTCCTCTTTCCTCCCTTCGATAGGCGATCCCAAATCCAGATCCATGGTGAAATCCGCTTTCAGTCTCGTACTACTGTGTGGTAATTCTTCTGAGCCAGCTGATTCGTCATCAGTAAACATCCTTAACTTTCTATTGTCTCTTGTATACACCCACTCCAGTTCATACTTATCCAGCGTTTCTGTTCTATTTTTAGGTTGCCCTCTGCACCACCTTAGCCAGTCTACCTCCGTGACTCAGCACTCCTCGGAGCCACTACTGAGTCGTTTATCCAGCAAATTATTTAAATTTTAGATTATCACCACAAATTTGCACTTTGTTCGCACAATTACCATAATATCTTACTGTACCACCGTCTCTTATCTATCTATCTCACAGTACTAATCACTTGTCACGGTCGCCATGTGCAACAGTAGGTAGGTCTATATAGCTCTATCGCTGGTGTGGAATCTAGGATTCCCGTAGTTACCCGGGTAAGGCTGTTGCGTCCTGTTCCGGGAAGATGCAGTTCGGTTGATTAGCGCTGGATGCGAATGATAGGCAAGGTTAGGTATGGAGTAATCACTATCTAGGTGCACTTTATTGTATCTCTCTCTCGCGCTCACTTCCTGCCTAAGGTATACTAATTACAGGTATTCCCAACTGGGGTTGGGAGAGGTGAGCTGGAGCTCTGGCTGCTGGAGGTTTACGTTCCAGACTGGCTGGAGAGTTAGGAAGAGCTCTTGGCTATATTCCCTTGAGGGCTCCCTTGTTGTCCCCTACTCCTGTGCCTTCCCACAGTGTTTATAATGGTTAAATTGTAAAGTTAAATTATAATTATTTCCATATTGCACTTTCATCAAAGGGATGCAACTGGGAGAAACTGGAATTCAACTGAATATTGTTGCTGTGCTCAGCAGGGTTGGCACAGAGGGCTGTTACGGGCTTGGCGGCCAGGTGTTTGATTGTTGTGTTTAATCCAATCCTTTTGTAATTGTTATTAGAAGGTATGAATCATGTATAATCAATTCTGCAGCGGAATAAGTGAAAAAGTTTTGATGACTTCATTGGAATTTTTTTTTGCTAAGGTTAAAGTTTGAATGTAAAGTGGTAATTTTGTTAACTTTTAATTGTGGTTGACAGATATTGCTGTTTATGGAACTGCAGGTGGCGCTACTGTTGCCGGTAGGCTGGGATACAGCTAGGGAAGGGCAAGGAGAAAAATGGTATAGGCTTATTTGTACAAGTTTAAAGTGTTTATGAGGAACTGCTGAACTGACATATATACGCGAAATGTGGAAATGTATGCAATTTAAAATTAAAAGAATGTAGAAGTTCAATGAAGAATGGGCTATAGACTGCATTATGACCGGCGGAGAAAGGAAATATCGATCCGTTTTTTCATACTTTTGGGCATCATGCAAGGATGCAATATAAAACCGGAACTAACTGGGAAATTGGATGAAAAAGTGAATTAATGGACACAATTAAATTTAAAATTAGTTTAGCTATGTAATGTACTTTAGTTTTTTGCTAAATTAATTACGGAAAATTCAGGAAGCGTCTGGGAAGAAATTTGATAATTTAGGAGACAAAGCTGTGCGCTTTGCATGTGTAACACTCAAATACCAGGAACTGCATTAAGGATTTAAGTATATAAATCGTTTCGAGCTTTGAGCTTCCGCACTAGGGCTTTGAGTTGGCAATTTAGATGTTTAAGTTGAGGCACAGTTGTAAGTCTGAATAGAGGGAATTTTATGTAGTTTAAAGAAAGGAAAGATTGTGGAAGACTGTTGAAGGCTCATTTGAGTTCGTTAGGAGTGTCCTTGAAGATGTCCAAGCGTTTAGTGATTAGTAATTGGGTAATTGTTTGGGTAATTTAAGGATTTAAGTCATTGATGGCAGTAAGGGAATGTTGCGTAATTAGGGAATGATATGACATGGAGGAACAGTTAAGGTATAATGGACGGACAGTTTGGGCTATGAATTATAATCGCTGCATGGGACTTGGAAAATTTAATCAAGGAGCAAGTGCAACACTGCCTTAGAGCGTCAGAAGCGTTACGTACCTATAAAAGCAGAAGGCAAAGGAAAGGCAGGAGAGATTAGGAAGGCGTTACGCTGCAACTGTTAAATTTGATTTGCTTAACACGACAATAGAATATGGTAATGGGATTTAGTCTTGGATTTTGAAATTTAAATCAATCAAGGAGACAAAATGGGCTGGTTTTATGGTGGACGGGGAATGTGTCAAAAGTGGGGATAATTTAGGGCTGTAAATATGAAATGTAGCCCATTGTAGAAATGGTTCTGGCGTTCTGGGGAGTAATTAAAAATTATGGGGAAAATGTATTACATGCTGTTTGTGGCATTGGAATTGAAACGAGAGTGAGTTTGTTTGTGCGAATTGGAGGAGCAAATAGAAAGCAAAAGATTTGAGCTAAAACTCGTTTGAAGAGAACACGAATTGGCTATTGAATAAGTTGATAGGGTTTTTGGTAATAATAATGAGAAATGCATGTTTGAAATTCACGAATTCAAGGATGCGATAAAAAGGAATTGCAAAATCACGATAGGATCGAGACCCCGCATGGGATAAGGCAGAAGAGATGATGGAGGAATACGCATAGAATGAAGGAAGAAGGAGAGGAGAGAGTTTGAAGAGGATTGTCAAATAAGAGGGGAAGAATTGTAAGTTGGATTCAAGATTTTTTTCTGTAATAATAACAACTGGCGCATAAGCTGCGCTATGTTTAAGCTTGAACGATTCCTAAGGAGGAAAACCAGTACGGGGCTACGAGGGATGAATTAGAATAGGGAAAATGATAAAAAAAGATTGGAAATGAATGCAGAAAATGTTGAAGAAGTGTCATTGGCTTTTAAGTTTTTTTAAATGTAAAAGTTAATAGGATTTGAAATAGACGGGAAATTAGATAGATGCATACGTCGTAATATTAATTGAAATTGGTGTAAGAAAGGTCATTGTTCCGTTATTGGATCAGGAAGGATTAGCTGTGAAATGAAGGACTGCACGATGTGGGCCGGAATCCAAAACAACGTCCATGTGGGAGTCATGCTTACATTCGTACAGTACTTTGACATCGGATCCTTGGGTGCAGTGTTGGTTGATGACAAGGCGTTGAGTTTCGTCAATCAGTGCTAAGCTCTGTGAAAGTAAAACAAGAGTTGGATTCAATTTAAATTAAATGAAGGAAGTTTAATTAATTAATTTAATTTAAGATTTAAGAATCATCTCCTCCGAGGTCTTAGTCCAGGAGAGAGGAGAGGTTGGACATGAGCAGGGTCAGCAGGTGCGAAAGAACCTCGAGGGTTGTTGAGAGGGGCAGTTGTAGTAATGGAAGAGCGCGCGGCTGGCAATTGTTTAGGTTAAGTGAGGGCTTGCGCGGCTGACGCTTGACAGTGGGAACGAACCTGGCAAGGGCGGCCGTCAAAAGTTTCGTCCGCAAATACTTTTCCTATTTCAAATTTGACTTCTCGTGTCCGAAATATAGAGTCCATTTTAATAGCCCATTCATGGGGTGTGCAAGGGTAAATTGTCATGACGGGGTTGGCTGCGGATTGTACTTTGCGGAAGACGAGGCCAACTCCTGCAATTGTGAAGAAAGTTGATTCCAGTGGTTTTTGCTTTGGGACCTACTGTCTCAAATTTCCGTGCGACAATATTGTACCTAGTGCTCGCAAATAGTCGTCCACGTTCTCAGCAGAATCGAATTTATAGCAACCGGCTCCGTTAAATTCATCTGGGTCTGCTGATTGCTCAAGTGTGGGGTCGACATTGGGATTGGAGGTTCTTGTGCTTGCGTTAGAAGCGCCCTCTGACTGTCCCTGCTCATATCCGGGCCCTGAACGCTGACCGCCAGAAGTATCCGACTTCTTATATTGGTTGGGCTCTGGGGTTTTAAGTGCCTCAGAGCCTCTGATGTATTCGGATTCCGAATGAGGCAAACCTTCAGATGCGGAAGCGTCGCTCTCTATATTACGGTCAGGGTCGATGTAGTCGTGGAGAACTGCAATTGCCTCTCGGATCTCGATGAAATTGTCCTGTATCACGTCCGCAACATTCATCATCTTCGCTAACTCGGGTTCAGGTTGAGTGGAGGCTGTTTCGTCGCTATCAGATGTTGCTGATATAGCCGGCTTCACGGACAACTCGGACTCTGATGTTGCGGTAATTACTTCCTGGGGAATTAAAGGAGATTAACTACAGCGAGAAGTACAGAATGAATGAGTTGTTGATTGACATTGTTACTAACCTCTAATGTGTCAATTGGAGCTGGTGGTAGGGGAGCCTGGGATTTACGACGTGATGTGACATTTGAGGCGCTCTCTGGAGCTTTGTCGGATGAAACATTTTCTCCGAGAGGCAGTTCTGATTCTGAGAGGTCCTTGGTTGATGGTACATCATCTTTGGCTGGACGTGGAACTTGGATCGGTGGTGGGAGCTTGACTTGGATTGTGGGGTCTATGTTTGAATCCAAAATTTTGCTTTTTTCTGACGGAAAAGTGGTGGAGCCTTTCTTGATTGTCTTGCTCGTCGACTCCTTTGTTTTATCCTTGTTCTTGGGGGCAGGTTTGAAGAAAGCTGGGAGTGGCATTTTGGAAACGTAAAGTAATTAAGGATTTTGTATTAAGAAGTCAGTTCGTGTGTAAGCTCACTTATAGCTGTCACTGACAATTTCAAAACAGGAGTTTTAATTTAATTTAAGATATTTGAAATTGATGCTAACAACGATTACTTACAAGCGTAGAAAAGTTTTGCAAATAGCTTTTGTTGTAGTCGATAGAAAACAATACGCACTGATTTAGAATGACTGTTGCCATGGGAAAATACTAAAGCTTGACAGTATAGAATCAAAGCTGACATTGTGAAAAATGAATACGATTTCTAGAGGGACAATATTGTGATTAAACCGAAGGTCCAAAAGCCACCGATCGAGACTCAAGGGTCTCCGACAAGACTCAGCAAGGCAGCTTTGTAATCACCAGAGGTCTCGGATTGCACAGCGTGGTAAAGCGTCTTGTTGTACAGTGTCCTGTACTCCTTCTTGATGCTACCAAGATCTATTTCACATCTGGAGACAATGATCCTAATAAGAGTGCTGTCATTGGTACCGAGACCCTTCATGGCGTTTTCTAAGACCTCGGCAAAGAACCTGGTTCGGTTTTCAGCAACTTTCACTGTAAAAATCAAAGGTCGTGGTAACCAATGTTATATGCAGTGTAAAAGCATTGCTGAATCAGTGTACGATTGAGAAGTTTCACTTACAGATCGCCATGATGGCGTACAACAGGTCTCCAGAAAACTCGCGCTTAACTGCTTCCTCCAGGGTCTTGCCGGAGATTTTTCTATACTCGTCGGAAATGACTCGGATTTGGGCAAATGATTGATGAGTCAAAATAACAACAAACGTTTCTTCGTCGGTTCCTAACTTAGCTTCGCCAGCAGCGTATAGCTTTTGGGCCATCTCCTGGGCTCGGTCGAGGCGGACGCCTTGCTCATCACGGACGTTCTGGAAACAATGGAATAATTTCATTAATAGTCCACAGCATCGTGGAATAGACAATATAATAGCGAAGAGTGCTTACAGTCAACAGGAGCGTGAGGAGACGCTTGTAGTCCCCAGAAACTTCACTTCCGATGGAATCCTCCAGAGACTTTCCGTATTTTTGCTTGTAGGTTTCCGCAATCTTTTGAAGCTCAGCGTTGGTATGAGTGCATAGAACCTAAGTAAGTCACATGAGAAAGCATTAGAACCAACTCAATTTCATTGTGAAAAGTTGTAGCAACTCTACCTAATAATGTGTAGCAAAACCACTGGCTATCCACCACCACCACGACATTAATTAAAATTGATCCAAAATACCGTAATAACCTCCGTAAGAACGGATTCATTGGTGCCCAAACCAGCCATTGCGCTCTCAAGCTCGTGGGCAAGGTAATCCCAAGGGGCCATCATCAGAGCAAGGATGAGTTTCTCGAATTTACCTCCGAGTTCACTCTTCAAATCCTTGATAAGGTCCTGGAATAATTAAAAAACCATCAAAACTGAAATATTAAGAAATAAATATATGCACTAAAATGGCAGTAATTTAAAAATCGGTGAGGAATAGAGTAATCATACTGTTTTTACGTACCCTCCCAAATTCATGCTTAAAGGCTGCGATGACCTCCTGACGCTGAGCGTTAGACCGTTTGGTCAGAATATCGATGATTGCTTGTTCATCTGTTGAGGAAAATCAAAATTTGAAACGTTATTAAATGCGCGCAAGCTAGGAGTAACTGCAGAAGTATGAATGTAGAACTGAGCTTACCAGTTCCGAATCCTTTCATTGCTGCTCGAAGAGCTTTCGCGTCATTCAAAGCGATAAATCCAGGAGCTGGGCCTACCGTAGGCTCCTAAAAGAGAACAAAGAAAATATATGTAAGCACAAGATAAAAAATCAGTCGCTAAAATGTTACTAACGACGCTAATTTACTAATTTAACAAAACAAAACATACCAAAAACGACAGTAGACCAGACATAGTTTGAAATTAATTGAAATTTGCAGTTAAAACGATAGAAAACTTTGGTCCCAGTAGGAGGAAATTGCAGAATTTTATCTAAGTAAGATCCCGGGTAACGCCCTGCCAAATAAATACTGAAAAGAGTCCTGAAGCTTCTCTCTCTATCTCTTAGAGGAAAAACTTTTTGCAGACACGATCTATATTTGTAACTGTACTGACTCATTCGAGGCCCTAAGATGAATGCAATATGTACGTACGTGGCCTGGAATTGTACAAGTCATAGGGTAGTACTGTGTTTATAGTTACGGCTTTTTATGAGTAAGGCATTTATGAAGAAGCCGGGACGACGTGCCCGGCTGGTATTGGCTTTGTACCAACTTGGAACAAACGTCAAATCATACGTGTCAAACGTGAAGAAACACAGGCACCAGAATAAGCGAAATAAAGTTAATGTGTTACCTCCTGCCTGTATTGTCTTAAACTTTTGTTTTTATTTCCCTTCCATTAGACATCTACCTGCAAATATAGCCTCTACAATGACATTATTGTCCAGGGGCGAAAAGTTGTTTTTCTTAGAAATTATTAAAGATATTCATAGGGTAAAAATAATTTTGAAGACATCAGTATAGCCAATGCCGCACTCCTGACGAAAATAAATCTGTACTCACAAAACAAATATTGGGTATCTCATCACCGGAAACAGGGAGTAAAAAGAATACGCTGGCTGAACTTAGAGCTGAAACTGTGCCAACTTTTTAAATTATTCCAAGAAATGTCTGCATACGATATAGCATCTGGGTAAAAGTTGGAAAGGAAAATGCCAACAAGAGCATGACATACATTTAGTTGCAAATCTGGTAAGTATGTAGTCTCTTATAATATTCACACTCTAGGACAGCAATCAGAGATACATAATGAAATCTAACATTTCACATTTTGACCACGGTACATATAAATTTTGCAATATTTCAGCTATCGCGGCAAGTACATGAATGGAAATGTCACCTAGTAAATCGATTTAACATTTGATATCAATTAACAGGAGGCTGTTCCACCTCTTAACTTGTCTTCCGCATCGGTGCTTAAGCATTTACCTAGCGGTACCGCATGAATCCACATTCGTAAATATTAGGAGTCACAAGAAACATGAGTCATCTCCTTAAACTAGGTTGTTATCATTGACTTCTCTGATATTCGTATAATCCGAAAGCTGATAAGCTTTGGTAGATTACCGACACAACGTATTTACTGAATCCTCAACTCAGGTGATACTTATAACCACTTGCGTAACTGTGTAAAATTCAGGAGATCCGTTACTTACTGTAGTCACTCACAAATCTGAAATATTTTGCTATGTCTTGTGCTGTAGTTGCGTAAGTAGATTTTTAATTCATTATAAGCATTCGCTTTTTGTTTTGGTCATTTCGGTGACCACCGGTGGAGGTCAACTAATTTGACGTATAATTAATCTATTAAACTATAGAAGGCGCTATAAATGTGAAGAGGCACATGATGACGGAAGTAAATTGAGTCATCATGCAGTTTTACAAATTACTGGACCCCCTCTCCACGACTTGGAAAAAATTTCGGATCGGCTGCGTGATTACAACTATAAAATATTGTGTAACTGCAAATACTGCTTAAACTATGAAGATACAAAAAGCGGAGTCACGGAACCACTGTTAGATGGACTTGCTTCTACTCTTGGTATTCTTAATCAATTAGGATACAACATTAAATCTTCATCGTCTAGTGCTAATGGCGACCGTTCCGTCACAACTGTCTACGTTCTCCTGAAAGCAATGAGAAGCAGCGAAGTGTAAGTAATGTCACATTGTTTCCATTCCACTGCAGTATGTGAGAGACTTTGTGTAAAACATAAAAATTACCTAAAAGTATGGTTTACTTACTTTTTATAATCCAACTCCGAGTAAAAAATAAACGGTTTTGAAGTAAAACCTTGAAAACCTTGTTATTCAAGATACCAGTAGGAGCACCAACTTAGCCTCTTCATCGGTCCAGTTCTCGATGGAGTACATAACTCCATCAGGTATGTAAAAATGAGATTCTTGAGGTAATGCTACTCTTGTCAAATACGGATCCCCATCACTCGTAAAATTGAATGCTGCAGTTTTGACAGATACGCTCCCAGAAATGACAGTACACACCTGCAAAAGAACAGGCAATTCACTGAAAATTCGATCGTATAGAAGCAAAACTATGTACTGCATATATACGTTTTTATCCTTACAATTGGCTTTACTGACAATTCCAGCGGCTTGCAAGTTTTGGGTTCAATACGAAGTGTGCATAATTTAGAACTGTGTGGAATATCCAGCATACTGAAATGAACGCCTGGCTGTATCAATTCTTCAGATCCAGCAGTGGGAGCGTAGAAGGTAGCTCCCGCTTTTTGTGATAGCAGAACATTAAGTGTCTCCTCAGGATGATGGTTTACCAAGGCAGAGTAAGCAGTGGGGTCCTCATCAAGTAAACATTTAACTGTCATGTTCTTCAGTTCTTCGATTTCCAAAGCACCAGGAGGATCGATCGCATCAAGAGGGGCATCATTGTCAGGGTCCTGGTTTTCAATTTCTACTTCACTATCATCTCCAAACTCGACTCTACTCCGGTTTACTGTGCGTGTATCTGCTTTGGTTGAACTTTTCCCTACAAGTTGGTCATATTTATTAAAAATTCAATCATACACAGCTTTATTCCCTACGACTTTTTATGAAAACTACAATCTAATACCAACCTGCTTTCTGCTTTGTAGTTACTGGAGTTGCAATTTCATCTGCACAATCCTTCATGCTATTGCGTACACGTGGTAGAGAATCAGGAGTATACGACGAAACAATGGAATAGCTTTTAGCTATCTTGTTCACCTTGGTTTTTGGAACTGTTAAAATCGTAAAAATTAATACTATGTCCATGGTACCTTTTTAAGCAGAAACTTGCATATATGCGTACATACCTTTTTTTAAGACGGAGTCAAAGCGCTGTGCAGCCGGCACAGCAGCATCCATTTTCCTGTACTGATGAACACTGGTTCGGTTTCTGGACGTTTTCTTTGGGACATTCCGCCCGTTTTGGGATGACCCGGAACTACCTTTCGATAGTTGTGAAAGCATGCGCTGGGAAGAGCTTGCGTTCAGATTCTGTGAACCATTCAGTAGCGTCGATTTGGTCTTGACAGAACTGTGAGAAACACTTCCTTTCGACTTTTGATTCTTCTTAACTAAAATGAAATGGAAACCGCATTCAAGCAAGGACATCGTTAAGTGCAATAACTACATTTAAGTATACGCATGTTATTTTTTGAAGTTTTACCCTGAGAGCCATCTGAGTCTCCTACGCGATCCACCGGTGCTCCAGCAACACTCACTACTGGCTGTGGCTTTTTTGCTGCTGCTTCAACGGATTCTTTGGGAGCATCTACGATATCAGATAATTCGGCAAGTTATAATACATACAGATTGAGAAAAGATTAAAACCAAATCTTTCTTGACATCTTACTTTTCTCTGCGGTGGATTCAGCATCAGATGTACCACCAGCTTTTTCTACAATTTCGTGACGAGTCTTCTTAGCTAATGGCTCACCTTTCTCCTCCGACTTTCGTTTACGTGCATTCGCTGGAGACTTTTGTTTCACATTCAAAGGTGGTTTAGGTCTCGATGTTTTCTCTGCAAGATAAAGCCGTTCAAATCAAAATTCAGAACATGCAATAGCAATCCTCATGAAATCATTACTAGAAACTTGAACTGAAAACCCGCGTACTCAGTGGACTCAAGTCTACAGTTACATCAGAGGCGGACGACAATCGGGTCCGTCGAGATCCATCAAGAATTACGCTTTTAGGCCTACCTGTATGGGCGAGAGTAATATATATAATATTCGATGAAATCGATAAGAATTAACATTATTGAAACTTCTGCGTTCCACCCGAAATGACAACGACAACTGCTTTTCTCATATGCATTGGAAGGAAAGGTATTGTTTGTGGATGAATACATAGATGTAGTCTCACCGAATGAAAACAATTCCGCCCCCGATTTAAGTTTCACTGCAGTCCCATCTCTCAAGCTCACGGAGTTAGTGGGCGAGGGGTCTTTATTTTGGATTCTAGAAGCTGTTAATTTTGATCTCTGCGCAGCGGTTTTTAATTTTTTCACCTTTTTCCCTTTGTTTCCCATTTTGGACACTACAAATTCTTAACTGGGGGACAGGTTAGTAAATGTATGATCCCTCTTTTCGACCGGATTTAGTTATCACTGTCTATTTCTGCAAACACGAAATTCACAAAAGCAAGATTGAGCACGTTGTGTTGTAACGAACATCTACACCACCACGAACAAAAAAATAATATTTCAGCGTTTGAAGTAAAACTATACGGGAGTAACTAAATCGTTTGAGAATTCTGTTCTAAGGTGTGTTTCGCCAAACCTATAGTATGAAAAAGACACAGAAATAAATTAAAATATTTCTTTGTCCGTTATCTTAATTCCCATAAATTCTGCGGCCGCATTTTATTATGCATGCTTGTACCCGCGCATAATTTTAAAATTTCCGCTCAGATTTCAAGGAAATCGCCTCAAAGAACTGAGGAAGTATGTACCATAGTAGGTTTCAGAGGCTTTAATGCACCCGCACTGCCCCATTTTGGGGGCGCTGTTACTAGCTGGGGCATTATGGGACCGTCTTATGGCAATTTAAATTTTTTGACAACACACAAAAAATGGAAGAAACGCTCGATTACTGCAAACTGTTAATTTGGATAAAAGGCGAGAGCTAACTGATATTGATACCGTAAAATTGAGTTACTCTTGAATGTAAACCGTTCTACTTACAACTTTATGTTTGTTGGTGTGCTAAGTCACAAACATTGCGAAACACATTGGAGTTAGAAGTCACTCACACACATGGAAATAAATAAATATAAATATAGTATAAATGTAGTAGCGACATAAAGGAAATTTTTTAATTTCTCTATAACATTCTTCAATAGAACAAAATTTCGGACAAGTTAAGCTGTATCTTCTGGCTAAACCCAGTAGCATTTGCCTAAACTGTAAAAATGACTTACAGAAATAAATCAAAGCTCCATATTTACAGCTTCCACTACATAAACTCAATCTAAGGAAACGTTGGACATAGTTACAGTTACTTGATCAAAGTAATGCTTTGCGATCAATAAAATATACATTGAATTCATGGATTTTACAAAACGAAATCGGAGGTGGATCCCGCAGGAAAGTAAAAAGACGAAAGGAACAGGAATGACGGGTACTGTAAAATATAAGAGAAAATCCGTCTGTGTCTACTGTTGCCGTAATCTTGCAAGACGCGCGGTTAATTCATCCTGTTCGTTGGATACTTGTGTGGACGCGATGGACTCGGTCTCACCACTAGGCAACTCCATGTTCAACTCCAACCTACAAGTATATAAATAATACCACATGCTTTGATTAAATACTCTCTTGTATGAATGTAGTAATAAATTAATGTTGTTATAATTTTTAAATCATAAAACTAGAGGACTCAAATCTACATCTTACCCTGCTTCATCTGCTACGGCATGCAACAAATGATCAACATCAGATTGAGGCACACTCGTTGTTGTAGTAGAATTCATTGCACCTTCCATATAGCTCGATTGCACATCTAAGTCTTCAAACTGTTTCTCAAACTTATCCATAAGGCCGGATATTTTTTCCAAATTCATGGATTTCATAGTCATCTCCATGGAGCGAACGACGCCAGCCATCGACTTTGTTACTTTTCCTGTTGTAACAGCTGTTTGAACTCGAGATGCAACCGCATCGACCCTTGCACTCATTCGCAAGTAATTTAGACTTTGATTCTTTTGTCTGATTGCGTTTTCTGCATGTATTCTAGCTACTTCTAACTGTCCTTTCTGAATCGCCTTCTTGCACTTTAACTTCTCTACTTTCTCTTCTTTATCACATTTCTTGGAGGATCTGTCCAATTCCTTGGCCGCAAATTTCAGATTGAAGAGTTGATCTGAACAACACAAAAGAAATGTAATATATATAATAAAATTGTTACATTTGAACTTCTCAAAGGCCGTAATTCAAGCTGATATTGATACGAAGTTACTTACTCTCCATTGCAGACATTGTGATCTAGTTCAACGGTTCATCCACAACTTGCGATATCGTTGCTTGCAGGACAGTGAACTCCTACTTGGGCTTTAATTTGTTACAATTGTCTTCCTAAAGTGAACCGAGGAATATAATAGCTGTCTGTAATTTAAAGTCACAGTCAGTTTTAGCCAATGAATATAATCAACATAAAAATGGGCAGGAATTGAATCATAAAATCAAGTTATAAACAACATGGAAATGGTGCATATATATAATACTAGACAAGATCTCTTACTCTATGGGAGTACTCGCTTCCATAGAGTAATAAGAGATCTTGTCTAATATAATACTGTAATTATTTTTCTCTAACTTAAAAAATTAACTTTACCTTGCGCAATTTGGGAAGCAATTTATTAAGCGTTGAATTGTCCAAGTTATTAGTTATGGATAAAGGAGAACTGGTTTAAATGCTGGGAGCTAAAGGTAAACCTACTGAATTATTATTAATTAGATACGATCATTTTATGTTGAATAAGACACTGCATATTCAATAATAAATGATCCTACGTTCTATTGTCTGACGACGACTATTTTCATGAATCATACGTTCAGTGACGTCATGGAATTATGAGATTCGGTTTGGACAATCCATGTCATCTCCAACACAGTATGCATCTAAATCCTGCGAAAGCGATACAGTAGGTTACAATTTTAAATTAGCCCGCGAGTCGCATCCACCAATAAAATGATTGTTTTAATTTTGGCGAAAACAACAACCCTGCTTGTCCTTTTCGATGACTTCTTTCATAACAATTCGATAATAATTCAATTGATTCAGATCATAAAACACATTTTACAGTCTGTTATATATCCCTGAGGATTGATTCTTATCGTATTATTTGTGAATAATCTCAAAAAGATCGTATTATTATGATAAATTAGCATTACCGGGATCGATAAATTTAAGTACATAAAATAAAAGTATATACAGGATCATAAAGGAAGATACTTTGAGGGTATGTACTAAAAATTTATGAAACGTATCAATCTGTTACATACTCTGGGGAATGAGTAGAGTATATACTCAAAAGAGATGATACAGGATCAATCGCGGAGAGTATGATCTTTGCAATGGGAAAAGAAGCTTCCACGAGAGAATGTTCACGAATAGTAGCCGCAGAGAATGAACTGAGTATACACTCAAAAGAGATGATACAAGATCAATCGCGGAGAGTATGATCTTTGGACAGTCCATGTGGAAGCTACACGTCGTGTATCTCAGAAGGAGTTCCGCTGTGGTGTATACTGGGCCATATAGCTTGTTTCTGCATACAAACCGTGTAAGCACGGGAACATTTCGTGTAGGCAGAAATCATTTTTTTCCCTTTAAATGCCGTGGAAATTTTATTTCTTGGGGGATTTTCGTATTTTTTATTTTAAAACACATCTTAAGTCTTCCGCACACAATAATCCGGGGTGCAAGGTGCTCTAACAGCCCGGAAATTTTCAGGAAATAAAAATTAAAGTTAGCGGCATCACCAAATTTCCCACTCCCATAAGAGAAGCATTGGGATTCTCACGCGCAAGCAGGTTCTCCGCTGTTGTGGAGAACCGAAAGTTTTCTGAGTTCCCTTTCCAATTGCTCCGCTCAGGAGCGTCCCAGAGTCAAGCAGTTTGGCTTGCTGGATAGCTGAGATTGTTTGCTCGATTACATATAAAATTGTTTCTCTGTAGGTCAAAGTGTACAGTGGCTGCAACGCTTACACTGAAAAAAGTCAGTTTTCTTCGGCAGTAGACTTCCAGCAATGCAGCATCTTCGACCTTTGACCTACGAGCATGAAATTTTATTAAACATATAGAAGAAGACCTAGGCTATCTAACAATGCAAACAGCTTGGCAGTGTGACGGTCTTGAGCGGAGCAATGGATAAAGTAAACAGAGGAAAATCTTACAGCTTTTTACTGTCCTAAGTGCCCCACTCCTCGCCGAGATCACATGGCATACATGTTGTGTATGCGCTGCCAGCCGCTGCGTACAATTCGTATGCATAAATCAGCTACACCGTTTGTCTCAGATTCAAGCCGTATGTATCTTCCAGATGGACTGTTGGAAGGGGAAAGAAGCTTACGCGAGAGAATGTTCACGAATAGTAGCCGCAGAGAATGCACTGAGTATATACTCAAAAGAGATGATGCAAGGTCAATCGCGGAGAGTATGATCTTTGCAATGGGGAAAGAAGCTACCATAAGCAATGGTTATGGATTATGCTGCAAAGAGATGGTCCGATATGTACTGTTATTGTAGGATGAAAGAGCTGTTTTTACTAGGGACTATAAAATAATAAAAATCTACATATTGGAAGCTGCTGCTATCGGTTTGTTGTGCATGGTTTGGAAAGTAAATCTACATTTTACATATATATTTAAATGCAATTTGTTGTTTTTGGAATAAACTTGTGACTACAATTTAAGTCTGCCATAGCGATCATTTATTTAAAATTAACATCCATACCTGCACATGTGTTAATAATCTTTGCTACAATACAGGTATTACATAGGAATCTGTCATGTTCAAGGATGTAGAAAATAGCAAAATTAACTGTAGTTGTGTTCCACAGCAGCTGCTTGGTGCTTAAAGAAAGTTTTTAAAAGATCTCATTTGATACCGAATTCGAAACGAAGTACACAGCAGCTCTTAAAGTTAGGATTGCAAATTTTCAACAAGTCGTCGTGGCTGGGAATGGTGAGCTGAATTTCGGGGACCTGCTGAATCAGCAAGTTGATTATCAACAATTGGCAAATAGGCGTTGTTTGGATATTATGCAAATGCGTGGAGTACACACAGAAAAAAAATTAAATTTATAACCATTCGCCCAGCTGCACTGTAGATTCTGTCATTCATGTACAGCCAGAATTGCACCCATCGGTCTTCTCGTGCTAGCAGCTCATTCTAATGAAAAATTTATATATAAGAAATTAACGTTCAAATTGACGTAGTTCATGACTTAACAGCTGATTAAAAATTTGCAGTGCTGTAATATTTCATTTTGTGATTTTTTTATAATTATACGAATGGCTATGAGCTGGAGTATTACTTAGGTTGCTACTCTCTTTTACGATTTTACTTTGATTAAGACGCTACAAATTTCGTCCAACGAACCATAAACGACACAGCTTACTTTTATTATGCTACAGTAGCGTGAAGCATTAAACTTAACCTTAAAAATATTCTTCTTTACAGCGAAAGAGTATGGAATGCCTAAAATAAATAAATATGCTTATTTGTAAGTATAAGCTTAATGAATTGATTTGCGCAACGGAATTAACGTCACCGGGCGTAAATAGACATTTATTATATATATTGAAAATATATACTTATATAGGATGATCTGCTTTTAATCTGGTGAAGAGGAATGATACGTAGCGTTAATAGTTCAAAGTGAGGTAGCATCTGGAGTAAAACCACAAACATATGATCGTTAAATTACTTTGCTAGTTCTTATGCATATGTTCAAATTAGCAAGTAGCGTATATGATTATTTAAATGAAAATTAAAGGCACGAAAAATGGCAACACTCATTTCAGAATATATACATTTCAGCCACAAGATCCTCTTAATCTTAGGTTAAGAGGAAAACCGGACGACTGAACGTGTGTGTGCATATGGCGAGCGCTATACCGAATAACCTATACGAAAGGTTTAGGAGACGATCGCCGTTTTTCCCCGCACATATGTGAGCAAACGTATATGCAGCTAATAATCATGCAACATATTATCGGTTGCCATTTGTTCGGATGATGGAGTGTGTGCTCCCTCCCTGTTTTCCCGCATGTACCTACTGTGCTTACGACAAAGCCTCGTCCAGTTAAATGCAATCTTAAACCACATCCCTCCTTCCTGGTGTGGCAACGCCCATATTTACCATTTGGCCCGAATGAACTAAGGTAGTCACCATACTGTGTTAAGGCACCTACCATTTTGTTGACACAAATCTACCATATTGTGTCACGCAGCCGCCATTTCGTGTTAACGCTTCTGCGATTGCTCGTCAACGCATCCGCCATATTGGTTAACGCATCCGCCATTTTTCGCCAACGCTTCCACCATTTTGCACTCACGTATCAGCCATTTGGAGTTTAACGCATCCGCCATTATGCTTTTAGCACGAATGCTATGTACAGTGGATACGGCTGATACAATATGGCTGCTAGCTTCGGTCATTCCGGTCAAATGATAATGATGCGTGTTGACATACTAGCAAAGAGAGATGTGGTATAGGATTGCATGTAACTGGACGGAGCGTTATCCATTACATGGTATGCGGGAAAACTGGGCGAGGGCACACACTCCATCAACCGAACAAATGATGTCCCATAACATATAACATTTTTTCCTCTGACAGTGACTGCAGCGCCAGCATGCCAGAGGTGTTTTTGGTCATTAGATTCATTGGAAGTACATAGGTCTTGCTTCTCCAGTGGAGATGTTTCACAGTTTCACTTCCTCCTGCCCGCTCCATAGCTTCTGTTCATGCAGGATTGAGCTCATCTAGCAAACTGCCATATTCCATACAGATTGGAGAGTGACGAGCTGCATGAAAAGAGAAGCTGAGAATCAAATTATTTCCGTTACAAAACTACTTTGCAGTGTAGAAGTTAATTGTAATCCTTCAGCAGCTTTATCATCTGAAATCGAGAGGCAGAGGGTCGTTTTAATTAATTTGGTTTATAAGGTCAGTTATTAAAAACGTGATATCATAGTGTATGAGCTCAGCAGCCGCTTAAAATCAACTCTTGTAAGCAGATTATAGTAACTATTGAATTCTCTCTTCTATTAATCCTCCATGTTTTATCCTAGCGAGTTAGCGGCTGATGGTATCTCTACTGGAATCAACAAACAGTTAAAATGTGTTTGTGAATAATAATTGTTGTTTAAAAGCTTCCGTATAAATAACGTAATGAAAGAGCTAATCAGCAGCTACAAACTAATGCTAGTTAGCATATTATAGTAACTATTAAATAATCCATTTTAATCTATCCTCTATATTCTTTCTGAACAAGAATTAGCTGCTGATGGTTCTTCTAATGGAATCAATGACGAGATGACAACAGTTTTCAAAATAATTTTTTTGTTTCGAAAACTTTCAGTGTATGCATCGTCATGACGGAGTTAGTCTAGCAGCTACAAGCTAATGCTACGTAGCTCATTCTAGTTACTATTGAATAATCCCTCAAAGTTTTTTCCGAGGGTGAGTTAGATGCTGATCTTCTACTGGAATAGACGACCAGGTAAGTATGGGTTTGGGAATTTAAATTCGGGTTTTAAAAGCTCCATTGTATATATCGTAATGTTGGAGCTATTCATCAGCTCCTAACATTCGGTTGTCATCAGATTCTACATACTGTTGAATAATCTCTTCGATTCATCCTTCAGGTTTTTTCCGAGAAGGAGTTAGCTGCTCCACGTAGCTCTACTGGAATCTATGGCCAGGTATAAATGGGATTCCAAATATTATTTTGGTTTGAAAAGTTTTACTGTATGTATCGTCATGTTAGCACCTACAATCTGACGCTACTCAGCAGTTTATAATTAATATTGAAAAATCCCTCCAGGCATTAATTCATCATCCAGGTTTTTCCCGAGAGAAAGAGTAAGCGGCGGCACGTCCTCCCATGAAAATCAGGGTTTAATCAGAGATGATCAAGACGCAATTACTATCCCCAATTTCAGCTCGTATTGGAGGTAAGTAAAACAAATCGAAAAATATAGGGTTAGATCAGTCAAGTTCCTTGATCTCGTTTCTTACAGCGGCTTTGGTTTTTTTTGCAGAGATGCGGCAACAATTGAAGGATTTTTCCGAGGAGTTAATGTTATCCCAAATTATATCGACCGGAGCTTGTCAGCTAGGGTCCGTACAATATGATGGAGCAGCTCTTTTTCCTAAAACCCTTGGAAAATCAATTTTTGGTAAGTTAATTATTTATATTCAACTAACGCCTTTCTCGGAACACAACTGAAACTTTATTCCTTATGTCCATTTTCTATGTCACAGTGCATGCGTGATACATGGTATCCGCTTTGCTCACCCGAAAAGGTGAGTCAACCATTGGAATGCTAATGACGAACTTCAGGACAGCTGCTTTGACCGCTGGCTTGATTCAAAACACGGATCGTTAATCGAGTCCATCAGGGAGTTTATCCAGGAGTCCATATGAGGGTCACAAGAGAGAGTCAGGATAAGATAAGTCCAAAAAGATTCCCTTCAGCTGTTTCCTCCGAACATTCCATAGAGAAGCAGCTATCCTGGATATTATCTTCCTCTTTACAATCGTGAAGAAGACAACGTTTCCTATCCTCACCCTACACTTGTATGCGGTTTTTAGTTAATACCTAACCTACTACAGGTGGCAGACGAAACAGATTTGGTAAGCTATATAAAATTCTTCATTATGTTACATACCGGGGAACTTTATTCCAATTCATTTTAGCCGCTACCCTCAATTCATTCATTGTTATTTTTGCAGGAACTATCAGAAGTGACTGTAGCGTATGGGGATAAATACAAGCTGATTGTTAACGCTGGAACAGCGGATAAAATTTATCGGCCCACATCCCCGAGCAGTGCGATACGAGACATCTTGCGACACGTTTATAATCGTGACATCAAAGCTATCGGATTACTTTTCCGCTGGTTTAAGAATGGGGGATACGAGAGGTTCGAAGGAGCCGCTATTTTTCCTGAATCGGTTGAAAAAGCTATTTTAGGTGAGAATCTAATCGTTTTTCAATCAGTTCTTGCCGTCATAAGCGGAAATTCATATTTTTATCATTAATTTTTTCTTTTAGCCTACATGCGATGTATTCGCCGGAAAAAGTTACTTGGAACAAGACCCTCGACAAGTCAACCATCGAAACAATCGGAATTCTGTGGACAAACTTCCGAACAGCTGCTGTAACCGCTGGTCTGATTCACAAAATGGAGCGTGCATCAGAGAGCCCATCGGGGAGTTCATCCAGGAGTCCATCTGTTGGTCGAAAGCGAGGGTCTTGCAGTGACTCTATAAGTTCAAAAGGTCTTCTCCAGCTACTTCTTCCGAAAATTCCAATTCCATGCAGGAGCGGCTGTTCTGGAATATATTTCAGCGGCTGCAAAGGTTATAACAAGCATGAAGAATACGGCGTATTTCATCCCATGTTAACCTTTCGCCTCATCTCCATCCTCAACATACCTTTGATGCCAAGACTCTCCTCACTCCTCATCTGCCTTCACCTTTAAATGCAAGCGGTTTTTCAGGTCTTAAAATTATAATTTGTTGTTTCTATTGTCATTTTAGCAGCTACTGCATGTATTGACCCGGGACTTCAAGTTTTTCTTTTAAGTCTCAGCTGATAATGTGTATCAGCGTATGTTTGAATGAGTTCCTTTTAATGTTACTTCTGTAATACTTCTGTTATGCTTGTGTCACACAGTATGTAATTGTAGTTCTTTAAATTTAAATGTTTTATAATTATATCACACATTTAACATATTTATGAATTATATTTAATTTAATCGATATAAATCAGTTTAAAATTAATCATAATGTTTTGATGTGGACAAGAAGCATTTATTATATATTCTATTCGATCCTACGGCATCATTAAATTAAAGTACGATAACATACATTCGGTAAAAGATCACATCAGTAGCTACTGAATTCAAACATAATAATATATGCCTGTGGAGAACATATTCAAAGCTTCATTTCCGAATACATCCATATCGATCTTTTAAGGAACATACGGAACACATCTACAATTATACGATACGTTATGACAAGCTGCAGTAGCACACATATTATACGAGAATCAATCCTTCCCAATCATCTTCCTCCCGTATAATCCCGATGCTTTCTTTTTCAATCATAACAGAGCCTACTCCGAGAGTATACACCAATTCATTCTCGCACCAACCCTACTACACTCTACTCCTAAAGTATGCGCCCATTCATTCTCGTAACAATCATATACTCAGGGAATGTACAGTATCAACTCCTGAGAGATCATATAAAAGCGCAGATTAATCATAACAAAATTATACATAACAGACCATACGGTGACTCTGAAAAAAGGCATTGGAGGGAAGTGGGGTGCTGAAGAATAAGTCAATGTGAATTCGCGAATTTTTAGCAGTGCAGTGGTATACAAATGGCAGCTCATATATATATGTCGGGCATTTGATACGGTATATCAAAAGGCATCGGGAGGACACAAAGCGGATTCTGCTGTATGCATGTCAAAGCATATAGCAATGCAGCCCCTTAGATTTTGACCAAAGCAAATCGTTTAAATAACGTTTTTCTCAATCCGCGGGATTAGAGAGATTTTCTGCACGAGTTATGGAGATTTTCATTGCTCGTTTATTGTGTGGCAGAGCTGGTGGGTGACGGCAATTAAATTTGAGACTGATACACGGGTGTTTAGCGTTAGCTAATTGAATTCTTGAGACTGGTAAGTCTTCATAGAGTTCTTGTTGCTATTCTTTTGAATGATTTTTTCTAATTCTTTTGTGCCTCCAGAACCTCCAAAGGTCATGTATACGTAAATTAAGAATTCTGAGTTTGGCAGTACTGATACACCTGTAGACTGTGCCAACACACGACAAGCTATCGAAGCTGTCAAAGCGATTCCTAAAGAGGAAGACATTAACATGTCGGAGGAAGAGGACCGTCACGATCAGGTTTGTTGCTTGCATGAGTCAATATGAGACGCCCGTTTTGTTACTGACACTACTTGATTCTTACCAAATTCAACTCGTTTGATCAACTTTAGGCTGCACTTGCGGAAAAGAAGTACCAGGAACTTCAAGAGGCTTATGTAGACTTGATTTACGAGAAGGATCTACTCTATAAAGAAAATCAGACCCTGAAAAATGGAAAGGTATGTGGAAAAATTCAAATTCCAAACCATATCATATTAAAAGATAGCTTTTGTATGTGGTTGTAGTCTCTTTACGCAGAAGTATAATTAGCTCGCGTCCATTACACGTTTTTTTAGGCTGATGAAGAAGCTCGTGATTTTCAGAATGAGATTGGTATACGAGACGCGGAGATTGAAACCTTAAAGACAGCTGTCAAATGTAGGGATGAAACGATTGCCATACAGAAAGCCAAACTTGATGCTGATCAAACAGAGCTGAACACGGTGATCCTAACTTTAAAGGATGAGATAGAGCAGCTTGGCTTGCGCAATGTAGAGCTGGTTAAGCGCCTACAACAGCAACAGCTCTGTAATTTGGAAGAGCAAGTGGAGGTCAGAGTGGAAGCCGAGGTCAAAAGGCGAATTAATGAGGAAGTCAATAAAAGACAAGAGTTGCTTCATGATGCCATCAAAGATATGCACAGAAGAATGGCTGCTAAAGACGAAGAAATTCGGAAGCTGGGTGGAATGCTTGAATCCACACCGAATACTCCACAGAACTTGCAACTTGTCAATTCTAAGAACGAAGAAGAAATACAAAGACTGAAACAAGCTTTGAAAGATAAAGAGCAGCAACTCAAAGATTTAAAGATTGCATCAGCTGCTTCTGCGGAAATAGCCGGGAGTAGCAACAATGCGGTTTCCGAGAAGGCGCGAAGCAGTTCTGTAAGCTCGTCAGCTACAGAGGATTTTACCGTGTGGCAAGAACAGGGTGAGGAAGATAGCTTAGCTATAATTACAGTTTATATTCCAGGTTTCAGCAGTTTACAATTACAGTCAGAGAGGATGATTCCATTAATTGTATTTATTTGCAACTCTTCCAGTGAGCACCAAATTGGAGGAAATATCACAGAAACTAACTGACCAATGTTCGCAACCGAAACTTCAAAATGGACATAAGGGAGGGAAGTTCTCGAAAAATCGATATTATAACAAGCATCCTGCAGGGGCAAGTGCGAAAGATACCAAAGTTACGAATGGGGTGCCAAAGATTCAATCGAAAACGCTCGAGATGAAGTTTGAAAACACGACCAAAAATTCTGACAGAAGTGATATTTCCGCCAAAGCTACCCTTCCAGTGAAGCCACAAACGATTCCTGCTGCGAGTTCCAGCAGAGTATGCAATACCTCCAAGGATAAAGAAGACTCCGGTATTACTAAAGAGGGTGGTAATCTACTGCACATTCTCCAAGAAGCTTCAAAGTTTCAGCCTCCGAAACTGTCCGGTAAAGTAACATCCACAACCACGATTGACAAGCGAGTGCCAGCAAATAGTATTCAGCAGCGACCTAGTAAAGGCCGTGGTGGACATAGCAACATGCAAAGGTCAAAATCATTCACTGCTAACCCCCAGCCGAAGATGGATAAATTTACAAAGCATGTAGACCCTCGACGAGTAGGGAACGGAAAGCAGACACAACTACAACCCAGCATACCACGGAATTTGACAAAGGTTCCCATTGAGGTACGTTTATCGACCTTCTTGGTAAATATGTAGTGTATATTAGAAATTACTCAATCGGTTTGAATTAAAATTTCGGATTTTTCCACAGGGTGGTGGTAAAACATTTAATCCTCAGCAACAGAATTCCAAAGCACTCGAGCAGACGTCGATACAGCCTCCTTTGAATGAAGTGATTGTGGTAGGTGAAACTTAAATTACGATTTTTTAAGGATAAGAGCGAATTAGTATAACAGCTTATGATTTGTGTATTGAAACAGTTAACGACAGCATCTAGAAGACTTAACATAATCAATCCACCATCTCCCGTAATTCCACGGAAATTCCAACTTGCTGCACTAGCGGAGAAAAGTTCAGCAGCGGTTCCCATCCAGCAGATTTACCACGGATCATCCAAACTGAGAATAGATGGCATTGAATATCCGGTGTAAGGAGTTGTATTCTGTTATCAACCGTGACTATAGTTAGCTGAGTGGCTGCATCATTTACATAATTTTTTTAATTTTCGTGTTTTTGGTTGTTTCAGGTGCTTTGTACTAACGTTGTTAATGAAAACGGCAAACAACTGGGTTGTTAATCATCTGCAAGTGTGTTTTCCCAAGTTGTCAAAAGGAAGTCCATTGACGTCTTACGGAAACTGTTTTATGTGCTTAAAGTTTTTGGACCTGATCGACGAAGTACAGAATCCACCTCGTTTCTTGAAAAGTAAGTCAAACGTGTGCTATCATGATGAGTTATGATCTAGATGAACGCAGCAGAGGATAGATTTTAATGAGAATGATGTTTTGCAGCCTACGAATTCCAAGCTCAAGATGGAACTTGCGATTCCAAGGATTTGTTCCACTTGAACTGCCAGAAACCAACGTTTGTAGTCAAAGAGTCCAACAACTTTTTTATTCCTGTAATGCGAGCAAATGGTTCTCCCGAGTACCCACCTCCACCCATAGAAATCGATTTGTTCCTCATGACAAGAGAGAAGCATCCCACTAACGCAGATACCATTGAAGCTAAGCGAAAGATACTCGTTCAAGAGTTTCGGAAACGACCTCATGATAAATGTCCGCAGATCAAGTTTACTTTCAATGACGGAGTGCCTGAAGAATTGGGAGCTGATCCTTGTCTCCTTGGACGTAAGCATGAATCATAACTACCTTTTGTTTTGCAATTTGGTTGCAAGTTTTGGAGATGAGGACTAATTAGAGTCGATTCATTTTTACTGCCTATAGCTTACACCCCAATATTCTACGCTCTGTGGCAACAGAGTATATGCGAGGGTAATAGCCTTCATGTGAGCATTACGAAGTCAAATCGGGATACGACAAAAGCATTTTTAAGATTTTGCAATGGAGAAAAGTTACCCAGCGAGAAAGCAGAGCTTTTCCAACTTATCGAATTTGCTCTTTCGTACTTTGTTCCAGACCTCGGCCAGTTATGTTATGAAACGTTCACGAAATTGAAAGGGTAAGTGGTTTCTTTGGAAATGCAGCAGTTCCTATCTCGTTGGTTAACACATGGATTCTGATTGATAGAGCGCTTTCGTTTGTACATTCATATCGTTTAGACTGTTCTCAATAATGTCAGTAGTATGTTCATAGTTAAGCCGGAATGCATGCATGCTTTCGGACAATGAGAAGATGATGATGGCAAGCTGTATCGTATCGAATGTAACTGTGCCATAGTTTACAGATTATATTCTTGTACTGGCCTCATAGTTACGTACGCTAGTTAAATCTTAATTATGATTACATTAACTCTGAGGCATTGTTCCAAGACTTCTCCCTACTTTCTCATTGCTCTATAAAGTTGAATACTGAAATGCAAATTAATTATACTATGACTAATGTTCTGTTTTCCGTCAGGGATCAATCGTCGTAACTATGTTGATAGTAAGTGAGTCGAATGCTGATATGTACATACGCGCATTGTTTCGCGGAGCTCTAACAAATTCCATTGAATGGCAAGTACGGTTGACGGTGGAGAGTTTGAATGTGCCTTCTCCAAGCGAAGACAATCCGAAGCTCAAGCGCATACAGCTTTCACACTATAATTTGTCCTCGTTACCCCATTTAAGTAATGAATAAGTTTAGATCGTGCGTTTCCTCAGCAGGGATCATGGAGAAGCGACGAATACCTACGTATTCAAGAATGATAGCATCCGATGATTAGCTGAAGAAGCTATAAAGCATTAATTGTATGACTATAATGTATAATAGTTCTCAAATGCGCCACAATGGTCTGGAACAATACTTTTTTAAATGTAAGCCAGCAGTGAATGCCCGCGACCTTTGGGATTCCTTTAACAATGGAAAACAGAATCAAGAGCACTGAATCACCTATGTGCCAGATTATCAAGTTCAGTCAGTACCAAATACCATTGCAATCAGTCAAGCAGTTAAAACACGTGAGATCCATTTCTTCGTTCTTTGCAGCCATACTCCGCATCCATCCTGTCGATTGAAGTGCTATCGATAACTCATAAACCAATTAAATGGTAAGTGAAACAAGTGTTTTAAACTTCTCTAATAGGATTTGCATGCAATAAAGTGGGTGCTTATCATTGAAAACAATTAATTAGGGAAAACACAGACGGTAAAGCGTAAACTGTGGACTCTTGACACGGTTCCCAGGCTTTGGGGCATGTGGACACGCTCCTATTAGACATCTTTAGCACGTGTTACAGGCCTAGTTCATGTAGTTATGACAGATTAATGGTGATATTGACATTTAAAGTAAGCTGTTTGTGGGACAGGAGGCAGGCAGGCAAGTATTGGAATGATCACAAGACATTAGCTCGTCCCTTTTAAAAGATAATCCAGATAAGGAAGTAAACAGAAAGACTTGCAGAAGTCATACACATTGCTCAGAGCTGATTGTAGAAATATTTTAATGAAGTTGAAGCTTTTTATGATAGTAGCCATTGGTATGCAGATACTAACTTGTTTACGCTCTTAATTCTCAACTTTAATGATTTCAGATCCTTGCGAACATCCAGGAACGTGTTTAGTTGGACCTCAGAAGCGCAGTCCAAAAGACAGTGCTTTAACTTTCAGTCAAAGGACTGTATCATCCCAGTCGTGTGGTCAACTTTAGGAGCTCAAGATGGGTGGCTACAAGAACGAAGATAAAAAGTACAAGCCCAGTAATTTGGAGGTATCATACGATGTCGTCCCTGGACCTTCGACGGAGTACCAATCCGGTCTGAGATACAGATGCAGTAAAATAGTTGGGAGAAAATTGCCGATTGTGAAATGGCTACCAAAGTATCGATTCAATTATCTGCTTCCGGATATCATAGCTGGATTTACCGTATGGATGACAGCTATACCAGCGTCTATGGGGGATGCAGCAATCGCTGGGGTTTCTCCAGAGGTTCGTGTCAAGTTTGCCAGCTATACTAATTAAATATTTCGTGATTTAGTTCGAGTGTCATTGTAATTTTTGTTTTTGTTCCCTACAGTACGGCTTGTATTCCGCTTACATCGGAGCATTTATCTATGTTGTCCTTGGAAGTTGCCGAGAACTTGTAATTGGGCCGCAGGCAGTGATCTCTTTGCTCAGTTTTCAAGCTTGTGGAAACGATAACCCTGAATGCGTAATCCTTCTTGGGTTTTACTCTGGTGTAATTCACATGGTCATGGGAATACTGCATTTAGGTAAGTTGTTCACAAGATTGTCAACGGAGAACGAAACGAATATGTTGACACGTTGACAGTTATTCAGATTATTGACTGGTATTGCCTTTTGTTAAACTATAGGATTCCTGGTAAGCTTCATTCCAGAACCTGTTACAGCTGGTTTTACGGCCGGAGCTGCGCTGCTCATAGCCACGGGTCAAGTGACAGGATTCCTTGGACTGAAGAGCAAAGCATCTGGAACAAATCTTGTAACGATTTGGGGGAAAATAATCGATCAGATATCCATGGCACGCTGGGAAGATTCTCTGCTGGGAGTAAGCAGTGTCATCGTCCTGGTCACTTTGTATGTAAGTGACATATATCTGCTTTCTCAACTGAAGGAGAACAACGATAAGAAAGAAGGGCTAGTAATGAATAATGAAAACGTTTTGTTTTTTCAGAAACTGAAAGACATAAAGTCATTGCAACGGTGGAAGAAACAATTGCACATTGTCAGTCTTAGCAGAAATGCCCTGGTTATGATCATCAGTACTTTCATTGGCTACATGGTCTATGACGAGGCTGCTGAGCATCCGGCTTTGATACTTACTGGAACTGTCCGCGATGGATTCCCGGATATTCAGTTGACGGAATTTCGTCTATTCAATCCAGATGATCTTGGAAAGAATGCTACGGCTTCTGGCGACATTGAGCGCATGTCGTATGTCGACACACTCAAGTTTTTGGGCAGTGCTCCGATTGTTATGGCACTTATAGAGATTCTTCAAAACGTTGCAATCAGTAAACGGTTTTCTGACGGGACGGAGCCGATAGACGCAACGCAAGAAATGATCTCGCTCGGAGTGGTGAATATGGTGGGCTCGGGGTTCTTTGAGGCTATTCCGACAAGTGCAAGCTTCTCGCGGTCCGCTGTAAACGCTTCTAGTGGTGCCAAGAGCCATTTATCTGGACTCTTTGCAGGTATGATAGCGGCACTAAAACATGTTTACTGACCTCCCGGGAAGAGGGTGTGGGTCATTTTGTATCTGCGGAGTGGTCTCAAACTAGAAATTGTTTATTTGTAGGTCTTCTGATGGTCATGTCACTGGCGCTGTTTACTCCAACGTTTAAGTACATTCCTAAAGCGAGTTTGGCATCAATTATCATCGCAGCAATGATCTTTATGATTGATTTTGCAACTTTGAAGAAAATCTGGATTATGTCAAGTAAGCTGGTTCAAAGTTCTTGTTAAATCAAAACTACAGAGCCATATTATTCATACAGAGTTAAATATGAATTTTCTGTTTCAGAATTCGAATTTTTGGTGTCTGTTTGCACATTCCTGGCTGCTATCCTTCTTGGAATGGAATATGGAATCATAGTTGGTGTGGGGCTTTCCATGTGTTTGCTATTACTCAAAACTTTAAGACCGCCAATAAGAGCTGAGTACCGCGTAGACAAAGGCACGAAACTAAAGTACGTTTTCGTAAGAACAGACCAAGGGCTCAATTTCCCCAGTGTTGATCACCTTAGAGACAAAATGACAATTCTCCTCAAGAGCAGAACTACGACGGAATCTACAGGATTAATTGACTCTAGCCCGTCAATTGTTGTACTAGACTGCACTATGTGGACACGCTGGGATTTTACTTCCGTCAATGCCATCGCCGCTTTTGTAGAAAGTCTGCAGAAAAGAGAAAAATCAGTCTTGTTTTACAATCTTGAACCTGCTTGGCTATCCCTTCTTGCTAATAACGGGTTTAAGAATTGTAAAACTTGTAAAGATGATCAAGAATTAGCAATAACTATTTCAGAAATCAATCGCACAGCAATAAGGCCGAGGAGCATTAGCGTTATTCAAAGAAATCTAGCGAATTTGCAAGACAAAGATAAACTAGATGCTCCTTACGGGTTTACCGTTCCCTAAAAGCAGGAATTAGGGTTAATTTTAATATTACTTAGAGTAAATATGTTTCTTTGTTACCTGAGGTAACTTACCTCTACCATTATATCTGTGCACGTGCTATTTACATGTTACTTTCGTTTAAAGTTAATATATTATCTTAGTTAGGTGTTGTGGTGTTAGCTAATCGGAATGGCGAATTGAAAACATGCTTATGTTTTGTTACTGTAGTCAAAATATACACTGTAATTATTTTTAAACGTAACCAGGAGTTAGCAATTAGTATCTCGTTTGTAGCTACGCATAAGTTGACCTTGTTTCTTTTTTCACCACCTTGTTTACAGCTTTAGAAAATGATATTAATTACAATCTTATCTGTGGAACTTGGTCATAATTTTATTTGTGCTTTGCACACTTATCGCGGTCTTGCATTTGGACAAACTATGTGAAAATCTAGGTTTGAGAAATCTCACGACTCATGAAATGAGATGACCAAGTTGAATTTTATGTTACTTTTGAAATACTATGGCTAGGAACTTGAAGCTTTTAATATTCAGTTCCTTTTTAGATTTATGTGTACATCCGTGACCCTGAACTTGATTCCCGTATAATTTTAAGGGTAGTACCTAGAAAAAAGTTATATTACTTCTTGAGAAGTTTTCTGTAAGTTTGATGGGATGCTTTTAGCAGTTATAAGTTATAATCGTTCCCTAGCTTCCACACATTAACTTTGTTCCACTTCCTAACTTAGGAATATCCTCTTTATTTCTCTGACAAATTCTTAATCCTTCCTTGCACTTTTTGCAGCCAGAAGTTGCTTCTCACTATTCTAATTTTCGTTCCGCTCTTGTTTCCTATAACGTAGTGAAATTTTAGTTCTCTTCCTAGTTCCGAGTTGACAACAACTAAAGTCTCAGTTTCTATTTTTTAACTAGGATTTTCGTTACTGAGATGGTAAATTTTATTCAGTTACTGCTTAGGCAGCTTTACTTTTTGGCAACGGCACTGGTCCTTGTTAGTCCTGTTCCGTATCCGTACCGTCAGCGAATGCCAGTACCGGTAGTGCACGAAGACTGTGACATGTACGACATACTTCTTTACGGACCAGGCCCTGACGAATCCAGTTACGGAGTCAAATATACTACTTCCCCTACACCCGCGCCGTATTGGTATCGACCAGATGACCGTGACCGAGGTTACCAACGACCGCAACCACCGCATCCGAACGATTACAACCAAAGGCCTCCATTGCGGGAAAAGTATAACGTTTACAACTATCCTGTAGATGCAAATTGTTGTGACCGTCAGCAACAAGAGCCGCAACACCAGCGACCACGACCAGAAGACCGAAGCGTTGGATACGGTCCGTATAATTATTACAACTATCGCAGAACTCATCAGGAGCCACCACCATCACAAGCTCCCTATTACCCGCCGATGGTGCCCACTTCTGCGCCAGAAGCAAAGACACCAGCGTACGATCCGTTTGCCACCAACAAAAACTACAGACCGACTCACGTTCCGAGTACAGTTGCGCCATCTTACCCGCGACCTAGCGACGTGGCTGTAACCAGTCAAGTCAGCTTGCCGGGAAGCATCACTGTGACAACCTCCATCAAGGATCGCGACCAGGCCCAAACCTCGTTTGATACGGAGTCTAGTACGCAAAGCATCACACCTACGACGACTATGGAACCGGTTATCGATAATCCGACGACGACCTCAGCGCCATCTCATGAACCAATACGAGAAAACCCGGCTAACTTTATGCATGTGACGGGACTACACAGCGTTCATTCACCAACTCCGGTGGCAGACAATCCGCCGAAGAGCAAATGGCCGGGATTTAGCAGAGCTTGCGAAAGTTACTTTGAATGCGATTTTAGACCGCCAGGTGGTAATTATTCAACGCTGAGTGCTGAAGCTTCGGCGACAACGTGGTTTCTCTGTGATGGAAAGTTTTGTATTTGTGAGCTCTTTGGCGGTGCTCGAGATGATGGCGCTGGGTGGAGGGTCAAATGGTCAAAGAAGACAAACCAATGCATGTCTGAAATCGATGGACCTTGTGGGTACAGCGATGGACTGAATATTTACTGCGAACCGGGCTATCAGTGCATAAATAGCATTTGCGACAAACCAGGACGGAAGAAACCGAAACCACCACCGAAGGATGATGGTAAAAACGGTACAGACTGTGAAGGGAAACTGAATATTTTTTCGTTACTTTTCTTTCCAAACGCTGTTGTAAACGCTATCGTTAATCATAGTATGAATGCTGTTAAAGATATGTAATAAGTTTGTCCTCATGTAGAGGCTGCAAAATTATGTTAATTATTAAATTCGCTCCCACTTGAGCTTCCATTATTTGAAAAAATGTATACAATAAATTATTACAGTACGAAAGAAACTCGGTTTTGATTTTGCGCTAGTAATCAAAGGCGGGATTACTCAAATTATCTAGTCGCTTGAAGTACGCATAACTTTAGGTTAAAAATATTAAAATTTAAAAAGAGCAGAAAAGGGCATCCAGAGCATAAAATACTTGATTAAAAATTAAGACTGAAATAAATACAATGGCAGACAGTAAAAAACCAGAATCTTCTAAAGTAGATTTGGCTGCTTATAGTGTTCCGTCGGAGGATACAGATTTGGACATTAATAGCGAACTAACAGTTAGCGACAGCGATTACACTGGAAGTCCGGGTGCTGGAAAAATATTTGCTCAAGAAAACGAACCACTAATATACCGTTCTAATGATGAGGTTGTTTCCCCATCTTTCTACGAGGAGGAGGACAAATGGAGGAGTGCGAGTGGTGCGCCATCTGGGATTAATTGGGATGAAGCGCCTGAAGGTATACAAGATGCTGCATCATCGAAAACCCTGTTGAATTCCGTTCAAAGCGCATCTAGCGATGACGATTCTAGTGAAAAGATACCGAAAGTTCTAGAACGATTGAACCAGGAGGACTTTGTTCCAAATATCTTGGAGGATGAGAACGTCGTTGATACGCCTAGTAACGATCCGAGACATTATCGATATTTAATTCTTGGAAATCAGTTGCAGTTGCTTCTAATTAGCGATCCCAGTGTTGTGAAATGTGCTGCTGTCCTATCTGTAAATGCAGGTAATGACGTACTCAATGTAAAATGGCTGCTACAGATATTATGGATTCAAAGAGTGCATTAACTGAAGCTGTTGTGGGTTAATTTGGAAGGATACATGATGGACCCCCCCACTCGTCAGGGGTTAGCTCATGTCGTTGCACATGCGCTTTTTGCATCAGGGAAACAAAACCTGCTAGAAGAGATGCTACCAACTAAAGGTTTGAACAAAAGCGCTGAAAACGTGTCGATACGCACATCTGCGGATTCTACCGTTTTCTCAATATCAACCCATGCGCCCAGATTCTATTCCGGTCTGAAAAAGTAGTTCAAGCTGACATATTATAGAAAACGTTTTGTTTTTTTCAAAAGCGTCGTCTCCCTTTTAATGTTAAATGTTGAATTTACGTTACAGGCTTGAGGATCATGTATCAAATCCGGCTTTCAACCCAACAAGATTGGACTATGCCATTACATGTATTCAATCAGTTTTACAGGAACGGATTTTCGATGATGAAGAACGGAGGCATCATCTTGATAAGTTTTTGTCAAGTTCGAGTCATCCTTACAGTCACACTAACTTTGGTAAGTATTATTTGTGGCCTTGAATTCTGTGATGGTGGTCAATAATGAATAGCTGTTCTGAAGTTTTTTAAACTGCTTTTTGAATTTTTAGGATTTTCTTGGCTTTGGCACCAAGGAGATGAAAATTCGGATTTAGAAAAAGATGCCCTTTCCTTTTACGCGACCTATTATTCCGCTAATCGAATGAACCTTGTTTTGATTGGACAGCAGGAATTGTCTAACCTTGAAGAATGGGCGGTGCAGATATTTTCAGGGATGACAAATCGAAATGTAGCTATGCTCTACTGGAAAGAATTGCCGTACGATAGTCGGCAGCTTTGTACAAAGGTGGACATTGTGCCTGTTAATAAGGAAATCCGAAGCATCCAACTAATCTTTCCCGTTCGTGATTGTTCGGATATTTACAAATCCGGCGTGGGTTTAGCAGCTCATTATTTATAATTAAATTTAATTAAGTCTATTGAAAACTTAGTCAAAATTATAGAATTATATTTTAACAAAAATTTATGTTTTATCATGCAGGTCACGCAATATATAAAATCAGTGATCATGTATCAAGGAAGCGGTAGTCTGATTGCCTACCTTCGGGCACAGAAATGGGCAACGGGGATTAATGCAGTTTATGATCGACCTGCGCCAAAATTTGCGTTCTTTAAAATTGATATTACTGTAACGCCGGATGGAATTAATCAGGCGTATTCCGTTGTCAGTTGCTGCTTTGAGGTGAGTTGCAGGAAACAGAATGGAAGAAACTTTTACGTTTAACTAAACGGAGCAACGATCTGCAAGTCGTCGGAATTAATTTAAAAATTTGATAGTATCTAGAAATGTTGAGAGCATTTGGACCTCAACGGTGGCATTGGGATGAGGTGAAAGGAATTGCAGATTTGAAATTAAAATTTCCCGAGAATAAGCTTCCTCTTGAGTATGCCGAGGAATTAGCGGGAGCGTTCAAGGTAATTAAGTGTCGTAAAATATTGAAGCCACGGAAAGCGTTAAGACAAAATGAGAAGAGACGTGAATTTGAGTAACTACAAGGTTGTTTTTATAGTTTTATCCTCCTCATCATGTCCTGGTCGGGAAAAACTTGATCCGAGAATATCTTCCGCGAATGATTCAAGGATTTTTATCCGAACTTGTTCCAGGGAATATGAGGTTAATTTGCAATTAATTTTCCATTGAATTTTTATAATTATATGAATATTTAGTTATGGGGTAAATTTTAATAAGAGAATTTAATTTCTAAATCTTTCGTAGGATGATAGTTACAGCGAAGGAGAATCTTAAATTCGTTAACGAAACGGAAGAAATATTTGGGGTGAAATACAAATACACGCAAATCAGTATGAAGCGTCTTCAGGTAAATATGGTTCCGTCATGTAACGTAGGGAAATGATAATTCAAAGACGGGTAGAATTTTAATTATTAGTACAATTTTGACAATAGAAATGGAATTCAGCGGGTTTTTCAGAAGATTTCCACTTACCTTCACCAAACCCATTTATATCAAATAGCTTTGAGATAATACTGTTGGAGGTAATTTTGAAAATTTGGTTTCTTACGATTATTAGGTATTTTTTTAATGAATGCAAGTGACGAAAATTCGATGCGCTTTGCAGGACCAATTTGCGAATGACACACCAAGGGTAATAGAAATGATGGCAACGCATAGCATTTGGTATTTGCAAGGGCGGATTCCGATGAGACCTGTTGCGACGATTGTGCTGGGATTATGCAGGTGAGCGTGAACAAAGTTGGTTAATTCCTGAAAGCTACGCACGATGGCGCTGCTCATCTTAGGCGGCCTAAGCTAAGGTAGACCCTGATTGTGTGTCATATGAAAACCTTGGTGCATGAATAATTCTACAGCCGGCTGCCGATGGAATCCTTGAAAAACATGAATGCTATGTGTGTGATGGTAAAAATGCTGGAAAATATGTTGCTCCCAGTTTCCTACGATGCTGAAGTGGCTGGCATCACACATTTTTTCGAAGCTAACTTATCAGGTTTGCGTGTATGTGTAAGCAGCATGTATTTGCAAATAATTTTCCCGCCTGCGGATTGTTCTAATAGTTAATGTAATCTTTGCTATTACCCGTAGTTGACCGTTCATGGCTTCAATGATACTATGTGTAGATACTTGGAAGTTGTCATCAGCACGCTTTTTCAGGTGCATTCAATCGGAAAGATTGCGAGCAACTTTGCTGCGGCACAGGAAGAACATGTAGAGACGCTTAGCAGCTGGGACACAGAGGGTCCAAGCGTTCACGCTTTACAGCGTCTTGGTCAAATCTTAAACAAGAACGCATCAAGTCCTGAGGAACTTCTCAATTCTATGAGAGGTAAAGAGCGACTACACTATCTAGTATCAATTTATTATTTAATAAGTATTTATTTACCGTAATCGTTTTGTTATTTTTTGCATACGAAAATTAATTTCAGATGAAAAATTCAACTCTGACTACTTTCGGGATTTCGTCCGGCGCTTTCTAAAGTCTTTAAAGTTAGTGTGGTTCTTTTACGGGAATTTTACAGAAGAAGTAAGTGTTTTTCTACGAGCGATAAATTGTTTTCACATTCCAATTGATTTCACAATCGCAAATTACGTTCTGCTCTTTTCTTAGGAAGCCCGATCATCAACGCATAGTTTCATGCGAATATTTGACGAATTGGAACCTCCCCTAAACTTGCAAATTCCTTCCATTCGTTTTCAAGCCCCTAAGCTACTGTCAAGTAAGAGTGAGGTTAAGTAATTTACGGAAACCACTCGAGTATAGTATCGTCAAAAAATATTTTTACAACGCACAGATGTCGCAACCGTGATCAACGCAGAACATCGAACGCATTCGCAATCCGCTTGCGTTCTTCTCCTGCAGACTGGGGAAGGGAAAAGACGTGACGCGGTTCGGACGGAAATTCTTTGTGCTCTCATGCAATCTGCTACAGAAAGGTCAACGGAGCAGCAAGAATCTAATCGCTTAAGTGTGGGTAGCAAAAATATGAAAGGATTCTCTGGTATTTACGTTTCAATGCAAGATGAACGTTTGCCTGTTGTACTGGAAGCGAACGCGGAAGAATTTTTGCTCAGCTTGGACGTGAGTAGAAGGCCTTAAATACAACTATAATGACTTATTAAGTTTGGGATGTCAATTTTCTTCATTGTTCTATAAATCCAGAACGTCCTGAGGGAACTGGGTTCAGCGGGGTTTAAAACTTTCCGCCAGAACTTTAAGCGAACAAAGATGGAAACGCTTAACACTGAAGCGGAAACAGTAACAGCGAATAAATATTTTGAAGAGATACTCTCTGGTACTTTGGACTTTCACAGGGATGATGAGCACATGGAAGAAATCGATGGAACTGATTACGATCAGGTTTTGGAGATATACAATGTAAGATACTTAAAAGATGCAGATTTGGTTTCTTTGAGTTTATGAACGTTTTCCAAAACGTGGCGTGAATTTGCCAACGACTCCTTTCAGAAACATGTATGCCCGCGAAGTCAGCAACGGCGAATATTGAAGGTCCTCATATCATCAATCTGTCAGCGCGACGATGTAACTAGCCTTCAAACCCGAAGCGCGCAGGCCATCGCTGTACATCAGAATGAAGCTGAGATAGAACGAGTTTCCAGCCGCAGCGGTAATAATCGAATCAGCCGGACGGATAATGAAATAATAGGACAAACGTTATCAAAGGAGAGGGAAAAGTACTCCAACTTGGCGGTTTCGTACGCAAATAAAACCAGGGCGAGGGTAGGACAAGTATCTATTACTAATGATGCTCCGTTTCCGGATTTTTCGGCGAATAAAATAGTGAAGAAGGGTAAAAAAACACTGCCAGTTTTATCCAGCAGCACTTCAATTTCAGAGGTTGGCCCAGAATATTTACAGGCGTTGAACTTAAAAATAGGGACAGAATTCAACCGAAATGTTGTTAGCATGAGTGAAAACTTCTCAACGCCAAGAAACAACACTAATAACAACAAAGTTGCAAGTATGGATCAAGGTTTCATTCAAATACCTAAATCTGTAGGACGCCGTCCAGCACAGAGTTCTGTAAGATATAGCGCTGCTCAATCAACGTCATCCCAGAAAATGAAGCCAGTTTTGTCCAGCCAAAAGCAGCCAAAGAAGCTTCCAAACGGCATTACGTCTTCGCTGAAACCGGTTACAACTCTTGCGAATCAGAAATCAGTTGCAGCTGAACAGCATTCAGAAAGTTTATCGAATAAAATCTCCCTACCACTCGTCCAACAAACAGCGCCATCTGCTCTAAATCCAGGAGGCAGGAAGATAAAAGCTGCAATAATAAAAAAACCCAAGCAGAAGTTCGACACATCTATAAGTAATGGAATACCCGAATTACGTGAGTTTCAGAAAAGGCGAGGCTCCATTTCTAACGAAGAAGATCTAAGTTCTGTAAGGAAACTGCAAGAACTGCCGAGCAGTGAATCTACGGAACAGGAAGGAAAGGGAGGAAGTCGGGTGGAAGCGCCAAGTAGTTCAAGACCATTTCGAATTCGTCCGAAAACTATGATGACCATAAACGCAGAGAAGTCTGAAACAGTTTTACACAAGGCTATAAATAAAAAACGTGGATCCATAGAGTCGGAGACTGTAGAAGAAACTTTTGATGTTTTTGATTTTGATTTTGACTTCGACACTGAAATCAAACGATTGCAGACTTTGAAACGATGGCTTCAGCTAAGTGGCCGTGATAAATCTGGTAAGGTAAAGTATCAATTAAACGTTGACCTTCAACTTGGATTTACTGCGCTTCCACTGAATTACGATCCGCAAAATGAGATCGCTAGGCTGTTTGCTCTGAAGGACAATCTTGAGGAAGCAACACTTCAAATAAGCAAAGAAATAGAGCATACGGAAGCGACGACCCAGGCTAACAGTGAAGAAAATAACAAATCCGATGTTGCAACCACTGAAGTAGGCAGGTTCAAGACTATTGTTGCGAATTCGAAGCAACGAAGGAAACAACCAGTGCCGAAAACGTGCTCAATCTACGACGTTGAAAAAGAAATCACAAGGTTAACGCAAATCAAAAGATTTTTTGACGGACAAATCAAAGATTTATCCAATACGGAATACACAGTATTTTCTCAATTCAATATAGCATACACTAACCCACAATCAGTTGAAAGTGCGCTAAAATCATGCAGATATTAAAATAAAAGGTTTCATGGAACTTATTAGAGTGGCACTGCTGTTGAATGTTTTGACTGATAATCTTTGGTGAGATTAAGTGGGAATGCTGAATCAACTCCTCCATCACAATTATTACGTGTACCAATAGTCAATTTAATTTCAGAAGCTTCAATTATCGTGTTCCCATCCCAGACAATCTATAGAAAAATGCAACACTTGGATAAACCAGAGGTGGTTATACTAACAGTAAAATTCTTCTTCTTGAACGATAAAAAACATGGAATTTAGAGTGAAGGGTGGTAATCGAACATGTTGGGAGTCAAACATAATAAGAGAACTATATAGTATTGAAAAGGAAATAAAATGCACTTACAACACAGTCGGTAATTCCTAGTGTGCAGTGGAGAAAGCGATTACTGTGTACAAGGTGTACAGTAGAATCATAACTTACTTACAAACAAGCATTATTTTTATTAAAAGTCTAGGAATCAAGATCAAGATCAGGTTGAGGAAAAGCTGCTGGATCGGTTATAATATCTTCATTGCTAATTGAAGAGGATTGAGCTGGAGGAACAATTGAAAGGGGCGGCTCTGAAGACGCAACGGATGATATGGTTTCCGCCGTAACTTCACATACAGGTATGGACGCGGGATTGAAAGCTACATCATCTTGCACGGTAAGAGCTGGTATCAGGGTCTCAGTATCATTGTCTCCAGAAAGTGATGAAGTTACAGCAGTCTCAGCTGTTAAAAGGTCTGGTTCGAACGGAATATTTTGGGCTGTAATGGGATTAGCAACATGTGCTTGATTGGTTCCCATACAAAGCTCTGTGCTATCGACACAATTCTCGGAGGTGGCTACGACATCACTCACTTCTGACTTAATGTCAGATCCTATCTCGGTAATAACAGATTCCGTTTCCACAGTGGTAAGCTCGGGCTCCACATAAACTTCTGAATTCTCGGGTAGAGGAACTATTTCTGCTTCGTTAGATATATTCGATTCAATAATAGCAGCTAGTGAGGATTTGGAATCTTCTTCTGGAGAGTCCACTTTTACGCTGAATCCTCCTTCAGTTGAGTTAATGTTGCTAGGCATGACCGTCTCTACAATTCCATCCTGGCACTGGTCCATTAATTCCGATTTAATTTGTCCATTCGTAGTTTCTGTGAGGATTTGTGTCGTAGTGACAGCAGTTACTGAGAGATCCGTGCTAGCCATTCGTGGATGAAATGTAGTTACACTGTCCAAAATCAATGTCTCTGAAGTGATTTCAGTTTGCGTTGTAATTCCTCCAGCCTCTGTACTGTGGATCTTCTGATCTGAGCCATTTTCATCGTCCAAGGAACTGTCACTGTGTGTAAACCACATCATGGGTTCTGCTTCCCTCCCATTTTCATTCGAACTGTCTTCATCATCATCATCAGGGTTCAGAGATTTTGGTTCTACTGTTGTTACAACCAATACGGTTTTCTCCAATCCACGAAGATACTTTTCTTTCATGCTGTAATGACGTTTCGGCTCCGTAACCAACTCTGCAAATCTTTGAATAGTAAAGGGCGCTGCGCGAAACACATCGAACCGCTCCATGATGAACCCTTCATTAGGGAATATTTCTCCTTCAAAGACACTCATAGCTTTCAGCATTTTGCACCTGGATACAATAGAATAGCAAATAAAATTACGAATTTAGTAAACTACTGTGCTAATTTAAATGCTGCAACTCAAATTCTTCACCATATGATTCGCTTACCGGAACAACGGCCGTACATGCTGCCACGGAAATACGGTATTTCCTGTCTTTGCTACATACTTCAAGTAATTTTCCAAAGGTTCCGGAATCTCTTCTTGCTTCTCAGCACCTCGCCCACAAAACTCTGCAATTGAAGAATATGAATCAGAATAAAAATTTGTGCAGGGCTACTCGTACATACTTAATGGCTGGAATGGTCCAACGATCTTACCGTTAATATCCCATAGTAATTGTTCAAGGTTGTCCATCAGCAATGATTCTTCTTCCTGCATACTTGGCGGTCTCATTATAGTACCTCCTTGGTCAATGGTTAAATCTAAAAAGAATCGAAAACAGAGGGTTTATGACATGCGTATCATCAATACAGGACTAAATTAAAGCCAAGTCTACTGATGAAAGTACATTTCGGTTTTATCGGAACGAAATTTCGTAAGCGCGCGTCACTGATAATTACGCGGTACAGAAAGAAACCACCCTGCTCCTGCAGTTGTTTTACTTAATTTCTATTCAATACCATCAACCACACTATGGTACTGTACGCTTGTGTTGTGTATTAAAAACACAACTCTGAACTCAAGAATGTCATGTTAATAATAATGTCTACAATAATATAAATTAACATAAAATTATAAATTAAAAGTATTAATTTGATCATGCAAACATTTGTGCTTTTACCTTGTTCAGTTTTGTGCCGCCTACCCGTAAATGCGTTTGCTTGCACCTCCGGCGTAAATTCCTCCGAATAAATGGCAACAAAGTTAAAGATTAGTCCTGGATAATGTTTTCATACACGTAAACTCAATTTTTCATTTAAAAGTATACTTAACTATTTGGTGTATATATATATAATAACTTTAATTATTTTTGGAAGGAAATTTTGAGCCTAATAATTATAACCGCCAGCAATAAAAACTGTGTTGAATGAGTGGTCGTTCAAAACCTTGTGGAGGGCAGGGAGCATTCGTAAGTTTGGTTCTATAAAATCTCTTGTGTCTTGGGCGTAGAAGTCTATAGAGCGGTTCGCATTAAAAAGCTCTTACGTCATGAGGTTACAAGTCCTAAATGCAAAAATTCTAAAACAGAAGAGCCTTTGAAGTTGAGTGCGACAGGGAGGGAAATTCTTCATATTATCAATATAATTATATATAGGTCGCGGTTTAGAGTGCGGTTAATCTGCACAATATATGCATGTTAATTTTGGCACATTTGAGTTAATTTTATAAAATTTTGATATCAATTATTTTTGTATTGTTTTATGCGTGAGCAGGAGGCATTTGCAGATTATATCGGCATTGAGCTTGACGTTCGCAGAGTTCTGTTGAGATCTCGTCTCGGGTAAGTCTTAAAAACAGTTTTTGCAAGATTAAACTGTAAATTAACTATATACAAGGTGGACATGTAATAGTGTATGGAATAGTAAAACTGCAGGGCAGATATAAATTTGGGCAATAGTAAATAAATATTTTTTCATTTATCTCACACAGGCTGTGTGACACAGCACAGAATGCGGATTGTGGAAATCATAAATATATATAGTGCATGTCTTTTTTCGTTTTTGGTAGCGTAACGGAAATGGAAGATCGAGGTAGAACGACTATAAGCTCAGAAAGTATCGGATTAGGGTGGAACAGGTACAGCTCATCGGTGCTGGATGCAGTCAAGAGCCTCTTCAAGGATGATAAGCTAGCCGATATAACTTTAACTTGCGAAGGTCAGTATTTCAAAGCGCATCGGTTTCTGCTGTCTGCATGTAGTCCGTTTTTCCAACGGTTGTTAGACGTGAGTCCTACCTGACCTGTCCTTTATTGGCCTTTTATTGTTCAGAGCACTACTTTGTCCATGGATTTTCAGTAAATAATATACACATAAATGTTATTCATTCTATTTAGGCAAGCGCATGTCGGCAGTCCATCGGCAACGCAGTGATTGTCCTCTTTGGTGTGAAAGCTAGGTATGTGGAGCATCTGCTGGAATTTATATACACGGGAAGAACCGAGATATCAAGCCAAGACTTGAAAGATTTCCTAAATGTTGGAAAGCTAATGGAAATATCTGGACTTGGCTGGGATGAGAGGGTTAGTTTGCTTTTTTCATTATTCCTTGAAGGGCTGATTTGTTAACAGATCTTAATAAATGATTGCTAAGTTGTATTTTTGTGAAACAGGGACAAGTTCTTGAACCGGAAGAGCCTGATGAAAGCGTGGATCCACTTTCAGCATCAGAATACGCTACACCTCTAAGTGATTTGGAGCAAGATGTAATTCCAGCAAAGCGATCGAAAATTGGGCCTCATTGCAAGTCTTCTACGAGTATTCACCAAAGCATTCAATCACCTTCGTTCAACGTTGGAACAGCACATTTTACAGATGAAAATGATGTGACCACCCTTCCTCCAGATGAGTCTCACTACATAGGTGAAGCTGGATTCAAATTCGAAGGACCTCAGGTCTCCCAGGTAGAACGAAGTGGTCAGATTGTTGTTCAAGGAGAAGCCGTGGGAATGATGTCTGGATCTCCTGAAGATAACGAGGAGGGTAAGAAGGAACAAACCATGTGCTGTTAATAAGACTAATTATAATAGTAATTAGGCGAAGAATTGAAATGTTTTCATAAATTACAGGGACGACTGAATATTCTGAATCTGAGGGGAAGCCTTTTCCAAGAAGTTTAAACGAGTTTAAACTGTACAGGCGCGAAGGGTTTAGCTTTGATCACAGGCTTAGACCCTATTACGAGTACTTGGTTCATTTGAAAGGCAATAATAAGAAACATACTGACGACAGGATGTACCCATTCCAAGTAAAATGCAAAATATGTTTGCGTGAAATAGTTGCTCATAGGTCTCACAATCTTTGGAATCATTTGAAAGTAAGCATTGCATAGACATATTTCAAGTATATGTATATTGGACTCGATTTGATCGTGAGACACATGTATTCGTGTAAATGTCATGTTTACATGCTTTTTCAGACACATGGGGTGGACAAGGAAGCACAGTTTTGACAGCAAGAAGGATAGCAAGTACTATAATCGCTAATTTACTGATCGTTGAAGTCCCTGAGCTTGATGCATTGCAATGGGCCAATGTCAAACAAATATCAGTTTTTGTAGGAGTATAGTTTGAAATATGTGTGGTGTTCGCTCGGAAGAATAGTTCATCTGAGCAGTCTTCCCGTCATTTTGTACAAAAGCGTTAATAAGTATCATTGTAAATGCCTAATTTTTTTTGAACTCATTATCGGTTCATTAATGTCATTGTTAATCCAATGTCACTTGCTCAATGTATTCAACAAACACTTGTTAATTGACGATATTCGTGAAAATAATATATTTTAATATGGAATTTGAAATACCAACTGAGATGCTACTAACTCTTCGCGCTTAACACAATCGTCGGTGAGAAGTTTCTGAATGTTCTGATTCTGCTTTCCCTCCTTCACTCGCTGTCAGACTGTGTACACTCTTGTACCTGACTCTCGATTTCCGGAATGTTGAAGCGGATGGCTTCGGAATTTTCATCTGCTCGCATTCAGAACCATTCGCTGTTCAAGCTGTAGCTGACGTGGTCTGAAGGGTTCATCTGTTCTGTGGATATCGTAATTATTGTAATAATTGCATTATTCGAGTTGATTAATTTTAATTTTATAGGACTTAACTAACCGGTGATTTACTCATCTATCAACATGAACGAAGAAAATCATAGAGCTATACATTCGGCGGAGGCGATTTCTGTCGATTGGAATAATTACAGCGATTGTGTTATAGATGCTGTGAAAGCATTGTTTGAAGATACGAGACTGGCAGATGTTACTTTAGCGTGTGAAGGACAATTTGCTACGGCTCATCAATTTTTGCTATCAGCAAGTAGTCCGTTTTTCAAGGACTTGTTTGAGGTATGTTTTTGATGGGAATTAATTTTGTATTGCGCACTTGGAGCTGGTTTTGCAATGCCATTTTGTCATATTTATGTCTGCATGGTAATTATTATAGGCTCATCTACGTGAGAAAGGAAAAAATGCGGTAATTATACTGAGCGGAATACGTATGAAATATTTACGGCGTGTTCTCCAATTTGTTTATACCGGAAGAGTTCAGATTCCACCTCATGACCTCGACGAGTTTCTAGAGGCTGGAGAAATCCTTAAAATCCGAGGACTTTGTAATTCGTTTTCTGATAGTGATGCATCAGTAAGTTACAATGCACCAGATCAATTTGGTTACTGATGTTTATTGCAATCTGATATTTACTCTGAATTCAAACTCTTGACAGGTTAGCCCTGATAGATTTACCAATAATCGCAATGAGCAGAGCTCATCAAGCAACTCTCGGTATTCTGATGGAAGACCTAACCCGAAGCGATCTAGGACAGCAGCACCTGATGTTCAACAAATGCCTCCGTTAAATCATTTCAATCAAGCTGATTACCCACATTCAAGTCATCACATGAATTTCGATCCACGGCAGCAGAAACATGAGGCACCCGTTTTCTCTTCTGGTCTTTGGGAAGAAGACCCTGACCAAGATCAAGACCAGGACCAAGAACAGGATCCCTCTGATTATGAAGCAGGAGATGATAGTTATTTTATGGGAGACGAAATGTATGAAGGCTCCGGTGCTGGGGATCTTACGATAAGTAGAGGTAAAACAATATGGATTCCAGCTAACTTTAAAAGTTAATTCTTTGCTATTCACATTCTAATTCACATACAATTTGTGCCAGGGCAAGTTCCTGGCCCACCTCGACCTCGTCATACTTCAGTGAAAGCAGAAACTTTGCTTAAATTGGGAAAGGCGGCGCTGCAGAAACGGGAAGGATTTCAATTATCTGCTCGAGCTCAAACGTTCTTTGAATATCTGGGACATTTACCTCCGATTGATGCGGAAGGGAAATTGAACAAGAAACAAATCGAGAGACGGAAGCGACGTTTCTTCGCTAGATGCAAACTATGTGCCAAAGAAATATCCGCTTGTGGTTGTGATCATGATCTGCTATCTCATTTAAAGGTAAGGAAAAACTGCTGCTAAGGTTAATTTGAATCAAGGCAATGGTAACCAATGTGCTAGTGTTTATCATACATTTCGAGTACCTGGTTTGAAATTCTACCGTATGTTTGCTCAGTTCTGCTTGCGTTTGAATATCTCGCGCGCTTCTTTTAACCTATCACATACTCTGATGCGTCCCGTCTGCCTATCGCAGCACAGCATCGCACTTGTTCCACTCTCTCTCCACTGCTGCGAGCGCGAGAAAAAGAGGGATCTTTGCCTTTCTTCGATCATTTCTCAGCTCACAAGCGTTGCAGCGTTAAGCAGTTTGCATTGTTGCATAGCTTAAGTCTTTGTCTCTCTTTCAGTCTAAGTTTAATGTCTAAAGGTCAAAGGGTGCAGCCATTGCAGCGCCTGAGGTCAACTTAGTCAGCAAAAATGACTGTTTTGAGTATAAAATTCGTAGCGTCCGTACCCTTTGACCTATGGACATTAAACTTAAACTGAAAGAGAGACAAAGACCTCAGCTATGCAACAATGCAAACCGCTTGACGCTACAACGCTTGCGAGCCGAGAAATGACGAGTGGAAAGAAGAAAGGTTTTGAGTTTTTCTCGCCACGCAGAACTGAGCAAACATACGGTATTTGTTTAATTGCAGACTCACAAAATAGCCCTGGATTAAGACGAGTGACCTATTAATGGTGCAACTTAAGGATATATAAAACTCAGATACATTCCGCTTGTATTTGTCACATCCGAGTGTTGTACATTTGGACTAATTAATGATTCCTCATCGCTAAATTTGGGGATTAAAACATACAGATCTAGAAATTAATGACCTCGCTATGTGATTCCGGTATTTATGTACATTTGTTTTGTACTTAAATCGTTACAGTTAATATCTCGCATGGTTGCTCAGTTTAATTATCTTTTAACAGGTATTAATTACTTCGTAAATACGTTTAGCACTGAACAGCAATCAGTAATGTAAATCCTTAGAATGTTACGAAATCTTTCATTACCTGAAACTTGTTTGAAGAAAGTATATCTGGTATATAAGTATTAACGTGAACGTAAAACTGTAAGTATTATCGCAGGTGGCAATATCCAGTGATCGATCGATATATGCATATTTGATCAAACTGTTTCAGTCGATGCCATTTGGTTGAATGCTGGCGTTTGTTTATGCCCAAGTAATCAATAATTACGGACGCCTTCCCTAGTTCTGTTAAATTCCAATACTTTTCCTACCTGAATTTGAGTGAATATATTAAACGTTTTAATAACTGTATTATAACAACAATGTAAAACGCATTTATTAACATGGTCAGCAGCCAAAGTTTAACTGATGCTGTAAATTACTGTTCTAGAATCAGATGCCAGTATTTCGGAAGAGGCACTAAGCAGTTTACAGATTTGAATTCCTAAATTGATCGTTTGGTAGTCATAGATTTGGAAAGTGCTTTTTAAGAACTTGCATCTTCAAAGGCTGTGCCCCACCTCCACCATGGCTATGGTCTGATACCGAAATTAAGCGGGAGATCAACTCGCAGAGCAACCGCATTCATTTAAGAGAAAACGAACAGTCTGTATTTCTACGTTAACACTACCGCATGTAGCAAAATACGTTGTGTACTGAAAATAGCTTAGATTATATTGATAATTTATGTAGAAACTAAAATGGCACAGCATCTACTAGATCAATCGCTATCTTGGCTAAAAAATTAAAACATTTACAGCCTTGCCTCCGCTGGGAAAAGTTATTCTTACAGCTCTACTGATACTGAATTCCGCAAAAACTAAGGATTGCTTATAGACGACTCAGGTTTAGATCTCCTGCCTACACATAATTTTGTGACAAAGTCCACAGCACAATTGTAACAGAGAGGGTTCCTCCCTTCATCTGGAAGTGTCGTTTCCTTCTTGCTGCGGAAACCATGGAGGTTCTCTAGGATCACTAGAAAACCTCAGTTGTGGGCTCCTACAATGATAATATAATTGAGCTTAAGAGATTCTACATTGATCAGAATAATTATATCTAACAAACTTATGCCAAAAATGAGTAAGTATGAAAAACTTACCCTTCAGATGATTGCCCTTGAAGCGTTTTCCAGGTATACAGTGCAACGAGATCATTGTCAGGAAGAACATTGTTAGGCACAACTTTGGTAGCGATGAATAACGTATCCAGAAGCGGGAAACGAATCAAATCCATCAACGATTTCACAACAGGATGCTGTGGTGTAATGACTTCGCACACTCCAGACCCTTTGGAAAGATTATGCTGAATCCATCTAAATCAATCCACAGTCAGTATTTTGAATATTGAGAATTAGTTGAATTAGTAAACAATTTGCAATTATTTAGTGTTCCAGATAACTTACTTGTACACAGCGTCGTATATTACTTCCTCTGGGGCTTTAATGTCATTGCTGGTTATCAGCTTCCTCAGCAGTTCTTGGTCCATATCCAAAAACTCGTCCATTTTTTGCACCTCAACAAATTCTCTGCATAAATTAGATTAGATGTGTGTAACCAGCTTGCCCCAAAAACGTAGTACATGATCACACCTACGTTTCATTCATTCTGACGCAGTATGATAGCACAACTAACTAGAAGTATTTACCCAAAACTATGGACTCACCGAAGAAGAAATGTTAAGATATCAATCTCAAGTTCAACGCTGTTCAGACGCTGTGCTAAGTTGTATAGGTGAACCGCGGTTTCTGGAACGATTTTCTTCCGATAATTGTCTGTACAATGAAGGCAAAGTTCGTCTACTCCAAAGGATGAGGCCATTTGAAAGACCTTCATTACAGATTCGACGTCTGATTTGTTTATCTTCTGTGAGTCAGCACGTGAAATTAAGTTGAAGACGCGCTGTTGCAAGTTTAACTACGTGAATTCCTAGACAAGATCTCTTACTCTATTTGAACGAGTTGAGTCGCTGTGTGTAGCGGTTCCCATACCAACAGAGTAAGAGATCTTGTCTAGTGAATTCCCATAGTGAGGATCAAGGGTGTCTTGAGGGCTTGCTTGTGTTCTCCAAACGAGAGGCACTTCTTCTGGATTAGTTCATGGCGCCGCGCTCGGTCCCTGCGTTTATATTTACCCCCTCTGTCTCGCCCCCCCCCCACTACCTTCCGCTTGCTTGCAGCTTGGACCAACATGTACAATGTAGAGGGCACTGCAGATGCAGAAAAATATTATGTAGAAGCTTTTTCGGAACCCAAGACTCTGGTTTGGTGCGGTTGGATCTGTTCATGGTAACGATTAACGCAGATGATAACTGTGACGTCGTTGCTGGTAACTAGGGTCATTTATTTGACCTGCAAGTATCGGACAAGAGCTAACAGTACAAATGTGGCGAGATCCAATAATCGATATAGGCGATATGCGACCCAACTGTTGCGATCCATACGACTCGTTTCCATGCCGGCGTTTGGTTATCCCGAAATAATCAATAATCTCGGACGCCTGTTCCCAAGTTCTTTTAAATTCAAATTCCTTACCCAGCAGATTTTATACAAGTATATTAAACGTTTACATTATATACTATAATTGTCGAATATAATATTACAAAACACATTTGTTTACAAGGTAAGCACCGTCTGCGTTTAACTGGAGTTGTAATTATAAATTATACTACTTCTATGAGGTGAGGATATAGGTGTGAAGATTTTGGAATTCGCACAATGTTTTCCATACTTCCAATCACTGAGGTACGGAATGTGAAGGCAGGGACTAAAATAATTGGTAGTGGCGATTCTGGAGATTCAGATTTGGATTCGTAAGTTGCAGAATTAACTTTGGTTTACTGTGTATGCAATACACTCTGTAGCTTTCAGCACTTTCAGTTTTAAAAATTAGATTTATGCAAAGGCTAAAGAGAATTTAAATCCCAAAAACAGAGAGCTATCAGATCTATCCGAATGTGAAACAGGGATGAAAAAAGCATGTGGTCGAACTAATCTAGTGGATAAAAAAGGTAAACGTAGAAACAAATCCACCGGAGGAAACGTGGAGGAAAAAGCTGCAAATGACAATTGTGATGTTCGAAAATGTGGGGAGAAAGCTGAAAAAAGAAAGTTGACATTTTCTTCGGAATGCTCAGATTCATGTAGCTCTGTGAGTGGGTCTACCAACACGTACCGTGGACGAAAATCCCGGAGTAGACGCAGAGCAAGTAAGGAACTCCAAAGTTAATCGGTACCAGTTTCAAGAATGATTTGAATGAAAAATTTGCAAAAGGTACATACGTCAATGAAATGCTACATTTAAAACAGAAATTCATTTTGCAATAATTTAGAATCTGACCAAGCAAGACGATCCTGCAAGAAGCGACCAAGGACAGACAGCACGGAGTCAATCAACAATAAAAGCTGTTCCACATCATCTGAAGCTTGCAGTTCACATAGCAGAAGCCGGCCCAGAAATAAAAGCCCGGGTAGAAAAAAATCTCCGAGGAAACGCAGCAGGAGCAAAAACCCTAGGAACAGTTGTCGGAGAAAAGAGAGCAAGAGTCCCGGGAATAGTCCGAAGAAAGCGCAAAGGGAAAAAAGTACGGGGAGTTTGCGAAAGACGACAGCAGGAAATTCAAGAAGACCGTCACCGCAGCGCAATCCGACTTCTGCACCAGCGTCGGGATCATGTTCCTGTTCGACAAGTCGACCGAATCCTACGCCTGAAAGACGAAAGCCGGATAAAAGTTTACTGGAGAGGCTGTTTGGATTTCTTGGACTTTGGCGGGATCAGCTACGGAGAAATAATCAGGGGAAAAAGCATTGCACCTGCAGAGCCCGGTCAGAGGCTTACTGGGGTGCTAAATCACCACCTGTGATAAATTCAAAGTGTCCGTCGTCGTCGCCGGTTAGAAAGACGGGCGGGGTTGGGGGGAGTGAAGGGTGCTCGACATTAAATTCAAGCCAGTGTTCTTGTCCATTTTGCCCTTATAAACTAGGGAAACCCCTGTGTATAGACAATGTATTTGTTAGCAGGGAGTTTGGTGATGTTATAGCAGGGAGGATACAGGAAACAGTAATTAATGAGCTTCAAGACAAGTTGGAAGAACTGGAAAAACATATTGTTGAGGACGAGAGAAGATACTGGGCTAACTACATTTCTCCGAAGGAATGTCCAAAGTGTTGTGCAGCCCAAGACTGTTCATTGCATCGTAGTGTTGCTAAAAGCTAGATAGGTGACTTTTTAAATTAATTAAAAATATAGGGAACAATTAAAACAAAATTTTTTTATCGGCTAGAATCCCGTTTAAAACTATTGTAAATTATGTCGCATACGTATTACAATAATTTATGGGCTGAAGGTCAGAAACAGTTCCGTGATTTGCTTCAGGAAGAGCAAAAGTTTAGCCCGGGTGTGGAAGTCCCAGATGAGGTAAATACGACTGACTTGTTGGTTGACCTTTTTATAAAGTACGTACAAGCGTTGAAGAAAATGGACGTTGTATACGATCAGGTAGTTCATCCTCAAAAGCGTCCGTTAATCCGAAAACTGCTGGATTTGATAATAGTACGTATATTGGAAATCCGAGAATTTATTGTAGATTCTGAGCTGTCGGAGTTTTTTTACATGGACCATTATTTGCACTCGGTAAAATATTTGCCCACAGATCTGGATATACCGATACCGCGGTATTATTATCATGAGCGCGGCGCTATACAAGCGCAAAAAGAATATTGGCTAGAATCTGAACACCAGAAAAAGATTGCAGACGAAGATAGACTTTCACATGTTCTGAGGTTAGATGAGGATGAGGATGAATATTTGGCAATAGATAGGTCGGATTTGCAAGAAGAGCTTAGCTTGAGTTATGAGCGAGCAGTTAGGTTGATTCAGACGGCAGAGCGCGCTAGACAAGGTAGAGGGCGCTACGAAATGGCAAAGTATATATACGAGGAGGAAGAGAAGGCTAAAGGGCGAAAGAAGCGGCTGAAGCAACAGCTAGTGCAACCGCATGATGCTGCTGTGATTATTCAGGTAAGGTAACTTAAGTTGAAGTGTAGTTCAGTTTGAAACAGTTATGAACAAGGAAGCGCTAAAATCTGTGATTTTTTCCAGCGCCTTGTTCGACGCTTCATCGCAAATCGTAAGGTTCAGAGGCGGAGGAATGAAGAGCTGGAATTTTTGGGCATGACCTGGACGCCTAACAAACTAAACACTCCGATGGGGAGCCTCGTTCATGAATCTCGAGGCTGGAGGAAGCGTATCGAGGCTCATGAGGCGTCCAGAAGACAGATTCAGCGTCAGTATCACCAGAATTATCTGGAAGCACAGCAGCTCATAGAGTCAAGACTTCGGACAATGGAAGCACCGGAAATGATGGAGAATATGAAGATACAAATACGAAACTGGTTTCTGGAGATGAAGGATCGGAGGGGGAAGCTTCCTGATTTGCCGAAATCAATGGAAGGAGGGCTGACGTCCTTTTTGTATTCCCCGGACAAGTTCCCGGACAGCTTGTCCATCTCTGGGGACGAAGATGAGGAAGAAATGGATAGACAAAAATCTAAAAGCAAAGCTGCAGCAGCAGTTGCGGAAGCTGAAAAAGCGGGTGGAGGCAGTGGGAAGAAACAGAAGGGAAAAGTCAAGGGGAAAAAATCCAAAGAATCGAAACAAGGCCCAGAAGGTGGTGGACAAACTGCGTCACAAATGGGCCCTGTTGAACCGCCTAAGCTTTGGGAAGAGTTTGTTGGAGCTAATGCGGATTACAACTTGAACTGGAGGTGCCGAGACGAGTCTGAGAACGTTCACCAGACTCACGACGAAGGTATCATTCTGCACGAGAAACAGATGGCGCTGGAGATGGAAATCCGGGGTCAGGTAGACACGATGATGAAATCCGAGTTGGCAGTGTTAAAAGAAGCTTTGTCTAGAAAAAGAGGGAAGAAGGGGAAGAAAGGGAAGAAGAGTGGGCGGAGTGGGAAGGGTGGGAAGAAGGGGAAGAAGAAGAAAAAGAAAGGCAAGGATTTGACCCCTGACCGGACCTTTGAATCCCTCTATTGTGAATTAGTCTACAATGGCGTCATACGCAAGTATCCGAAAATCAAACTGGATGAGCTCAACGGGGAATCCACGCTGGTCAATGGTACGATTCGGAGGTATCACGAAATCATTTCGGAGATGCAAGATACGTTCGGTGATCGGAAAAATTTCCCGAGTAATCCACACCCACCTCCTGCTTTTGGAGACGTTAAACGAATCCTGAAAGAAGTATGCGTTCTTCCAATGGGCTCTCCCACTGTGCACCAAAATGCACCGTTAACGAAATCCTTGTTGTTAACGGGACCCCTGGGATCGGGGAAAAAGAGCTTGGTTTATGCAGTCTGCACGGAACTTGGAGCAACGTTGTTAGACCTGACTCCAGCTAATATTGCAGGTGACTATTAACTACAATTAACAAAATTAAATTTAAAACGTTACAAATGTACGGGTCATTGTGTTCATTAACCCTGTATTCTTGTATGGCAGGAAAATACCAGGGAAAGCCTGGACTTACGATGCTTGTTCACCTAATTGGAAAAGTTGGACGATTGGCTCAACCAACAATTATTCTCATCGACGAATGCGAGAAAACGTATCAAAAGCGCGTTGCCAAGACTGACAAAACTGAACCCAAGCGATTGAAGAAACATTTGTCAAAATTTCTTAAAAGTATCGGGCCCGATGACCAAATTATGATAATCGGAGTATCCGCTGAGCCTTGGGCTGCTCCCATTAAAATGCTAAAGAAGGATTTCCAGAAAATTATTTATATTCCCAAAGCTGATCATGGTGACCGGATGTCGATTTGGCAGTCATCCTTATCATTGCATTCCAGCCAGCTTCATGAGGATATAAACTTCTCGTTGTTGTCGAAACTATCAGATGGATGGACGATCGGGACTATTATCCAGGTCATCTCTAACGTTATCAAACGACATTACAACACTATCGATGAAGTCAATCGCTTATGGGAGCGAAGTGCGCGGGGGGCAACGAATGCGGATGGTGGAACGACGTTTCTGCGACCCGCTAAAATCGGTCGCAAATTAATTCGGATGGATGACTTTATCAAGGAGCTATCTCAGTTTGATCCCTTGTTTTTTGAGCAAGAAAAAGGATGGAGCAGCTGGTTTAGCAAAACACCGCTCCAGCGCGACAGGATTGCAGCGGCAGAGTCCAGAATTCAGGAAATTAAAGTACAGTCTGAGCAGGTGGAGGGAAAGAAGGAGAAGAAAAAGACAAAAAAGGCTAAAAAGAAAGCTTAGAATGTGTTGGTTGCCACAGCAATGGGTTTTCTGAAAATCACCGCGCTTCAGCTTGACATGTTTTACAGGAACGAGTTGGCTGCTTAGGCCTGCAAAATTAGCGGTGCAGCATCGAACAACTTAAATAGTAGGCATAATGTCACATACTTTTTATAATGACCTCTGGGCTTCGGCCCAGAAAGATTACCGAGAAATAATAAAAGCAGAGAAAAAAACAAGTAAAGTGACTGGGGACAGGTCAAAAATATTGAACATCTTAACAGAATTATGTTACAAATACGTTGCGATTTACGATAAAATGGACAAGGTTTACGATCAAATGGTACACCCGCAGAAACTGCCGCTTGTTCGACGAGTACTGGATTTACTGATTGCACGGATTCTTGAAATTAAAGACGTGATGGTGAAAGCTGAATTGTCAGAGCACACCTACCCTGATTTGTACCAGCATTGGCTTCACCTTATTCCAGACGATTTGGATATAAAAATACCAAAGTATTACAAGCACGGGCGCGGTCCCGAGTGGCTGGAACATCAAGTATGGCTGGAAGGTGAATCTGTGAGGAAAGAAGCGGAGGAGAAGGAAGCAGCGCTTGATGCGGAAATAAATGCGGAAGAAGAAGAGGCAGAGCAGTCGGGAGGGATTTTGGCGAGCATAAAGTCTGAGCTCGACGACGACATTGACATAACTCTGGATCAGGCTATCCGCGCTTTGCAAACCATGGAGCGGGCCCGGCAAGGTCGCGCGCGCTATGCTCTAGTAAAATACTTTGTGGACGAGGAGGAAGCGCAGCGTAGGAAAAAGAAGCAATTAAAGCAATTGGAAGCTAATCGCGGAGATCCTTTGCGTGCCATAATTCTTTTACAAGTATTAAAGTAATTCTATATACGTTTCACCATTGCATACAATCACATTGGAATCGAGGAATACGTGTAAGCGTTAAAGCGCCCTCTATCTGAACGTTTGAATTCGGATTATTTAGAGAGCTGTGAGGCGGTTCCTTGCACGGAGGAGAGTGCAGAAAATGAGGGAGAAGGAACTGGAATTTATTGGCTTATCCTGGGGTCCATACATGCCAAACAGTCCGATGAAGGAAGTTCAGGACAAAATCAAAGAGCACAAAAAGTTTCTGGAGAAAGTCTTGGAACGAAGGAGACGGATGCAGCGCCGCTATCAGGAAAACTATATTGAAGCGAAAGAAACGATAGAAAAACGATTAAGGATGATGGAAGCGCCGGAAATGGCGGAGAGGATGAAGTGGCAGATTCGTACATGGGCGCTGGAACAAAAGGAAAAGGAAGGGAAAGTGCCCGACCTTCCTAAGGATGAGCACGGTGGGTCAAAGTTGATATTTTGTCCGGATGAGTTATCGGAAGAGATGATTGCAAAGGCTAAAAAAGATGGAAATAAAAAAGGGAAGAAGAATAAGAAAGATAGGGCGAAGGCTGCAAGGGAAAGGGCACTTAAAGCGAAGAAAGCTAAAGAAGCCAAGAAAAAAGCTATGGCTAAAAAGAAGAAAAAGGGCAAGGATTCAGGGACGGTAGTGGTTGAATTAGAAGAACCGAAACATTTGGAGGATATGAATGAATCCAATGTGGAGTATAACAAAGTATGGCGGCGGAGGGATGAGACGAATAACCCGGAACAGCGGCATGAAGATGAAATCATCACAAGGGAAAAGCGCGACCTTGTTGGGCAAGAGGTGAGAGAAGCTGTTGACAAGATGATGCGGGCGGAACTAAATCTTTTAAAAGCTCAGTTGGACAAGGGAAAGCGGAAGAAGGGGAAGAAGAAGAAGGGTAAAGGTAGGAAAAAGAAGAAGAGCAAGAGGGGGAAGAAGGGGGGGAGGAAGAGGGGACGGAAGGGGAAAAAGAAAAAGAAGGATATGACAAAAGATCGGACCCTGAAATCACTGTTTGAAGAACTTGTTCGCCATGGGATAATACGCAGGTACACAAAGGTCAACCTGAATGATTTGCAGGGTGAACCTAGCATTATTAATGGAGCTATCCGAAAACACTGGGAAGGAGGGTCGTGGGCTCCAACTCCGTATGAAGACCTTAATGCCAGGTTCCCGGGAGATGCAAACCCGCCACCTACGTTCGGAGACGTGAAGAGGGCAATCAAGGATGTTTGCATACTTCCAATCGGATCGCATACAGTCCATGCCCTTGGCCCGTTCCCGAAATCAGTTTTGCTGGCAGGTCCTCCAGGGACGGGAAAGCATACGCTTGTTAACGCCATCTGTACTGAGCTGGGAGCCACCCTGTTTGATTTATCTGCTAAGGTCGTTAAGGGTAAATACCCGGGTAAGGGGAAGACGGGATTGAAGATGCTCATGCATATGGTGGGTAAAGTAGGGACACTTTGTGGTCCATCCGTAGTTTTAATTGACAACTGTGAGAAAATGTTTCAAAAGCGACTTTCAGAAGACGATAAGAAACTAGAACCGAAAAGATTGAAAAAATCTTTGAAAAAGTTTCTCAAGAAGGAAATTGGGCCTGATAATCCGATATTATTGATTGGGATTTCAAACCAACCCTGGAAAGCTAAGGGAAAAGCGTTCAAGAAACTATTTCAAAGAATTATTTACATACCTAGACCGGAATATGGAAGCAGGCTGAATTGGTGGAGAGAGACTTTGGGAGCGTATGCAGAGCGGTTCGATCCAAACTTAAATTTCTCGTTACTTGCCAAACTTTCGGATTCATGGACTCTCGGAAGCATTAAGAAAGCAGTCAACTCTGTAATGAAAAAGTTTGGCAAAAGCACAGAAGTGGGAAAAAAAGAAGTTGCGGCTGTAACAAACTCAAGTGCAGATCAAAAGGGTGCAGCGGATAAACTGAAGGGAGAAGTCTCCGTCCAGAAGAGTGAGGTGGTGGCTCCCAAAGAAGCGAAAGCAGGAGATAAGAAACCGCTGATAACCATGAACGATCTGCTCAAAGAGCTGAGTCAACAGGATCCAGTTTTTGTGGAACAAGAAAAGGTTTGGACTAAATGGTTCAACAAAACGACCCTGCAAAAAGCTCGGCTAAGGACTCAAGTTAATGGAACAGGGAAAAAGAAAAAAGGCAAGGGTAAAGGCAAGGGCAAAGGCAGGGGAGTAGGAAAAAGGAGGAAATAGCATACGCGAATCCTGAATTTTTGTGAAAAATAGGTAAACTTTGAAAATAAAAGTAGTTTCAACAAACGTTTTTGAAATCTATAACTTTGCCATGTAAAACATTACCTGAAGGATTAAAACTTTTCGCCACACATTTTTGCTAGCGTTAACTCCGTTTAATAGGACATAGCACCTCGTAGCAGAAGGGATAAAATTATAACGGTGTAAAATATAATTATATATTTTAGGTGTTACACGCCACCGGTAATGAAAACAGGCCGTCCGTTGTACTTGGCGGATATTTCTTTCGTTAGCTGTGTCTGCAGCTCTCTGCATTGCTTCGTCAGACTTAGGATCTTGGGACGAATCTCCTCTTGTTCCTTTCCGTACTGAGCGAATTTGAGTCTGGAATCCTCTTCCTGAACATCTAGTTTCTTTGCTAGCTTCAAATTGTGAAGCAGAGATTCCGCAATGCGTATCACATATCTAAAAGAGTTTAATGAGAGATTTTAGTTTGTGCTAATGGATACTGGGATGTTAAAAATGGATTCATTGGAAGTAATTGTAGAGGCTTGGATATCTCGTTTATCAAAAATCATGCATATGCCAAATACCTTTTGGATTCTCGAACTAATAGAAACTGCTTAGTCTTGCTTTCGGAAAACATTGTATATACTTGGACGACCTTCTTGAGTAAGTCTGACATTTCTTCAATGGTGAGGGAATCGTCATGTGAGGTGAGAGTTAATTCGTTGGGTTTCAAACTCTTAACTTCGTCGATACGTTGACATAAGAAGCCTTCCAGCTGAAAAGTTACAGAATTGTTATGTTATCAGAATTAAACTTATGCAAATTATTAAGTATGAAGAAAGAAACTTTTCCAACATCATACCTCTACGAGATCGTTGATGAACTGATCCCTCGTACTGGAGTTCTCTAAGACACTCAATGCTTCCTCATTACGGGCAACACCTCCTTCGATTCCATCGTTTTCGATAATAATACCAGCTGTCTCAACATCATCCAGTGAAAAGTCTATTGCGGGGGACTCTTCAGTAGACAGGTCGATTCCACCCCAGTCAATATCTCCTGTAATTGAATAATTTATTGTAAAAGAACTGTAAAGTCTCAATTTAAAAGGCCTGTAGCTTTCACACGACTAACCAGTTTCGAGTTGAATGTCATCGGTGTCTAGATTTATATCACCAAAATCAATATCCCCAGCATCTGCGTCAGCCTCTTCTGTATCGTCTTCGAAAGTATAATTGACGACATCTGGAGTCTCCACCTTCAAGGGTGCTTCCTTATGTGCCCATTCATACGTCGTAACGTTTCCCTTCTCTGCAATAAACATCATTTAGAATCAGGTTTAATATTTTATATGGCTTAAGGACTACAGTTTAGTTGAAACCAAAAGTATTAATGAAACGACTGAATAACTTACCAATAACCAAGTAAAGCAAACCTAAGCAATCTTGCTCATCCTCCGACGTCATGTTCATTGTCATACGAAGGAAGCGTCGGTAGAATAATACAGCTTCTTTGACGTCTGTAGCTTTTTCTGCGATTTTTTGAAAGACAAGAGGCAATTCTTGACTCATCTGAGCCGTTAGCTGCTTTGAAACGGCAGCAACACTAGGAAGTTTAGACTCCTTTGAAGGTACATCAAATTGCAAGCCGAGAAGATTACAGTTGCTAACAAACTTGTCTCTGTAGTCCTGTGCTTGCTTTTTACAAAGTGCTTCACGTTTTACGCATTCTTGCTGATTCTGTTCACTCTTTGTGAGCATTCGCTTCAAAGCGGGTATCTCGTAGACGACGTTCCTGGCCAATATGCTAGCAGATTCTGATAAAAACAATTGATCTTTCTGATAGCTCCTGATTATATCCTGCCAATCCTTCATACGTCGAGAACCATACATTCCGAAAATATTCTTTGATTCCGCTTCTGTTTCCTTGAGAACTTCAACAATCTTGCTGCAATGGTAGAAGTTGATTGCTGCAGAAAATAAATTATTTCAGATTACTTCGAAAATTTTCACTATAATCCAAATATTTGAAATTAAAACCTAGACTAGACACGTACGGGATGCGCCAACGAGGATTTTCGCAATGGTTGCATTTTCTGGCATGTCTTTGATAGCTTCGTTGATTTTCTTCCTCACAGCTTCAACTTTCTCTGGCCAATCCTTGCCACAGTGATGTCGACTGATGAGCCATTCCAGAAGTCGGTTAGCGTGGATGTCAATCGGGACCGATGATAAATCCGTCTAAAATAAAGTAAAACAGTTAATGCATTTGCTAATTAACGGTAAACGTCTTCAAACGTCTGCGAACAGCAAAGTAATGGATAACTCACCTGCGTCATGTTTCTTGGTAAACTGTGATTAGTTTGACAGCCTTAACCGATGTTCAAAATTAAGAGAATTGCGAAAAACAACAACAAATAAAATTTAGAAATTAACAACAATAAACGGAACAATGAACAGGTAGTCCATATGGATCAGTTTGGTTTCTACAAGTTCCTGTGTTGACAATTCCATATGCCATAACGGCTATGTGAGTTGGTAGCCTTTTTGCCGCGTTATTTTCGTCGCGATTTAACAGAACTTCTATTGTATACAGGTCGGCTATGGATAAAACAGAAGAGATTTTCGTCGATGTTGTAAAGATTTCGGGGCGTTGACATAAGTTTGGTACGAAATCACTTTTTATGATTTCCGAATTTAAGCAACAAACAGAGCTATGACAATTATTTTGCAAAAATTAAATATTTTAACTGATTGCAGGGTTTGGGAGCTGAAAACGTTTAGCAGACAACAGTTGGGTTCTGTATTGGATCTGGAATGGCAGACACAGAGAAGTGGGAAATTCTTGCATTGGTAAGTTTAATTTTCAAAATGTTTGTATACTATCGTAAAACATAATTTACTTTTTCGAAACATCGAAGAAGTGGTGACATTTAAGGCAACCGTAAAGCTGTTTGGCTTGTGATTGAAATTTTGTAAATAATATAATGTGTTAGAAAAATGTACTTCGACGAGCACAGAGAAATAAGCATGTATCTTTAAGTTAATTGATGTCTAACCTAATGTTGTGAATTAATGCTTTTCAGCAACAAGAATATGATTGGGTGCTACAGGAAGAAATCCCTTCTTCTCTAGCAAGGTTAAAAGTAGTGGTCGAGGTAATCAGAATGTCATAAACAAAAAAAATCAAAAAGTAGTAGCACTTAGTAATTAGGTTGGATAATGGCACAATCTTTTTCTTACAGGAGTGTGCAAGACACTTCCCTCTACCCGTTGGAGGTGTTAGTATTCCACTTAAATTGGATAAATTTGTGATGGCAACAGCCTCACACAATGCTCAGGACAGCATAAAATGCATTGTTACAATCCTGGGAGATAACATTACAAACGCAGTATGTCATGATTTTTAGTAGATGAATGCCAAAAGGATTAGATTTATGGGTTAGCAGTCACACTTTAAGTGGTATCTGCAATTCGTTACAGGATATCACAATCAAGCTTCACAAAAGTACGTCCCAGTATCACGGGTCATTGCAGTCAGAATGGAAGCTTCAGCAGGTTCAGGATTCAGCGAACCATTTACAGAGTTGTCTATTATTTTTGGAAAACTTGGGAGAGTCTCCAAAATCAGTGGATGAGTCAATGCAAGCCCTAAGTTACATCACAGGCTGTTTAAGTAAAGGTCGGAATGCTCTGATGATTCCGAAAAAGAGAACTATTGATGATCTTCTTTCTAGTCGTCATGTGGTAAGTGGTTAAGTAGGAATGGTGCTTTTAGAAATTGGGATGTATGCAGTGTTTAGTCGCTTATAATAGCTTATTAATAAATAATATGGGAATGCATGCGGTTATCTGCTAAAATGCTGTTTGTTAAATGCCTTAACCAGTCAGCAGTCAGCACATATGATTTTTTCGCCCAGAAATCTCTATTACCGCCGCTTCCACCGGATGTCGTCGTCAGTTTTTACATTCAATCTCAGAAATTATTCTTCGCTGTGTATTTGCTGAGTCAAGCTCACGGGAGTGTCAAGTTTGAAGTATTTCAAGCGGAATGCACCATACCTTGGTTGAGCGAAGTGCTTTTATTATACTCTGATGCTCTGCAGTTATGTCAGCAGCTGAAAGATAAGGTATGTGGTAACCACTTCCATTCGTAGTTAGTATTCCACCTTCATCTAATAAGACGATGTTTGATTCATGTTTTGATTTGAAATGTATTGTATGTTATATCAGATCTCCGTTTTTTCTCAATACAAGGACGCCAATTTGTTGGGATCCCGAAGTAACTCTCCAGAATCGTGGTGATTGCCGATACGTGAATGCTACATTCTTCATGAACTCGATTCATAGTGTTCTTCTTCTACATGCATGTCTCTTATTAAATTGGCCCAACTTATCTACCGTGATAGTATGCCATTATTTGTATATTGATTTCTGAGCTAAGACGATGTTGGTGGCAAAGAAAAGCGTATATAGCTATACAGAAAGCAGAGGAATGTGTGCACTGAGTATCGTGATAAGTCAGATACGGAGTGTTAATTAATATCATGAAAGATGATACATAGTGTGGATTGAGTATGTTACGTGTATGTTATAGAACATTCCATTTATCACTAGTCAGTCTCTAATCTACGAAATAAATGGGAACCTAGTTGCAGACTACTTGTCGTTGCTTCAAGCAGAGGTATCTTTGTTTCTTGGATTTTTTGCAAGAAGGGATGGTTTTGCAAATACAAAACTACTGAACTAGAAAACTTAAATATAGCTACACAATGGTTCCACTTTAAAATGTTTAGCTTACATGCAATTTGCGAACAGATTAATGCAGGAGAGGTTAGTGTAAACAGCAGGAAATGCATCTTCCGTAAGTGTGTACTAGTAGGTGGTGCTCAAAGTTGTTGATATATTTACTCGGATCGATCGTATATTATTATTTCAAATATCCTATTCTATTGTTTAGATTTCTATTGGAGCAAGTATTTACGTATCACTGTAATAAGCTACTCGTAATGGTCAGGTAAAGCTGAAGCAGAGAAAGTCAACAACAAACTTACTTTTACTTAGAGCCATACATAATGCTTACGTATCCAAGTTTAAGATACTTTGATTGTGTCTACAAGAAGCAATGAGACTTGAGGTATGTTTATATAGTATTAGTGGTAGAAGGTTCATAGTTTTGCATGTGCATAGGAATAATTTGGACAGAGGACATGACATTGATTTGGAAATTGTTGACTAAACATTCAAACTTGAAATATGTGACTGTGTTTTCAGAAAATATTTGATACGTAAATACTCATAACTCGTGCTGAGTCTGAGATGATAATGGGATTATCCGCGGCCTAGTTTATTCGCAGTCAAAAGCCTTTAGGACAGTAGTGTAAGTGCTTGATTATCATCCGTAATAGTAATGAGTTTCATTCGGTGAAAAGATAGTACTTAGTACTACAAAACGAAATACAAGTGTTCGCAATTGTCCCCTTCCTTGGCACACGAAACAAACTAACATGAATAGTCTCTTAGTTTCCGAGCATTCTAGTTAAGAATATTGGAAATTGATAAAACTTGAGCCTCTAGCAATCTTATAACTCTCAACAGGTTTGGTTATACATATATTATTTGATTTTGGCGATCATGGAGGCATATTGATCGTAGGAGTGCTATCGGGGAGGAATTCGCTATTCGGACATGCTTAATTAATGACCCGTGGAAGCCAGCTTATGGAAATTTATGCATTTATCGTAGCTTCTTATCTTGGCGCTTATAGAATTATTAATAGAAGTAATTGGAGCGGGAGCCCATTAAGATTGCGCTTATTAGGGGCCGAATCTAAGGTAGAAAAAGTGTCACGTGTGTCTCGCTCATTTCGGTTTACGTGACAGGTGGAAAGGACTGAGCGCGAGGTACGACGAGCGAAGAAACCAACCTTGTGAGGTTAGTTAAGCCACATTAAGTCACAGAGTGACAGATGTAAAATCAACGTTGCTAGCGTCTTGAGGCTTGGCGATCTCCAATACTCGAGTCTAGACTCCAGATCATGTATCTTGGTTTTCGTTACTTTCGTTGCTTGGCATAAAAAGGTTTACGGGGGTGAAATGGGCCGGTTTTTTCATTAGGCTAATCAAGGATTATGTGACAGGGCACGCAGATTCGTGCGGGGAAGTTGCGTGTAATTGATCGATAAGTGAGTTTAGCCAGTGTCGCTTAAATATAATAAGTTTAAAGGAAAGGCGTGACGCGTGTGAGGATCGTCAGGATACTCAGGATTTTATAGTATTTACCTGGTGGTAGCCCGTCATGGCTGACGTAAACGCTATTCGTATGGAGTCGATTTCGGAGGAGGGTAATCCAGGAATTTTATCGGTATTGAACGGAAAACACTTGAAAATTTCCGGTAACTTCTTCCCGCCTTACGTATACACGACACTTGAGAAGGGAAAGACTGTTTTTGCAGGTGCAAACTATGAGATTGTTCGCTCTGCATCGCAAAAATTAAACTTTACCTTTGACCTGGACGCTCCGAAGGGAAAGCCAACGGGGGTGAAACTAAAAAATGGAACTTGGACTGGGCTGTTTGCGGATATTCTGTACAAGAAAAGTGATTTAGCAATCGTTCTTGCCCATACCAAAGATCGTAATGGACTTGTAGACTTTACACCGTCATTTGGCTCTGCTAACCTTGTTTTTACGACAGCATTTCCTAAAACGGAAATAAAACCGGAAGCGATCGCCTACGCCTTCTCGCCTGGAGTATGGGCTCTGTTCTTCCTCACAATGGCCCTCTGCACCCCTCTCGTGTTCTATGGAGGTCGACTTGCGCAGAGAAAATTCGGAAAAGCGGCTGGGACGTGGACAGAATCCTGGCTTGTGGTTCTGAAGATATGTTTGGAAGAAAGCACTGCGATTCCTGCGGGTGCCTACATCCCTGCGTCCCTCCTCCTGATTTTTACGATTATAATGGGGACTGGATACAAATGTAACTTGCTTTCCCTCCTCTCGTTTCCCAATAAGGAAACAATACCAACGACTTTTGATGAACTGGGGAAAAGACTCAACTACAAGATTTATTTTGACATGTCCGGGATTGTTGGCTACAATTTTTTTATGAAAGGAGAGTCGCCTCTGGTTGTGAATCTTAGGGAGCGATTCAAAGAGAACCTTGTGAAGGGCAACCCTGCGCAATGTATCGTTTCGTCGCTCCTCGAACCTGCCACTGCTTGTATCGGATGGCATACGGTGCTGGGTCAAGTGAAGGGAAAAAATTTGACGATGGTGCGAGGGGTGGAGTCGGTTTTTCAAAATACAGTGCCCATTATGAGCACTTGGGTAACAATCGGTCTTCGGAAGGACTCGGAGTACTCAAAGGCTTTTTCCTTTATAACTTCTTCGTATTTCGAAACGGGGCACGTGACCAAGTGGCTGGAGAATATTTTCTCGGACTTTCAATCTCAAGGCGTTTCCTGGATGCAGACTCAGAGAGGAACGCCGTTACATGGTGTTGTTAGGAATGTGCTCGTTGAGACGGTAGGGGGAGTGACAAAGCCCTTGACTGTTGGTAATTATAAGGTTGTGTTTACGCTACTGCTGTTTGGATTTTTCGTTGGGACTTGTCAGTTTGGTGTTGAAATATTTCATAAGAAGCGTTTAGAAATAGAAATGGGTGTGAAGAGGGCGGTTGCTGGGGGGAGACCAGGGAAGGGGAGTGCAATGTCGATTGTTTCTGTTGTGTCGCTTGCAAGTGATGTGGGTGGGAGGGTTGGAATGGGAGATGAATTGAAAATGCCCAAAGATTTGTACATGGCTGTTTATTATAAGTCACCGTTTGATGAAGTAACTTGAGGCCCATGTGTCCTGAGGGTGCTTTGAGTTATTACAATTGTAAATATATATGGTTTAGCGGAAATAAAGAAATGAAAATTTGTATAAAACGAGTTGAGCTTGACGTGGTATATTCTGGATTCAGGGTTCCTGAAAGCATTGCTGGAAAGAGAGCAGATACAAATAAAACTAGTTATCTTAAGGTAGTATATGCACATGAGAGGATAACTAGAAATATTGGAAATTGGAAAACTGGCCCGCACGTTGAACGTTGAACCATGATCTCTGCGGTGTCAGAAACTAGTTATGCTACGTTCAAGGTTAACGTCAGCGTGGCTACAGAAAATGCAATACTTGGATGCTTGTTAGTCAAACTGGTTTCTGGAATTGGCAGAATATTATTCTATTACTCAGCTAGTAGTTTCAGGACGAGCAGTAGTTGTATTATTTTCAGTTGAGGCGGTAGCTTAGAGCTAAAAAGTATTTTCGGCAAGAAGCCAAAGATACTGTTTTTAAAATCTGTACTTTGAAAATGTTAATGGAAATAATTTTAGCCGTTGGCTGTTTTTTGTTAACATGCGTTCTTTCTAATCGAAGACCCAAGAAGTTTCCACCGGGTAAGTACCGCGTAAAATAGTTGGTATGATTTACTGAAATTGTTGCGGATACAGGAAACACTAAGAATTATTCACTTGCTCTACAAGACGAAAAAGTATGTTATTCCTCAAAGAGTTGAAATATTTACAGGGCCATGGGGGATTCCGGTATTGGGAAACATGCTGCAACTTGGATCCGTGCCGCACAAGGGGATTTGCAAAATTGGAGAGAAATATGGCAAGGTTTTCAGCCTACAGATGGGATCGTTCCGGTAATTCATACGCGGGATGGGAATGAATTGATGAGGAATTATTTAAATGAAAATGAAATTTTTAATTTAACTGTGGGAATTGATAGAGTGGTCGTATTGAATAATTTGGAAACGATTAAGTCGGCATTAAAAACGGACGGGTTCGAGGGAAGGCCGAATCACATTCCTATAATGAAAGTGGCCCCTGGTGGTAATATGAGGCATTTGTAGTGACATAGTAATATGATTCGGGACTCGATAATAGAACTGTGTCAGAGAGAGCTGTACTTCTATGAGCTAATTTTGGTGTTGGAAAATTGCAGGGGTAGCATATAACACTGGAAGTTCATGGCAAGAGCAGCGAAGATTTGTTATCCAAAAGCTTAAGGACTATGGGATGGGGAAAGCGTCGATAGAGGGCAGGATTGCGTACGAGGCAGCAAATCTTGTGGATCATCTCAAGTATATAATTACAGTCCTTGTTTAATCCGTTCTATTTTTAAGCGTTTACTATTGGTTTCATTCGCAAAACTGGATTCCCGTAACCATACTTTGATGTTTCAGGCAACTAAATGGACAAGCCATTTCGTTTCGGGATATTCTGCAAGTTGCAATGCTCAACACTATTTGGTCCATCGCCCTGGGGAAACGATTTTCTCTGACAGATTGGGAAATAATCAAGTTTAACCAAATAGCAATGAAGTATAAAAGCATGAAATGTACTTGTATTCATAACTTTGCTGCAGAAAAGCAGGGCGTTCTAAGTCTGAAATTCGTATATGTGTTATCAAATAATACATGATTTTTCATGTTTGTTGAAATTACTGCATATTTTAAATTACAGAGGATCGATGGACCCTCCAGTAGGTGGTGTTTGCTATTTCCTCCCATGGCTCACGAACATGTTCCCCAAACTGACGGGATTTGATTCGGTTAGCGAGTTTAGCAATATTATCCTCGAAATGTTGGGCGAAACTGTAAAAGAAAACGCTAAAACATACTCTGAGGATGGAGAAAGACATTTCGCGGACGCGTATTGGAAGAAAATTTGCGAAACTATGGATTCTGAATCCAGCTTCTTCAAAGAAACAGGAGGTGAGTGAGGCTTGTGGAAGTGAAAGTTTCAATGGGTGTGCCAGATATTTTGGAAGACAATTTACTAATAATTATGCATCCTTTGCTTTGGAATAGTGAAGAATTTTGTGTATACACTGGCAAATCTAATGACCGCGGGATCGGATACTGTAACGTCCTCAGTAAGTTGGGCAGTTTTGTATCTTCAACTCCATCCGGAGAAACTGGCAAAGCTGCGTCTTGAGATTGAGAGCGTCATTGGAGATGCAGCTCCGGCTCTTCCATATCGAGGAAGGTAAATTCTTAGATAAAAGATTACCTGGTAAAATACATGTCAGGCCAGGCCAGGATGCACCTGGAGCAATTTAATTAGTACTTTTGTAACTTACTAGGATGCCTTGGGGGAGACCCTGTGGTGTGGTAGTTGCCAATTCGGTTCGTAGTGAAGTTCAGCGATGTTGACTTCCTGTGAACTTGGATGGGTGATCCATGCCGGGAAGTCGATCCTAATCCTAAGTGAGGAAGAGTTTCTGCATGTTGCGGGTCTCTTTCTGCTGTACTGCAATGTTCTTAGAAGAAGTTATGTGATGACATTCTCTCCTAAGCTTTGTAGCTTCTTATCTACTTGGCTCTGTGGGTGCTGTAGTTTGGCTTAGGTACTAAAAACCTGGGACTAAGAAAACTCAGCCGGTACGGGGTAGATAACACTGGGTAGTTTGCATAGCATGGAAAGCGGCCAAGAGCGGGTTGGTCCTGAGTCCAGTATGTAAAACTCCTCATTAGAGTGCCGCTTCTCTAATGGGATGCCAGGCTGTTCAGGGAAAGAATAGGCTGACTATTTGAGGCACGTCTGAAATTAGCTTACAATAGCTACATCGGCGTGGTTATACAATACAACCCTGCTTCCTTTACATTTACATTTTTACTAGGATGCCTTACACGGAAGCTGTGATTGGAGAAGTTCTTAGAATGTCTTCAGCTGTACCGAATTCAGTGCTACATTCTACAACTCGACCCCTGGAGTTGGAAGGTTACGAGCTCCCTGCAGGAACCATTATCATGCCCAACCTGTACGGAGTGCATCACGATCCCAAGATCTGGGGAGATCCGGAAACCTTCAGACCCGAACGGTTCCTGGACGCTAACGGGAAATATGTGAAACATGAAGCTCTGATTCCGTTTTCCACGGGGAAACGTGTTTGTCTTGCAGAGAATCTCGCGATGAACGAACTGTTTTTGTACTTGACGAGTTTAGTGCAAGCCTTTGATTTCAAGTTTGATGAGGATAAGCACCCGGAACCACCGACAATGGACTGCAAGTTGGGACTTGTTCTCCATCCTCAACCGTATTTTGTATCGTTTTTGCCAAGAGGTGGGAATATAGAAGCAGTCAGTAGCAGATGAATAATAAATACATAGTATAATGAATAATGCACGTTGCATGGAATTCCTTTCATCTCTCATTAAAAGTTATTATACAGCTAGGGATATATTACTATGAGGTTCTACATTTCCCTGGATGTTGGACTTTGTCCTGAAAACATTAAAATTACAATAGTAGAATATACCCAGCTGGACGGTAAATAATTAAGTACGAGCAGTAATATCATAACATTTACGAGTTTATAGCTGCTACGCTCTGCGCAGACAGGATACGTGCAACTGGTTACGTGATAGCTGTTGATCTGTGCGGAGAAAATGTTCAGTTTTCCCCCCTACTGGAATTTAAAATTCGAAGCAATATTGCATGATCGTATTTGTAGTTTTTAATATATCTTGCATGCAGAAAGCTCATTAAACCATTTGTTTGACGTCTCTGAGAGCCTATTTTGTATGCTCGGTATAAGTTCGAAATTGTACAATAGAAATTACAAGACTTTGACCATTGCAAGTGAATCCCAAAAAGGTGGAAGGTCAAGGCATTTCCGTTATTTAGTTTGACACTGAGGGTAGATATATGTGGATACTGATTAATTTTGGATAGGTGGGATTATATATGAGCTATAAATTTAAAGAACAAATGATAGGGATAGCATACTCAATTGACTGCACAAGTGCAGAATGAAGGCATGAATGAATGGTAAATTAGGAAAGATACAAGAAACAGAGCACTTATATGGCAATGATCGCTTGAAGATGTTTTGATTGGAAGATGCTTATCTAGAAGTTGACACTTTGAAGGTTTATGGTAATATGTGTAGGCTTAGGCGTAGTTTGGAAGTGCTGTGTAAACAAGGACAAAAGTCAGAAGCAAACTGGGATTCTAGAATTTAAAGGATAAATGTTTAATGTGCGGGGAAGCAACGGAGTAAACTGTGCGTAAATATGGAAAATATCACCTCTCCAAGGTTCAAGTGTGTTGACACGGCATCTTCGTTACATAATTACCTATTGCATTAAGTTGCAGCACTGGAGTTGGAGCACGCTAGTTTAATAAATGTAATCTGGTGCTGGCTCCTTTGTTAAACTCATGTCCGTGATAGCACGAAATGAATTCAATTTAATCACATCACTTAAAGAGGGAAAATTGTGAGATTACATGCAGAGTAAATAGGTGAAGCAGCGATAAAGCATAGTTATTCAAATCAGTTGGACGAGCTTGTCTCATGAGTCTCGCATTGTAAGTCCTGCTGCTGCGATCAAAGAATTATCTACTGCGACGGCAATTAGTTGATACGCTTGTGTTCTCATTTGGTAAGAAGGCTAGCTATCTTGGGATATCAAAATGATAGTTGAATTTGTTTTAGCTGCTACCTGTGTTTTGTTAACATGGCTTCTGGCTTCTACTCGAAGACCAAAGAACTTTCCACCAGGTAAGGATCAGAACCTATATCAGTGAGTCGCTGTCGGCAAGTGTAATTTATATGCTAAAACACCTGTAAGTTTCTGTAGGTGAATTGTGTTCTGTGAGTGCATTCTATTATCCGATGAGTCTGAGGATTCTTGTATAGGTAGTAAGTGAGCTAAAATATTTACAGGGCCATGGGGGATTCCGGTATTGGGAAACATGCTGCAACTTGGATCCGTGCCGCACAAGGGGATTTGCAAAATCGGAGAGAAATATGGCAGAGTTTTTAGCCTACAGCTGGGATCGTTCCGGTAATTTATACTCGGGATGTGAATGAATTGATGAGGAATCATTTAAATGAAAAAGAAATTTTTAATTTAATTGTGGGAATTGATAGAGTGGTCGTATTGAATAATTTGGAAACGATTAAGTCGGCATTAAAAGCGGACGGGTTCGAGGGAAGGCCGAATCACATACCGATAATGAAAGTTGTGGCTGGTGGTAAGGATAAGGAGGAGTGTTTTTATGGTAACGACAAATATGGTATTCAAAGGAAATTGTAATTTTGAAAAAAATTAAATGGTTCATATTGAATTATTTCAGGTGTAGTTTACAGCAAGGGGAGTGTATGGCAAGAACAACGAAGATTTGTTATTCAGAAGCTTAAGGACTATGGGATGGGGAAAGCGTCGATAGAGGGCAGGATTGCGTACGAGGCAGCTAATCTTGTGGACCATCTCAAGTAAATTGACTTTCTTTTTTCGACGTGTTCCGAAGAGATACTCAATTAAAAAACTGGTTAACTCGTTCGTGAATACTGCAGGGGGCTGAAGGGAAAACCTATTTGGTTCCGAGATATTCTGCAAGTTGCCATGCTCAATACGATTTGGTCCATCGTTCTCGGAAAAAGGTTTTCTCTCACTGATACGGAAATTGTCAAGTACAACCAAATGGCGATGAAGTAAGTTGAGAGAGTATACGGGAAAAATTTGAATTGAATTTACGGCTGACAATCCTTGCTGTTAGTGTCATTTCATAGTGATTAGAGAAAATCAAATGATTTGAAGATGATTTTTCAATATTTTTGTGTGTAGAGGGACGATTGAGCCTCCGGTAGGTGGTGCTTGCTATTTCCTTCCATGGCTCACAAACATGTTTCCCAAACTGACGGGATTTTATTCCGTTACCGAGTTTAGCAATATTTTCATCCAAATGTTAGATGACACTGTAAAAGAAAACGCTAAAACATACTCTGAGGATGAAGAAAGACATTTCGCCGACGCGTATTGGAAGAAAATTTACGAAACAGAGGATCCTGGGTCTAGTTTCTTCAAAGAAACGGGAGGTGAGACAGGAGGCTTGTTGACGATACGGTTTTTGACATGGAAGATCTTTAAAGGGGAATCCTATGTACTTTAATTTTAATTTAATTTTTTGATTTATTTCATTTTAGTGAAGAATTTTGTGCATACACTGGTAAATCTAATGATAGCGGGATCGGATACTGTAACATCCTCAGTAAGTTGGGCAGTTTTGTATCTTCAACTCCATCCGGAGAAGCTGGCAAAGCTGCGTCTTGAGATTGACAGCGTCATTGGAGATGCAGCTCCGGCACTTACAAATCGGGTAGAGTAAGTTATTCTCTATGCAACTGTGTGCTACTTAACATTTTTTGAATTAAATGATTATATTTAATTTAATTTATTTAATTTATTATATTTGTGTATGCGTGGAATCGCAATAATGTCCGGGGTGTAGCCGTAGCTGAAATAATTAATTATTACTTTTGTAACTTTCTAGGATGCCTTACACGGAAGCCGTGATTGGAGAAGTTCTTAGAATGTCTTCAGTTGCACCCAATGCAGTGCTGCACTCTACAACTCGACCCCTGGAGTTGGAAGGTTACGAGCTCCCTGCAGGAACCATTATCATGCCCAACCTGTACGGAGTGCATCACGATCCCAAGATCTGGGGAGATCCGGAAACCTTCAGACCCGAACGGTTCCTGGACGCTAACGGGAAATATGTGAAACATGAAGCTCTGATTCCGTTTTCCACGGGGAAACGTGTTTGTCTTGCAGAGAATCTCGCGATGAACGAACTGTTTTTGTACTTGACGAGTTTAGTGCAAGCCTTTGATTTCAAGTTTGATGAGGATAAGCACCCGGAACCACCGACAATGGACTGCAAGTTGGGACTTGTTCTCCATCCTCAACCGTATTTTGTATCGTTTTTGCCAAGAGGTGGGAATATAGAAGCAGTCAGTAGCAGATGAATAATAAATACATAGTATAATGAATAATGCACGTTGCATGGAATTCCTTTCATCTCTCATTAAAAGTTATTATACAGCTAGGGATATATTACTATGAGGTTCTACATTTCCCTGGATGTTGGACTTTGTCCTGAAAACATTAAAATTACAATAGTAGAATATACCCAGCTGGACGGTAAATAATTAAGTACGAGCAGTAATATCATAACATTTACGAGTTTATAGCTGCTACGCTCTGCGCAGACAGGATACGTGCAACTGGTTACGTGATAGCTGTTGATCTGTGCGGAGAAAATGTTCAGTTTTCCCCCCTACTGGAATTTAAAATTCGAAGCAATATTGCATGATCGTATTTGTAGTTTTTAATATATCTTGCATGCAGAAAGCTCATTAAACCATTTGTTTGACGTCTCTGAGAGCCTATTTTGTATGCTCGGTATAAGTTCGAAATTGTACAATAGAAATTACAAGACTTTGACCATTGCAAGTGAATCCCAAAAAGGTGGAAGGTCAAGGCATTTCCGTTATTTAGTTTGACACTGAGGGTAGATATATGTGGATACTGATTAATTTTGGATAGGTGGGATTATATATGAGCTATAAATTTAAAGAACAAATGATAGGGATAGCATACTCAATTGACTGCACAAGTGCAGAATGAAGGCATGAATGAATGGTAAATTAGGAAAGATACAAGAAACAGAGCACTTATATGGCAATGATCGCTTGAAGATGTTTTGATTGGAAGATGCTTATCTAGAAGTTGACACTTTGAAGGTTTATGGTAATATGTGTAGGCTTAGGCGTAGTTTGGAAGTGCTGTGTAAACAAGGACAAAAGTCAGAAGCAAACTGGGATTCTAGAATTTAAAGGATAAATGTTTAATGTGCGGGGAAGCAACGGAGTAAACTGTGCGTAAATATGGAAAATATCACCTCTCCAAGGTTCAAGTGTGTTGACACGGCATCTTCGTTACATAATTACCTATTGCATTAAGTTGCAGCACTGGAGTTGGAGCACGCTAGTTTAATAAATGTAATCTGGTGCTGGCTCCTTTGTTAAACTCATGTCCGTGATAGCACGAAATGAATTCAATTTAATCACATCACTTAAAGAGGGAAAATTGTGAGATTACATGCAGAGTAAATAGGTGAAGCAGCGATAAAGCATAGTTATTCAAATCAGTTGGACGAGCTTGTCTCATGAGTCTCGCATTGTAAGTCCTGCTGCTGCGATCAAAGAATTATCTACTGCGACGGCAATTAGTTGATACGCTTGTGTTCTCATTTGGTAAGAAGGCTAGCTATCTTGGGATATCAAAATGATAGTTGAATTTGTTTTAGCTGCTACCTGTGTTTTGTTAACATGGCTTCTGGCTTCTACTCGAAGACCAAAGAACTTTCCACCAGGTAAGGATCAGAACCTATATCAGTGAGTCGCTGTCGGCAAGTGTAATTTATATGCTAAAACACCTGTAAGTTTCTGTAGGTGAATTGTGTTCTGTGAGTGCATTCTATTATCCGATGAGTCTGAGGATTCTTGTATAGGTAGTAAGTGAGCTAAAATATTTACAGGGCCATGGGGGATTCCGGTATTGGGAAACATGCTGCAACTTGGATCCGTGCCGCACAAGGGGATTTGCAAAATCGGAGAGAAATATGGCAGAGTTTTTAGCCTACAGCTGGGATCGTTCCGGTAATTTATACTCGGGATGTGAATGAATTGATGAGGAATCATTTAAATGAAAAAGAAATTTTTAATTTAATTGTGGGAATTGATAGAGTGGTCGTATTGAATAATTTGGAAACGATTAAGTCGGCATTAAAAGCGGACGGGTTCGAGGGAAGGCCGAATCACATACCGATAATGAAAGTTGTGGCTGGTGGTAAGGATAAGGAGGAGTGTTTTTATGGTAACGACAAATATGGTATTCAAAGGAAATTGTAATTTTGAAAAAAATTAAATGGTTCATATTGAATTATTTCAGGTGTAGTTTACAGCAAGGGGAGTGTATGGCAAGAACAACGAAGATTTGTTATTCAGAAGCTTAAGGACTATGGGATGGGGAAAGCGTCGATAGAGGGCAGGATTGCGTACGAGGCAGCTAATCTTGTGGACCATCTCAAGTAAATTGACTTTCTTTTTTCGACGTGTTCCGAAGAGATACTCAATTAAAAAACTGGTTAACTCGTTCGTGAATACTGCAGGGGGCTGAAGGGAAAACCTATTTGGTTCCGAGATATTCTGCAAGTTGCCATGCTCAATACGATTTGGTCCATCGTTCTCGGAAAAAGGTTTTCTCTCACTGATACGGAAATTGTCAAGTACAACCAAATGGCGATGAAGTAAGTTGAGAGAGTATACGGGAAAAATTTGAATTGAATTTACGGCTGACAATCCTTGCTGTTAGTGTCATTTCATAGTGATTAGAGAAAATCAAATGATTTGAAGATGATTTTTCAATATTTTTGTGTGTAGAGGGACGATTGAGCCTCCGGTAGGTGGTGCTTGCTATTTCCTTCCATGGCTCACAAACATGTTTCCCAAACTGACGGGATTTTATTCCGTTACCGAGTTTAGCAATATTTTCATCCAAATGTTAGATGACACTGTAAAAGAAAACGCTAAAACATACTCTGAGGATGAAGAAAGACATTTCGCCGACGCGTATTGGAAGAAAATTTACGAAACAGAGGATCCTGGGTCTAGTTTCTTCAAAGAAACGGGAGGTGAGACAGGAGGCTTGTTGACGATACGGTTTTTGACATGGAAGATCTTTAAAGGGGAATCCTATGTACTTTAATTTTAATTTAATTTTTTGATTTATTTCATTTTAGTGAAGAATTTTGTGCATACACTGGTAAATCTAATGATAGCGGGATCGGATACTGTAACATCCTCAGTAAGTTGGGCAGTTTTGTATCTTCAACTCCATCCGGAGAAGCTGGCAAAGCTGCGTCTTGAGATTGACAGCGTCATTGGAGATGCAGCTCCGGCACTTACAAATCGGGTAGAGTAAGTTATTCTCTATGCAACTGTGTGCTACTTAACATTTTTTGAATTAAATGATTATATTTAATTTAATTTATTTAATTTATTATATTTGTGTATGCGTGGAATCGCAATAATGTCCGGGGTGTAGCCGTAGCTGAAATAATTAATTATTACTTTTGTAACTTTCTAGGATGCCTTACACGGAAGCCGTGATTGGAGAAGTTCTTAGAATGTCTTCAGTTGCACCCAATGCAGTGCTGCACTCTACAACTCGACCCCTGGAGTTGGAAGGTTACGAGCTCCCTGCAGGAACCATTATCATGCCCAACCTGTACGGAGTGCATCACGATCCCAAGATCTGGGGAGATCCGGAAACCTTCAGACCCGAACGGTTCCTGGACGCTAACGGAAAATATGTGAAACATGAAGCTCTGATTCCGTTTTCCACGGGGAAGCGTGTTTGTCTTGCAGAGAATCTCGCAATGAACGAACTGTTTTTGTACTTGACGAGTTTAGTCCAAGCGTTTGATTTCAAGTTTGATGAGGATAAGCACCCGGAACCACCGACAATGGACTGCAAATTGGGACTTGTTCTCCATCCTCGACCGTATTTTGTATCGTTTTTGCCAAGAGAATGATAAAAAAGATTGGTTTTAAAATCAAATATAAAAGTGGAAACTGTACTTTGGTCCGTTTCTTGCTTGAATTATTATGGATAAAGTTATGTGTAATATTGGGAAGATTTATGCAATCGCATTGGAGCTAAGAGCATTCAAACATAATGAAATCAAGTAGAAATAGCAATGGAAGTTATTGCACTAGTAGCCCATAATAAAATGAGCAGTGCTGTTTAGAGAAATTATAAAAGGGAAACCAACACATGCATACTCTAGAAGTGTTTGCGTAATTGATACAATCAATTAGTTGTGGATCCGTGGTCGGAGAAAGCATCGAGTAAGTTCTAAACTATGATGAGAATATTTTATGGATAGGTAAAAGGGAGACTATGGTTATTAATCAATGAAATCGCTCTCGGATGTGGCCTCGGCTTCGCTTTCTTCTGAATTTTCTAGATTTAAAGACATTATTATAGTTACTGCTGGGCGTGATTTTCTGTACGTGCTAATCTATACTTTCGGTCAGAGCTATTGCCAAGGAGGTGAGGTTGTCTATGAGGAAAAGGGCTGAAAACGGGTAGAATCCAATAGGCTTTAAAGCTTCCAGGGGGTTCATATTCCATAGACTGAAGGAAGTGTAGGATGCTTTCTTGGAAAACGACAAGTAAGTGTTTGGAGCGAGAAATTGAATACACCTCTTGGTCTGTTAGGTTGCGAAACTCATACATGCGCGTGGGACGATCCAAGGACTGGAATAAAAGTTATGTGGTTCACTTTATAGTTATAATAATATGCTGTCCCAGAAGAAGCCGTACTAATGTGGATCCGATCCGGGTATTACATTAGGAAACTCAAACAGGGAAGAAGATTAATGATAGGAGTGGAGAGGTGGTGCTTAATTACATTTTTTCGCAAATTAATTAGCCGGTCAGCTGCAAAATGGTAGCTTTCCAAGGGAAAGTAGTGACAGACAACGATGATGGTTTTAGCATGGGAAGCGACGCCGCAACCGAAATAATTAGTTGCTCTCCATAGGACTTTTTCTATTTCCGTAGGGGTTCCACCATTGCTGTAGTTAAATGCGGCCTGTTCAACTGACCTATACCATCCTGGGGGTGGTCCTGAAAAAAACGGTCATATATCAATCCAATTAATATCTGTATATCTACTGAAGAGATGGGCGTATGGATTGTTTGAACGGAAGGAAGAATTTGTTAGTAATGGCGAACCGGTTCCGTGAAGGACTTCATAAGCTAGGTTGGTGGGAGGTGAGGAAGTGTTGGTGAATATCATAACATTCTCTGCGTAATCACGACCAGCTCGTTCTATAAATTCGGACTTCAATTGAGCATTCTTGCGACTACTATGAGATGTGATAGTTGAGCCTGAAATCATGGATTGTAATAAGCGTTGAGCCCAGTTTTTTGCATTTTCTGATAGCTGTAAAATACATAAGGATTTGTAGATGACAACCAAGGATGTATATAGATATTTAGATATAACGTGCTATAATAAGGTTAGTTACTGGGTGACTGATAGGGGGCGTTGGCTTACTCGTTTTGCTTACTCGTTTGTCTAGATTAATGCAATTGTCGTTCATGTGCATCCATCGAATTCGACATTGGTACTGCCACATTTTGAGGAGGAAATCGTCGACGACAAATGATGGTTGAGGAGCGGATTTTTCGGTAGCTTTCATTGCTGGAAATGGTTAATGGTTAATTATTGTCAATCGGTATGCTTGAGACAGCTCAGAGTAGGTGGCGCTTGTGTTGAAACGTTTTTGTACTTGGGTACTTACAATTGCTGGCTACTATCAGGTATTGCAGCAGGAATAGGAGGAATGCCATGAAATATTAAAAGCGGGGCAAGATGGGTGGGGCAGGGGGATAACTTGGTTGTAGCAACAGAGATGTATCCAGATTGTATGTATCCAGATGCAATACACCTGTGTAGCGAATCAGGTTTTTGTGATCACAGCTCTAAGTTTTATGACATCTGAAATGAGCAACTAACTGAATTCTGTACAATCGGTATATATTGCATGCAGCTTTGGGAGTTTTTGTTTGCGAGAGTGAAACATGTTGGTTGGTTGCCATGACGCTGGGCAGCTGTTGTGAAGATATTGGTGGGATTAGTGATGCGGTAGAGGATTTGCAGGGATAAGAGTATTGATGGAATACATTCATTTGAATTTAAGGCTGAAAGGGTTGGTCTGATTTGAAAATGGACAGAAAACTTGTGACTGGAATTTGTCGTAGGCTTTTCATGAATAAATGATGCTTGTTTTGGAATTTGCTAATGGTCAGCTGGTTGCTGCTTCTGCTTCAATGCCTGGGGCAGACGAAGAACAGATGAGGATTAATTGTATGTACTTAAGTTTGCTGTTTCTTTTTGTGGAAAAGCGTGAGGAAACTGGGATGTTTACGTCATATTTTATTAGCTCAAGTCAGTGTGAGGAAAAGTGGGGTGCGAAGAGATGGAAGCTTGAAACTAAAAGGTCGAAGGAGTTGCATAGGATGAGCAATTAAGCTTAACAGCATTGAAAAGTTGTTGACTCGGGTTCGGGTTGACTTGCATGTATGACATGAAATAAATTTTATAGATTATAGAATCTATAGATTTACATTTTAAATGTATGCTGCTTTTATGTAGTGGGGGTAACATGAAATGTGGATAATGTACAGGATTTACTGAGAAAGTAGCATTTTCCACAAGACAATCTTCATTCGAGGCCGATGAATGATACATGTATGTACTGTGTTTACTGACAGTGCAGTGGACAGCATCCGTGTGAGTCTGTCTCACATAGTCCATAGCCAATCTTTCTAGGAATGGAAATCAAGGAGATGTAAGAGGCTTTTAAGGGTCAAGAGTGTAGGAATCCTTGAGAGAAATTTGTTTTAATTGTAGTCTTTCTGGTAATAGTGAAGCCAGAATGTAGAGTAGATTGAAGGGATGCTTGGTAAATTTGATCACAATTTAAATGTTTGTACTATTTTAATATAAAAATGATTGCGGAACTTGTTATTTTGTTAATTTGTGCCTGGGTGGGATACTTGATGGTGCTGCAGAAACGATCCAGGAATTTTCCACCTGGTAAGACCTTGAAGCCCTGGATTGAATTGTGTTTGGGAAAAGTGTGGGGAAAAATTCGTGTTTTGTGATTGAGACTTTTAAAAGGTTTTGATACTTAAAATTGTTATGTTGTTAATATATTTTGTGTTCTTTATGAAACAGGTCCAAGAGGATTACCGATTGTAGGGAATCTTTTACAGCTAGGCGAAGACTCTCATGAAGGAATATGCCGGATTGGGAAAAAATATGGGAAATTATTTAGCCTGAATTTTGGGTCGTTTCCGTAAGTTTTTGAAAGCTTGGAAAATGGGTTTTGATAATTTGGATTCCTTGTTGTGTGCGTAGTTTGTTAGAGTAAAGGATTGACCTGGACTGGTAACTTTAGGGTGGTGATACTAAACGATATTGGAGTCATACGTAAAGCACTTAAAACGGAGGGGTTTGAGGGAAGACCGAATTTTTTGCCTCTTATGAGCTTGGTTCCGGGAGGTAAGGTTTTAGTGTTGAGTTGATTGATTAAAAATTGTAGGGAATGTTGGGAAATATTAATTGGCGAACTGGTTGGTTGAGAAATTGGATTTGTTTGTTTGTACGCTGTAGTTTATATACAGTATGGTTTTACAAGGTAGTTTCTTTCAGGTATTACCTTCAATACTGGGGAATCATGGAAAGAACAGAGACGGTTCGCGCTGCATAAACTGCGGGATTATGGATTCGGGAAACATTCTATGGAAGGGATCATAAACGGAGAAGTGAAGGAACTTGTTGAGTATTTAAAGTAATTCATGCACTGTTTTTAAAAGCAGATAATCGAGTACAAGTAAAATAAAAGCTGTTTTCTAGCTTTAATGCAAAAAATGTATATGTGTATGTGCTGTTTTTTCAGAAAGTTAAAAGGGAAACCGCTTTACCCTAGGAGAATTTACTCAACTTCTATAATTAATTCCCTGTGGTCCATTGTCGGTGGGACCACGTACGCTCTGGACGATGAGAAGCTTTTAGAAATGCAAAATGTGGCTGTGGCGTAAGAAATTTAGGATTACAAGTTGATAAGGAATTTTTTAGCTACATCGTGCGTACGTAGTGGAAATAGGAACGTGTTTGCTTGGGTTAAGAGAGCTTGTGGCTAGAAGGGATGATCAAAGAAATAGTGGGGATACTGTATTTTCTTCCGTTGGTAACGAAACTGTTCCCAAAATGGACAGGATTCTCAGAGTGTGCGAAACTTGCTGAAAAGTTCCTAAATATGGTTGGCGATATTGTTAAGGAGAATGTGAAAACGTACAAGGCGAACGAAGAGCGGCAATTTATGGATTCATACTGGAAAAAGATGGAGGAAACTTCTGACAAGACTTCGTCTTTTTATAAAGAAACCGGAGGTATACAATACACTCGTAAACCATTAAACTGAATGCATACTTCCTTGTGCGTTTGCATTGGTACATTTGCTGGAAGCGGATGTAAGGTCTTTAATATTTTACTCCAAAAACAGAGGAAAACCTGAAAGCAACTTTGACGGCCCTTTTCGTCGCTGGCTTTGATACTCTTAGCTCTACGTTGTGCTGGGCAACTTTGTATCTTGGACTGTATCCGGAAAAGCACAAAAAACTTGAAGAGGAAATACTGAAAGTTCTTGGGCATGAGGATTCCCCGTCGATTGCGGATCTGCAGAGGTAAGGCTTGCTTTTTCAGATCAGGATTTGTTTCGCGGTAGTTGCGAATTAAAATGACTATGATTTGCATTGATTGATGGACGGATGATTTCGTAGGATGCCATACACTGAAGCAACAATGGCAGAAATATTGCGGTTCTCGAGTATTATTCCACAAGCACTAGTACTACGAATCGAGATATACAGTTTGAAGGATTCTTTATGCGGAAAGGAACGATAGTTTTTCCAAATCTTTATGGGGCGCATATGGATGAGAAAATCTGGGGCGATCCTCGAGTGTTTCGGCCGGAAAGATTCCTGGATTCTGAAGGGAAGTTTGTCAAGTCTGAGGCCTTGATGCCGTTTGGAGTGGGAAAACGTAGCTGCCCTGCGGAAGGGATGGCCATGATTGAGTTTTTCTTCTACTTAACTGGACTCGTTCAAGCCTTTACGTTTGAGTTTGGTAAGGAGAAGCATCCAGTGCCGCCGACGACAAAGCCTTTGGCCGGAATGGTTATGCAAACGACGCCTTATTTTATATCGTTTATTCCGCGAAAGTAGTATCAGAGGTTATGCAAGAAAGAAAATGGAACAGGAATGTCTAGTTTTGGAATTATGATTTAATTATAAAGAAATATACAATAAATGTGCAATAAATGTGATGCGCACTCGGGTACTGGTTGGACAGGTTATACACAATAATAGAATCCTGGCGTTTAATGGAACTTGGTTCATGCTATTATTGCAGTTATTATTATATTGCTGTCTTATGCAACTAGTGTCTACGCCCAGGTTAGGGAAGATGCCAAGGCTAATATACAATTTAATGAAATTGTAAATTGGTACATAGATATGCTCGTCGATTGGTACCAGTTTGATGTCCTGCAGGGCGTTGTAGCTATAACTATGTCTGGGTTCTGTATGGCTATGTCTGGATGTTGTAGCTAGTAGCTACACAATCTTCCAGTTGTTAGTAAAGCTTTGTTTGGAAGGTTACGATAAAGACGGTTGGAGCCAGACGAATTGTTTTCCTCGTCAAATTTTGAATCGCGTTATCTTAACTTGATGCTGCTTGAAGTAGGCTCTGTTTGTATTTGGATTGCGTGTTCTTAGGATTGACTCAGGAGAAATGAGTTACAAGATGCTGGGAGGCAAGCAGTGAAGTAACGGGAAACATACGGTGAAGTTTAAGTTTTGAAATAACTGTGTTCAACTACTGAGTTCGAAGATTTCAAAGAAGAGCCGGCAAAAAGATGGTAGATGCTCTATTAATGGTGATTTTAGTGGTGGTAGGGTGGGCGTATGTGTACAAAAGGGTCAAAAGGGATGACCGCTTCCCTCCAGGTAAGCTTGAGCACTTGTTGGGTCGGAGGAGTCGGAGCGGATTTATCGACATGCCTTCCTGGCTAGTGCCTAACTTACTTGGTGCAGAGCAATTTTGCATGTAATCTACTGAGGCATTGTTCATGTCGTTGTAGGTCCCATGAGAATTCCGATTGTTGGGAACATGCTTCAATTAGGGCCGAGACCACATGAAGGTATCACGCATACTGGGAAAAAATATGGTAAAATCTTCAGCCTTAAAATCGGATCGTGCACGTAAGATATTCTTGTTGCTCTGCTGTTCCTCGGTTTTTGTAGTTGTACTTGGATTTAAAATTTAAATATTTAATTGAATTTTAAATCTATTTTCAGAACTGTTGTCTTGAATGACGCAGAAATTATTAGAAAAGCAATGAAAATGGAGGGGTTTGAAGGGAGACCTACTCATTTGCCCATTATGAAATTGCTGCCAGGGGGTAAGTTCAATCAAATTCGCTAAATGAAAAGCGCTTGGTTAGCGGTTCCAGTTTGATGAACAAGTAATGACGAATTTGTATCACTAATCCTCAAGGTATTTCGTATGCTATGGGAAAAACATGGAGAGAGCAACGCCGGTTTACAATACACAAGCTCAAGGACTTTGGCTATGCGAAAAATGCAATGGAGGGTGTGATTCTGGACGAAGTCCAAGAGCTGGTCAGCTACTTGAAGTAATGCAATGATGACCACTGATTTCCAGGAAATAATTGAAAATTTTGTGATAATTCGCATTATAATTAAAATTGTCCTATGGATTTCAGGGAGTTGAAAGGAAAAGCCATTTGGCCAGGTCCGATTTTACAAACATCTGCCCTGAACTGTATTTGGTCGATTACAGCGGGAAGTAAATATTCTTTGACGGATCCTGCAGTTTATGCGATGCAAGAAATTGCTTTCAGGTGTGATTGAAGTTTGCACAAAAGAATTTGAAGCCTACAGATTTGAGCTATAGGTGATTTTGTCTATGATTTGTACCACAACAGAAGCGTGGGATCGCCACCAGTTGGAGCTGCTTGCTATTTTCTTCCTTGGCTTACGAATATGTTTCCTAAATTGACAGGATTCTCAGTTTGTTTGGATCTTGCGCCAAAATATTTAAAAATGTGCTGGGAGGTGGTAGAAAAAAACATGGAAACATATAGTGCTGGACAAGAAAGACATTTCCTGGATTCCTATTGGAAGAGGATACAAGAAACGACAGACGAAGAATCCAGTTTTTACAAACAAGTAGGAGGTAAGAGTTGCAGTGATTCCAGACAAACACAGCTGTCAGCGTCAGCAGTAAGTAATAGGCGCGTTAACGAAAATTATTTCAGAGAAGAACCTCGAGTCTGTTCTTGCCGTGCTGTTTATTGCGGGATCCGATACGTTGAGTGCAACGGTTGCGTGGAGTATTTTATATCTTCGAAGTTATCCGGAGAAACTCGGGAAACTAGTGGCAGAGCTTGATGCAGTTGTTGGCAAGGGAAACACTGCGATGCTGGATATGCTTCCCAGGTATAGGCTTCTGTATTTGTGGAAACGTTTCTAAAATTCTGGAGTAACGATTTTACACGAGTACATATTTGATGGCGTAATCTTTCATCGAAACAGATTACCGTATACTGAAGCAACGATGGCGGAAATCCTGCGAATAACATCAATTCTTCCCAACTCTCTCCTGCACTCTACAACACGCCCTCTGGATTTTGAGGGATACCATTTACCTGAAGGGACGATCGTGATACCTAATTTGTATGGTGTTCATCATGATCCTAAGGTCTGGGGAGACCCTGAAAACTTTCGTCCTGAACGGTTCCTGGGCCCGGATGGAAAATTCAAACAATCTGAGGCTCTCATGGCATTTTGCGTTGGTAAACGAGTATGTCCGGTGGAAAATGTAGCGATGGCGGAATTTTTCTTGTATTTGACCTCTTTGGTTATGGCATTTGATTTTGAATTTGATCAAGAGAAACACTCGATTGCTCCAACTTTGCTTCCACAAGTTAACATTGTAATGCACCCCCAGGAATATTTTGTCTCGTTTAATCCGCGAAATTGTTAACGGAAGTATTATGCAATCTTTTATTTCAAGTATGATAGTGGGAGTAACGTGGTTACCTGCTCATCCAGGATCATTAAAATAAAAAACGACGGGATAATGAAAAATGAAGCTTAGATTTTTAAAAAAACGCAAATTTATTACGGGGTTGTTTAGCAGTAAAATGCAACAAATATTACATCTCTACCTTCGATAGCTTTTGAAGCATGCCAGTTTAAATGTTTATTTTTTCCTCTGGGCTGCTGCATGTTTGAAAGTCTGCTGCTGCCCACTGGTGAGTGGGAAATTTTGTTGTCGGGCGCTTCCAAGGATTGTTTCAGGAGATTCTTTCGACTACCTGACAAAATTCAGCCAAATTGGTTATGCCAGGTATACGCGAAATTGCCTGGAATAACTCTTATGACAAAATGCATACTCGACGTGTCCTTATTAAGGATACGCGTCGAATATTAATAATATAAGGACTCCGTAATGAGTACATATTCAGTTTGTCTGATCTCCTAGCGTGGTTAACCTTCAACAGTTACCTTGTATGGCTTACAGACTTGGAGGGAAGCATGCTGATAAGATGAAAAATGTAGCCGCATTTGAGCTTGCATGAGTTGTATGTTGTATTCACATTTCTGCAGTTGGGGTTGGGATACAAAAGTACGGCTAGCTTTCTTTCTTTTTAACAATAATCAGATTCTGTATTTTATGGCGCAAAGAAGTAATGAAATAAAAATGTTACAGATTTGCAGTGTAACCATGATTTGTTTCCAGGGCTTGTTTACAATGTGGGAGAAGCGTGGAAGGAACAGCGTTCCTTTGCATTGCAGAAGCTCCGGGATTTTGGCTTTGGAAAAGAGTTGATAGAGGGAGTGATCGTAGGAGAAGTCAAAGAGCTTGTAGAGCATTTAAAGTAAGGGTTATTTCCATGAAATTGCAATTTAATGCTACAAGAAGGGTTCGTTCTTAAATTCGATGCTAGTATGAGAAGAGTTTGTGATTTGGTTTTGAATATTTAAGGGCATTGAAAGGAAAGTCGATTGACCCTCGAAGGGTATTTCAAATGTACACACTAAATACAATGTGGAACATTGTAGGGGGAATTAAATACTCACTTAAAGATCCCAAGGTCATGGAAATGATAAGGATTTCTCACAAGTATTACAATTTAAATGATAATTATATTTTTTTACTAATGCTACTGAAGCTTTGCTGAAAATGTTTAATTTGAAAAATGATTTTGTTAATCTAGAGGGCTTCTAGAACCACCTGTAGAAGGAGCTTGCTACTTTCTCCCTTGGATTACAAACGCGCGCTTTCCCCAGGCTGACAGGATTTTCAGTCTGTTTAGAGCTTGCTCCAAAATTCATGGATCTGTGTGGTGATATTATAAAGAGGAATGCAGAGACTTACGACCCCTCTGAAGAAAGACATTTTGTTGATGCTTACTGGAAGAAAATTGAAGGGACGACGGATAAGAGTTCCAGCTTTTATACAGAGAATGGAGGCAAGTTTGGTGTAAATGGAACTTTGTTGCATTCTGCTCACATGGAATAAAATATTTGAATTGGGATTAATGAGTTGGATTGTTTTTGGGGTGTTTGCAGAAAGAAATTTTCAGTCGACCTTAGCGACTTTGTTCCTGGGGGATCGAGTGACACTTTGACCACTACGCTGTGCTGGAGCCTGCTATATCTAAAACTTCATCCTGACTTCCTGACTTTCCAAACAAGCTGGAAAAACTGGTTGGATATCATTTACCCGCGGGAACTATCGTGTTGCCAAACTTGTAGGGGGTGCATCACAGTGAGGCGAATTGGGGGGATCCGGAAAATTTTCGGCCAGAACGATTTCTAGGAACGGATGGGAAATTCATGAAATCTGAAGCTTTCATGCCGTTTCATGTGGGAAAACGAAATTGCTTAGGGGAAGGAATGGCAATGAAAGAGTTTTTCCTGTACTTGACTGGATTAATACAAGCTTTTGACTTTGAGTTTGACACAGGAAAGCATGTGGCCCCTCCGTCCATGAAGTCTGATACGGGGCTTGTCATCCATCCACCTCCGTACTATATGTCGTTTAAACGCAGATGTGGAAACTAGAGGAAAGCCTGTTTTTTAAATTTTAAAGAACATTGAAATTATGACTTCTGAGCGATAGAAGAACGCTGTGTTAAAATGTATTTGTTTGTCTGTCACTGCTGTTGTAGCTATTTAATATTTCTGTTGCCATCCAATGCAACAATGTCAATAGGTTAAATATTTCAAATGAAAAATACTCTTTTGCTTTTGGCAAATATAACATTATATACATACAGTTGAATCTCCAAATAAAGTGCCTCTAATTTAAATCGTTTATAATTATCGACTGAATATCTCCGGCAAGTTCCCCAATTCTCACAGTGATAAATTGTCCCTAAATAACGTCATACTCTACTTAAGATCAGAAAACGTAGACTTTTAGAGATGACGTTAATGAGAGAGTCAACTGTATTGGGCTTTAATTGCATTTAAGCTGAAGCTTGTTGGAGTTGTATTCTTCGATTCGTATAGGAAATCTTAATTCGTAATTAAAATTATAAAGATCCTTTGAGTTTGAGAAATTTGGTTCCGGTTATCATTACACCGATCTCTCCTATTGGAGCAGTTATCAGTATCGTGAGTACGGCGATCATGAGGACCTCTAGTGCTAGTTTTTCATAGGCTTCGCCCAGGCCTAGCTTCTTTACTGTGTCGAGTGCAACTGGTCCGATTGCAGCCTGTGATTAAAAGAGTTTATTCAAGATTTAATTATTAGGTATCTGATAAATTACAGGTAATTTAAACAATGCATGGCAAGTGGTTTGTAGTAAAAGGCATAATACGTACCTGAACTGTTGCTTTTGGAACCCATGAAATGGCTGTGAATAGTTTTTCTTTAGTGTCCAAACCAGCTCCGAGGCCCATGGAAAACGTTGAAAGGAAACGAACCTATTAAACCGCGAATAGAGACAAAACTTGATTAGGCTTAAGCGCTTTAAATAATAATTAAACAAAATAAGGTGCAGAAATAAGGGCTCATTCTTACCGTTGCTCCGATTACGATGCACCCGATTCCCAAGTAGGTCAGTCGGCCTTCTAGCTTGCTCAAATCCATTTGACAACCGATTGCACCAAAAAGTAAAGGCTCGAAAACAAACCACAAAATGTAGAAAAACCACGTGACTGCGTCCTGGAATTGGTAATTAAAGTTGAAGAAGCGTAAGAACAATGCATGCACATTTCTATAATTGTGAAAACAATTAAAAACCTGAAGACTTACAGGGGCCTCTACGTAGACTTTTCGCAGGCGCCATAGAGTTGAAGCTACAATCGCCGAAGATAAGCAGCCCAAAGCTCCTGCTCCAGAATAATCAAAATACCGGAATCCAAGGAGAATTGTAATGCCTCCGGCGAAGGTCAAAAGTGTTCTCATGACTACAGCATTTCTATCTGCCTTAAAGACGGTGAGGTTTAATTAATTTTGTTCTTGAGTGCATATCTTAGGGTTAACGTGATTTGGTCAAACATGTATCTTCTCACCGATTGACATGAATGAAATCCCAGTCCGAGCAGTCCACCCCAGATGACACCAGAGGTCAGCCCCATTAGGATTTCTAAAGGCCCTTGAAATATGGACATTATCATGCTGTCTCCGGAGGAAGTGGCAAAACCTAGTGAAACTCCGAACAAGGAAATTGCGACAATGTTATCCAAACTGGCGGATGCAATGATGACCGTCGGGATTCCTTTGTCTACTCCATAGCCCTGTTCTCTAAGGACAAGTAAGCGGGGAACAACGACGGCTGGCGATACTGGCGCCACCACGAATCCAAGGAGGAAAGCCCATGCCCACGGGAAATCTAGGAGGAAGTAGGCCGCTGTGGCAACGCAACTTGCTTCCAATACAGTCGGCACAACGGCCAGTCTGAGAACGAGCCCCTTTTGTCTAATCAGCGTTGGCAGATCTAGTCCTAGTCCAGCTCGTGTCAAGATTATTGCTAGTGCAAGTTGCCTGCAATTATAGTAGGCTTACAATTAATTAGTATTACATGCATTCTAAGCTGGTTATCAAGAAACAATATCCTTTTAATAATTACAATTAAGATAAGTCATACCTCACAAAGGATGACAAGGTGGGATCAAATGTTTTACCAAAATCAATCCCTGGTATGTTACGAATCGCCATTCCTAAGCCCAACATTCCAACCATTGGCGGAAGTCTCAAGGCTGCACATATGTAACCTGGTATGGAAGATGGATGTGAAGCAAAATTATTATCTGGTACATACATGAAAGGCCGTTAGGTTTAAATATAATTAAAGAAATATTATAGAGAAAACTAACCTAAAAATCTGCCACCAAACTCCATGACGAATAAACTAAAGACTTGCCCATTTGGCATGTTTTCATCCTTGACTAGTAAATATCCAACGATCCATAGCAAGCCAACCAAAAACAGTGATTGGAAAATATCATAGGCCAGGAGTGGCAGTGAGGAAGCTGAAAGAAATGTGGCCAGTCGTTTTTTTCCTTGTCCCTCTGCCTCTGTCATTTTCTTGAATCTCTAGCTGGATTTGGGAAGATAAAGTTATGGGTGGTTCACTGTCTTCTGAGGTAATGCTAACCCTGTTAACCTCTCCTCTAAATGGGTCCTCAGGCTGAACTGGGGGAGTCATGACCTGTGTTTTAATTGTCGCTAATTAATTTGGAAACTGATGTCACTTTAATTATTAAAAATTGTCGGGTACAACAGGTGTATTTCGCGAGCACTAAGTAGATTCTGGCATGTCAATCTTGTTGACCCTTTTGAAGCCAATGTTTACACTGTTGTCTATCTGCTAAAATATGACTGATAGGAAGGAACAGCAGTCAAGGAGCAAGCGAAGTCAATGTAGAGAATTTCAAATGCTGGTTGAACTGAATGGAAGGTAGGCTTTACTCCAAGTCGTAATCTTTGGAATTGGTGATAATCACCACAAGCAAAGCACCTGTTTGTGCTTAACTTGCTAATGAGAAGAACGGGAAGAGGAGCTAATGGCATATAGCCATTAAGATATTCTCCTAGAATCCCTATAAACATCAACACGGTTCACCATGTGAACTGTTCACCTGAAAAACGCTCATGTGCCGTGCCACTATTCAATACGTTTGACTCTAATTTGTCATGGACGGAGGAAAGGATTTGAATGACAAAAGGTGTGAAAATTTTCCAGGTGTTGCTACATGAAAGCAGTCTACTTAATGCGCTTACACGCCTCTCCTCTGGAGCGGTAGCTACATTTTCCTAAAATATCCTGTGAAGTTGAAATAGCTGGTTTGACGTCCCTAGAAAAATGATGATTGTAATTGACTAAACGTTTCCATGATCAAGTTTTACTTGAGCTCCAAGAAGGTTGAATGGGCAAGCAATGATTTGTGTAACTGACTGACAAGATGAAGGCGTGATTTAACTGTTGTGGGTACAAATCAGTTTAGAGTTTTATTTTCCACATAACCCTGTACACAGGTACACATGCTTCTAATACTAGAATAACAATTAAGTCTGATTGAGGTAAATCCAGAGTGTATATAAATTCAGACTTGATCAGACATTGAATATGACATAACATTTTAATAACAATACTCCGACTGAATTTGTGCAAAGTTATTGATAAATAGAGTTTGTAGACATCCATAGTAGTAATTAGTAGTTTAAATGGTACAGTAATGTAGGCTTGAGAAGAGTAGATAGCATATTATATATTGAGAGGAGAAGCTGGGAGATTTAATACTATATTTACAATCTGTCATCCATATTTCCTCTTTGAAACTAATTAAAAATCCTTATATAGCACCCATGATTTTCGCGATATTTTCGTCCAAGATGCAACCCTTGATTCAGTTATATGTGAGAGTCAAAGTTGCAATTAACAAGGTTGACGTCAAAGGTACATGGACTGTGACACAGTGTATTTATAACAGTCTAGACTGAGCACAGAGCTGTTAACTATGTATAATTAAGGAGAACATGTAGATATAACTGCTTTAACTGTAGGATATATACATAATGTATTTACAATCAGGCTTTTGCTTATTCAGACCGACGGGAGCTGTTACGAAGAAATGGCGGTTGAAAAATTGAGGAGTAGAATTGTGCTATGATATTTTATGGTTTGCCGGTGTCTAAAAGGTACGAATGACGAATACAATACTGGTTCGAGCTACATATTCAGCTGTGTATTATAAATTACTAAGAGAAAGATTATACTGATAGGAAATTATTGAAGTTAATGCAATAAAAAGTTTTCTGTATAATTATGTATTTGTCAAAATGCGTTTTTAACGCATGACGCATTTGCAGCGTATACACTTATAACAATAGTTCAGTCATTCAGTATATATATGAAATATTTGACAAATAGGGTTTAATATAAGGGAATATATAATGAAAAAACCGTTTGGCACATATATTCTCCTCTATATAGTGTCTTCAAGACTTTGAATAGTGACTATCCGACTATATATGGTCAGGGCAGGAGGAACAGGTCAATATGTGACGCATTTTAAAAGCTCTTTTTAGCACCAACGCTTTTGAGGAGCCAGGGCGGACAGCACAACAATCATGGAGCCGTGTGCCTGGACACCGCTGTGCCTGGAGAGAATCCGGATGCGGGACGTCCTCCCGCTTCTCCGATGCTTTCTCTACTCTTCTTTGCCCGTTTTGCAGAAGGTCCGCTGCTGCTACCCTGTTCTCTCTCGTGTGGATCCGTGGCGTCGGGGTAGAAGTGACTGCTCCCGTAGCTTGACCTGTGTCTGGCGTGGCTGCCCTCGTTATGACGCTCTTCGAAGTGGTCGGGGTTGTGAGGATGGACTGCTTGAGGGTACAAGGGTCCGCCACCGGTTGTAATGTTGTAAGAGCGAGGGTTCATGCGCGGTGGTGGGTGGTTGTGGTCATCTCCGAGTGTGCCGGAAACGTAGGTCTGTTCGGAGTACATGGTGTCTCCGGCTGAATGTTTACCGGCTTTGCCTTCCCAGGAAATGTAGCCGGAGGAGACAGAGGGAGATATGGAGATGGAGCGCTTTCTGTTGGCGCTGCTGCTGTTATGAGAACTGTGGCTGTGGCTACTGGAGTGGGTGCCGCTGCTGCTGCTGCCGACGCTTCCAGCGATGGTCCGATTTCGTGAGGATGATGAAGAGCCTGAGGATGGAGGGTTGGGAGCTTCGCTGGCTGCTGAACGGGAATTTGGGTAGTAGGGGGTCGTAGAGGTATTTAAACCAGGATGCTGGTATAAAATGGCTGGGTCGGAGGTAATGGAGGAGCGGTTGGAGTGACCTGGACTGTGTTGTTTGTGGTTGGGATTGAAGTAGGTGGAGGATTGTTGGGAGGAGGAGGAAGAGGATGAAATACTTCCTCCGCGACCGATGACCGCAACTGGGTACAACCGATTGGCGGAGGTGACGACCGGGGATGGGATAGCTTCTTGGGAGAATTGTTGTTGGGGATGGTATTCGTGGGAGGGGAGGGGTGAGCCGAATATCATTGGGACTTGAGATTGCGCAAAGCGGTTCATTATGAATTCTCGGGATTCCCGCTTGCTTCCGTGGTGAGGTTGATGGTGATGATGATGCTGAGCTTTTGATAGGTCAACGCTGAGCATGTCCGACACGCGGGCACGTATTGTGGTAGGAATGGCAGCAAGGGGGATGGTCGGGCTGGGGGGAAAGTCGGATAACTTTTTAGAGTCGGAGTTGAGGAGGAAACAGACGGAGATTGTGACGGGGTGGAGGGGAGGTTGCGAGGCAGGGTCCATGGCGTTGATGAAGGGTGCGAGGATGGAGGGGTCAATTGTAAGAGGAATGTAGTATAGACCCTTCTCGTGGAGCGCAAAGGCTGGGATGCCCTTGGGAGGAGCGCAAAGCGCGCTGATCTTGCCGTCTGACACTGTGGCTACGATTGGGAGCGTCAAGGGCTTCTGGTCCAAGGGCTCTGGAGAGCCTGCGGTTTCTGGCGCATAGAGGACTTTAATTTCCGGATCCAGTAGCTCTTCTGCTAGTCCCTTGGAGCTGAGGATGGGGGATGGGAAAGAGCTGGCCAGAGTGGTTGCGACTTTGATGAGCATCTGACCTGCTTCTAGGGGTACGGCTGGGTCCTTCGAGGTTTTCGAATGTTTCTTTGATACCTCGACGACGGGTGTATCTCCGTCGGCGCTGGTGACTGAAGCATGTCGCTTCCGGGGTTCATCTTCTTCGGGGTCAGCGTCGATGACCATTTCAGCGTCCTCTCCGGGTGATGGGTACTGGGACGGGGAATCTGTTTCAGTCAAAGACTGGCTTGTATTGCTCGGGGGGAATTTGTAAGTTGAATCCTGATGTTTTCGGGATTTCACCGGGGATTCTTCGGACTTGTCTCCATCCCCCTGACCTTCGTCCTCAGTTTGGTCAGCTGTGAAACGCTGTTTGATATTGTTCTTGAACTTGTAGCGATGAGCTGCACTGGAGCCAGAGCCGGAATGACCTTCGTCAGAGTTTGATGAACTTGTAGTGTGGACGGAGGGAGATCCGCTAGAATTTGTAATTTTACATGTACAACTGCTGCTAACCAAATGAGATACGAAAAGGATTATTAAATTTAAGTTAATATTAAAATATAATTGAAAATAAAATAAAATAAAATAAAATTATAAAATTTTAAATTCAAGCCTAGAAATATACCTGTTATTCGAGGACGAATGGCTACAAATGATTGTGGGGATTGGAGGTTTTGTTTGAGATCGTCCAGTCATTTTACCCTCGGTCGAGAATGTGTCTGTAATGTCCAGCGACAGGGGAGCTGAAGAACAGCTGTTCTGGTCTCCTTCCAGGTCGAACATGTTTCCGGAGTCTGCGGTAGCTCCTGATGGAAGGCTCCCGGATTTTGGATTGCTTCCTGCATATGCAAATTTTTTCAAACTGTATGAGAAATTTGATTCTGGATCTGTGTGAGTTTCAAGGATATTATATGAAATGTCCTTGGTAATTGAGGATCAAGCATTTGCTTTTTATTAGCACGAAACAATAAAAAAGCTGGAAGGTGAGGCCAGATGAAATGTTTTCCTCATGTTTTCAATTACCATTAGTTCCATTTCCATCGCTTCCGGATCCAGAACTTCCGTTTGGCTGATAGCCGGAGGAAATACTGCCGTCGCTACCACCACCACTGGTAGTTTTCTTTCCGGAACCAGATGTCCGGCCGTTTCCACTCAGTCCTAGGGTTAATTTCCTATTATTTCCCTTTAAATAGAAAAATGCAATGTCATAATTAAGTTACAACTTGGGAAGTGTAATTTAAGAAGGTTGAAGAGAAAACTCAGCTACGACGATTCCATTGGGCCTCCCGTGCATGGTATTTGAAGCGTTAGTAGAAAAAAACGTTTCGGATATAAGCCATATAGCATTTTTGTTGATTAATGTTGATTGAATCATGTTTAAAGACAGAATCACATAGTGGGACACAACAAACGGGCAGGGCCCAAGAGTATTGAAGATAGGCAATTTAAGAGGAAGAGAGAGAGAATATAGGGGAGATAGAAATTAAAATAAAGCTTACAATGTCGTCTCTCAGCAAATTATCGCAATGCGAATTCAAATGCTGGACAAGTCGAACGCAGAGGCCGTCTCCAGGATACATTCCTTCTTTTTCTACCAAGAAATGCATTGTCTCGCTTGTACTTTCTTGAAATCCTAAACGGAACTGCTCTTCTCCGGCCCGGGTTTCTGCTGCAGTTTGACCAGTTGTACCAGAAGAACTACTTGAAGTCGGGGAAGCAGAGGGTTTACTGTGGGTAGCTCGTGGGAGTGGGATTTGGTTGTACTCGCAGTTATCTGGAAATTAAATATTTAAATCAATTAATTAGATTGCAGTTTCGAAGGACAATTTTGACATGAGCATTAATGTCAGATAGTGGGGAAGGAGAATTTATATATGGGAATTACAATTTAAAATTAACAATAAAAATATAATTAGCTTGATTAAATTTTAAAATTTTATTACCTGAATGGGGGCAAGGGTGGCATTGTAAATGCTTGAGGTGCTTGATGGCCAATTCGACAATCTCAGTTTTTTCGATACGACCTCGACCTTTTCGTAGGGATGAGGGGGGTAATAGTCTAGCCAAATCCGCTAAACAGTTGTTCATCCGATCGCGTCTACGCTTCTCAATTATCCGGTGCGATAAAGGATCCTGAAAAACAAAAATCGAATATTAAAACAACCGCAAGGAGGATGAGAAGGTCAAAAACCGTAAAGATTATAGAGGCATGCACGTTATTCATAATATCAAAAACGGTGGCTAGCATCTGGTCATTCTGGTTGATGCTCAGACTGAATTTCCAGACGGTCTCCTGGCATATTTCCAGAAGGAACATTATTGAGGGTACAGAAACATGCGGGAAACATTTAGTAAATATATAAGCTTGTAATGTACAGCAACAAAGTTTGAACCGACTCGGATTTAACAGCAATATCACGTTGTTTATGCCCAAAAAATAGCATGCGATTTTTCTAGGATGATGTCAAAGATGTTTCAGTGGCATAGCCTATGCATATATCAGCATGTGATTCTGAAAAAACTGTTCCAGAGTTACCAAGCAACAGCTTTCGTCTGTAATTACATTACAAGTTTTTACTGCGTAGCATTATTGCTAATCCTTAGATTAGCATCTATCGAAAACTATCATAAAGATGTAGTTTTGCATTGCGTTATTCCGTGACTAAAAGTTAACATAATTCGCAGCAGGGATTTCAGACAGCTTCTACAATGCTTCCAGCTTAAAAAACCCAGTTCAGGAAATATTAAAACGGTAGGATTTAATCCGGTCCGAGATCCGGGCGTATGTTCTGCCCTGATGCGGTTGTTTCGGCGAGTACTTTATTAGTACCCAGGACATGGTTTCCGCGAATTTCATGTTACATTTGCACACTTTCCACGAGATGAGGAAGCAGGGAGTGCGGTGCGGTGGGGCAGAACTGCGGAGGAGGCGGGTCCTTTGGGAAATTCAGTTGTGGGTCACGTGTTCGCGGGACTGTGCAAACATAGGAGAAGGAAAGCTGATTCTAGCGAATTTGCGGAAGAGAAGACGAGATAGGGGAAGGGAGTAGAGAGAAAAGTGTGAAAGAGCGGAAGGGAGAGACGCGGTTCTTATCAAGAATATGGAACCACTCTCCCGGCCAGGGTGGGCTTGAGAACTTGTCGTACGAACGGTAATCCTTTATTAATCCCGTGTCTGAATTTTCAAGACACGGGTAAAACCAGAACGGAAAAGCTGTCTGGAAAAGGATTAAAAAAGGGACAAAATCGCTTAGCTGTCGTACGACAGGGGGGTCCTCATTGTTTTAGGAGAGGAAGTTATTGTTTTTTGGGGGCGAGCTGTTGCATGGAAATAAGTAGCTATTGCTGGTAGCTCAACGGAGGACTGTGCCGAATACCTTATTGCATTAATGACGTTCTTGAAGTTATTGCAAAGCACTGGGGCAATGTGACAGCAAGTCTATGAAAAAAGGTTTGATTCATAGTTAATAGCTACAGGTAATACTGCTTGAGTAACCCAGTATCGCGTAGTTACACATATAAAATATTAGTGTAAAAATACGCATACTTATATCGTTACAACTTTTCGGGGGTGGTACAGGATAATCTTTTGAAGCCATTTAAGACTCCAGTTAGCGTGCACCTTTTTAACACTTTATAAAATTACACCACCTAATTTAATTGCCCCTTCTGTCTTCATACATATAATACATACAAGATTCTCTTGGTACAGCGTCCTCTCTTGAACTTAAACTCCCACCCCCGCTCACTCCAAGGATTTAAAGTCAAGCGCAACCATCAGTTTCATTCATTGTAGTTCTCAGCTTCTCTTGTGTAAAAACGAGAGTAAGAAAGGATGACAAGACAATATCAGGCATTGTAGAGCGGCAATGGGTCATTGCTGCAGCAATGAGGGGTAATGCTGGAAAGGGTGGGGCTATTGTTAGCTGGAAAGGATTAAGTGTCTGGTCTGGATTGGGGCTGTCGTGTTCTTGTTTTATTTTTAGCGGATAATCTTAATCCTCTCTAAAATGAGCGGTCTGGAAAAAAACCAGACCAAAACAAACACGAACCTGTCTCAAGCCCACCCTGCTCCCGGCCCTACAATGGCATGAAACAAGTTTCCCTTTCAGTTCTCCCATGTGAATCTGTGTCAAACACGTGGATTGAGATACGGTGGAAGCTATAAAGACTAAAGCTTGAGCTCAAGTGCCTATAAATGTGATTCACTACAGCGCATCATAGCGTATGGAAAAGATATCAGGATTGCTCCATGGAACTGCACGGTTCTAAAGTCTGCATGTGCATAATACAATGCCTCTGGTTCCGGTTTGAAGACGGAGGGAATTAAATGCGATGGATGGGGAAAGTCGGCAAATGTTTTCAGGACATGTGCGAGAAGATAGTTGTGGATCGGGAAGATGGGGGAAAGAAGAGTTTAAGATGTCAATTCCGCTTTAAAGTTTGGGCAAGCAGAAGAAGCTTGTGGCTAAGTTTTCCTTGAATAATCAAAGTAATACAGTTCTCCTTTGCCTCTGTTACGTTTGCCAAAATCTAAGAGGTCACCCAGAGTGTGTCTGCCTGCTCTCTGCATAAAAGTTTGATATTGGTATAGAGCAGGCAAGAGTAGAATGGGCCAAAGTTTTACCCATTTGAATGGCTGACACATGCCAATTGGGAGAAGAAGGAGGAGCCGACGAGGGCTTGTATAGTTTGCGCGAAAATGGGAATCGCAATTTCCAATGCGAGCAACACTCTTCAACTGTCTTTATAGCTTACACGTGTCCAAGAAATGGGGAGGAAAGGCGAAAAAAACTGGAATCTATATGTTACATCGTCCACTGTCTTCTTCTCTGCTCGCTCGTTTAGTTTTACTATGACAATTTCCGTGCATGCTCCTCTCTAACCTCGTTCTTGGGCTTGCAAACGTTTTTCAAAGTCATGGCGTCCCTTCCGGAAACATACAGAGTACAATCCCGGGGATTGTATTATAGATAGCAAGGCTGCTTGGGGCTTTACAGAGACTATAGCAATGAATTACAGTGATCCATTCCAAGAAGGCCAAGTGGTGGAAATAAAATACATATAGGCCTGTTTGTATTAAGGCGGAGTAAATTGGGAAATGTACGAAGAAATTGCAACAATTAGGAAGTGGCAAAAATCCAAGGAATTAAAAATTTGGAAGGAGAATGTGTAGAACTATTTAGCAAGTAGTTCCGATAGAATCAAATATTGATTGCATACCTTGTGACAAAGGTTTCTGAGTTAATGAATGCATTTATAAAAGGGATTATACCGGATGGAGGGCCAGTATAATACGACGCTGGCATGGAGCTACTATACAGCACTAGCTGGTTCTAGTCCAGTTGTGCAATAATGGGGATGAACCGAGTCTGATTATAGCATTAACATTTATAGTCAAGTTAAACTTACTCTCACCGTTTTCTTCTTGGGGAAACCATACTCTCCGTCCTCGACTGCGACGGTTGAGAAATTTAAATTCCTGTAAAGAAAAATAACGTTATTTGTTAATAAAGCTTGCTTTAAATCCCGATTTCGCGCCCAGCTTTTGCGTAAATATTGGGGCTGTAAAACAAATTTTTATGCTTATGCTCTTATGTCTGCTGATGGTAAATTAACATATTTAACGCCAAAATTCTGGATGAGAGTGCATAACATTTAACCATATGAGGAACCATAGAAGATTAAAATTCGCGAATTAAGTTTCGGTGATGCGGGTAATTGGGAATACGTAGGGACGTTTTGAAAAATTGCGAAATATCATGGCATTTGCGGATGTTAATGTTTGAGAAATGCGTTGCTGTCGCAGTGATTGTGAACGTCAGGGCTGGGGAGTAAAAGTCGGGACTTGCTCCGGTTCCAGGAATAGCAATTTTAGTAAGATACGTTCTATTGAGCTACCTCGTGTAGCTAGTGCGGAAACATGTGATGTGAAAGCTGGAAAAGTTGGCCTGCTTCGGAACGTGATACAGGAGCGGAGAGAGAGACGCGGTCGTAAGGTTATTAGATGTGAGGAAACATGTGAATGCGAAAATCAATAATTCTCATTTGCAACTACCTCTTCTCCAGAGGCTGATGTGTAAAAGTTTGTCGGCTCTCTTCACAAGTTCTTGGAACATACCGCACAGACTTGACTACTTTCATCCCTTGCCTTTCTTTTACAACCAACGTGCTTTTTAACGTGTGTATGCTATATGTGTGAATACACGTGTTGTATGGTAAAATTTTGTAAGGGTGATACATCAGTGAGCAGATAGCTACAAGAGCGTCACGTTAGCCAACTTTGTGTGCTACTGCTGGCTGAAGTGAGACACCTTTGGAAGATTTGAATATACATTGAAATGAAGGGAAACGGTGAATACTTTATAAGACATTTCACAATGCAGCTATGTAGGAGATGACAAGAGTTCCATGAGATTTTCTAAACTCATGGGTTACGCTGGAAACGTTAAGTCTTAAATCACGTTGCTCGCGACAGCTACGCGCCGAAGCGCACGTTTTGTAATGTAAAGTATGATTTGTGATTCAGCGGCGTGTCACGTCTATTGTGTGACGGGATTTGGGCCTCATAATATGTTCTATATATGGGCTGTCCTACTGCGTTTGGAGAATGAAATAACCTGAAGTAAATGCCTAAATTAGCTGCTAATTATTTTTGAGGAAAATAAAAGTACATGGAATATTGGAATCTGATATAAAGATTCCAGATCAAAGGTAAAAGAACTTGAATACTGTATGCTTCAAGTGCCGACAGTGGAAATGCAGAGAGGGCTCATCTGATCACGTATCACGCTTTAGAATTAGAAAATGTTTTTTCTTGAAAGTAACAAAACATGTTTGCCGCTTCACAAGATCAAATGACACCCACTCGTGTGTATGTGCCTTTATGTTAAAAATAAATGAATTTGAGCACGTCAACAGGGCAAATTCCAGGGAAACTATTTATTCAGGGCTCGAATCAACGTGACTTTTATAGTTGTAATCATGAATGAGTACAGCAAGAAGAATATGCTTGCATGAGATATCAGAGCGGATCACATTTCATCTTAGCTGTCCTCACGTTACCCGGGTAGCTTTTACAAAAGTATGAAAGGTGGTCTCTCTCTCACAGGTGAGCAGATCATTTCGAGTCTGTAGAAGTAAACGAAACAACTTTGCTGGGATTGAATGAAAGGGATTGAATGAAAGCTATTTCTGATAATAGAGAAGTTTCTACAGAGTTTGAATTACTAGCTACTACTTTTTAAATAAACTGCTGAAATTTCGCTGGTTGCTTTCCCTGAAGCCAAATTTGTGAACATTATAAGTCAAGAATTTGTCCACAGAAGTAGGGGCGGGAACTTTGTTGAGTATTTAGCTAAGCTTAATATATTTTTGATTAATTTATATTAAATGTTGCAATTGTTTGAGAAAATATTTGCCCATTTAGCCTTAGGGAGTAATATGTTTAATTAAGATGAAGTGGAACGGGAGAGACATGATTAATTAGCTTTTAATTGGAAACCCATAAGAATACATATGACGACATCCGGGATTTTAACTTTCAACGGTATGTTTGTTTACTGAGGGGCATGTTTGGAGGATAAAAGTAAGTGATGGAAAAGCCTTGGGAAGTATTTGAGTTTTTGTCCTACGTAGAGAAAGTGCGGAGGAAGTGAAAGTCACATGTCCGGGAGTGTGACACGAGCTGGAAGAGAGCTAAACTTGTTTCCTCTTTCACCACTAGCCCCATCCACCCTGCATACACTCTCCCTGGAGTCTCCTCATGCTTAATCAAGTATAAGTCATGAGGGAAAATTCGCACTCTTGAAAGAAAGCAATTACTCAAGCACGTGACTTGCTCATATATCCCACCTGTCGAGCTATTCTTGATAGGATTCCAAGCGACAAGTTCCGGATTAAAGACAGCCGGAACTCTGAAATAATGCTTACTAGCCGCTGCTCTAGTGACCTTCGAAGAAACCTGCTGGGGTCAATAGGCAATAGGCCACTAATATAAAGCAGCATGTACATGACGTCAGATTTTCAAATTTCGCGTAGTTATAGCGACAGATGTGTAAGTAAGAACTATGTACACATCTAGCCTAATTCGGGTGCAAAGTTCAATTGAATTTGATTCGGTGATGAAATCTCGTCCCGCCCCTCCCTGACACAAATATGGATGGATGGACATATCTGCAATCTGCATTAATAGCTAAAGTGTTGTGATTGGTGCAACTGGAACAGACGCTTCGTTTCCAAAGGTCAGGTGTGCCCTTGTGTGGAGCAATATACATCAGTATCATTCATAAAGGTGGACTGAAACGAATTATGAATCTGCTTTATATTTGATGCACTCAACCTATAAATTGTGCATTTATAAAGAGAAATGCTGTGAACAAGACATAGAATTGGGCTGAAGCTGCATATGTGCACACAGATAGCGCTGTTGTATCTATCATACAGTCAAGACGGATGACTGTATGTTGACTGAATGCGTCATATTCGGGAATATCTATTATGAAGAAAAGTCACATGGGCTAACACGAATTCGATTCCTGCTGCACTCTTTTTACTCTGGTAGGAGGAGCCAAATGTTATGGCCTCAGGGCCGGGCATGAATGAATAATGAAGCATTCCGATGGATGACAGGACACGGGTTTGAATACACATTTACATTGTATACACCCTACGTGCATGGAGACAGAGTGCTACATAATTGTATAAAATTGTGAGGTAAGTTAATTTGCAATATGTAGAATCGAAGGTGATACACGTAACCCGAGTTATCCGGATTGATAAGAAAAGTAAAATGGGGGAAAACATAACAAATACTCATGTTAGCATTGGAGACTTTTAACAGCATAAACGGCACTTGTTTTGCCGAGCTAGGTCATGGTAATTGTCTACGAGGTTTTGCTGGAGAATTATGCAAAAATCCTTAATGGAAGTTAAGGATTATTGCTCGTTATGAAGCAAAAGTTTGGATGAACGTTACTGCGTTTAATGTAACAACTCCTCCATGGTGAGGATATGAGAGAAGAGCGTTGAGGTAACGATGAATCAACGTAACGATTCATCGATCATTGGGTTATGTACAATGTATTAGCACAGTAAGCCGTTCACATGTACACCTCTACGATAGCCAAAGCCTGCAGACTGGAGTGCAATGGTCAAACGCCCATGGAAATGCAGGCTTTCGCTCCTCCTCCTTCCTTTTCCATCACGAGCTCACCATTCTTGCATATTGAATGAGATCACGTGATTGGAGGAGATATTACTGGGAGGAGAAGGCTCTGCGCTAAACGCTGTGGCGGACCGAGGGTCATTACACAAGCCTTGAGAGGAATATATGCAAGTGAGGCTTCTTTAGGGAAGAAGATGATGTGACTTGAGTGTCTATTACAGCCCTAGCATGCACACATAACGAGACGCTTCTGTCCCCTCTCTTTGCTCAACTGCACCAGACACGTTTCACAGCAAAGAACATTTCACCTTGTGGCTGATATTTAATTTCCTCTTGTGTCTACTATGCTTTGAGCAGAGGGAATGCAACTGCGGCAGAAGAAGCGCAAGATTCAATAGTATTGAATAGAAGAACAAGGAATTGATGCAACATTCAACGTACTTACAGTAGTCGGTCAGTGTCAGTAGTATAGTATTCATAATGACAGTGAGGAAAGGCAAAGGGGATGGGGATGATGTGAGAATGTATATAATGGTGTTTATACGTCAAACTGAGAAAGGCACATGTGAGGACACGTGCCTGGATGAAAGACTGTATATGTATTAGGTTGAATAGGGCATAGGGCTGTTTATGGGAAAGAGTGCATTACTCAGCTCGTCTCTGCACCTCAATAAATATCTGCTGGCTCTGGATCGTATAGTAGGAGCATATATCTACTAAATTACACTAGGCAATAATCAAATACTCGAAGCCCACGCAAACTGATTCGGTATGAATAAATAAGAAGAGAGAAGTGGCTCTTAGGAGCGGTTAATCTGGTTTTATTATCAACAAATGTATTTAGAAGAAGATTTTTCCGTAGCAAGTGGTGGTGTAAACCATAAAAGCTTAAGCATGCTATGCTTAAGCCACAAAAGCAAAGCAGTTACAGAGTCCATTTTCAGTAGTAGGGCTACTAAAAATATATATGTATGTTGTACTATTGGCTTATGCATTTCCTTCCGCTTACTTGTATGCAGGATTCCTATACGCTAACTCATTAGTTAAGCTAGCACACTGAATTGTGCATGGTTATGACGCTACTAGCTCATTATGCGGTTGTTAATCTTGATGGATGGATGCGGAGCTCTCTAAGGACTTTTATCCCTAGGAGGGAACACTAATCCGGGAATATGTAATTGGAAAAATTCGCGAATATGTGAAGGTAATTTTTGTGGACTGATTTCGCGGGTGAATTAAAAAGGTTTATGAAAGTTCCAAGAGCACGTGCACTATGTGAAAATATTCGCAAAATAATGATTCAGCTATAGGCTATGTGGGCAGGAAGGATTTGGGCTATCAATTGCTGCCAGAGCAACATGGAGCAAGGATAAGAGTTGAATTGATAATACATGCTGAAATGCTCCAGTGTTTTCTGCATTGTCAAGAGAAGAGAGCTGGGAAGTGGAGATAACTACATAATAGTCACGTGCTTCACATCTTTCCTCGTTCTTGATGAGTGGTCCGTTGGGTTGGGTTGTGTGGCAAAAACGTGAGTATGTAAACATGCATTGGCATCAATCACTTTTGGATGCTTCCCCTTCATGCAGGAGTTGGAAGCTCTGGAGTCTCTGGATTACTCATGATATTCAGCAAGCATAAAGATAAAGTTGTAAATCATGATCTATAAATAAGTATCAGCCTTTAGGGTTTACTCTCTTGCTCTTGCACTATGACTACTGCTTAGCAAACGCTGGCGTGCAGAATTTGTGGAGCATAAGAGCTATATTTAGGCTCCGGTGTAGATAATTGAAGGCGAGGAGGATGGGATGAGAGCTATGAATGATTGATATGAAATTAATTCTGGAACAAACGTGGAGTAGAAGATGGTTTAGGATTTGGTGAAATTTTTTAAAGATTTTAGTACTTGGAGGCGCTTTTATTATTGCGTCATGAAAGGATGGGTTATGTTCTAAGCAGAGTCTATAAGATGTAGTCTAAATATCAACCAACTATAAGTAACAGTCTAATAGAATCCGAATGTCATTGCCCTGTGAGGCATGTGCGGAATGGAAGATTAACTCCACATTGTTTAGTTGCATGACGAGTTTGTGGCACACACTGCTACAATGTATACGGAAGAACAGCAAGTAAGGGGAAGACGAGATAAGGATAATGTGATGATACCTGGGGTGAAAGCTGGCTGGGATTGAAGCGGAGACTAACAGAAATCCATGATCTTTTGCATTGAGTCAATAGAATAATTAGCTCAAGAGCTTTTTACGTAAGAAGGTAACAGGCCTTGGATATGTGCGATGCAACTAAATACAGGAGCACTTTGGTGAAGCTCACGTGTCTGTTATCCTAGTTAAGATCCAGTGGGATGATGCAGTAGCCATGTGATGTGAAATGTGACGACAGATTAAAAGAAGAGGTGTATCGTAAACAATCAAGTTATACAAGAGCGAGCTTATTTTGCATCATATTATTTGACAGGCCTTTATGTAAGCAAAGAGTCGGTGTTTGCGGTCATGTAAGTATTGTTGCTCCTAGGAGAAATTATCCCGGGTAGTGAATTTATGCTTATGTATTTAATCATGCTAGTGATGCGTTGTGTGCATACAAGAAATATTACGCGAGTTGGCGCTACACTCTACTTACTGGTATTTTGATGTGTTGGCCAACACATCTGTACATAAACGAATGTCAGAAATATTTTAGTGAATGTGTGTGAATAAAAAGGTAGAACAATATTCAGGTTTCTTCAAAAAATAATGTTTTCAATAATTATCAACATAAACACGTGTCATGTCATGTCATGTCTGAAAAGTTTCCTTCTCATCAACCATATCTGTAGTGAAGAGAAAAAAATTGACAGCTCACGAGGCGCCTAGTAAAATGAGCATCCTAAGTTACTCCAAACTGATTCACGTCGGCCTTGCCTTGGAAAGAAGCTCTACTGAAATTGAGTATTTTGAGCTTACAGAGGATATATTTTCCTAGGAGTTTGAAATATATTTGAAATCTTTGGATCTTCAAGGACTGAATGGGAATACGTGGTACTGACTAATATAAGGATGTTTATACGGTATTATTGTGTGTATGTTGAAATTTCGGAGGCACAAGGAGCCTTGAAATTAAGCTAATCGGAGCTTACGATAGGGCTTGTTTATCAGTTATCGGTATTAAAGCTGTCATTTTAGCTAGAGGAAGTTTTAACATGAGAGGATAAGCTAGAAAAGTATGGGAAGACACGTGATAAACATGAGATAAACATGGGGAAAGCAATCTAATTTGTTTTCTCAAATTGTACCAGTTCCGGAAGTTATCGAAAGTTATCGGAGTATCTAGATGAACTCGGGTGATAATGTTGTTTGTGAAAATTTCAAAAAGCACCAAACACAATTATACGGAATTATTGATTTGGAAGGGTTTATCGACCAACACTAAAACCATTTCCAGTTACATTGTAAACAAACACGGGGGTCAGTTTCAACTGGATAAAGTCCATCCAACGCAAAGCAAGTAGCAGGCTAATTGGCAACAGTTATTTTGATTAGCCGGATTTGAATGTTTTGTTTTTGCTGTAATGTGTGCATGAATTGAATTAAGGAGTTGTATGAGAATCCAGTCACGTGATGTAACTACTGTAAGTATACCAGGAAATTACAGCTACTGCTAAAAAAAACAGCTGATAGTCTCTCGCAATAAGGACTACGTAGAGCCAAAGGTTAAAGTTAACCATGTCTAGAGCATGCTTTGGGGCTGGGTTGGGTGAAAAGAAAACAGATTCTGGTGGAATGCTCTAGAAGATATGGAGCTTTAATAGATATTTTTCCAGGAAAAGCAGAAGGAAAGGAGAATACATAGAAGAAACATGTATGGAAGACAGAAGATATATTCAGGAATGTTGTTCTGCTATGATTAATGAAACTATCTGGAATAAAAGTGGAATATTTGTGAAGTAATGTGGGTGGAACATGTAAAAGGAATGAGGGAATGGATGAATTTCCATGTCACATGGCTCGACATGTGATCAGAAAGGAAGAATGCCTTTGAAAGTTGACTTTGGGCTTGGTAATGGAGTGAGTTGAGAGCATAGCTGCTGCTTTTGCTTGACTTGTGCTAACTATGCGTTTCTCCAGTATTTGTGTGATATAACTAATATAACACATGCAACATGGGCGGAGGACTCGTGTGAGTTAATAATTTTTGTTCTTATTTATCAAAGATTCTAAAAGAGGAATATGGATTGGAAGGTGCTAGACTTTGAGGAAGTACGAAGTTGAATGATTTCTCGGAACTGCAAACGTTTCTTCTTCCTAGAGCGGTTTCTACTAACAATTCACGCCCACACAAACCTGAATAATGGAGTGTGGGGTATTTTGAAACTGAATTTAAATTAACTTAATAAAAGAAACTATAGCTAGCCATAATTTGATTTACAAGTTGTTTCAGAAGAGAAACATTTGGAATGAATTAATTAGGAGTGGTCCAGGGAAATTAACTTTATACGGAGGCGTGTTATATAAAAGACGGAGAAAGTCAGAGTGGGCAGAAGTGGGAATTAAAAGCTCGGGGATAGGATTCATTAAATTCATCGGGATGGCTTTGAAAAGGCACTATAAAATTGATTCGAAGAAGTACAAAAGCCACCCGACACGTGAATCTTTAATGAAATACGAGAGTCACGTGGCTTGAGCTTACCTCACTCCGTACTTTCACTGCATGCTTGCATGCAATGCCGCACTCCAGGACCTCTGGAGTCCAGGTTTCATGGAGAATTCTCTCGGCTAACACGTTGAAGAACTGAAGCTCGACATGAAAGCCTATGATGCGCTACGTAATACAGTAAAGACATGGACACTGTGGCGGAATCGCATTCATGTAGGTTAACAATGTAAGAAACAGATGGGGTGGAGGACATTTGAATCACCCGGGTAACGAGGATTTAAATAGTTTGTCATCTGATAAATTCAAGATACGTCGTGGTCTGAAGTTTAGGATCCAGAAATCCTAAGGTACGTAAGCGTTTCAGCGCCTAGAAGATACAGCCGGGAGCCGGGAAAGGTACTAGTACGTAATTATGCACCTGAGAACAGTCTCAAGTAAGCGCACACCTACTGCCACCAAGCATTAGCGATACGTGCTGTACTCTAGACCACTGCTCTTGTGTTCTAGCATACGGATGGAGTCACCGACCACATTAGGTGTGAGCTATACCCGATTTTCTTGCTTAAAATGCCGTGGACATTTTAATTGCGCATGGATTTTACTAGTTGTTTTTAAAAATCATAACTGCATGTTATGGGTTACAACAATCCGGGGTGCAAGGAAACGCAGCAATTCAGGTTTCCAGGGAAAACTTAGTTAAAGTTTATAACTTTTAAGGTAGACGTAGGAATAACGTTGACGTTCAACTTTCCCCTGTTCGTGCTCATGTGGTGACAGCACTTGTACGCTACGGCCAACCGTCGTGTGGCATTTTGGGCACAGCTGCTGTTTCTTTTACACAGCTAGAGTATTCTTAGACGGGACTGGAGAAGGGTAAGGTGGGAACTATCTTTGGATATATGCATAACAATTTGAATATTGGAAGCTATGGCTGTCATGCGAGTTATGGAAGGATTGATGTCAGACTGTAACTGAAGGAAATGAAGGGAACTGTGCTAGTAGTTGTTGAACCATAAGCATCAACTAACATGTATTTAAAACATGAGTAATATGTTTCAATAATATGGCAATTAGCGAGGTAGCGAGAATGGAAACGAGCTAAGCGGGGGTGTGGCGGGATGCTAAACAAGTTAAGGTCCGTATCATCAATCTGTAATTTCTCCAGCTGGTAAACAGCTGTGGGTATAATGGGACTAACTATGGAACTGAATAAAATTTTGATAGCCGACATGGAATACGCTATTTAATTTTGCATTGCTGTTCTCTCGGCACATGCGCAGCCTTGGGATTAACCTTTCCTGTTTGGTAGCTTGCATAATTGTTGAAGATTCTCATTGCATTACAATAGTTGCAAGCGTATTTCATGTATGTACCATAAGTATGTACGTTGACGCTATTTTTTACGGTTGAAGAAAACAAGTGACGCAAACGTGACTTGCTACTTGGAATAAACTGGAAGCTAGTTTTTATGATGGAAATGCTATTGTGTAAACAAGGAATACTCTTCATTGCACTTCCATACATGCATGGTCAGATGGAAACATGGATGACAAAGTAATTACCAAGGACTGGAAAGCATGTGTCGTGTTCTAGTTGGCTACAATAGCTGTAATGGAGGTTCGCTATTTAAAGGGATGAGAAAACTAGTTTCCTAGACGCGTCGTATCATCAATCACGAGGAAAGGTACGGTAATTATGTCGCAATGCTGTGAGCGTGAGGAGGTATTGATTGAAATTGCAATTATGAAGAGAGAGAGACACTTGCATATTCAAGTGATTTGGAAAAATTATGTGGATTGCGGAAATTTTCTAGACGTAAGATAGTGGATGACCTCCTGAATTTATATTTTTTGGAGTAGATTTTTCCGTAGCGTTTTTGCCGGATCATCTGGCCATGAGTAAGTGGGACTGACAAGGCTGGATGCATGGAAGTGTCCCTGATGTAGACAACGTGGGGCAACGCGGGGTTTAATTTGAGTATTGTGCCGTTGCATTGAAAGTTAAGCCTATACAAGATTAATCGTGTTGATGCTGCTGGAGCGGTTGAAGGCCATCTTTATAGGCATTGGGACATGGACTTTGTCAATGATGCTTGAGCTTGCCAGAGGGAGCATGACGCTATGTGGGACTGGTGGAGCGAGCGGTTATCTTTAGAATGGAGTGATGGGGGCTTGGATTAGCAGGGAAATGTGACAGAGGGCGTTGTTTGGATGAGTGAGCAAAGTCTAATTTTATGAGCAAGGCTTTTCGGAACAATACTATGCAGCCTTCGGAATTATCGAGAGTATTGAAAGTTAGCTTTGGACTACGATTATGTAAAATTTAAGGAAAGATGGCGTGCGTGGAATGTCAGATTAACTAACTGCATAGTTGTTCAAGTGTGAGCGAAACAAATGAAAGATGATATTGAGGGAAGCAGACTTATGGAGGCTGGCGCGAACTGAATGCATATAGTTGTTATTGAGACTATATGCAAAGGAATATGTTACATAAAAAACTGACCTTTCATAAGCTGAAGATGAATGACCAGAATGACCATTGGGTTGTCCGTGGCCATGTCCAGAAGATTGTTGATCATCCCAGAATTGTTCCATTTTAGGACAGTCCATTCCAGGAACAAGCTGGTTGAGAATATGAAGTAATTGATGTACACTCACGTTGGTGTAACAGTATAGCACTCAGTTAGAGCTTAACTGAATAAGCTTAGAATTCAAGCAAGTATTGGGACACATGGATAATTCTGGTGTAGTCAACGTGACTGAAGCGGACAGGGAATGACTGGTGAATGAATGCGATCTGTTTTGGAGGAGGGGATGACACAAGATGAACTCGGAGAAATGGTTCGATGAGGAGTTAATGAGTGACTCGTGCACGTGAGTCGTTGTAAAGTAAAAGAGTTTGTTGTGATGATTGAGTCCATGAAACGTGTGTTTATCTTGACTTGGAGAATTTGCAACTGAGCACAAAAAGAGTTCCGTAAGCGGGATTGCAGCTGAGGATTTTCACAAGAATCTGCTCAATTGTTTAGTTTTTGCACTATTTTCGCGAAAAATATTTGAGGAGTTGCAGTAATGAATTGCTTGCAAGAATGTAGCTGTTGAGCTTCCAGGATAAACTTCTTGATGTCTGGAGACAATCCACTACTCCGAGTGGGCCGAGGAGAAAAGTAAAAGTGACACTCTTGGAACGTTTCCTTCTGTCAAGTGTCAGTTATCCGGGAGGACGGGAGACCTAGGCCAGGGTAGAAGACGGAGAAAGGTAGTTGCGGGAGCCGTGATGGAAAGGTAAATTCCTGTTTATTATGTTGGAGACTGCTTGGTTGGGCCGTGTGCGTCAGTTGTACGCATGTATAGCCAGCCCTCTACTTGTGAAGGATTGGTTGAGTTGGATTTGGTGTTGGGATACAGAGTTGTCTATACTATAGGACTGCACGGTATACACTTGCAAAAAAGTCTTGGCTATAGTTGTAATGTTACGTGCATAAGAGCAAGTCACGTTTTCGCTCACGTTATCGCACAACGATAGTAACCATTGTATTTACTCTCAAAACTGCATCTTCCTTTCCCATAAAAACTCTTCTGCTCTACCACTTCACCATGTTCTTTGCCATGTCTGCTCATGACTTGGTCCTTATTTCCCTAAATTTTGAAAACCTTTTGGAGTGTATTTCTGCTTTGCTCCTAGCTTTAGCTGTGAGTCATTCTTTGAAATGTGTGGAAACACCTGTGTAAATGGAAGTAGTTTTGAAATAATAGAAGGGAGTAAATTTTTGAAAAATTTGGGAATTATTCTGATTTTGTTCCTTGAAGGAAATTCAAAGATTTTTGAAGAAAACTAAAGATAATTCCCTTGATATTTAGACGGGAGGAGTAGATATTCGCGAATTTTTACAAGGTTTGTAGGAAAGCTGTATATATGTGAATCTTTAGACGGCTACAGTCGAACTGAATGGGAGAAGAAGAGGATGAGAAGAGGCAGACACTATGTGGTATGGGAAGAGCTCTTACTTAGCGAAGCTTTTGCCCTTCCTTTTGGTTTTGGCCAGATATTACTTGAAGAGGGAGAGGAATGAATGCGGAAAGCCTTTGGAGCTCTCCTTCAAAATGGCGGGTGCGTTAACGCAAAATGGCGGGTGCGTTAACGCAAAATGGCGGGTGCGTTAACGCAAAATGGTGGATGCATTGAACAATATGGCGGATTACTAAAGATGGATGGCAGCGTACTAGGAAGGTAGGATGTGGCTTAGGATTACATGGAACTGGACGACGCTCTATCTATTACATGGTAGGTACATGCAGCGAACACAGGACACAACACACACTCGATATACTGTACATTTGGGATGCCATACTCCTTCCCTACACACACTCACACGTACAGAATATAATGGCGAAGCCTGCTTAAATGTGGTGTATGTACAGCAGAGTACGCGAATTTGTGTCAGGCTAAGTTACAGGAGTAGTTGTACTGCAGACATGCACTTTCCGTGGAAGAAGAACATCAAGAGCTCGTTCTAGTCTTCTGCACCAGCCTTAGAATGAGCAAGTGGTGAGGGAGGCTGATACCAGGCAGGTTTGGCAATTTCGCGAATATTACTTAGGCGGAGACATAATTCGAATTTGCGGGAATTACATCGCGACGGAAGGGTATTTTTGTAGCAAGGATGGCAAGGAATAGACTTTTGTGAACGGATTCGAAGGAATTAATTTGCTGCTGCTGGTACTTTTCCCTGGGATCTGAACAGATGGAGAAAGAGGAGCACGCACGTTGCAAGTCAGCGAGGTCGTGTCCTAGAAAAGATACAAATGATTCAAGTTACTGGAAAGATTTTGTAAAATTTTCCGTCAACAATAAATGGAAATGAAAGATAAAAAATTTAATTGAATATGATTGAGGATGTAGAGTATTTTTAGCAGGGTTGAGAAAGCGTTGAGATAAAACTGTTGATGATATTTTGGCTAGTTTAGGAACATGAAGCTTAACTGATAATACGTTAATTCAAATGGAAAAACTTACCATACAACAGTGTACATAGATGTGGATGGGATGAGTAGAAAGAGGGCAGGGTTTGGTAATGTTCAGTGTAGTTATAGTTCCGTTTCTAAGAATTATTTAAGTTGCAATCATCTTAATACTTACTCTAAGATTTATTGAAATAAATGCGGCGAAAAGCGCGGATAATTAGCACACGGGTAAAACATTTAATGCACTGCAAAAAAAACAAAAAATTTAATTAAATAACAAATTTACATGTAATTAAGTTAGGCCGAAACAGTCTTGCAAATCATTACAATTACCAACATTGGGAACCACAGGGAAAGCAGACCGGGTATTGTGGATGTAATAAAAACCAAAGTCGGATTTAAAGCATAATTGACCTAGAATATAAAAAGAAGGAAATTAGTCGTATATCATCAAGTGAGGGTAATATAAAAGACGGAAATTGTTTGTATATAAATCAAGGGGTTAAGTGTTACGAGAGTAAAACGAAATCGGAAGTACCAAAATAGCTTTCTAAGACACGTTTGATAATAATGGATGATGGGGATATGTACAACATAGGATTCAGGGGCATAGAAGCTGTGAATATAGAATTATCATATTTGTGACGAAAGTAGAATAGAAAAGGTCATGTGTTCTATGAAGAAAACAAGAAACAAGGGAGAAAGGAAGGAGGAGAAAGATGGAACGTGCTGAACGTTTTATACTTTTATGTTAGATCTATAATTTCCGTGATGACGTGTGTTTGTGTGCTACAGAAAGGGCAAGAGATGAAGTTGGTAACGGAACTCTGTGAAGAAGATATGGCAATATAGTAACCAGTAATAGGTGTGTGTGTCTGCATTAGCGAACTTTTGGCATACACACCGTTTGGTGCTCGAGTTACATAGCTTGAGAGTGTGGTAAAAGGCTTGGTGAAAGGAGAAGACGAATAAGAAGTGGTATTAAGAAAAGAGGGATGCAAAATAAGCTAAGGAATTCTTGATGTCGGGGTTGGCTGATGCATGATTTTGTAGAGTTTACATTATAAGGTTGGTTGAAGAAACGTTTTTGACAGATAGGCTGTTGTAGCGAAAGGGTTGTAAAGGGATTGTTAGGGACGAGTTGTGCAAAAAGTTGGAGCAGTATAGTGCATGTCGAATGTTTTACAACGTGCTTGAGATATTCTATACGGTTGGATGGTAGATTATGGGTGAGTTCACAGGCGCAGAGGGTTGAACATGTTACGAGGAGTTTGGACTCACGTGCAGGAGAGGAGACACAACACTTCTTGGATCAATGGATGGTGGTGATGTTGCCAAATGGTGGAATTTGGCTATGGAATCCCTTATTTTATCCGGGATGAGTTGGGGGAAGAGAGCTGTAAAAGTTTTTCAATCCAAATTCTAGGTTTACCGAGAATTTCGAATCCTATTATATACAGTGAAGATCCATTCTTGCTTGGAGCAAGTCACGTTTTCCAGGGGTAAGGTTGTGTAGATTTAATGGAAGGCGGTCTGTTGGTTAGGGGATCCTACTTCAGCCTCTACTAACATATAAAGTGGGCTGGGCTTCCTCATGCGAATTTATCTCGAGTCACGTGTGGGACCATTCTTTTACAGTGAAACTTTCTTCAGGCTTGGCTTGTACTTGTATGCATGTAGCTAAAATCATTAAAGAAACTCCTGCTTCACTCTTCTCTCCTAGCATGCATTTTCCCTCCCAGGTTGGCTTACTATTTTCCATGGGACTTTCCTCACTGAATTCCGCGTTTTTCCTGCTGCATAAGTCCTTTCTCTCTGGGTCACAATGTATTTCGTCACTCGCTGGAAAAATTGCCAATTCTTCCCAGCTTCAAGGTTTGATATGGGAAATGCTGCGTTTTTCTGAAAAATTAAGGCGATTGCAAAAATAACTTGAAATACTGGAATGTAATGGAAATATTAAACGTTGATCATGTACATGTCTTCCCATAGGCTTTAAAAACCATACCCGATTCTTCTGTTGAAAGTGGGGAAATCATAATAATGGTAGGGAATGTAAAGTTTCTTCTTTAGTAGTCATGGTCGGATCCACTCCTTGGTGCTCTGATACAGGGTTTCTCTTAAAACTTAATCATGGCCATGAACTCATGTATCTTCACGTGATACTTTGGAGATTATTTCAATCAGATGGAACTGTGTCTCTACTGTTGACTTTTCTTCCTGTAAATAAGCGACAAGATGCATGTTAACTGTTCTGGCGCTTACGGCAAGAATACACGGCTCGTGGCAGCTGCACGTTGCAGTAAACTAAAAATTCTAGCGCGCATGACTAAAGTAGAGGACGTACCAGTCGTCGTTTCCGATTCGTAGTTTCCCGGATCTGGGCCCAATAAAAATCAAGGATAGTCATCGTCATCCAGAAGCTTAGAGCACATGTTGCTCCGCATGTTTTAAACCGAGTGAGCGCTGGCTCTGCCCTGTAACGTGGATAAAATGATAAAATGCTAAAATTATAGAGGAATAAATGTATATACACACAGTTTCTGCTAGAAGCAAACCTGAGAGCGTGCGGGAGTCAGTCGATTCCGGTTAAGAGGTTTTTCAGTTCGCAACGAGATGAGACTGCCAGGATGAAAGGTATAACGTAGTAGAAGCTGCAGCGTCTACGATGGCATAGCTAGCTTTAAATCCACTTCATGGGATTTAGGTTCACCCGAGGCGTAGTGGTCCTTTCCTTGCAAAAGATAAATAAGAGAATTATTAACAAACATAAGAGAAACGTGGTCATTATTGAACTATTCTATAATTCTAGATTTCTATACTTTTCTACTACTTACAACACTAATCAAGTCACAATACAATAATCAGTAGAATAATTGTCCTCGACGTAAATTGGGATACATTGATATTGATTTGATGTATTTCTGGCGTTTTAAACGTACTTATTGTATAAACAAGTTTGGCATAACGCCATTATATTAGACACCAAAATCTACTACAAACAAGAATGAATTAGCTACGAGGAAAATATTTACAATATTTTACAATGTTATCTTCCGTATTCAATAAGAGTAACAAAACGTGACATTACGGCACGGATACTTGGTAGCATAAGCTGATTACTGGAAAGCTTGATTGCTACACGGATAAACTTGATATTCTAAGCTACATCAATCTTAAAGAAAGGGAGTAGAAATCTGAAGGCAAACGTTTTACACGAAGGGAAACAATTACAGCTTTGTTTTGACATTCGTTCGATGACAATCTCTTCGAATGATGCTTAAAAATTGTAAACAATTCCGTCAAAATATGGGTAGTGATTAACACGTTCGGTTCTACGTGCCGAGAACTTAGCATACAGGGTAAATGTGTATTTTGTGTGGCGGACCCTCTAGGGATTACAAAACTTGAATTCTTTAATCTTCTACTGGGTCTCGTTAACATGATGCTAGATTTCAGCTTTCGAAGCTGCTTTCATACACATAATACCTCTTGAAGATTTGAATCGGGAATATTTTTGGGACAAAAAAGTCCGTAGTGGTTTGGAAACTGTATAAATTAGTTTTCTGCTGCACACATTAGAACTATAACCGTTCTTCTGCTCTTGCTCGCATTCTTTCCACAAACGCCTGACCTTTGCTCTTTCTGTAGTTTTCAAATGGATCGTTAACAGAGACACCCACGCCTTTGTAAAGATCTTTTCTTTCCCGCACTTCCCCACCAGATATTGGAGCTTCAATCCCTGCAAGTACAAAAAAAAGATGAGATTAAATATTATTCATAAAGTCACATGCTCGTCAGCGTGCGCGTAATAGACACGTTCCTGTATCCGCTATCAGAACATGAATCATCGTGCGTATGAGATACAGGATGTTCAATTTTGTACTGTGATTGACTTGGCTCGGATCTTTGTCGATATCAATTAAGTTAATTAGCTGATAGAATCACGACGTTTTACGAACGTGATTCAACTAGCAACGAGATTATTCTTTACATGTCGAGAAGAAAAACATGGGAAATTTCCTTTAGGTTTGTCTTAAGCAATATTAAAATTGTATACGAAGAAACAGAAACTTAGATTCGCTTCTTTAGTCACACTTCCAAAGTATATGCTTTAGTGCCTAAATAAGCTTGTCGCTAGCAGACCTTGAAAAACAGATATCAGAACCGATCCGATTCGAAAAGGTATGTGATGGGATGGGATCCTTCCGTTTGCGTCATCTTTACAATTTCGCAACTTATTGCGTTAAAATTCCATCGGTAAAAGGAGAAGAGTTACAAAGCATAATTATCCCTGTTACTGACCATCAGGGGGAAGCGAAACTGGGTGATCATACGTTCATATTGATAGCTAACTGAATTCTTGCGTGCATGCGAACGGAATGTTTACGTAAAGAAGGTGAAATCACATAAGTGGCTTCGGTGTTGATAACGTACCCTGTTCGTTAATACCGAGGCCTGTGCCACCCCAACCCATTTTCTTGAGTAATTGATGTCCTTTATTGCTCTCATCGAGTTTTGTAGCCATTCCAAGTCCAGATGATCTGCAAATGGAAAAAATGCATTATGGAGATGATTATCATACACATATCAGTACTTAACAAACAAATACATATTGCCATCAGCTTACCCAAAACTGGGAGGGGTTGGTGAACGTCGCATTGGTGATCTGGAGCGGGAACGAGATCTTCGTGAAGACTTCTTCCTCCTAGTGCTGGGCGAACGAGATCTGGATCTACGACGTCCTGAGCGATTAGGAGTAGGGGATTTACTGAATAAAATTATACGATGATTAAAATCAATTCTCACACTAAGTCTTCTATTCATGTTCAGTACCTCCGATACCAGTAATTCTAACAATATTAGAATAAAAACAAACATTCTATTCTACCGATACGTGCTCACTACATACCTTAGATATCTTCGTCGAGGGGGAGATCTGCCACCATTAGGACTTGAATCCCTTCGAATAGGGGTAGGCGATCGGCTTTTTTCTCGCCTTCCTTCCCTGATGTCATCTTCTTTTTGTTTCCTGGCCAAATTCTTTGCTTTGAAATATTCATATAGGCCAAGTCTCTCCCATCCTTCGCTGTCGGGTCAAACAAAATAATGAACATTAAGTCAGCTGCAAATAATACTGCAAGGATAGTTCTAATTCTATTGAGTATTTAGTAAAAATGGGGCGAATGAAATAGATACCTATCCCTTGGCCTTTCATGTGAAGGCATGGCATAAAATGCTTCAACCGCTTGAAGCAATCGTTCTGTGGGAGGGCAAGGAGGTGGAAGACGGATCGCTTTCGCATCGACTGGCTTATAGCTGTCATCATCCAACTGTAAGGATTAGAAAAAAACGAAACTCAATATAAACCCAATGTTTTTAGAAAATATATAAGTAAATTCATTTTAACCGTTACTTACTTTCACCAATGGCACCATCAAAGCTGCAGGTAATTCATAATATGGTAGTGCTGGAATTAGATCCTTGTCCGGAGGAGGAGTTGGGAATCCGGGTGGAGGTCTACTCAAGTCAGGCATGTTCATCTCAACTGGAGGAATATACGGTGGAGCGATAAGTTGAGTTCCTGGAGGACACGGGCCTTGAGGCTGGAATGAATTGCCAAGAGAGTGCAAGGATGCAGCGACGGAACTTGCAGAAGTGATGCTGGGTCCTGGTACATTTTGCGATGTCTGTATTCCCATTAATGGGGGGATGGACTGTTGCTGTTGTTGCTGCTTCAGTAGCTGCTGTTTTTGTTGCTGCTGTCGTATTTGCTCTTGTACTATTGCTTGCTGAATTTGCTGTTCAATATTCTATGATGAGAGTTAACATTGCATGGTTAGTTTTTGTTTTTAGTAGTGTGCCTTTACAGTACTAGAGTAAAAATACTACTACCTTTAAATTTTGAGTAATATGTTGGCAAAACATTTGATGTTGAGTCTGGTATCTGTCATAAGTTTGCTGAATCGATGCTGCGATTTGCGCTACGACGTTGGCATATTTTTGCATCATTTCGTTTTTATACTCTAATAGAGTTTGGGCGAAGTTTCTCAGTCTTTCTACTGCTCGTGGACCCACGTAATTCGATTTTGTTTCCCATAAATGAAACAGTTTATCTAATCTACTGACATTTTCTTCAATTCCAGCTTCGTCGACTTTCGAAAAGCAAAACATGGGAATAACCATCTCTTCTAAGGATTGTTGTAAATCTTCAGCTCCTTTTCTCATGCTGCAATGTATACGAATGATCAAGCATGATTTATGTGAACCGTAGGATACCGATACATGCGACTGATTTAGCTTACCAATGATGAAGAACGTCATTAACTAAATAAATAATATGTAGGCGCTGATTAAACGACGAGGCAGGATCCAAGGTTCTGAAAAATATTAAGTGCATATTAATGTTGGCCACTGATAAGCACTGTAACGAAAATTCAGCATCGAAGCGCATTCCAATTGTTACAATACTTACTTTCCTAATAAAAATGCAGTTATTAGCTTGTAGTGTCGAGGTGTACTTGTATGCGTAAATATCCAAGCTTTTCCACTAGAAATGGAATCCTTAGTACAACTGTCAATAATCGGTAAAAGGACTTGATCGAATTCGTTCAAATCGATATTAAGTTCCGAAGCAAGTTGGAGTGTATCAGCATGCTCCATTTGCCTGATGGCTTCGTCAATTTGGGTTTGTTGCTGAGTTAGTAACACTTGCTGCTGTCCAACCAGATTGAGTTCACTCTGTTTGATCTGCTCTTCGAAGGCTGCTTTTTGTGTCGTCAAAGCTTCCAGATTCAGTACAGGTGAAGGCGAAGTTGATCCGGAGGTAGTTGCAGCGCTAAATGAACTTGATGCACTGTCGAGACCCCTCAGAGGTTCAAATGTTGGTTCCATTCCAACTGCCCTAGGTGGAGGTTGGACTCTTGCATCGAAATCACTCTTTGCAGCTTCAAGAATTTTTCCAGCATTGGGAACCGGTCCTCTATCAAATCTGCTGTGACTTTGAGTACGAGACTCAAAATTACCTCCACTTCCAGGCCTTTGATCGAACCTAGATTTTTGCGGTTCGAAAGCTGCTGCGTTTTGATTTGGATGAGGCAAAATACCACCAGAGGGGAAATTCGGCCGGATGACTGGATTCCGCTGATCGAAATCTTCTTGGGCGACCGGTCGTTGATCAAATCTGCTAACATGTGGCCCACCCATTCTTGGTCCTTCGAATCTAGATCCCTGCATCATGGGACGAGGTTGGTCAAAATTACCAGGACCTCCCATGATTCGTGGTTCAAATCCTTGTTGGCCTGGTCCAGATTGACGGGAATCGAATCCACTCGGTCCTGGAGCTTGATGTTGTACGTTTTGATCGAAATTTCCTCGGGGTTGAAAATTCCCCATCCGATCGTTGTTGAAATCACTAAATCCTCTATTCTCAAATCTAGGCCCTTGGCCACCAGGGGCTGGTCCACCTCTTTGAAAATTGTCAAATCCTTGCTGCGATCCCATATCAAACGGATTTGGTCCTCCGAGCCCACTCAGTCCACTCGGATTCATCATTCTGGGAGTACTGCCAAATTGTCCAAAACCACCGCCTCCTTGTATTGGATTCATTTGTTGTTGCTGCTGCTGCTGTTGTCTCATAGCATTGTGTTTTAAAATTGCCTGCTCCGTGGTAACTCGGTACATGTAGTAATTAAAAAACTCTCCTCCAAATAGAAATGCGAATCTTGGATTATCTCGCTGTTTTTGTTTTGTCATCGCCTCGAACTCAACACCATTCCGAGCAACAAATACAGCAAGCTTATCGATTATATTCCGTAGGTCCTCATCTGAAAATATCATTAAAATTGTTAAAAAATCCGTAGTCTTAGCAACCGTTAACTATCTCAGGCTGAATAGATACGATAATGTATTTACCTTGAGGAGGCTGTGGGATCTCCATCGTTGCTTAACTATGATTAAAACTTCGTTAATCAAATTTAATTATCGTGAACACGTTATGGCTTTAACACTTAACTGATGGTGAATGCTTCATTTCCATTACAATAAATACTTGTTCCTAATTTGACATAGCACTGGACTAATGGCGGTGCTTGTGAACAAATCAATTTTAATATCTGCATGAATCCACATTTAAAACAGCAACTATTTTATTTGAAGTACCCAAAACTATCAGCTAGTTTTGATTTGATTTTATATTTCGCCGAGTTTAACCGCTTTTTGATCTCGCGACAAAAAAACTTAAATTCTCGAAAAGCCGATTAACCATTCATAAACTCCCGCTTTGGTTGCAGCTTCCAAACTCTAAAAAACTCAATGGTTATTGTATTTTCACGTCAAGCAGGTGGACCAGGAATGCTAATAACACGGAATTAAATTCGTCTTTACATGAGTTTCAAAATTTTGATCAGCTAATATTTAACTTCGTACAGCAATTATGAACACTTATTTAACGTGTCAATAGTGTTAAACGCTAGGTTACTCTATGGCACGTTTTCGACGAAAATACATCTCGCTCTAGCATGGAGTCGTCAACTGTATTTAGTTTTTAGCATTTTAATAAATTCCGGTGAGTTGGACGTAACTGTCATTTAAAAGTTTCTGTACTGTGATTTCCTGCTAGAAATTATATTTTAAGCGACTTTAAAGCGGATTTAGGTGCTTCTTAAATCTAACGGTACGAAATATGATTACTTTAAGGTATTCTTTATTGATAAGGGCATGATATTCGTAACATATTTTAGAACATTCTTTTATTTAATGTAATCCGCCCATACGACCGACGTTGTCAGAATAAGGTAATAAACTATTGTTATGCCGCTGTTATGCACACGTCATAAAGGCAGTTCAGTATTCACGATTTGCAGTTTTCATCAATTTTAGAAACTTCTGTGAGAATCAGTATAGTTCAGTTGAGCCTATAAAAATGTTTCAAAATACTATTTCGAAAGGCAATAGGCAATATTGATCAATGTTGATTTGGTTTCGGTAATCAGTAGTGCACTCAGTTGTTCAACACCAGTTTCTGGTATCAAACGTTTCGTCAGTTTCGGCTTAAGACGCGTGGTGGAAACGATTCAAAACGATGGAAATACGAAATAAGAGCGCATGCCGTGTAAAAGAGCATGTAAGAGGACACGTCTGGCCTGGGTCTGATTGCGAGTTGAAAACATTGTGATGCAACGTATGAGGATTGTTAGGTCAGATCTTTCAGAACTTCTGGTTGGTTAGGACTGTTTGATTTGAGAATAGAGTGGATGCAGTCGAAATGTGACCAAGAAGGTTATGATGACTGCGTGTAATCCGCGTTGTTTAAAAATTGAGAATTATTTGACTGAATGCATTTGCAGGAAGAAGAAACCCTAGAGAATTTCAAGACATACACGGTGTCCCAGTACGGTGAAACATAATTTCACGAGGAGAAAGTCTGAAAGAGGAGGTGGGAAGAATTGTGAAGGCGAAGAAAAGCAGTGTAGGACTGCTTCTGCGTTAACTTGAGATCTTGGTGAAAGTTCGGACAAGTTCGTGGTTGTGAAAAAGCTTGAGAGGAAAGAAAGGGGAGGAACTCGGGCTACAACAGAGAAGGTAAGGCCGTATTGACCTGGTTTTACGTGTATGTGTAGGTAGGGAAAGCTATGGAGAAAGAGGAGGAGGAGAAAGTTGGAAATTGAGTTTTGTGTGTATTTTCTCTAGGTTGGTGCTGGACGGAGTTTGGCTGGTTGTTCGATATTCTGGAGTTCGTGTTGATGATCCTCTCATCGTCGTCCTCCTCTTCGTTCGCCGCAGTATATATAGACAGAGTGTTGGATTCCGGAGGTTGTACTGTGTTTTTGGATTTTGTTCGGGCTGCTCGTTGGGTGGAAGCGGAGGAAAATTGGATCTCGGTCTTGATGCTGGAGAATTTTCGGTGCTGATGCGGATTCTTCTCTTCGACTTGCTCGCCCCGGTTGTGGACTTTGAGTTTCAGGCCCGCTAAGAGTGGTGGTGGTGGTGGTGAATACGGGATTTTGCTGGAGGAGGTCTATGTGAAAAGTGTTACGAGGGAGTGTATGTGTGTCAGTGTGTGCGTATTGGAGATAGCTTCATCGACGTTCGTAACCTCGGGAAGGAAGAATACGGGTGACTGGTAGAAGGAAGAAAATTTGGCAAACTGAGGAATTTCTCCCGCTCGGCCCTTTTCGTCCCTCGCCCTTACGTCCTATTGGAAGGAATTGGTTCAGTTGGTTCCAGGATTCAAGGAACATTGGATCTTGGATAAATTATTCTTTGGTGTTTATCATTGAAGTAATTAATTTGGGTTTTCAAAAAAGTTGAAAATCCATTTCAAGACACATCATGGCTGGACGGGTTTGTGGAGCAATGGTTTTGAATTTTTTTCTTCTCCTAGATTAAGATTTCTTTGAATCTCTTGGTGTTATTTTAGTTTAAAATCTTTTAAAGTTTTACTGCACGGTTAACTTGGCTAATCTACTGTTGGGATTTGTATAAGCTTGGGGCATATTTTTCACAACGGTGATAAAATGTCATTTCTAGGGAACGTCATCCTCTAATTCCCTCTCACCTCCAAACAGACGTCAATGTCAGTTTCGTTGTTATCGTTGACCTAGTTTCGTCGTAATGTAGGTCAGTTTAACATATTTGAGCAGGCAGGAAGTACAAGAAGAAGAAGTTATCCTAAGTTCGGGTACTAGGTATTTCAAAGTCAGTTCAATCAAGGCTAGACACATTGATGACTGGAATAATGGTTCTAACATTGTTTAATATTCTTTACTGGAATTAATTTTGCAGACAACCTTGGTACTAATTGCCTGCCCGAATATTCTAGCTTGGCTATTTGGATATAATTATTTGGTGAAAGCTATTCTCAAGGAAAATAATAATCCACTACCCAAGGAACTTATTTAAAAGGAAGGGAATGTGCTGGGAGGATACATGCTTGGTTTAGCGTGTCGTTAGATCTAATACCGCTCGTAATTTTGCGGCGGCACTCTTTTGTCTGTGCTAAGTGTTCTGCTGGTAGTAGAACATAATTTAGAAGATTTTCTAAAATCCAACCTTGCTCCCAGTTACTTTGTACAAAATAACTTTAATCCAGTTCAAGGTTTTATCTATAATAGTTTTCGTCATGACTGATTTTGTTTACGGGGCTGAGGCTGAGAATTCTAATGCTGTAGACTCGGTTGATTTAGGTGTCATCGTTATCTTTCCCTTGTGTGCAGTGAACCCTGCATATTATTTAAATCATGTGAAATTTCAAACAGAATCTGGCTTGAGGCAGTAGCAGTTTCAGGAATTTAAGGTTTCCGTGTCTCGTAGAAGTACAAGTGATGAAAGATTATGTCGAAACCAGGACAGGAGTCCCTGAGACACCTTTTCCCGGTGGGCATGCTTTGAAAACCCAGGTTTACACTTCCCTCCTTGAAGCTTCCCCGAAATAGTACTGCAAAAATCAATAGAATACTCATTACTATTCTTGTCATCGCATACAATTTCAAATTATACAGCTAGTCTGTGAGTTCTAAACGCAAATCCACTATGCATTCGAATTCTAGTATGTCCAAGTTGATGTAGCAGCGGTAAACGGACTGGTATATTCGGAAGGAGATAGAGAACATTAGTTGTAATTAACGTCAAATTAATTCTCTTCAACTCTCGTTTATCACAGTAAGAAATGACCCAGGCTGACGCTTAACTCTAACGATACCTTCTATCCACTAATTACGAATTCATTGCGGATTTTATTCTTTCGTTCTATGTAAAATCCAGTAGAGAATTTTGGAATCCCGACACTGACGTCAGTCACTTTCCGCTGATTTTGCGTTTCAACATATTTTCAAGCCACTTTCAGACATGCTTCGGATTTCGACAGCCTCTCTGAAAAAGATTTTAAAGTGGCTATGGTTTTTCAAGAGTATGCAACTACCTAAGGGAGAGTGAAGAAAACGGTAGAGATTTTTGTAGGATACTTGAAGAAGACTAAGTAGTTGGAAATGTATAAGACCCGCGTTTTTGTGGCGCTGGAGGATTATTTCATTTGCAGGATAAATGTAGTTTAGTGGTGCAAAAACTTAAGTTGAATAGGCTCTTGAGAAATTTTTAAGCAGTCTATTCGATAGTTACTACTAAGAGAGTGTGGGATAAGACTTGAGTTTCAAGGAGCCTAGTTGCGTAATTCTTCTCAGACATAGTACAGTGATTTGGAATACGAAACTCGTATTCTGAAGAATATTTTACGAGAACTTGCTTTCAGTTTCCTGGAATTAATTTCTGGGTTTTATTTCCTCAGGCTTCAAATCATATTTGAATGGATTTTTTCATAATAAAGATGCACCTCCAGCAGGCAAGAATTATATGGTAGGGGTTTCTTTGTAAAACTATTCATATACTTATAGAAACAAGATTCGAAAGTGTAAGAAAAGATTTGTATGGCCGGAACAACGCGTATTGTTAAAAGTTTGAGAGGGGAAAGTTATTAGAAAATTCTTTCAAGCACGGTTTCCGTTTCAGATAAAGTTTTTCAAAGGTAGCAAAAAATTTAAAAATAGTCGTAAAAAGGTGTGGAAATGGTGTAGTTTTTGCCGTTAGTGGTAAGAGTAATGGAGGCAGGCCTCCGAGACGGCCAAAAAGTTGTGTATGGAAACACAATAGAATGTTTGCTAGTATCATGAAAATAGGGACAAAATCTCATCGTAAATAATTCTGGGAGTACAGTTATTAGCTATGGGAAGAGCAAAGTTGAAAGCTTAAAGTACTAGATTTTTGACAGAATTGTTTGGTGAGTTTTTCAAAGAAACTTTCGTAGTAGAGAGGTTTCATAGCCCGGGGTCTCTGGCCTTAAGTCCTACATGTATGTTGTAAAAGTTTGCAGGCAAAACAAGTTAAAAACGGGGGTTCATTCATGGGATTGGTCTGCAAGTGAAACAGGTTGATTAAGTCTAGTGTTTTGGTGTTCTGTTTAACTGATTTAGTATCGAGGTTGACCAGTTGATTTCGGATAGTTGCACACTATAAGAAAAGTTCTTTAAGCTATTTAGCTGCATAACCCAACGTTGGGTATAAAAATGCTGCTAGGAACTGCAAATCGGATAGTGATTGAATACGTTCTCCTTTCCTTGAGGATGATGCAATAAGGAGAACATGCAGATTCCATAAGTCGAATTTTATACGAGGATGGATTTTTCATGTCAGCTGAAACTACTGACACGAGGAAGTCACATCCCTTGACGATTTATGTGAGCATGAGGAAGTGAGAAACATAATGAAAAAGTAGAAGACATGCAGGGGAAAGGTATTCCCTGGCGATATGTAATTGGTATTATAAATCGATTCATACGTAAGGTCCTGTGAAGCATATATGATTTGGAAGGAATTCAACAAGGGTAAGAATGAGGATTGTTTCAGAGCGCTCTTCTACATAGGTGAAACAAAAATGAGGAATATGTGCAAATTGACCTCGGAGTTGATTAAACATTACGTTTTGGAGTTCCTAGAGGATACTATCCGAGATTCCTCCAGGGAACGTAAAATAGATTGCTGAAGTGTTTTTGAGGAATATATTTTCGGATGCGAATTTTTTTTGCTGGCAAGAAAATTAGTATCTCCGTTGTAGATCAATTCCATATGTCGATAGTTGATAGTTCGCTGCGATGCCAGCTTTACCTTGTTGCAGTTCTGCTTCTTGCAAAACAGGGTCGATATTATGTGCGTGCTGAATTGAGTGAGTTTTGAATACATACATGGAGCCATCAGTAATAAGGATAGAATTCGGCCTTGTTAATATTCATGGCATTTAGTCCTTACGCTTAGAGATTACACGACGACGAAATGTGCTGTCTGGACACATATTTTCTCGTGATGTCCGGATACGCGGAATAGGTCATTTGGTCGTATCAAAGGCAAATATGTAAAGTTTGACGTCAAATTGGTTTCCGGAATCGCTACAGTCATCGGCCAACATACTGCCTGTCAAGCTGGCCAAGCTGTCATCAAATCTAACATTTGCATGCTGTATGTCAATATGTCTGTTGGTCTTGTGGTAATGCTTGTTGGAAGTATGAAACTTTGACCTGCAGATACAAGAGCTGACCTGTCACAGTAAGTATGGGGAAGGATGGAAAAGTTATGTGATAAGTATTCGTAACGCAGGAGCAAAGAAACTAGGTTGGCTGGTTGGAGAAAGCGGAAATGCGTCAGTAGGGGATGTCAGTGGGGTCGTATGATAAGAAATGGAAAAAAATTTTGCAGACAGGAAAGATGAATGGTATGTTAGGTAATGTTAATGGGTTGGACGTAATTTCTTATGAAAAATAGTGGGGTGTTGTCTCTATGAGTGACTGAGGAACTCTTTTGGCTTTTGTTCTTCTCCTGAAATGGGAGGTGCCCCTGGATTTGTTTTAGGAGAGGAGCGTGCTCTCATCAGTAGGAAAAGTCTTTTGGGTTTGCGAGAAGCCAAGTTTAGGGGGAGGAAAATGTTACAACTCCTACTCTGCCTTCTTCAACTTCCTGTAAGGTGTATATAGTAGCCGATGAGGGACAGGCCTCAGAGAGTCGTTTGTTCCGCTAGTTTCACCCAAGATTAGTGAACAAGTCTTTCTTTTACTTTCTCCAGCTTTCACCTCTTGTTCTCATGGTGCGCGACGTAGGGCGTAGTAGAAGAGATGTGAATGCGGGACTTGCCTGAGCATAGCCCTACACAGTGGAACGTGCCAGGCCAATAAATTTAGCTAGGGAGAGGAAATTGTTGGGATTACGGAAGGAACATTGTGTATTTTGAGAGTCCGCCTTTAGAAGTTGTAACCAAATGCTGCTACTACGGTTGATAGTAGGGAAGGTTGGTATTCGTGGTTTGTAGTAGTTTTAACAGAGGAAAGAAGGGAGCCAAAAACTTTTACTGTGTCAACTTGTAGGAAGGAGAGAAAGTCGAGGAGAAAGCGGTTCATGTATTTGCTGGCCGTAGATGCATAATCTGTTAACATGGGAATCGATGTTCATATTTTGCTGAGCACGAAGGCAGGCTGGGCTGGGAGGTGGAGGTAAGCAGAGGGGCACACAGGCTAGCCGTGAAACTTTCGAGGGGAAGGGCGTGGTTGGGTCGAAGGTCACCTTTTGATAATTTCACTTGCAGTTGCAATGATTCATCCACTAATTATAACGGTTTCCAATTCAAAATGAAAGCCATATAAAATTTATTGCTTGGCTTGCTCGCTTACTGCCGGGCCTTTATTACGCAGGATTTTGCGCTTGAATGGACAAAAGAAGACTACGGAATAATGCTACAGCAAGTGGAGGAGGTGCCTGAATTGGAATGGCTGGCGACATTAGGCAGGGAGGACTTCAGCAGGGGGATTTTAGCTCTAAAAAGGTTTTAGATTATGGAAGGGAAAGCTAAAGCTGAGAGAAAGTTTTTAGAGCGTCGGTGCTTTCACTGGGAATGACGACTCGCTGGTGAGGATCTTCCGGAGCTTGAAAGACTTAAGTCAGGAAAGGAGAAGCGTAATTTGTACGGATTTTGGCTGACTGCCTTGAATTAAATGGATATTTTTCCAACGCTAAAGATTACGGATGGTTGGCTGGGATTTTGTGGAACAAATGCCAAGTTTTTAGGAAACTCTTCTCTTAGGTTCGTCTCGTGCCTTCCAAGGGTTTTGAACCGGAAGGGTTTTATGAACCCGAGGAAAATATCTATTACCGCTACCCTGTTTCCAGAGGTCAGAGATGGAGACGTACGCATTTCACATGTAGGGGGTATGAAATGGAATACTGGAGCTCAAAAACTGCTGGAAGAATGGTTGAAAATTCTATTTTAGCCACAATATCGAATGCTATATGTTTCTGGCGATTTCTATAGAAGTACATTTGCGTTTATTCCTAAACGTCGAGGAACAGCAGCACGTGGTATGACGTCAAATGCATGGACAATACTGTAAAGGGAATAGGAAATAAAATATTCATAGGAAAACGAAAACGGTTTTGACAAAGCACGGGGGGCCAACCTGATGAATGCTTGTTCTGGGATTGTTACGACAACTGACAATTGTAAATTCAATTATGATTCTAAATATTTAATTTGTGCTGTGACATACATGCCCGGAAGGTCGACAGTGAGTGAATTTCAAAGCTCAATCGTTTCTGTTTAATGAATAATTTTAGAGTTTGGTAGTTACGTAGCTTTATGGAAATGCTTTCACCTAGATTGTATTTATGTAAAATTGAAGAAATTCCGATATTTACGGTAGGAGCATAATTATTTCCGAAATGGTTTTCCCGGAAACATGAATCGCTAAAGGAAAAAACTTGGAAATAAGTGCACTTGAACAGTAATTAGTAGGGCAAAGAGCAAGCTTTTAGGAAGTGGAGGTCTTGAACGATAGTTTCGTGTTGTTAACAGTAACATTAATGAAGTGCTTTCACTTCTCCCTCGACAAATTAACGGGTACAAAGAAGGGAGGGCGGTAGGAGGATTCCGCGAGGATGGTAGCCTAAGAGCTGCCTGAGAAAAGATTAGTTTCCACATCATAAGAACGTCTATTCCAGGGAATCTTGTTGATGAGCGAAGCAAAATTGTGGTCGAAGGAGGAATAGTACTTCATGAAGTCTGAGCTACCACCACCAAAGAATACCCTGCAGATTTGGCTGTTTTCCCCAGTTCGGTAGGTTAGTTGATACTCGTGAGAATATTCTTTCCCGTAGAACGTGATGATAGTAATGCTTCCTTTGTGAGTGTATTTTTTCCTACGTTTCTCAGTTGAAAAGAGTTTCTACTCCACTCTACGAAGATGCTAATGGGGACGTTAAGTAGAAGAATCCATCAAAGTAATTACTCTTTAGCGTTATTAGAGTCCGTGTAACAAGTAACAAGTAGTGATGATGCGGTGCTGGGTCGGTTGAATCGGTAGGAATGTAAGTTTGGGAGGGGAATGAAGAGGAAATATTTTATAAAGACACTTTGGAGGAGAAAGCTAATTGTGTGTGAGATAATTTCAAGTATGGAACGTATAGGAAGTGAAAGCAGAGAAAATGGGGGTTTTCCATATTTTTGCTCTCAGTCTGAGTACGTTTCATGAAGATTCACATTGCCAGCCAAAGGAGTCCTTTGAAAGGACAGGGTAGGGATTCCTCTGAAACTGAAGGACTGAAGACAGAATATTAGGTCCGCAAGGAATGAGTGTGCGTGGATAATGCTTATTTCAGTGCCAGTTTGTTTATCTGTCGGTGTTCCACTGTGCTGCAGTTAGTAATAATGTATTTCCATGTTGTATGAACATGATGAAAGAGACATACTTTTGTGAATTACTTGGGTTTCTTTGACATGGAAAAGAAAGTTTCTTTTGATTTAAGACTGTAAATGAAAAGATGAAATTCTGAAACGAAAATATATAGAGGACAAAGCCAAATGCAGATATAAACTAATTGGAGAAAGGGCAGAGGAGAAAGTAAGAGGAAGTGGATGACAGGAAAATGGGAATTCAAATTTTGGTTTGCTTCTGGCAAGAGAAGAGAAAAAAAATGAGTTAACTGGTGAGGGAAGTGGATTTAGAATAATTTAACTTAATTTTCAAAACTAAATTTAGTTTTGGCAAGGAATTAAATGAAATTAATATTTATGGGATTCATGTATAATCATTACTCAGGCTGAGGAAGGATTTTGTTGGCGTAAGCTAGATTCTAGTAGTATTATTCGGGATCTGGGTAGTTCGTACTTGACAAGTTCATCCTCCTAAGATTCATCCACGGGTAATTCATACTCGGGAAATTCACACTTACTACCTTTTCATCCTTTGTACTGATTCATGTTTAAGACAGTTCAAACTTGAAAAGTTCATACAAAGGTTTTTTCATACCCATGTTTCATCCATAACAAAATTAGAATTTAAACTTTTAAGATTAGAATTTAAACTAAAAACATATAATAAATAGTAATGGGTATACTAATGTGTCTTTTCCTGAGCAAAGATAAGTACGCAGTATTTAAGAAATAGAGATTACAGAATGAGATTCACAGCTTCAGTTGGCCTGATATAAATCGATAACTAGCTGCCTTGCGTTTGCGGACTGAACTGGATATAGTATTCAATCTAATGTTTTGTTAGGCAGTAAAGAGTAGACGAGAGGAAAAGAATTTTTCCGTCAAACTACCCGTACAATTAGCAAAATGACGCTTCCAGTTAACAATTGAAATGTTGATCTGCTTTTCATTATACGAATGACCTAGGAAGTGTAACTCAGGCGCTCGCCGCTTAGTAAGCGTGAATCCGGCCATATTGGAGCGAAAAATAATAGAAATAACTTGGATAAAGCCCTGAAGTTACTGATTGACGAAATAGAATGTGCTGGAAATTAATTCTTCGTGATTTCAGCAAGAGTGAGTTATATTGACAGTGTTTGTAATCTAAATATTAAAATTCTTATCGAGCATGAAAATGCAAAGGTTGAACTTGTAAAGTGATGAACTACTAAATGAAGCTATGCACAACAGCTGCTAACAGATAGGAGAAAGTTAGGGAAAAGTACACATGTGTGTATACATGCACGGTGGTGTTTATATCCGGAATTTTGAATTCAGCATATATTCCGTGTGTCGCAATTTCACTGTACAGAGTTACATGCCTTTGCAAATTAGCTCAAGAAAACCGAAATCCCATTAATAATTTAGTTGCGTGTGTGTCGTGGTTTGCTTAGGTGTTCAGCTCTGTGAAATCCTGTTAGGATTTTCGTATTGGATCTGGGAATGCTAGAATTCAGTTGTGTAATCAGTTCAGTACCTATGCGGCGTAATAATAACATGCAGCGTACTAATAAGTTGGATCTACAGAATATGCATATTTCATCCGTTTTACCATAAATTCAACCTATGAATCTAATTGGAATTAATATTGGAGAGCACTGCTTCGAAAGCAAATAAAGAGTAGCGTGAATATTAGATGAAGCTATTGAGTAGTAGAACCAGCTGATGATGTTGGTGTAGTGTTCTAATAATTTTAAAAAGTATTTACTCAGTATGCGTAGTTATGCTCTAAAAATAGAGAAAATACGGAAATGCATGCCTGCATAGTCGAGATATAACAGGGATGGTAATTAATGCTGGCGCTGGCAGGTATAGGCTGCTCGGTAGATGAATCTAAGAGAACTGTGTGAATGTTTGGTTGATGGAGAAGCTATAAAACTACCATGGAGTGCAGTGTAATGAAAACATGATTAAGGTTTTAAATGACATGATGAGAATTGCTTTTCTCGTAGTTTATTGGACAAGGTGTGATGTAGTATCCGATTATGCCCTGCTAACGGCCGGGCTTGAATACTTGAAAACAAATACAAAGGGCATCTGTTCTCGGGAGCCTAACGTATGGTTGCGAAGCTGGAAATGGAGTGCTGATAGTCCACATATTGCTCCAATTTATGGGCAGAAGAGACAGTACTAGAGCCAAGGGAAATTTTACCCGTATGTGCTGGTGACTTGAAATGTAAGGCTGAGCGATAATGTGTTTAGGAATATTCTGCTATGCTGTTTCCTAGCTTGAAAGAGAACGTGGGGGGGGGAACATTTTGCCAATCAGGAGGGATCACAACTCTTCTCGTACGCCCATTTTGGGTTTAAATTACCTTTCTATGGGAATCTGGTCTAGATCCGACAAATGAGACTATCTTTCAGCTGTAATGGGGTTGCAGGCTGGAAGCTACAGCTTTGCGAGGATTTCCTGAAATTGTGTTTATGGGACATGAAGAGGTGGGTAGTCGGAGGGAGGGGGGAGGATTTAGATTCCGTGGTTACAACCATAAGGCGGAGCGCCTGAGGAGGGGCTAATAGCCAAGACTCAGATGAGAGGCTTGAAACAGCGGCTGTGGTTGTGGGAAGGTTGATGGGACTGGTGTAGTGTAGGCTGACAAACTGAAATGTGATGAGATTACTGTGGTTAGGAGGGCTATTTTAAAGGTAAACTATAGTGCTGTTCGGTAAGTTCGTTTGTCTAGTTGGGGGAAGGAGTGAAGGAAGAAGGGCAACTTTGAGATCTTCTGAGTAGCAGTGGTTGGAATGCTATCAAAGATGAGAATCCCAGAGGCATTGCTTTCACCAGGAGGTTCCACTTGGTACGAGAGAAAGCGGAGAAAGTTGTGGGAGGATTCCAGTTCCCGGCCTGGTGAGCTTTAGTGTAAAGTGACAGACGGTTAGATTGGAGGGAGGATGAGAAGAAAGCGGAATATGATTGGAGGAAAAGTCGGTTAATTATGTTGGTCTAAGCTATTATTATTGACTTAGGGAAAAAGAGGACGTTTCATTAAACTTTGTAGTTTATTAATGGTATTAAGGTGAAGAAAGGAGTGGGGTGAAAGTATCGGAGTTGTGGGAAGTTTTGTTCTTAATTAGATAGCTGAAGCCCGGGCTTTACCAAACTGCGGGAAAGTTTTCCTCCTAGTTATATTTTTTTACAAAGTTGTGTACAATGTATGTAGTCGTTGGGAGTTTATTTTTGAGCTACTCTCGTGTGCAGAGGTTGTTGTCTTGTTATCTTGCGGATTCAGGCCGAGTTTAGAAGGCAGGGAAAGTCTAGTCTGAAGATGATCCGGAGGTGTGTGGCAGTGTGTCTGAGACAGGAATTAATATAGGCATGAAATATGAATAGCCGGGGTAGTATATTATAGTACAGGAGGGAGAATAGGAGGGTTAAAGGAGGAAGAAGGAACAAGGGAAAACTCTTAGGGAGAAAGCAAAAGAGAAAGTTAAGTGGAGAGAGAAAAATGTAAAGATGGACGTCATCCAGGGTAATAGCACCCTTGAGACGGTGGGAAATGGGAGGAAAGATACATTATTTTTTCTCTTAACAGTTTCACCCAATTCATATCCGGGTCTTTTCGGTTTTGGATGTTTTGGTATTCCTTTCCGTCCAGGCAGGATGCTACCCGAATTGGAGCGGGAGGGCTGTAAATAAGTATTTAGTTTTGTTTTCCTCGTGAAGGCAATCGTATTGAATGGAATGCAGCAAATGTAGCTCTGGTTACTCGAGAATAAAGAATTGAGTTTAAGGGGCTGAGCTTTTTCTAGTTACGGAACTTTTGTGCACGTTTTTGAAATACGAGGACGGGTTGGTCATGTGTGAATCTTGACGGGAAAATACTAACAGTTACAGAAAAAGGGGGAGAAAGTTCAGAGTCGGCGTTGTTGAACACGTTGGGAGATTATTTAAAAGAATCTGGAATTTCTCTCGGTGAATAAGCTTATCAATCTCTCTGATTTATTGCGTACAGGAACTTGTAGGCTATGGAGGGAAAATAATGGGAACGTAGTAGTTCATAGTTTGGAATGGCCCTTTGCGTGGCTTTGGAATTGTCCAAGTTACTCTAGTAAATTCTAAAACCTTGGGAAGTTCTAGTAAGTTCGGCACGCAAGGCTCGCAGGAGAAAATTCTCTTTGAAACGGCTCAAGTTCATAAGCTTGAGATGATGGTTGTGATATTTCTGGAGTTGTCGGTCGTATTCATACAAGGTTGAACAGAGTAGAGAACTGCGGAGTCAACTTAAAAGAATGCAGACTCGGCTATTTTAGTGCCTAGCGGTAATGGTCAAGTTTGGAGTGTTATTTCTATACAAGAACCATTACGAACTGGGAAGCAGTGCGACATGATTTTACGACCTCTGAATCATGAATCACATTCACAAGTTTAAGGACATACGATAAAGGAGAATAGAGAAGAAGAAGCGGAAATGAAGCTTTAGAATCCTGTCTATTAATTGTATGAGGGGGGAAATGTTCGGCATATTTGCTTGAATGTCGAGAAATTCTGGAGACAACTCGATGAAAGTATACATTTTTTATAAAGTTATTCCTGAAATGTGTTCCTCAAAGCTGTACTAAGAAAAGCGTGTCGCACTTTTGAAAGGGCTAGGTTTACGTAGAAGAGATTTAAGAAAATGGAAATCCGACTTTTAGTTTAGCCAATGGGCGGCTGGGAAATGGTTGAATATTTGCGTTTGGAAGTGAAAGCATTCTTACTCAGTGATGGCTGTGCTTCGAGAAGAAAGGATACCACTGAAAGGTGAAGCCGGTGGCGACGGGGTTTGTAAGTGAGGGCAGTGAGGAGACTGCCAGGTATCATGAGATGCGGTATTATTGTAGATTCGAGCACTGAATGCCGAGATGCGGTTTAAGCTATCTGAAGCGTGTGAGACTTAGATTGGATGAGAGGGAGATGGAGAAAGGAGGTGGGATGTAGATGGACAGAAGAATGTGAAATAAGATTTTATAATAGAATGAGCCACACGAAATTGAAATTGTATTCATTCCAATGAATGCTTCAAGATTCAGGCTACAGAGCTATAGGAGGATGAGAGATACAAAGAAAGAGAGAGGAAGAGAAAGCATACTGGTGGTAGGATTTGATGCGTGGCGGTTAACCAGGATTGATGTGTGGAGAAAGCGGAGAAAGAAGGGGAAGGTAGCAGAGCTTAAGTGTTGGTAAAGATCAAAGGCAGTAGGGGCGGTGGGCGGAGAGTGAAATTATTGGAGGTAGGAGGAGTGTATAATAAATTGAGAGTTTGCAAAGTGAACTGGAATTTAAATAAGTTGCGAAATGTGCGGCAGATAAAATAGCGAATTGAAGTTTCTCTCTTGTCTACGAGGAAGCAAGTATATATAAAAGAGAAAAATCATGTTTTGTAGTATGCACGGATTGAAGCTGATAGAATGGTATATGTTTCTTAGAATTAGTTCATCTTGAATTAAGAAACATCTTGGAGGGAAGAGGGGCTTGACGGATTTTGGGTTGTGAAACCGATGTAAGCTTTTGTGGAAAATGGATATACTTGTTTGGAATTTGTGGAGTCAAGTAAAGAGAACCAGGCAGGCATAGATGTTATAACTTGAACTACCAGGATGGAGAATGATTGGGTAAGGAGGGAGAAGAATGAAAGGAATTTTATACGTAGGAAGAAAAAACTGTTTTCTCATTGCGGAAATATTTGATCCAAGGATAAAGTCTTAGAGTTTTAGTGTTATTCTTGGTGGGGTTGGAGGGGTTGTGGGAGTTGAGACGTTAATAAATTATTTTCTTTGCACCCTCCAAAACTAGAAACAGGTTCAAGAAGATAGTGAGGCAAGACAAGAGAGTAGGGAATGGGGGAAATTAATGACGAGAAACACAAACACGGCATGTAAAGTTACTCTTAAAAGTATTAGGTGCCAGTCAAGAGGTCCCTTTGCAACCCGAGTGAAAGAAGTGAAAGCACGTATGGGCGAAAACTTTTAACCATGTGCTTTTTAAACTTTCACTGCAGTGTTTTACAGGGAAGAAGAAGAACCAAGAGCAGCTTCGCCGTAAAGGGTTCTTGTAGGCAGTTTGTACTGTATTTGTACTTTGAGTAGCTAAAAGACTTGTACGTCGATAAAGAAGAGCGTCTAACCATGGGCATTTATGAACAGGTTGCAAAAAATATGAGGTATGAGATCTGGTTGCTTCGTATCCCGATGTCAATGGTAGTTAAGATGCTTGTGGTCCGGGTTTTGCCGTTTGCAGACGGGCCCTGGATGAAACTGTTGCTATTGGAGAAAGTAGCAGTAGGAGAAAGTGTTCTTGTGAGAAAGTAGTAAGAGCGTCGTTGTCTACACTGGAAGTCCTGGAAGAATTTCAGTGCACATTGCCACATTTGGATTTGCGGAGAAAGTTATGGCTCGCACTGCATGAAAAGGATGAGGACTTCTTAAACTACGGCAGGAGTTAGCACAGAGAGAGTAAAAGCACCGGGTGGGAGATTTGAGAGGAAAGCATCCATGCGTACGAAGATGGAAGAAATATATTATGGAAATGCTTTTCCTTATCTGTCTTGGAGAATGTTCCACTGAAAGGAATTCCCAGCGGATAAGAAATTAAGCATTTATGAGAAGAGAAGGAAGGAGCTGAGTGAAAGCTTGGGTTCTACATGACTGCATACTTATGCTGCTTGCGGAGAGAGAAACTAGATGAGAGTTGGAAATTGTGTTTAGTAATTTAAAGAAAACAAAAGTATGGAAACATGTTTATTCCGCTCAGGGAAAAGAAAATACTGGGCTGCATAATTTTTCAACTTATCACCTGCCTGATAAACTCCTAGGGATTACATTTAGTGCATATGCGTAGATTGCTTTCTCGTGTAGATTGATTGGAGTCTATGGGTGCTCTGACAGAATGAAATAGCACATGTTTCAGTTTAGAAATGTGAAGTAAGTGAAAAATTTAGCAGAAACTTCAGGCAAGAACGTAGTATTATGTTGAGGATGCTGTAGACTGGAGTTTGTGGAGAAAGTTGATTATGTTTTGGGTTTCTACATTAATCTTGATAGATTGATAGATGAGCGGGCGGTGGGCAACGTGATTGGATTATCCTTTGGGCAGGCTAAATAGTTATCATTTATGTTGGGTGGTAGATGTGTATATATAGCATACTACGTGTTGTGGTGTGGCGGTTGGTATCCTGAGAATTGTGGTGTATATTGATATGTGCATGAAAGAGAAAGCGAGGAAATTGAGTGGTTGTCGTATCCTGAGTACAGGAAGAAGGGAATGAACTGGAAAACAAGTTTATTGCTATATCAAGCAAAAAGACGAAAAGATTGAAGAAATGAGGCAATAGGCGTTGGAAAGTTGGAGAAAGTTTTATTGGTAATACCGTTTTGTAGTTGGAAAAGCTGGAGAGATATTGGAAGGAACTTGAGAGAAAGTACGAATGTATAAGAGGAAATAAAGAAAATACAAGATGGAAGAAAGTGGAGAAAGTTATGGACTCGAAGGGAAATGGGAATCCGTTGGAGAAAGTTTGATTATTGAAGATTTATGAAGATGTGCGGGCAGAAAGGAGGAAGGAGGAGGAAAGTGTCTGGTATATTCTGGGCAACTGTCGTAACCGCAAAAGAGGCGGGGTCCCATGAATATTGAAGTATGTATGTGGTGGTGGGTGGTATATTGTTATGAGAGGTCGATGAGATAATAACGAGGGGAGCGGAGAAAGTATTGGTTTGCAGTTGCATAGAAGGATAGAGCTGGAGTGGTTTGGAAGAAGTGGGGAAGAAAAGACGGAAACTGAATTTACGTGCCTGTAGATTCAATTACGGAGTGTGGTAATAGCAGGGGCTTCTGAGACCGCAAGAAGAAGAGAAAGTAAAGAGAAAGCAAGCAGTTGGTGAGGAAGATATCAAATTTTGGAGAAGTTGAACATGTGCTTGGAGTTAGATTGATTGCCAGAGGCGCCTGGAATAAGTTTGTTATCCTTGCTCTAATTATTGGGTAACTGATAGCGAGGTATTGGTGGTTTCTGAGTAAGGAGGAAGAGCTAGGAGCTAACTAAATAGCCTACTAAGTAAGGGACGCGGAGTAAGTTAGATGAGCTGTAGGGCAGTAAATTTAGGCACTGCATATATTGAGAAATAGGAGATTTGAGACACGGGAACTTAGAAGAGAAGCCTAGTCCGGCAGCACGGTTTCGGGCACATGAACACGGAGGACATGTGTTCCGGGTCGCTTATGACAGGAGAAGAAATAGGAGAAAATTCTCACGTATACGATGACAGATTTCATGTTGGCATGGGAAAATACGGGATGACACTGATGGGGAACAGGATAGAAACTCTGGGAGAAGAGCTGGAGAAAGCATGTAAAAAATTCAGGACTTGATGCGAACATGAGACGTGAAAGGAAATGTGGCGAAGCATCAAATCTTGGAGCGCGTAGAATATATCCTCTGCGGGGAATTCAAAAAGGTCCTTGAGAGTAAAATCCCCGGGTCACGGAGTTACCCGAGAGTTTTGTTACGATAAGTGGCGGTTTGGGAATGAGGACAGCGTTCATGAGGGAGATGGGAGGCACGTGTTTTCTTGAAAGAATCAGTTGAGGATGAGAGCCTCGAAGGATGAAGAATCTATAGCGTGTAATATAGCCTGCACGCTTGCAGAATTGTTACCCGGGTATAGCTGAAAGCGAGCAGGTATTCTCTGAAAAATACCCAGGAAAATACATATCCCTTTTCGAATTTCAATTGAATTCATTAGCCAAGGTGGAAATTGATATAAAATGTAAATTTTAAATCCTGGAAATACCTGCGGTGAAGTGGAAGCTGTCAAGTAGGGAGGGTGAGAGGGGAGGATGAGGATCCGGGGCTTAAAAGCTATGAATTATGCATAAGAATGGAAGAGCGTGTCTGGGAAAAATGCAATGTTTTGATCTTTTGTTTTTGATGAATATTTACAGAGGCTACAAGTGGTCCGATGCCCATCGGACACTTTGTCCTTGACGAATTGTGCGGTGGTGAGTCCTTCGGACTTTCCGGCAATGAAGAACGACCGACAGAGGCAGCACATCCGCCTCTCCCCCGTTGGACTCCCGGATAGATGGGTTGTGTTCACGATAGTGAATAGCCACGAAGTGAAGCCAGGAACAATCGGCCTGTCGCTAACCCAACGTAAATATGCGACGGCATCCATCGGACAGGATATGGACGCCTACCCGTATGAATTCGATCAGAGCACTCAGTGTGCAGCAAGTCTGCTCCTGGAAGTAGACTTTTTGACAAAGAAGCAATCTACACAAGAGCCCTACGACACAGATGAAATGGCGCGGGAATTTGTCTCACAGTTTGCTCATCAAGCATTCCACAACGGTATGCCGTTAGCATTCAACTTCCGGGACAAGAAACTACTAGGATTGAATGTGAAAGAGCTGGAGGTGGCTGACATGAATCCGTTGAAGGTTGGAGGGGATATACGAATCTCTAAAGGGGATCTTGGAATGCTCCTACCCGACACTAAGATTACGTTTGAGAAGGGCGAGGGATCTACGGTTAATCTTACTGGAAAATCCAAGGGACGTACAACCCGGATTAGTGTCATCAATCCTACTTGGGATTTCCAAAAGATGGGAATCGGTGGTCTTGACAAGGAATTCAATGCTATCTTTAGGCGAGCCTTCGCTTCTCGAGTTTTTCCACCAGAGGTTGTTGAGCAACTTGGATGTAAGCACGTGAAAGGGATCCTCCTCTACGGACCACCCGGAACGGGAAAGACCCTCATGGCTAGGCAAATCGGGAAGATGCTTAACTCAAAAGAACCGAAAATTGTTAATGGACCCGAAATTCTAGACAAGTTTGTAGGACAGAGTGAAGCAAATATCCGGGCACTCTTTGCAGAGGCTGAAGAGGAGGAGAGACGGGTAAGTAGGGAATGGTGCCCCGGGTCTTGTTTTATCCCGAATTGATCCATTATCTCCCCGTTTTCTAGAAGCCTTAATTTTCTTGCCTAATGAATCTCGTTTCATCTCTGGAAACTCTTCTTAATAGCATTGTAGTAGTAAAACATCTAATGTTCTCTCAATATTGAGAGCCTCTGGGGGTAATTGAGTAACTAGGCACAGCAGAAAGAGGAGAAGCGGGTATATTTACAGGGATTTTGAAGCATAAATTTTGCCTCTCTAAATAAATTAGCGCCGCTAATACAGTTGAGGAAGGAAAATAATCCAGAGCGAGTGGATGGGAAAGAAATTCTGCAACATTCTTATAACCTAATCGATAATATTCTGAACACAAGGGATCAATAAACAAGTAAGGCGTAACGAAGCATCCAATGTAGGTTTCCCAAGCAAGGTTATTTGTGTAATCTTGGAATCGTAGAACCGGGTGGTAAACCCGGTTTACTAACAAGAACTGCCCACCCACTACGCTACCGTAGGGGTTAGAGCGGGAATTTACGGTTACGTTGAATGATTTATTGGGAAGGTAAATGACCAACTAACGTATCCATCTGGAACTGTACTACCTAGGAATCCTAATAGGTAACTCACTCGGAAACTCCAGACAATCTCTCGTCCGGTCATTTAGAAAACTCCATGGGAAAGGTACTCTTGGAGTCGTAAATCCCGAAAGGCAAACACGCCTTCGGAGTTACTTTCTCCCGACAGTGCGGGAAGATGTAGACAAAAGCTGGGAGCGACTGCTGTTTAAACAGACTTTATATGGGGAAATCAAAGCCAGAGAAGACCTAGTGTAAAGCAAGATAGGCTAATTTGGAAAAGATGTATGGGGAGGGCTGGTAGCCAAATTTTTTAAAGAAACCACGAAAGGATGACAAATATTAGGTATTCAGTTTGTGCACAGTGCCCTCTTTTAGGATCGCAAACACAAAGACTAATGATGATTGCTCTTGAATTAACAAGTACGTTATTGATTGCCCTATAAAAGTTTCCGAGCAGAATGGGAATATGTACACAAGGAAGAAAAAAGAACACGTTGTTCGATAGGATGGAAATGATGGAGGGTTGGGAGGACAGGGTAGTTGACGTAATTTTACTGGCTCCCAAAACCAATTTTCTCCATGCTTTCACTTCCTACTAGGCCGTCCTTCCGTTTTTTGTTAGCTCAGCTCAAACTATAGCAAATGACAGATGCATTAAGTTTTTTGCAGGTCTGCAAAGTAGCCTAGAAGTGAAAGCCATGGGTGTAGGATGAGTCTAAACTAGGCGAGTTTGGGTATATCGAGGTTATGCAGGATAAACTGATTGTTAGCAAGCCAAACAGATGGAAGAGGTTACTCTTTGAAGAAGTTTTTGCATCCTCTCAAATGACGCTTCGTTAGAAAATGATGAATAGAAGCTTTGCTGACGTATTGAGATAATCTCTCTACATCTTGCCGTGCGGAACAGTTACTCGGTTTTCGGTATCAGCCGTAAAGAGATCAAGTAGCTTTTGACGGAACTCTTTGTGTACGCGCCCTGGATCTGGGCTTAGAAGCTATACTTTCTCATACGGACCCTTTGGACTTGGAAGAAAGTGGAAGAGGATTGGGGTTGAAAAATGGAAGGAGAAGCATTTTATACGGAGAAAGTAGCCATACATGCAGCTCTAAACAAGTTATCTTTAAGGGCAATGCCATCAAAGATGAAGAATGATGAGAAAGGTTGAAGATAGACTGGATAGTGGATGCGATGGATAACGGATTTTTTACAAGCTATAAATTGAAAGCTTGTTGAAGTGGTTTTTTATAGAAAGAAGCTTATATGCTGGTTAAATAGGGGCCAGTAGCCAGAAAAGTGAAAGCCGCTGAAAGTGGAGAAGAGAAAAGGGATTAGAAGGGAAAGTACTAGAAAGGAGTCGACCGGGGATAAGTTGAGGAGAGCGGGAGAAGATAGAATCCTTAATCTCTTTGAAGAAGAATGAAGCCATCAATCTATTGTTTTAAAGGCAAAGATGTGTGATTACAAGGATGGGGTTGAGTGGACCTTTACAATTTCCTTGTGTAATTTAGACTCGTCGGGTAGAAAATGAGACGGGATTATACAAACAACAAGAAAAAACGCTCACAGATCTTGTGAACTGAAATACCAAAGTATCAATTTTTTTGCCGGGAACTCTTCATCCTTTTTACAAATCCTGCTTTTGTCCTTTTTTCTGCCTTTGTTTGATCCGAGGAAGAAAAATGATGGAGTGGATTAGGTCGTATGATCTTCCTGGAGAAAGCATAAAGGGGGAAGGGAAAGCAGAGAGAGGGTGAGGGGTCTGGTGAAGCACGACTAAATGCTTAACTGGATTATGTTTGTTTGTTATTTAAATTGGAGAAAGTTTTGGAGATTTTGCAAGATTTTGTTACATAGAATAGTTTAAAAATATTTCCTTGGCTGAGTAACTATTTATTGAGTTTGCTCATGTCGCTAAAACCTGAAAAGAGCGAAGATTTAAACGGCAATAGAAGCTGAGGAAAAGTGAAACTTGAGCAACCAGATAACTAAGTTTCTCTACTTTTGTGGAGTAAAAGTTGGAGGAAATCAAGTTGAATGTTGACAAGTAAGGTTCAAATATCCAAGAGGCCAAGTGCTTGTTTTTGACAGGGTGGCTGAAATAATTAGATCAGTGGCGGATGAAGTAGTTAGAAGAATGAAGGAGGGGTGACGACTCGTCACCCCTCCTTCAATCTTCACTGACGAGGTGACAAGTTGGATATTCTTGTGTGACCAACTGTAGGAGAAAGTTTTCCACGGGACGGATTAGATTGTTTATTTATAAAGATTCCATTGAAAGAATATAATTGAAGTCAGGAAATGATTCAACGAGGACTCCAAAAGAGAATTGAGTGTGTTTGAAAAATGTTAGAAATACTGGGATTTTGCAGTACAGGTGTGTTGAGACGAGAAGGTGTTTGGAGAAAGCAGATAGAATCTTAGGTTTGGAAATGAAGGGAGAGGATGAGGCTCTAGAGGATTTTGTTTGGATGAAGTGAGAGGGACGTGAGAAGAAAGTGGTTGATTGGATTTGGTTTGTGAATGATGGCGGGATAAAAGGAGGATGAGGACCGGAAGAAAGAGATGTTATAAAGGATTCCTTGTTTGTGTTTGTTATTGGAAGATGACTACAAGTTTGTCGGATGGGTTTGAGGATAAGCGAAGGTGGTGGGCTGTTTGTATGGAAGGAGCTGAGGCTGAATAGGTGGAGCTGAATAGAGAAAAAGATCGATGAAAGTAATTGAATTTCTTATTGGTTTCTCAAGAAAAAAGAAAGCGGGTAATAGTAGTTCCCGTCCAGGGAAGTGAGGAAATAATGCCCCGGTCGGGCCTTCGGGCAAAGGACGTAGAGGCAGCAGGCAGGCTGAGGTTGTGTCGTGGTGTGGGCTATTACAAGCCTACAGACAGATTGGATAGAACAGGAGAAAAGAATCTTGGAAAGTAGTGTCTATCTTTGTGTGAAGGAATGAAAGGCGGAGGATTGTAGGAAGCAAGAGGAGAAAGTGTTAGAGAAAGTCATTTTTTCGGACATTTTGTAAAAGAAACGGGAACATAAAGAAAGTGAAGGTTGGGATCACTACATGGAGGTGAGGAGAGGATGAGAGGCTGCTGCTGCGGCTGCATTCGGTTATAGCATTAATGTTGTCTTGCTCTTGGCTTGGGCTGTCAGAGAAAATGAGGTGAAAGCTTGTTACACCTTGGCTTTAATCTTGTTTCGTCTGAGCAGGGTAAGTCTGGGTAGAGGAGGAGAAAGGTGTTGGATGACATGGGGTTTTGCAGTCTAAGGAGGTTAGAGAGGAGAAAGAAGCCATGAAGTGAATAGGGAAAGATGGTGGTTTAAGCGCTTAAGGACGAGGAAGGTTTCAATTAAGAGAAAAATTCATGAACATGCTGTGGCACGAGGAGAAAGTTATACGGGAAGCCGCATAATATTGCTAACTTATGCATAACAAGTGCAACTATTGCGCTGTAGGAATGGGAAATAAATGCTGTTACATCTTTTACGTTGTATGTTAGGAGAAAATTAATTTTTCTTCGCATACATATTTTACTATTCTGCAAAATAAATAAATTATGCAGCTACCGTGGGTTTGGAATTGGAACTTAGCCCATCTTAGACGAGAGAAGGCAGGTGGAGGATTAGTTTATTGGATTTTTCATAGTTTTGTCAAAAATTACCATGTTATGTTATGTTCAAGTAAGTATAGAAAAATATAGCGATAGGTGAAAGTGGAGAAAGCAATATGTATATTTGAAAGAGTAAGGTATTTTGCAGAACGTGGAGTAACTGTCGCCTTGATGAAAAGTCTCGCTAGTGTGCTGTGGGCGGGTTGGCTGAAATTGGAGTAGTAAAGGAACGGAAAGAATTTTCACTGACACTGAAGGCATTAAGTTGAAAAAAATCCCGGGTTTGGAATAGTTTCGCGCCCATAGAATCCCAAAATTAGGTAACTACGTGAAGCGAGATTGAATCGCGGCATGGAGTTGGAGGGCGGCGTGTCTTTGAAGAAAGTGTTTGAATGTTTTTGGGAAATGAAATTTTAAAAAGATATTGATGGACGAAGTTAAGAGGAGGATAGAAATATGGAAACGTTTTCTTGTTTTGTAGTATTAGTTAGGTGACAGGCTCATGTTTGGAAAAAGATGGTCTTTGAAAAAAATAAACTGAAAGGAAAAAAAAAGACCAGCGGGTTCAAGGGTGGAACGGGTAGTGAATTGATGTCCGGGTATGTTCGTATTCATGCGAGGACTTGAAGCATACCAAAGTGTCCTAACATTGAGGCTTATGCTGGTGTTCATTTTTATGGAAATGGCAAGGACAAACGTTGACTCTGGAGTTTCAACAATTTTTCATTCCACCAGAATCCTAATATTCTCTTGGGAATTAGGGATTCGACCCGGATGTAGTAGCTCCTCCGCTTTATCGGATTTTTTAGAGCTGTGCAAATGTGTTGGGGGTTAAGGACGCTGAGATAGAGGAAGGAGTTAGGCAAATCAAAGTGAAGTGGTTCTTGCCTTGCATTCTTCTTGCTTGCATTGTAGGAATAATGTGAGAAGGCTCTGTAAGGATGGGGGGGTTTTAGGGATATTGCAGGGCGTTAGAAGAACTTAGAAGAGGCTGCTTAAGCTATGTATTTCCTCTACATTTTTTTGTCCGTTTTTTGGTGTCGCGGGTTCAAGATTGTCTGGGACTTTTGGGAGAAAGCCATAGGGTTGAATAGGGTAGCGGAATAGCGCGGCGGATGGTAAATCCTTTGGGATGTTAGCCTAAAATGATTTGCAAGTTGGGAGAAAATGGTGAGAAAAGTTTGCTTCTATGTAACGCTATTAAAGTGTTGTAAAAAGGAAAGGACATAGTCAAATAGGCTTCTGGAGTTGCTGGAATGCTGGAAATATAAAAGGAGAAGCGAGGATTTTTCTGGAGCAACACAAATTCAGTTTATTATTCCAGAAAGGCGGAAGATGGGGAAAAGTTGAGCCGTTTCTGTAATTGGCTGCGTCCTAAGTCTTAGATTGTTATTGCCACGCCTAGATTCTAATGAAGCTGTATGTCCTCGGGTTTTGAGCTCGGTAAAGAGTAAAGGACGAGGACTTTTGCTACAAGAGCGGAAGTAAGGGGGATCTAGAAATAATGGGAATAGCGCGATGCGAAGCTGAAATACAGTTAGCGCTTATTAGGTAGGGAAGGAAGAAAAAATCGGTTGCGTCTTGAAGGTAGTGTAAAGGCTGTGGCTGAAGCGAGAGATTTGCTGGATAAGGGCAAATAAGAGATGAAACGAGACGGGAGGGAAGGAATGGAAGGGGGGTGGAGAAATTAAATGATTTTGATGAATGCTAATGAAATACTAATTTGCTGATTTGCGTTTGCAGCTTGGACCGAATTCTGGATTACACATTATTATCTTTGATGAGATTGATGCAATTTGCAAGCAGAGAGGAAGTGTTGGAGGCGGGACTGGTGTTCATGATACCGTGGTTAATCAGCTCTTGTCAAAAATTGATGGTGTGGAACAGTTGAATAATATCCTCGTGATCGGGATGACGAATCGACGGGACATGATCGATGAAGCTTTGCTCCGACCTGGACGATTGGAGGTAAGATTTGAGGAACATTTGCAATGACTGTGTTAGGTTAGGCCGGACTGACTTTCAATTTTTTAGTTGTAACTTGTATGTTTTTGCGAGTGGTATGAGAATTTTCTTGACCGGAAGTGCGCTCCGCCCTGACATCAGACGTGATTATGTTTTGTGGGGGTGGGTTAGTCCGTTGCTTGTGAGCAGTGAGCAGGTCATGCAATATTTACTCAAGGAGTGATGCAGTAAGCAGGAGAGCCGAGCTCACGTAACCTTTAACATTTACTTTGTTTTGCAACAACTGGGATTGGTTTAGGAAATGCAGTATGTTTGGCGAAAAGTTTTAGGGCATGTTTCTGCCTGCACCAGTGAAGGCTGGAGGATCAGAATGTAAGTGAGGATTTTTTCTGTCCAGGATGTAACATGCTAGTGTGTAGGTAAAACGTGTGGGAAAGTATGAGAAAGTGTGGCGTGTATCAAGCCACACCCAAACTGGAGAAAGCATGGAGAAAGTTGGTGGAGAAAGTTGAGTGACGTCGACAATGGTGTAGCTTTGAGGTAGGAGGGAGCTGAGGTTTGATCATTAATTTTAAAGCTGGAACGTTCTATTTAGAGTAGACAGGGAGACAAAGGAGATGGGAAGTTGGTGATGATCACAATGATTTTAAACAAGCTAAGTCAGTCCTGAACGCTTGACAACTAGTTGTAATGCATATGGGCCGTGATTGAGCGATATACAAGTAGGGTAACGTTGTCCAAGTTTCCCTCCTGAAGAAGGATTTTCGCGATTGATACATTTTTATACGGCAATGTGTAGGATAAAGTGACGCCATGCGGCTATGAGAGGAGAAGAAGTGGAAGATTGTAATATATCTTGAAGATGAAGGACCTTATCTCATTCATAATGCATGGCGTGTCTTCGGTCTGTGGTAGAGGATTCATCTCCTTTCTTTGAGTTATCTTGGTGGGAGATGAACGAAATTTTGGAAATATGTTCTCTACATGACCTCCGCAAAGCGGCTTTATTTCTTTAAAAGTTGGCCGACACAAGAAAGAAACCGAGATGGTAGCCTGGTGCTCGAGAAGATTTTTAAGGGTAAAAGAGAAAGCTGGGTTTAGGTCTATTCTCCTATTAGGGATAAAAATTCTTAAGATGCTGGTTTCTAGAAGAAAGATTGTAGGGACTAGGGAGATTTTGGACTTTGAACTTAAATAAATGCAGTAAGTTTATGTGGGATTGGTAGTGGGGGCAGTGCATACTTGAAGTTGACGAGTTGATGTCGGGCTAACGGAGCCGGATTTAGGAATAAACGTAATACTAAATTCATGATGACGATGGACTAAAGACGGAATGATTTATTTTTTCAGGTGCAAATGGAAATTAGTTTGCCTAATGAAAAGGGGCGAAAAGACATTCTGATTATTCACACGGCCCTCATGAAACAACATGGAAAATTAAGTGATGACGTGTCTCTTGAGGTAAGTCGATTGCAATATAAAGGGATTAAATTTTAAACAGATTACAAAGTCTATAACGTTGATGTATTCATGTGGTGACGCTGATGATATTTTAAAGAACAGTGTGCAAACAAGAAATGGTACGAAAACTAGACGGTTGAGAGTGGAAAGTCATTATTTCTGTATTCAGGAAGAAGAGTTTAACTTGTCGGAGGAAGGCTGTAAAAAAGAAATAAGGCTTGAGACAGACGAAGACGACAGCAATAAAAATCGATTGGCTGATTTTTTCAGGGAGACATTTGGATGGTAGAAGAAGTGGAAAGACTGTAGACGCTCTTGGATTCTGTTAAGATTTGTAGGACTGTGTTCGCTGAAATTGAGGTAAAATAGATAGAGGAACTCGTTGATATTGATTCCTTGATGATATCCAATTGAGTGGGAAAGAGTTTGATTTTGAGAAAATCAGTGGACTGATGGGATAGTAACGGAAGTAACTAAATGTCGATAAAATTCACTCGAGTTTGATGTGAATGTAGCTCACGAAACGGTAGAGTAGAGGAGTAGAATGCATTGTGATTCTTTCAAAGTTTCTGATACGGGCAAGCCTGCTCTGGAATTGCTCAGGGATGAAATGAGAAACAGATATAGAAGCAGGAGTGTATGTGAATCTGGCAGTGGTGGAGAAAGTCTGAATCTGAATTGTTGGTGAAAGGAGAGGAGAGTTTTTGGAAAAGCAAATAAGGGAAATTTATACAGAGATGAGAAGGGAAGATAAAGGGATTAGATTAAGTCGGGAAACAGATTTACAAGTAATTTGGAATGGATATATAGCCTTTCTCTCAAAATGCGAGAACGTCTGCTAGCATGAGGCTCTGCTTGCTTGACGGGAGAGTGAATTAATTTTGACAGGGAACGCGAACTAGTTTATTTTGCACGGGTTTTAACAAGTGCAGCTCAAGCAGTGCTGAATGAAACCGGAAGGGCGATTTGGATTTAGGACTAAGATGTTACAGGAGATTTGTAAATGCAGGCTGCAAAACTATACTTGTGCTTGACTCTATATAAGTTACCGATACTTAAAGTTTTAGCTGTTTGCGTGTTCAGTGAATTTGTTCAGTGGTGGATCTTGCTGCAGAGATTTAATGTTTGAAGGGAGGGGTGAAAGCAAGGGAAAAGCTGAGTTTAAGCATGAGTGTAACTTTATTTAAGTGAGAGGAGAAAGCAGTATTACAGAGAGATGTAGTTTTTTCATAATATTAACACCTGTATCGTGGTTGGTTGTGGTCTCCGTAACGAATAGATGGCATTTATTGATAAGAATGTGCCTGAACTAACAATCTTGGAATCAAATGAGCATGGTTCAGGTATTATTACAGGAATTGGCAGCGCTGACAAAGAACTTCAGTGGAGCCGAACTTGAAGGACTTGTAAGAGCGGCCCAGTCAACAGCAATGAACCGTCTGATAAAAGCCTCGTCGAAGGTGAGTTCTTTTCTTTCTGTAATGTCGGTTCCGTAACTGGATTTCATTGTACACTTGGTCTGGTGAGAGCAAGCCAATCTCTTGCTGCTTAAGCTAAATGGAGAAAGCTGAAAGACTAGAGGAAGAAGAGAAAGCAGGTTGTGTGATCGGCATGCCGGTTGGCAGACTTTGTGAGAGAGCTACTTTCTCTTCTTCTCTGAGAAAGACTATAAGGATGGTGGCAGATGGTTTTGGGATGGATGGAATTTAATGAAGGATAACGTGTATGTTCACAGGTGGAGGTTGATTCGCTAGCGATGGAGAAATTGAGAATCACACGCTCTGACTTTTTGAACGCACTGGAGAATGATATCAAGCCGGCTTTTGGAACGAGCCAAGAGATTCTTCAAATGTTTTTGACTCGCGGAATAATCAACTGGGGATCTCCCGTCTCCCATGTACTCGAAGACGGCATGCTTCTTATCCAGCAGGTACACGCCAAGAACAATTTACAATAAAATAGGAAACTGCGGGATTTTCCATCCAGCTCAAGTAAGAAACACATACGCAGCGGGACTCATGTAAGGCTTGAAGTTAGCAAGTCTCGGAGGGGAAAGCGAAAGAAATTGACGGTTGGGAAAATTTATGTGGAAACATGGTGCGGAGAAGAGGCGCGCGGTATTTGGAAGAAAATCTATGCTACTGACCTGGAAATTGTGGAAGAAGAAGGAATGTCGGAATATTAGATTGAAGAAGATGGGAGGAAAAAAGCTATGTGGTTAAAGTGCTTGCGGAAAGAACTCGGAATGGATAGAGAATGATACAGTAATGCAGTAGGAGTGAGTTGTTGTTGGCTCACTGAGGTCCCTGGCTCTGAGTGAGACTAATCAAGTCAGAGTTTGTAAATTACGGACATTGTCTCAGGAGTGTTTTGCTGGGAATAAGTCATGTGTGGAGATAGAGCCGCTTTACGGGTGGAACAAGAGATGTTTTTGTTTGGCAAGGAAGGAAGGAAAAGAAGCCGGAGCAATAAGAGCGGAAGAATAAGAAAATACTGACATATGTAGCGACAGACAGACAGGATATGCAGGAGAGTTGAAATAATGTAGGATGAGATGCGTATCCTCAAATACAGAGTAGATGCGTTAGATTCGGTGGATGGACACTAGGATTATCAGAAGGAGGCGTTGTGGAGGCTCTTTGAGAGGAGAACGGTTAGGTAGGGAAAGTCTGGAAATGGGAAAGTTGGTTGGAGAAAGTGGAGGAAAGAAGAAATATAAAAGAAATAATGGCAACAGAGGGAAGCTGAGATGGATGGATGGAGGATGCGGAAAAGTTTTCTGGCTATTCGTCCTCTCTTTCCGTGATAGTTCAAAGAACTTTGGCAAATAGTTTATAGGGAAGGAGAAACTGGAGAAAGCAAAAGTGAAAGTAAAAGATCGGGAGGGATGAGGGGAAAAAGACGGAATCGCGAATGTTCTTGTATAGGAAATAGGGGAGCATAAGCGAAATTTATTATATTGCTTTTACAAAGAACAAGTTTCGCTGTATTCATTTACGTCTGGTGGAGACAATATGTGGAGTAGATTCGTGGAATTGATTTCCACTTTAAAGAGAAAAAACACAAGTCCAGAAGGGACTGAAGGAAAAGAGGGAAATATTTATCTGGAGATGAGGGAGGAGGAGACTGAGTGTGTCTGAGGAACTGAGGACTGGAGTCACTAGAGCCAGTAATTGAAGTGGATGAAGAGGGATGATGGAGGAGTCTGTGTGTGTTTCTTTAGGAGTTTTTATTAAATGTTACTGACATATGGGAGTCGTCTGGCGGGGGCAGGAGATGTAATAATTTTGATTGTTGATTATTCTAGGCTCGAAGCCCCGAAAGCTCTGGACTCGTGAGCGTACTGCTGGAAGGCCCACCTAACGCTGGAAAGACAGCACTTGCAGCCCAGCTTGCAAAGAATTCTGACTTCCCATTCATCAAAGTTTGCAGTCCGGAAGACATGGTCGGATTCTCGGAATCTGCTAAATGCCTGCAAATAAGAAAGGTTCGTGAGAGGAAGAAAAATCTCACATGTTGTGCTGTTGGATAGTTGGAGGGAGCATCTTGTAAATCCGCAGATGGCGAATCTCTAGACGCTAAGATACATTTTTTAAGATAAACGATCCCACTGAGTATTTCACCGAAGGTCTCTAATGCAGATCAGTCAGTCTCCGTAGAAGCAGGACTAGATTAGGCAAGGATGAGACTCTCACTCGATTTATGTGGACTTAGAGTGAGAGGCAAATCTCTAATCTCCGATTTGCAGCGTGAGTCGGAAATTATGTAAGCCTTGGTTCGGTTATAACGGGCGTTGTGTAAGCAAAATTCGAGTCAGCAGCACTTATGGTTTCGCTGAATGTAAGTGTTAGCTCATGTTTGGGTGACATTGTCAGTATATACGGAATGAATACTGCTAAAAATTAATTATAATGAATACTATCTTCAGTATCTCGTTTTTTAAGCAAAACTAGCTTTTTGTTTTTTAAACCCTTACTGAACTTATTTTGATTGATAATTACAATTATTATTGCTCGTGCTGTAGTGACTTGGTAGAATCTGTTTCACCTCATTTTTATCGTAAATCATCCCAATAACATTGCATTCATCCAAAACTAAGTTCATCGATTTGAAACTATAGTTCAAGTTTATTTTTATGATGGAGAATAATATAAATCCACTGCCGTATTAATTTTAGCGATTGCAGTTGTATCGTTCCCTTATACGAATGTATTACATGCATGACTAAAACACTTCAACCCACGCTAACTGGAAACATAGGTTGAAAATGAATCAACGTTTCAGTGCTCGGCGAACTATTTGTGTATGTACATGCATGTATTAAAATATCGGGCCAGCTTGTTTGTATTACGCGCGCTCTATATTGTTGATGATTGCCAACTCACGAAATATAGCTAAAAACTCGGACGAGTTTTTAGCAACCGAGAGATTAGAATGTAGACTAGGACTAGACCAGTTTAGTTGACACATTTAGGTCATCCTTACAAGTTCTTGACGGACCGACCCAGTGTATAGAGTATATATAGCTTCAGTTGGTGTAAATGAAGTGTAGAAAGGCGAAATGGGGAGGGGGTAAAAAAATATATTATTCTTGAGGGGTAACGAAGATCGTTAGTCGCAAATAGTAGTAAATAATGGTGAAATATATAAGTTTTGAATGGCTTAGAGAATTGGTGGAATACCCGGGTTGGGTTTGAAGAAGCTCACTTTATGGGAATACGTGAAGAGGGTGAGAGCTGTTGGGAATTTGATGGTGATGATTAAGTAAATATTTAATCTTTGGACAGGTCTTTGATGATGCGTACAAATCTTCACTGAGCTGCATCCTCGTGGATAACATTGAGCGTCTCTTGGATTATGGTCCCATCGGGCCCCGATATTCCAACCTTACTCTTCAAGCGCTCTTGGTCCTTCTTAAGAAGCAACCGCCAAAGGGTCGTAAACTACTCATCATATGCACTTCTTCAAGAAAGTAAGACATTTTATTTATGTACTCTGCTGGAGGGTTACTTGAAGTAATACGAGCTATTTTCTAGATGGGAATATTATGAGAAAAAGTTAGAGGGTAAAAAACAACAGTGATGTCCGAAGGAAGAAGAGAAATTGGGGTCCTAAAGGGTATTTGGGGAGGGGGCAAATGTAAAAAGTATGTAATAGCGTGATTGTGAGCGACGCTGGGAACTATGACTATGAGCAGTAGGAACTGGAAATGGATGGGTACCCAAGTCAAAAGTAGTGATAAACAAGTTTCTGCTATAGTTTTCTCAAAGCTAGAGGCCTGAATTGTGCTAAGTTTCCTGAGAAATGGAATCGTTCATTTTAAAAGCGCTAGAGCTAGCAGCGCAGATGAACGGAACAAGAATTTAATATTGGACACGCGTTGGAACACGCTAGGAGCTACACTTTGCTACGCCGTTATCGACATAAGCAGAGCCGGTGTTCTGAAATTGAGTTCTATCGAGTTATGTTCACTTCTCTTAATATTTAATTCTAACTCAGTGTGACATGTAAAGTAAGGTGAAAGGAAGGTAGGAGCATAGGAGAAACTGAATTATCTAGCGTACTTGATTTCTGAATCTGATTCGTGGGACTGGACTGGACAGGTATGAAGCCTGGAAATAGCAATTAAATCTGAATAGTATGTACAGTGCTCAAATAAGATTCATGTACCTGGCCGGCAAGTAGGGCCTGAAACTTTTAGCTCTGTATGGTGAACATGCCAGCCAGAATAAGTGATAGATGGGAGAGAGGAAGAGAATATGAATGTGATAGCAGCGAAGAGAGATTTGAAGAAAGTTTTAAAACTTTGTGATATGGAGTGATGGGGGAATCGAATTATTTATTGCCTATAGTCGGAAGAGGTTGATGGGAGGTCAGATTGTCGGATAGATAGGAGGACGGAGCGGTGTAGTGTGTGCGCGGTGCGGGAATAGTTTTACGAAGCCGAAGCGCTTGTAGAAAGGGAACGGATGATAGAAAGGCACGAGCACGACAGAAGCGGCCTGGAGGTGTTATAATTTTGAAAATTGCTACTGCCCTGGACATGTCCCGGGTTACTTTTACCGTGACATTCATAACAAGTAGGTTTAGTTTTGTGAGAGGTAACTTTTATGCTAGTTTACAGTGAGAGATAAAACTTTTCGGGAGTGGTCACTTGAGTTGTAGAAGAATTTTCCGGGAGTTTTGTACGAACGTATTTACTGCGTTACAACTTCAGCTTCAGTGAGAATGTCCTCGTAGACGGAAGGAAACTTCGTATGGGATTCTCAGCTGAACTGCTGTACTGATCAGTGTTGAAGTAAGGTCTGTTATGAGAATCGTGGAATAAAGTATTCGCGTTGTGCTGACAAGGAGGGTGGATGGGATTAAATAGAATTGATGCCTTCCGGAGGATGGTTTCTGGTAAGATTTCTTTGTATTTGGCGGATGAAGATTCTAGTCAGGATTGAGGAAGATTGTCGGATTGAAGGAGGAAATGAAATTCTTGCGCGCTATCTTCTCAAGTTTTGGACAAACAAACAGTTCTTGTTTGGACGAGGGTTCTGCAATGTACAATTGGAAAGTTGGACAGTTTCTAAGTATTAGGCGGTAGACATATTGATTGTCTAGCTTCTTCTAAAGATATTAGATATTCTGGGGTAGAAGGAGAATGAAGATAGAAGAATACAAGAAGGCAGAGGAGGGAGAAAGAGGAGTCGGGACTGAATTCCAATATTCTAGGAGATTAAGTAGCAAGTAAGTGGGTGGAATTTGGTGAGGTGATTTATTTGAATCCTCCAGTAGTACAAGGCTTTATCTGGAGTGTAAAAGTCTAGATGGACTTGTTCCGTGCGTGTTAATGGTTAAAGAAGAAACGAAGGAGAAGTGGAGAAGATTTTCGAAATGGCTTCCTTTGTAATGAAGCAAGTGCTGGGAAGCGTTTTTTAGGCAAAGGTTTTATTCGAAAAGTTTACCTGCGTGGGATGGGGAACGAATGCAGAAGGATCTGGTTCTCACGCGCCATCTATTTTTAGGTTATTTTAAATCAGCAACTAGGAGAAGAGGATCAGGAAGGCGAAATGGAAGGCTGGCAGTGTTGATTGTTTGTGAGAAAGTTTTCAAACTGGGAATTAGGATGCAAGGAAGCGGGAGAGATTTGATTGAAATGAATTGAGTTTCGCAGTGGGCATACAGAACTTGGTCTTGTAAAATTGTGTTAAGTACTGGATTTTCTAGCGCTGTTACCTGTTTGCTGTTAGAGTGGAGGATGTAGAAAGTTTCATTAGGATAATTGGAAAGGTAGGAAGGAAGTTGAGCCTCGTTTCGTCTTCAAGGAAATGGAGTTGTCATTCTGGCTTTGGACCGTGTTGAATAATTATTTGAATTGTGCGAGAAGAAGCGTGAGTTTTTATGTAGAGCAAGTAGAGATTTAAAAGGAGGATGGGGGACGGCGTGAAGGGAGGACTTCTGGGAAACAGAAGCGGGAAATAACTGAAGAGAAAGTGGAGAAAGTCTAGATGTGAATTTTGTAAAAGTTTCGCTAGAATCGTGGAACCACCTGAGTTTGGAATAGTAGAGCTGGATAGCGGTGAACGGTGGAACGGTGAGGAGGAGAAGAGGCGGAAGCGAGTTGATAGAGGAAGATAAATTACTGCGTGTAATAAGAAGATGCTTTGTGAGAATGTCGTGTAGTCTCTTGGATGCTACTCGAGAATCAAAAGAATCTGTGGAGAAAGTCTTTAGAAAGGAGAGGATGAGAAAGTACTTGATGTGGGCCACAGGAGGCTGTAATGTAATTCTTCTTGTTTAGATACTGTAGCTGGATGTGTACAGCGAGGATATGTTTTTTTCCTAATTTATTTTTAGAGAGTGCTAGGCCTGGAACGGTAGTAAAACTTGTATGGTTTGTAATTGAACAGTGTACAGAGAAAGCTGATGAGCATAATACTTGAGACTTGAGGAATAAACTTGCAAGTGCAATTTACTTTAGAAGAAATGAAAAGCCCTATGAGAAATTGTGTCTGTAGATGAAAGAAAGTCGAAGTCATAGTTTCAACTACTTGTCCATGTTCTTAGATACTTAAAGAGAAAGCCATGTAATTGAGGCTTCGTCCATGTTTTGTATGTTTGCTATTCCGGAGGTTTTTTCGAGTTCAAAGAAATGCGTACAGGATGAGTTTCCTGCTCTTATTGCGTTTTCCTTGATTTTTGGTACGTGGGCGGAATCGCAATTACCTAAGACATGTGTAATCTAGTCGAAAAGTTGTTTGGTGTAGCAATGGATGATGTGCATGGAGACAGGAGACAGCTGTAGGAATACATGTTACCTCCCATCCTGAGTGAAAGTTCAGGAATACTGTGTGTAAACATAAAAGTGGGATGAAGTTATATACGTGTAACTTCGGCAGCGAAATCGGAATGATGCGTATTATTTCATATTGTAGCCTGAAGCAGTTATGAGGTTTTTTTTAATATTGCATGGTTAATCATAAAGTGCCTGAAGTTGTTTCTCATTTAGCTAACAGGCTAGAAGACTATAGAAGAACTAGTTTGGGAAACAAAGGAATCTTAATGAGGACTGTATTGGAAGTTTAATCTTAAGTTCCGGGTAATTCCTGGGCTTTGAAGAAAGTTGGATTTAAGTACCAAGAGATTTTAGAGATTTCAGAGGCTTAAAGCCTGCGAAGGAGTTGGAGAAAGTACAGTGGAGAAAGTCCCGCTTGTGCGTTGTTATGGAAGCGCTTAAGGGTTTGAATAGTTTCAAGATTCGAGGACGCTACAAAAGTAAGTATGAGGAGGACCAGAAAATTGATTTAGAGAGATGATTGTTAGTGAGTTGAGAAATGACTTGGGATTTACTATGAGGGGTAAATGGAAATCGGATATTCGCAGTGTTAGCAAGAGGAGCTTATCTGGAAGAAGGATGGAGTCTCAGATTCTCAGGTTTTGTGATGCAGAAGAGGTAAAGAAATGAACGGTAGGAAAAATAGTCTGTACTTTAGTCAAGTACATAATTTCTGGGAGTTGAATCAGGTTGATAAATTTCTGGGCGTTAGCTGGTTGTGAACGTCTGGGAAGTATGTGCTGGGAAGGTTTCTCCGGTAGGAGAAAGTCTGGCGGAGAAAGTTGCATATGAACATGGCTGGAGTATAGAAGCTTATGCTTGAAGGTAAAAAAGGTTTGGTAGTGAGGAGGACGAGGACGGTATCGAATTGACATTTATTTAAGTAGATAAATCGGAATAAAAGAAAGGGAATTTACGGTTAAACGGCTAGAGCCTCAGCCGCGGAGGGACGTTTAAATGTAAGGTGGAGGGAATATATACATAAGCGTGTGTACTTCTTCCTGCGTATATGCCGTCGGGTAGGGCAGGGCGGGAGAAGAGATGAAATGGTTGAAATTGAGTGGAAGATGAAAATATGAGCGGGGAGAAGAATAAAAAAGGATTGATAGCTAGATGGAATTTGACGACAGGAGGCGGCTGGTTGCAACGAGGAAAGCATCCGGTCATTTCAATACATGCGTTGCTCAGGGTAGCTTAGATTCCCAGCATGTAGTATAGGATTGTACGTGGAGCAAAAGAGGCTGAGGACGGGCTAGAGGACGGGGTTTAGGTGGAGGACTGAATAAGGTGTAGGATGAAATTGAAAGGGTATGGATTTTACAGGATGACTTTAAAGGATCAGGAGGATCAGAATGGAAAGGATGCGATCGGGACTGGAGACTGTTGGGGATGTAATTTTATAGGACTTGTGGAGATCAAGAGCTTCTTGATGGAAGAGCATAAAATGGTGGAGAAAGTGAAGGAGGATAGAGCAGATAGTGGAATAGTAGGGTTGGGAGAAAGCTTTTGATTAATGTTTATGATGGCTGTGAAAGAGGTGGAGGAGGAAAATGTATTCATGCCATTCACGGATGAGCTCATGGCACAATGCTGGATTTTAAGCGAAGCGATTTTGAAATCAGTCAAGTGGAGCTGAATTATTGATGTGCGTGTAAAATTATGGTGGGAAGAAGGATAGGACTGTTGATGTGGGATAAATCCAGGGAAATATTAATTGTATTTATGTGGATGGAATCGGAAGGAGGATATTGATGCCCGGGTTTGGGAGAACGATAAGAGAGAGATGGGGGCGTGGGACTGGGAGAGAAAGTTTAGAGGAATCTAGGCGGGGGATGGGCGGGAGAAAGTAGAGATTTTGGGAAATTGTTCGAGGGAGGTGGGGTGTATAATGGTGGAAAATTTAATAAAATTGTGATTTGATTTTGTGTGTTGCAGGCAAGTGTTGGAAGAGATGGAAATGTTATCTGCATTCACTGCCGTTTTGCACGTTCCAAATCTGAGCAAGCCAGAGCACCTTCTGGCAGTTTTGGAAGAGTCTGACGTGTTCACAAAGCAGGAAGTTGCGAGCATCGCAAGGAATATCGACGGAAGAAGGTTTGTGAGATGTTGTATTTACTGTACAAGAGAGTCATGGATTTTTATATGTTGCTGGAAAAAAGGGTTTTGTATAATAAAAGGGAATTCATTTTTGTTTCTTCCAGGCTATTCATCGGAATGAAGAAGCTTCTGGCTCTCATCGACCTGTTGAGGCAGACGGAGGGAGAGTACCGCGTGGCCAAGTTCTTGTCCAAGTTGGAGGAGGATGAGGCCATAGAGTTAAGAGGTTAGGATTTATGTAGGCCCCCAACCCCCCCGCCTTGTCCCCCAGTTGACCGTCGTCGTCGAGGAATTAAGAATTGGTCATGCTGGGTAAGTCTTGGCGGGTCGGTTTGCGGCTGCCTTCATGATTGCTGGCCGCTCGTTGGATTGTGTGTTGGTGGTGGGGTTGGTGGGCTATTTGGCATGGCAGTGGGCGTGGCCGTTGGTTTAACAGTTGGGATTATCGTGGGACTGATTGTGGGAGTAACGTTTGGGATAATATTCGGATTTATTGCGGGGGAAGTAACCAATGGGAAGACGGACACTCGCCGGCCGAAAAAGTCCAAGCAGGAGAAGGAAGATGAGGAATGGTTGGCATGGATCATGGCTGCCCAGGCTCAAGATCAACCTCTTTAGATAACTCTTACTATCCTTGGTATGATATAAGGTGTGCGCAATTAGATGTGTATGTATGAGTATGGAAACGTTTAGGAGTTTACGAAAGAGAAGAGAAAAAATAACAACGATTGTCTGATTTAACGGTATCCAGAGAGAAAATAACATTAACTGTCTGCTGTGCTATTGTAATGAATCATTCCGTATTATATCCTGTATTTTAATTAATTATTACTTGTAATCTTGTTTTGAGAGAGAGTGAAGGTGCTGTTTGCCCTCTCTTCAATTACATAAGTTATGTTATGAGAGGTATGATTCTGATGGATTTGTTGTCACGGAAGGAAGTTATTATTATAATTTGTAATTTTGTTTACCAACTTAAGTTTGTGTCAAGGATCCTGGTCATGGATTCCAGTTATATGTTTACTGTGATTATACATGTTATGTTGAGCGAGAGAGAGAGAAAGAAAAACGGTACATGGCCCTACTGGAGGTCAAATATATGTCTTCCAATATGGAGAAACGGTCACACCTTCTTGTTTAGTTAGACGTGATGCATTGTGATATTTTTGTTCTGTGTCATTATGATTAACGGAAATGAGGACATCACGACCTGGTTAGGTGATGTTGAATTACATATAGTAGTGGAGGACAACTTTATTGTAACGGATAATTGAGAATGGAATTAAGAGAAGTTGTAATATGCGAGAGGAGGAAGGTAAATGTCCGAAATTTTACTAAACGAGGTAGAAAACACTTGTGTAGAATCGCAAAACGTTTCTAAATGATAAAGAGGATTAGTCAATCGCGAGCACGTGTCAGTTTACTCATGCCATTTCCTCATGTCCCTTCGAACTGCTGGTAACTTTTTAATGATTTAGATAAATCCTCGTATAGTTTGCGTTGAAGTTTAATTGCGGATCATGTGTACAAACCTTATTACTAACGCTTGTTACAAAGAAAACTAAAACCATTTGTACCAACCAATGGATATTTTGGTTCCAGTATTTTAGGAAAGCCCATAATAAGAATGCTGTAAATATATAAATGAAAATACTATGTTTTTTGAAATGTTTTTCTGGGCATGAAATAAGTACTCTATATCTGTTGTTACAGAATTAAATTATTAAATACCAAGTACATGGCTCATCTTTTGCAAGCTGTAGATACTTAACGTTGGAAAATGGTTATTATGGGTAACTGTTTTTGTGAGAACCTTTTAAAAGTTGTTATGTAAATTGAATACGAAATGGATGAGTCAGGTACCGTTCTAGTGCTAATATTTAGCAGTGTTTACTAATGTTTGAATCTTGCGAAGTTGATGGTTCCTCGGAAACTAGAGGCATCCCAAGATTATTGTTGCCACTAATCCAGTCTAATATGTCTGTAAAGTCAAAGAAATGGTTTCGAAAATTATATATCTGTCCCTTGGCGTGGGTCATCGCGTTGATATCCTGCTGTTATCAGTAAATATATTGCTTTCGTAAGTAGGGACGAAAAGCATTGCCAGCAATAGAAAATCACGTATGCGAAAGCTACATCACTTGAAAGATTTATAATTGTAATAATACTTCTCGAAAAAACCTTGAATATCCCTATGATACTTAATAAGACTAAATAATAGGATGCACTGTTCCTACTAAGAAGTGCACGGTTGAACCCTTGTACTTTAATTGTTCATTCTATTTCATTGTTTTGAGATGGAATAGTTAAAACGTTTATTGAAACCTGGCCATTAGTGAGTAGTAAAACTGTAAAAGTGAGTAGTCTAGAAAACAAGATTTGTTATGTTTAGCTGGTGCTGAATATACCTTATAGGTTAGCTTAAAATTGAATGCAATGTCTTCTAACAAACTTTCTGTCAGTCATCAACACTCGCAATTTGCAACAAGTGCACTCGTACTGCAATCAACTATCGTCGCCTTGGTCCACGGTGCAGTGTCTGGATTCCGTTCACGTTCAGCAGCGAATCTGACATGAATGAAAGAATATTAATGAAAGATACTTTTAATGTTAACTGCATAATAATAATTTAATATCCTTAAAATGTATAATCTACAAGTGACGTTGGTGGAGCACCATGTCAAATATCTATTCCAAATCGCCTACAGGTGTTGAATGGTACAGTGGTTGATGAATGTGGATGATGGAAATTATGAAATAATGTGATTGATTGGAGGATGGATTGGTGAAACAATGAAACCCTTATGTAAGGTGTTAGCATACAGCACGTTCTAAAATCCTAAGTAAGTAATAACTCCATTAAATGATGAAGGGAAGAAGTGTAGGAATGCTGCGTAGAAATTCTGGTAACCTGGAATTCAGTATTCGGAAGTGTGTAGTGACAAATATGATTTAGACCTGCGCAGTTAGAATTGAGCTCTGCATGTCAATTCCACAATATCCTGTTACATTAAAATCGGCTGGAGGAGAAGGAGTCAGAGTTGACAATGTAGTTAGAAGCAGCCGCGATCTTATAAACCATTAAAATCCCTTACGTAATTACTTCTGTCTCTTTAATCATAGTCTCGAAATGGATGTTTGTAGAGGAATATTCATTAATTAAAAATTAAGAACCTCACACGGATAAACAATTCATTATGAACATGCAATAAAGTTATAAGGAGGTTAAGGTACTCAAAAGTTACTACCTTGTATTTTATTAATTAACAAAAGACAGTGTTGCCAGGAACGGAAATATGGTCTTGAATATCACATGTGCTTCAGTGGGTCCTAGCTGTTTGATTGAATGACCGCGGCTGGTGGAGGCACTCCAGCCTGGAGAGCTATTACAGTTATCCCCACTTCAGGTGCATAACCTAGTGGACGTTAACGTTAAATTAGTTACGGAGGGCAAGCCTTCTATGAAGGAGTTGACTGTTAGGGAGCCCAAATCAAGACATGTGGCCTCGGGGTATGCATTTGAACACTGGCGAAGCATTATCTTTCCGATTTTATCTCCATGGGCAGAAATTTTGACGCATGAACGTTGAGATGGGTGACATTTCACAACTGGAGGGGACCTTGACGACCCCTTAAGACAGGCCTCGTTATCTTGCCCATTGGCGCCACTGAACAGCTCGGCATATGAACATTCGTAACAGGAAATACCTGGAACCAGAAAATTGGAATTTGTTATATATTCAAACAAACTATGTGGTAACGACGCTGTTAGCAACAGTACATAGAATGACCAGGATAAGTAGTACGAATTCATGAGAAGGTCGAAGGACCTTAGCATTTTTACAGATAGGCATAACAGGAGCGGAGGTTTCCGTTTCCGGTGTCGGTCGCTCCATACCCCGAGAAATAAAACAAGGAACACTGGTAGTGAGTTTTCCACTAGGGAGTTGTACAGGAGAAACTGATACGACTTGGTCTGTAAAGTTTAATAATTAAAGGTTATGTGAATTTTAAATCCAGGGTTACGTTGGTAAGGTAAAACATAGTCTAACTGTAAAGATCGGCTTTCTCTGGTGAAATTGGCTTGCATAAAAAGCGTAAATTTCCCGGTATTTCTCTCAGGTTTGGTCGAAAACTTTGCTCTTCCGGAGAAAGGTCATCCTGGAAGATTCTGAATAGAGATTGCAAATATTACTGGTGTAGCCTAAATCCACTCGACAAATCTGCGAATCGGAACAACACAAGTAACATAAGTAAGATTTCAAGCTACCCAAGTTACAAGCTGAAGGAACAACCTGTTAGTGTCACAGTTTAAAGAAGCCACGCTAGAATGCTATCTCTGATTGTTGTGATCCCCATATAGGTGACCCTGAAGAGAAGAATTATTCTGAAAACTGTCAATTGCTCCAGCAGCTAATTAGAATCAACTTGTGGGGACAGTGTGGCTTATTTTCCAGAAAATCATCTGTGAGCTCAAAGGTATAGTTTAGAACAGAAGCTGACATATACAGATTTAACGAAAATGGAACATGAATGAACACTGGATTTGATTATTATGATTTTCTAATTTGGTTTAGGGCTGTACCAGTGCTGTAGACTGTGCTAAAGACTTTACACCCTTCAAAGGAACTTTGAAATGCGGTCAACTATCTTCAAAAATTACGCTATGCCCTCCACCGCAGCACTACCTCGACAGATCGGAAGAGAAAACGACGTGAAATCTCTGATGTGAGACTATCGAAATCATTGGCTTCATCACAAACACTGACTTGGCTAGCCCAGCTGCACATTCTCGACATCTCATATTACCGTGTAGATCAGCTGGTGAGTGCGACATTTTTAAGTTTATGTGCATTCAACTAACTCTTTTTCAAAGAATGATTTATGCCTTTGACAGAATCTGGGTTCACGTCCATCAAATCAGAGTCTGAAGATCATAGTGAAGCAGACGGAGCCGCTCTTAACTTCTGCGTCCTTTTACATGGTGCTATGAAATGAAGGTAAGTACATAACCAATCGGATGAAGAAGCAAGTAAAGACCAAGATTGAAATTAATTTAAATATACAATGCGCTAATTACTCCAAATTTTGTTTCGTTTAGGTGGACAATATTTCTGCTATTGTGGAAGCTGGAGAGAAGTGGTTTGGATTTATTTTCTCTTGGGCGGATACGAAAAAGAAATCCAATTTAATGCTATCACTTTTACCTCCTGGTAAGTTTTGCACCGATTGCTCATCTAATCTAGTCCCGGCTGGCATCATGAAAGTGCAAGGTACATTGCTGATAATATGTAATTCACAGGTAACGACGTTGTGCCGTGGCTAGGAAATTTACAAGAGGTTGGATCAAAGGAAGAGCTTGTGAATCGATTAAATAGCAAGTTTTCGAATCCAACGGCCAGTAGTAGTGGTATAATTATTCCATCTTTTCCTGTCAAATCTTCCGAGAAAAGAAGCTATGCTTCAAATCCAACTGTTTGGACTACGCCTGGCGGATTTAATAGTGATGTTCAGAAACTTTTACGGCATGCCCGAAAACTACCCGAGAAAACTCCTCAGTTTATTAAGGTTTGTGATTATGATTACTACTTAAATGCTACTCGGCTTGAAGAAAAAACTATTAGTTGCAAACTATATCCTTGTATATTTTAGGAACTTAATCTAATGAGACGGTGGGCTCTCTGACGATTTGTTTCACTGATATTCTTGAAACTATGGCTCAGATATTAGAGCGAGAATGCATGACTCTAAATTCTGCGCAACCGGAAGCAGTAATGCAGTTATCTCACGCTGCTAACCAACTTGGAGTAAAAACGGGTGTACGCCAAAAAAAATTACACCGCATAAGCCCTTAATGTTTCCTTTGGAATTCTCTTAGTATTTAGAATTGTTTGATACTACAGAAAATAATGCGTTATGAATTTCCTATGAACAAACTTGTTTTAGACTGTGATCCTTGTACTAAACGAACACTACACAATTTTCAATAGTATTGCATGCAACGTCCTACATAGGTACGTCTTAGTCATTACTATAAATCTAAATTGAACGGCAATGCTAGAAAGTAAAAATGCACAGCAGCTTATTTGACGTCATATGATGAGGGACATTTAAAAGTTATTTAATATGCGTTATCTTAAGGATTCTATCTCAATTTCTCTCAACAGGAGGTTTTACCTGAACCATTAACTTCAATGTAAGCAGCATATTCAAAGTACATGTGCTTCGTAATTCTAATTGTCCTATAATTACTGCAAGGGCTTATACTACCCGTACCTTGTAAAAGAGATAAAATTCCGTACAAATCTATGCTCTCCATTCAAAGAGCGCTAAGTCTATTCATCAGGTGGTTTGTTTCTAACATTAAATTATTGTGCGTCTAATGTATCGAAAAGTAAAGTAATTTTACACATCAAAGATTGTCCGCATATCCGCAATGCTTAGTCCAGCTCCTCTTCCTGGCGAACCTTCTGCTAACAGCCCGTTTGCTAGCCCTAACTTGTTTTCTTGCAATGACATAACTCTTGACTCTATGGTATTGGCACTAATGTATCTGAAAGTCAGCCAAGTTAAATAATTATAACTTTATTGAAGCTGAGCATGTCGCTACTAGCATAATTAAAAAATCTTAGTCTAATTTACCTTCTAATCGTTACTGGCTTCGTTTGTCCTAAACGGTGAACTCTGCCTTGAGCTTGAAGTTCTAATTGCGGGTTCCAATGTATGTCCAAGAAAAACAAATGGTTCGCACCCACTAAATTCAGCCCTACGCCACCAGCTTGCAGTGACAAGAGCATTATTTGTGGCCTCTTCGGATCCGCATTGAATTTGCACATTCTGTGTGTCCGGTCGTCTATTCTAACAGCTCCTAAAGCAACAAAAAAGATCCACTGATTTAGAAATACGAGTCAAAATGAGAGCCATTGCTATACTCTCGACAAGGGTTCGACTTACCGCTTATAGTAACGGTTGAATACCCTTGCTGAGTCAGTTGAGTGTCGACAATGCTTAAAAGCGTCGTCCATTGAGATACTATCACTACTTTCTCCATACGCTCCCCTCGGGCTTCGCATTCACGTTTTAATTCGTCCAAGTCTTCATACATCTGAAAATAGAGGAGGCATTACATACATTTAACCGAGAGTAGTCAAACCATCTGTATAATGTCTAACAATCTGTACAATACTTGTGGTAACTCACTCTTTCTAATTTGGCCGATTTGTACTGTGCGTCGAACACGGGATTCTTCATGGTAGCAAATTGTTCCGTGGGGTCATATTCGTCGTCGTCATCATCGGAAACATCATCAAGCATCTAGAGAGACAACAAAAACCGTCAGTGACAACGACAAAAATACAAGCATGATTTATTGATGAAGCAAAGAATTGGCACCGCTCATTAATCTCACCGTTTGGATCAGTCTTGGTAGCACTGCAGCTTGCCGGCAGCGTAGTAATATTGTAAACATTAAGGCCATACTGGGTGCATTCCCTTTGCCGGAGTGAGGCTTTTTACCCGCGATGAAATTATTTGCAGCAGATTGTAATTCACGCTGTCGGATATCGTGGTCTTTGATGAACGCTTTGAACTGATCTCTGCAATGGCAATAAACAATCTGAGTTGTTGTAGAAACTATATTAATTACATTTACTTGTTAAAATAAAAATGGATAAACGAATCAGACTCACAAAAGAAACTCATAGACACGGTCGTACACTTCACGCTCATCTTCCTTCAACTCGACAAAGATATCAAGGACTTCTTTGGGTGGAATTCCGCGTTCATTTTCCCCTTTAGACATCGCAACTTCGGTCTTGGTTCGCCGTAAGAGTAGCGCTTTGGCAATCGTACAAAGCCTTGATGACTGCTTACTATTCGGCATTTTCATTCCTATCCATTCAGCCCAGACCTAAAAATGGATAACAAATATGCGTACTTTCTACAATAACACGCTATTACATTTTCGATTACAGCATATACAATACACGACAATACAACCTACGGTACCTTAGGATCATCAAAAGGGGTCATATGCAAAAACTTGACAAAAGAATAGAAGTCTCCGGCCCTACAGAATTAAGCAAAAGCACAATTAAGTTAATGTTTTTCCAAATCTGGCTTCATAATTATCACTAGTATAGTAACGAATCAATGGACTGTACATACCTATTGTGGATTGGTGTACCAGTAACTATCCATCGGTGCTCTGCGTTCAACCGACAAGCTGCTTGACTCATTCCTGTTTGGTGATTGCGAATTACGTGTCCCTCATCTAAAATGACTCGCTGCCATTTGATGCGTATCAAAGGGCTAGTGCACTGGAAAGACCCAATAAATATTATATTTGTATCGAAATAATGAAATGTAAATACATTAAAACGAAAAGTAATCTTACTGCCTCGGCTGTTTGTTCAGACAACTTGGGAATATCACTTGCAAGCGTTTGGTAGGTTGTAATTATAACATCATGACGAGATAAACTGCCAATTTAGAGAATAATTAGTAAAAATTGGTGGAAAAAACATGAACAGAGCATTGAAGAAATACCAGATACCAATACTAATGCTACTTACACAGAAGAGAATTTTGATCTGTTGGGTCCATGGTAGAGTCTCACCTTGAGCCGGGGGGCTTTGCTTTTTGCTTCGTTTTCCCATTGACTCATTACGGATGCTGGGCAAACAACCAATGTTGCATCACTCGGAACGAGTCGACCTACACAAAAATGTTATTATATACAATGAATGGACGCTACAAACCTTGTAAGTGACTTCCATGCATACTAACGTGAACTTACGTTCGTCAGGGCATTTCCATTTAGTAGATTCGTTGTCCTCGGAACTTTTTTCCTTACTTCTGCAGATCAACGCCAACAGCATAACTGTCTTCCCGAGACCCATTTCATCGGCTACAAAGCAGAATTAAGCAATGGTTTCATCATTCTTCATCAAATGAGAAATTCGTACACTTGAAGTATAACAATACTTACCCAATACACCGCCAAACGGAGACACCCGCTCCCTCCACCACAACCATTGCAATCCGTAATTCTGGTGTTCATAAAGATCTGGAATCAGATACTCTGGTTTCCCCAGCGGATCCGACGCTCCTTCCTTCGGAGCAGTTTCCATGGTTCTTGCAATTTCAGCGATAAACTTGTCCACTACTAGGAAACTTGGAGCATCTCGACGTCCTTCAAGATCAACCGTAGGAGTTGGCAACTCAGGCAAGAAAATTGTTTTCTTCTGACCCGGAACTTTGGGTTTAACGAGTTTCGCTTCTACTTCAGGTTCATGGAAATCTTCTGAGACTTGAATATCGTCGTCTGAATCCGTTTCAATGGTGCGGTTTCAACTGGTTTCTTATTCCAGCGACTGCTTTGGATGCGGATCCTCTGCACGATGTGTTGATTGTTGTTTGTGAAAGCCACTAGCTGAAGTAGCCTTGAATTTGGAAATAACAATATTTTTGGAACCTAGCCAGTCCCTTGGACAAATGGCCGATCCCGGGTTCAGAATAGTGTAAATTACAGTACGAAATGCATATACTGAAAATAACCGTAGAAAAACACTGCTTTTAATTATAGATAGTTCCTCAGAACCCAAATCAATACTGTATTTAACTTGTCTCCTTTGTCTCTCAATCCCAATACACTATCACACACCAACTTACGTCTGCTCTCGTCGCTCTCTCCGAACACTCTGATACCTTTGTCTGTAATAAATCCTGTTAGTCAACGTACCAAGTTACAAGGATGCAATCAAGAGGTGCAATTTAGCTTAACCTGCTTCCTGCTTAAGGGTGTAGATGTCGCCGTACTAGAAAAAGGTATTAAATATGGCATCCCAAATGTTCAGTATATCGAGTGTGTGTTCTGTCCTGTGTTCGCTGCATGTACCTACCATGTAATAGATAGAGCGTCGTCCAGTTACATGTAATCCTAAGCCATATCCTACCTTGCTAGTACGCTGACATCCATCTTTAGTAATCCGCCATATTGTTTAATGCATCCACTATTTTTTGTTAACGCACCCGCTATTATGCGTTAACGCACCCACCGTATTGTTTAACGCATCCACCATTTTGCGTTAACGCATCCACCATTTTGCGTTAACGCATCCGCCATATTGTTTAACCCGAAATGGTGGATGCGTTAAACAATATGGTGGGTGCGTTAACGCGAAATAGCGGATGCGTGAACGCAAAATGGCGGATGCGTTAAACAATATGGCGGATGCGTTTAACAAATAGCGGGTGCGTTAACGCAAAGTGTCGGATGCGTTAAACAATATGGTGGGTGCGTTAACGCAAAATGGCGGATGCGTTAAACAATATGGCGGATGCGTTAAACAATATGGCGGGGTGCGTTAACGCAAGATGGTGGATGCATTAAACAATATGGCAGAATGCTAAAGATGGATGTCAGCGTACTAGGAAGGTGGGATGTGGCTTAGGATTACATGTAACTGGACGACGCTCTATCTATTACATGGTAGGTACATGCAGCGAACACAGGACACAACACACACTCGATATACTGAACATTTGGGATGCCATAGTGTCCTCTTCTTCAGAGTAGCCATCCTCTAAACTGTAATTCCTCACAGGTGGATACCTCCGTCCTTTCGGCTTAGTCTCCGGTAGAGTTTCTGGGCCCCTATACTCGAAAGCCAGCGATAATGCTGTAGACCCATTTCGCAGAGAATCGAAAATAGCCCCCCTGGTATTATTTCGCCGGAACTCGAGGAGGACATACTGGAGCTTTCGGGTGAAAATTGAAGGGAATCAATAATCAGGAACAACACATGAACTGATGATACATACTTCCAAGTTCAATCCATAGTTGCAATATGCAGTTAAAAACGCATTAACGAAGGGCGCCGTAACTGACATAAACAACCAACTCTGTTTCTGATTTAGACTATTCCAGTGGCTAACCAGGCAAATCAGTCATGCAAAATCAGTTAATCCAGGTCATTATGATTAACAGGAATGAGGACATCACGACGTGGTTAGGTGATGTTGAATTACATATAGTAATGGAGGAAGAACTTATTGTAACGGATAATTGGGAATGGAATGAAGAGAAGTTGTAATATGCGAGAGGAGAAAGGTAAATGTCCGAAATTTTACGACGTAGAAAACACTTTTGTAGGATCGCAAAATGTTCTTTATCTATTCCAAATCGCCTACAGCTGTTGAATGGTACAGTGATTGATGAATGATGCAAATTATGAAATAATGTGATTGGAGGATGGATTGGTGAAATAATGAAACCCTTATGTGAGGTGTTAGCGTACAGCACGTTCTAGAATCCTAAGTAATAACTCCATTAAATGATGAAGGGAAGAAGTGTAGGAATGTTGCGTAGAAATTCTGGTAACCTGGAATTCAGTATTCGGAAGTGTGTAGTGACAAATATGATTTAGACCTGCGCAGTTAGAATTGAGCTCTGCATGTCAATTCCACAATATCCTGTTACATTAAAATCGGCTGGAGGAGAAGGAGTCAGAGTTGACAATGTAGTTAGAAGCAGCCGCGATCTTGTAAACCATTAAAATCCCTTACGTAATTACTTCTGTCTCTTTAAGCATAGTCTCGAAATGGATGTTTGTAGAGGAATATTCATTAATTAAAATTTAAGAACCTCACACGGATAAACAATTCATTATGAACATGCAATAAAGTTATAAGGAGGTGAAGGTACTCAAAAGTTACTACCTTGTATTTTATAAATTAACAAAAGACAGTGTTGCCAGAAACGGAAATATGTACTTGAATATCACATGTGCTTTAGTGGGTCCTAGTAGCTGTTTGATTGAATGGCCGCGGCTAGTGGAGGCACTCCAGCCTGGAGAGCTATTGCAGTTATCCCCACTGCAGATGCATAACCTAGTGGACGTTAACGTTACATTAGTTACAGAGGGCAAGCCTTCTATGAAGGATTTGACTGTTAGGGAGCCCAAATCAAGACATGTGGCCTCGGGGTATGCGTTTGAACACTGGCGAAGCATTATCTTTCCGATTTTGTCTCCATGGGCAGAAATTTTGACGCATGAACGATGAGATGGGTGACATTTCACAGCTGGAGGGGAACTTGACGACCCCTTAAGGCAGGCCTCATTATCTTGCGCATTGGCGCCACTGAACAGCTCGGCATATGAACATTCGTAACAGGAAATACCTGGAAACAGAAAATTGAAACTTGTTATATATTCATTATACGGTACGTTTTAGGAAACATTAAAAGTAAATGCAATGGCTACCAGAAACGCCAAGGTTCAAGAATGCTTGAAGAACGCACACCAAAAGAATTCTAAGCCGCTAAAATTTACGTGGCGTTAGTCAAGTCTAGCGAGAATGGAAGCCCAAAAGTTACTGTACATAATAGCCCGTTTTACATACATATATATATATATATATCTAAATCAAGTAGTTTATGAGTTTATACGCGCTATTTCAAACGATTTAGTTTAACTAGTCAAGGCAACCAGAAATAATTCAAGTAAAAAGAGCGGGGATAAACGAATTCTTGTACTAGTTGATATTTGAAATTGCATTAGATGGTTTTGAAAATCGACATGGAGGAATCTTGAAACTAATGTAGTAGCGGAATCTATAATTGTGAAAGAAAATGCAGTTCAAAGCATTGATACCCGAGCCACCCACCTGCACTAGGCGTAAGGATTATCAAGACTATAATTATAATGTTAATGAGCTTACCAAGTTACCAAGTTTCAGCTAGTATCCTTAACTTGTGCTTTATATTCTTCATCTAGTAAACAGTTATGGAGGTTATACTTCAAACGTTCGGGGATCCTTGTTCTACACACCGCATTTGGACAAGGTGGACAATCCGGGAATGCTTCCTCTTCTTCAGAACGCATATCGATCTACCACTACAACATCTGATTATCAGCAACTGAAGTAAGTTTTCTACATGTTTCAGCATTCTGATACTTCTCCTTAAATATGTAGGGGCTAACCATAAAGCTCTTCCAGAATTGTGGGTTACCCGCTTTCACATGCTGTCGTATTGAGTATGGGAAACTGGAAAACGTTTTCTCCAAAGCTATCAAAATTTCTCACGTCCCGTCCGAGTACCAAGCACGCACTGTACCTAAATCACTGGTCATTACATGTGGTAAATTGGTGCTGGCAGGGATGAAAGTCCTTGCGGCATGCAAGGAAAGTGTTCCCAGTGTAATAAAACCTGAAACGAAAATCAAATGGATGAGTGTGTCTTGTTCCTGTTTAATCAATAAGTGTGACATATTCAAATAACAATGAATAATTGGTGGTCTACATTAGCTGGAATGCAGGATTGTATGCTGGGAGGCATGACTTTTGGAATTCTGGTTGAAGCAACTGTAGTAGGGTGTTCAGGTTTTTAAGAGAAGCTTTTGTATACAGGCCGGTGGATAGGAAAATCGCATATGGGATTTCCGTCAATGGTTCCGGTTTCACCAACGAGAAGGACAACTTTGAGAGGCCGGGAGTACTGTGTGGAACCAATGTTGGGAAACCACAGGATGACCTATTTGGTTGTGAGGACCCAATACCGAAGGATGGGATTTCGGAAACACTATCCAACTTCACTTCGAAGCCGCTGCAAATGAGTTAGTTGCATCTCTCTTCTCTACTCATTTCCTTTGGAGGTGGCAGGTTAACAAAGCCTTTGTGCTAATTTCAGGATTGGAATCAAACTTTCCTCTTGTTGGAGAGATGGAATCCGGATTCACCCGCAGCTTTAAGCCAAATCCAACAGACGGACGGGTCATGGATCCTGTGTACTTGGGTCAAGATCCAAAGCTAGGAACTTTCGGTCCTAGTGTGACTCACTTTGATTACCCCTGGCGTCCGGTAAGTTCGAATAAAACCTGTAAAGTTGAGGGAATCCGAAAAGGTGTTTTAAATCAAAATGCCATAATTAAAAACCAGCCCTTTGTAAAATACAATGTTTGGAATTTGTTAGCATCTTACCGGGAAGGAAATAACATTACCACTGAGTTGTAAAAACTTTAGAAGATCCGGATTTTGGCAAAGTGAAATAAATCCAAATTGCTACCTGAATGGAGAGATATCAAAGAGATGTTCATATCAACCAGATTATTTATCGCGCTACAAGCTTGACTACCCACGCCGAGATACTTGCACACAATGTTCTGGATGTAAATCAGGGAAGATCAAGAGTGAAGAAATGTTCAATTTGTTCCAAGGGGAAAGTAACTATATAACGGAAACGATGGACAGGTTTCGACCGATTCCTCCGAAGCGTGCTCAAGGGTATCCTACTTGTATGTCTGTAAAAGTAGAACTGCCAACCATTCCTACGAATCCATCACCGTGTGTGTGGTGAAAATTGTAACTAGCGAACCAGTGCTTATAGTTGTCATGCTGATTATTGTGAGTGAGCGCTGATATGACTGAAACTGAGCAATCAAAAATTATTCATATCAATGTGTAATATTATTAAAACTTATTTGCAGTGTTCGTAACAAAACATATAAGAGTGGAGTTTACATCTAATCGATACTAGTTATGTATTTGTTAATTGTAGAAAATCTTGGCGTAGTTACAGCGTAGCACATTATAAGAAGGGGTTTGTATTAGTGTTTCGCTAGATTATACCAAGTTAGAGGCAAAACATCGAATCGACTCGAACTCGAAGCTACCAGCCTGCATCAACTCAGAAAAATATCGAATAATCTGTTGTGGATACTTGCCGATAGCAACTGCTGATGGAACCCAGTCGTAACTCAAATCGTTGTACTTAACTAGATAATCAGTACCGGAACCCGTTTGACCAGGTCGTGCAAAAACTACTTTCATAGCATCTCTCTCGTCCACGTCCTGCTCAGGATGAAGGTCTGTGGGTTCCATAACTTCTCTGTCATTGGTATCATGGGGTGGCTCAACCTTGGGAAGCACTTTTGAACGTGATTTTGCTGCGACCGAGGTGGATTTTGATTTCGATGTCGTTTTCTTCACCGATGCCGGGACATGCCATTCTACCCAATCATCATCTTTGTCCTTGGGATCCGATTCAGATGAATCATTCTCACTTGACTCGAAGTATTCTCCGGCATCGTAACTATCTGCAGTGTTTGTAGTAGATTCCGATTTCGCATTGACAGCCCTAGGTCGCTTGGTCTAGAATTGAGAAAGTAAAACTTTAGACTACATTTCGGTTAGCTTAGGCCAGTGGCATTGAGGAGATGTTCTTGGATTTTACGAGTCCTAACATATGATACATGAGTATCGTTTCAAAATACGCTGTTCAAGTATTTCATTTGTACCTTCGACAAGGTGTCCTCTGATTTTCGTTTTTCAAACTCTTCGATGAGCTGAGAGCAACCCTTTAGATTTGCAGCAGGCTCCCAAGTGCAGTGCTCCCTGCAATCGAAAAGACGTAATGAGTGTACATATAGTTGGTTGCATGCTCTAACATAAAATTAATGGTTCTCTTACATGGAAAACCCCTCCCATTTTACTTGGTAATGAACTTTTCTTTTAATATGCCTCTTGCGCAGGATTTGTTCGACAGTGTAAAATTCGTCATTAGGCTCAGATTTAACTGATTGACTTGGTTTGGTAGTCCCTGGGGCCGTCTCGGGTTTGAAAGTTTTGGTAAGGGAAGTGTTTTCAGTCTTCGGTCGAGAAGCAGACATCATTCTAGGGGTCGGATATATGTCTTGTCGCTCTAGGAGCGGAGGGGACTCCTCATCTGATGATACCCGAGGTCGTGATTTCAGAGGTCGGCCTCTTTTTGAAGCTGCAATGAAAACGATGTAATTAGTAATATATTGGGATAACGAGTTGATAATCTCCAGCTCTTTAGTAAAATTGTACCAGTGTAGCATGGCACAATAGTTGGTTTAATATACTAGGTAAAAATATGGTAATTTCTAGATAAGTACAGAATATGTATTTAAGTCGAAATTGGATTAGGGAGCAGAAACTCATTAGACTTACACGTTGATTTCGGAGGTGACGGCATGATGAAGTTAAGGGGTAGCTGTGAGTTCACTAATCGTGATCGAGAGTACTGCCACACAAATTGTATGATAGGATTTTAATTTGTTTTTGCTATCACGATTCTGAATCAAGATCAAAGATTCTCACATCAAGTTTTGCCCCGACTTTGCCAATTTCTCAGCTACAACTTAAAAGCATGCGGACGATGCACGTGCATTCCTAAAATTCCTTTGCTATATGTACACGTATGTGATGTTCGGCATAACCGAGTTTGGCATACACTGATTCGCTAAAGGCGCATACGCATTTCTTTTAGATTGTAACGATGCGGGGTATCAACGGCGTAAAAGTTTGGCTCTTCGGAAGAAAAAACCCGGAAAGCCTGAACGGTATAGTTGATAACGATCCTCGTTAACAGACAGGTGTTAAAATCCTTGCGGAAAAATGTGGGAGAAGCGCGGAAAATTTAAAGCTGGACAGCAGGATGATGTAAAACTCTATGGTCTTTAGTCTTTGTATCACTAACTCACTACTTGGCAAATAACTAAAGCTAACATAAAGCTTTTGGTCTCAATTTATTATTCCTTAGCAATTATCTCGACAGAAAAGATTCTATAAAAATTAATGCATTAAATTCTATTAATCTATGATGTATTTGTCATTTTAATGATATTTAGTTTTAATAGCTATGAGATTAGCCATGCTAGTACATAAAGTTAAAGTCGATGTTGAATTAGCATCACTGGCAAAAGCCAAAACAATTTGTGTAATATAAACCGAGGCTTAAACCAATTATGATCAAGTAAAATGGGACAAGGAACAAGGCATTTCCACCTAAAGCGTAGTACTGGTAGCGCTGAAAAAAATGAAATTATCTGCATGGTAATTATTTTATCGATGACCTGTAACGTTTAGTCGGGTAACGAAAATAAGAATCTTTTGTCTTCATACAATGAGTGTGCTTACAATGGTAAGGGTGGTGCCGAATATTAGCGCTTTTGATCGGACTGACAGAGCTGAATTAAAACTTGTACCGAAGTTGGTATAATTCTTGGTGTATGACTGCTCATCCCAATACTTTCTGATAAAGGAGACGTCGTCTGCAGTTCTATGTTGGAAGACTTCAAAAGGTTCGTCGCAAATATTGAAAACGCAGGGAGCATAGGAAGCGAAGACGGGACCGATGACGGTGAAAATATTTTTGCTCCATTCATCCTGAATCCGGTACGTTCCGGTACAACAGTGTTGTAACAGGGTCCCAATTTTCTCTGTATCGGGTCCCCATGAGATTTTACTTTTCTAGGGTTGTTGAGAGATATGTAGGATTGGAATGTGTGAAAATCGGACTGAAATAGACATTGCAGATTTCAACTTACCATGTGAACCCCAAAGAGATGCTGAACACCGGTAACGGTGAGGGCAAGACCGCCGTTTTTATCGAGGACTTGGTAGGAGAAAGCTTGTCGGAAAAATCCCCAGAGGAAGAGAAATTCGAAAAATTTGGTTCCCCTGGTCTGTCGAAGGTAGAAGATTATCTGCTCAGTTTCGTTAATGATCTCACGAGTGCTCCATCCCGGAACCGCAGTCACCGCTGTCACCGGGCAGAGAGTAAAGAGATCCTGGTTGTCGGTTTTATATTGACAATAGTGTTGCTGTACAGTTTGCAGTTTGAGGTCTTCCAGAGTCAAGGTGGAGTGAAGAATACTGAGAGATACGAAAGAGACATGAAGAAAAAGTACTCACCTTCTGGTACAGCACTGCGAGGTCTCCGGAAAAAGATATGCGTTGCCCGAATCAAGGGTGCTATGACGATCGGGGCTTCAGGTATAAAACCACCTGCGAAACAGTGCGTAAAGGTTTGTTTGGAATGGTTGCGTTGAACATTGTAACATTTTTACGGAATTTGGAATCGGTCAGCTTTTACTGTCAGTATCAGGTAAGTCACTCACGTATTTCGTTGAAAATTGCATTGTTCCGATGATGATTGTATTCCAGTAAACCCTCATGCTCTTTTGGAGGACTCGTAGGGAGTGCTAAAGGTATAGCTGGGAGCGATGACTTAAGCTGTGTAGCTTTGAGGGCGTGGCCAAATTTTAAAGTCTTTTCAATCTTTTCTTCGTGCAACTCCCTAACTGTAAACGAGGTTTGGCTATCAAGTGTTAAATTGAAGAAAGTGTGGAACCAGTACACAACGGTTAGATGGCATTGCTGTTGAGGCTGTACTTACAATGATTATCCGGATACTCGTGGTATCCGCCGAGATTATCGATTCGTGCACGGGTATTTTCCTTGGGTATATGAACGTTAACGCCAACATTCCTTATTTCTCGGGTCTTTTGATTTCCCCCCATATCCGCACCTACACTTCGTACCTTCCCAGGGGCTGTAATTTTATTTGGTAAAGAGTGGGGTGCATGCTTTTTATCATTCATGACGGATATTTTTAAATCGGATTTCGGAGTATCTCTATCATAAAACTAGGGGAATGTGTCACACAAGTGTTAAGTTAGTGCATGCCTTATGACTTTTAATCGCTAAAATTTAAAATTAAAAAAGATGGATTCCCGAGCATGAACTGTTTACATTTAGTTTGCTATGACAACGGGAGATTGGTTAGGGGCAGGTCGGTCTACTAGAATGCTTGGTCCATAACATGCCGAATGCATGTAAATTGTGTAATCCACTTGGCGTGACAGTTTTTGTGCGTGATGGATAGCTATTAATGTACACTATTTGTGTTCGTCAAACAAAAATGTTAATAACAATAATGGAAATCGATGAAAGAATTAATGCATCTGGAACACTTTGCTAATTGCAAAAACTGGCGTTAATCCCGACGGATGAGGAGATTGACCTCAACATGTTGAAGCAGCAATTTACTAATGATTTATTATTGAAAAAGCGCAGAAGGGGAAAATCTTGCATGCTTCGCTTCGAGTATCTCAATGAGACAATAGATGTTAGTTTATAATAAGCACTCGGGCACTGGAATGATCTTTCTGCTCGTGATTTAGATTGTAGTTAGTAGCTTACTTACTCGCTCTTGAACTAGTTAATTACAAATCATCCTTACAATGTTACACTGGAAAACCCGAAAGGTGGCGACAGGTTCAGGAGTGAAACTAGGAAATGGTGGCGATGCTAGCGAATCCCTTGAATTTGTTATAGCGTTATTGCATTCATTTCCATCGCTCTTTTTTATTTCACCGTGGCGAATCGAATACGACGTTGAAAAGAAAATATTCTTACCTGTGCTGCTCGGTAGATGGCATCGTGTAAGCTAAAATTGCTTCAAGGGTTTTTTAATGTTTTTTACTCATGGAGTTTTGTGAGTAACCTGGCTCGCAGTTATCAAGCTTGGTTGGTTTTGTTTCAGGGCATCTGTTACGGGATTTTAGCTTCGCTGACGCTGTACTGGGGCAAGCTAGAGGTGGAACTGCTGACGAACAATGGCAAGGGAGTTACTAGGCTGGTACACTGTCTCGTTTTGACCTTCTGGGGCATTTCTTTGGGTTCCGTGGAAAGAGTGTTATTTGGGAAAAGGATTAATGCTGTTGTTGATGTGATTGAAGAAATAAAGTTCATCTACGATGTGCCCTCTACCGGCAACGAGATGAGAAAAACGGTTAAGAGTTGGATACCGTTTATCTCTGTTCGTTTACGAATTGGGCTTGTATTCGTAATTTGGTTTGCATGGAGCGTATACACTGCGATAGTAATAGATTTGAGGATTGATATTGGTCAACCTGACTTTTATTTGAACTTTACGTTGGAAACGCACCGGTTGTGGGGACTTGGTTTGCCCGTTGTTGAAGGTAATCACTGTTAATAACGTAACTATAATGACTAGACTGCAGGAGGTTGATAGTGAGCGAGTACCAGAAACAGCTACACGTATTAATTAACTATTCGGATCGTTTTAGATTTATATGACCTACCCTGGTATTCTCACCTGCTTGGACTCTGGTTCCTGATGAGCTGCATCTATGTGGAATTGTATACTTACGTAATTCATCTTTTACCATTGGTACATGCGATTGTGTTCTATGTGGTCATAAAGCATACGACGGAAAGGGTGGATGCGTTAGCGGCTAAAACGAATTTTCGGAGTGGAGATTTGCAAAGAGTGAGTGAGTGGGATTGACAAAGTTGGAAAAATAATGTGGTTTATCCGCTTGTTTGCAGATTATTGAGGATATTTACGGATTTATTTGATTTTCCAGTTATTCAACATTTTTGACCATGTGCGAAAATTGTGTGAAAACATAAGGAGCTCCATTGGACCTGCAATTGCGGGAATGTGCCTAGCTTGTATGCCATATCACTGCATTAAACTTCAGGACATTCTTGACCCGAAAAATATGTCAAGTTACTCTGCTACAGTCCAGGTTCTCATTGTTGTAGCTGTTTTAGGAGCGTTTCTCTTTATTTCTGCAGAGGCATATGCAAAGGTAAAGCGAAATAATTTGTGCAAATTGGGATTCTTGTCTAAAAAAGATGGCGATATATGTGGTGACGTGGTTTTTATTCAAGGTTTGTGCGATGGGAAGGCGCTTGGAAAAGGTGGTGAGTTTAACGATTTTTGAAAATCTTGAAACTCGAATCGACTGCCACTCTAAAATACAGATGATCTTGCAAAATATACACGGGCGGGAGTTGGGCTTTGGGTGTGATTTCTTTACCGTTACCTACAGTTTTGTTGGAGTGGTAAGTATTTACAAAACGGTTTAAGTAGGGTTATATACATATTTTTTTAGCGTAAGCATGTTCTTGGTAATTTGAAATGTAATGGAATGGATGGATGCTTTTTTATTTTAAAGCTGGCTGGAACTGTGCTGACTTACTCCGTTATTATTTTTCAAGTAAGCGTATGACTCTCAGAAGATGAAGCTTTTAAAAAATAAACAAAAGTTGGAATTAGGATAAACCGGGACCTGATAACTGCCGGTTTGTGATAGAAATATGCACGGGATGGCAAACAGTATGTTATTATGTGAAAAGAAATCGACAGGGAGATGCACTGCGCATGCATAAAGCGTAGCGCATAACGAATTATTAAAATAAAATGCTAGAAACTATAGTTGATATTTTGAAACGCTGCCGTTCATGAACGAGTCCGTCATTGGGACTCATATTTACTGTGAGTAACCCTTGTCCTAATCAAAAAACTTAAGCTATAACTTCCTAGTGCTTTATAATTGGTTATCCGTTCATGTGAGAGAAGATCTGAGCTGTCTAATTGTGGGAACCGCTAGGCGCATTGAAACGGTTTTATTTACACAAATCGGAGGGAAACCGGTGGGATTATTTTAAAATGTCTGTTTTAATAGCATCAAAATTGCAAATACAGTAGTAACTTTGATAGCTTATAAAAGTCTTTGTTATTTTAACGGTCGTTTATGGACTCGTTGTGGGTTGTATTTATTTGCAATACGAGGATGAATCAACAAGTCCGGTGGGGCAAGTCTGTTCGTACGCGAATGCAGCTGTGCAAACTGCTTGGTTAAGGGTCCATCCCTGCTCGGTTGATAAGTTTTCGCAAATGGTTTCAAATTCAGATGGGTTAGAATATTTGAAACAGGCCCTGGGAAAAGATAGAGTTACGATATTACGATAGTTGATACATAAGTAAAAATACTTTTGAAGAGATTATCTGTTTAGTATGACGGTAAAATACCTGAGTGATGACCACGTGCCCTTGAAAGCGGAAGTACAGGCATTCTTGGCTTGAGATGCTACAGAAGAGTGTTCGGGGGCAGAGCTTTCTGAGCATGAAGAATCTACTCTCCAGCTGGATGCAAATTCATCAACGTTTGGAGCAATCTAGAATTGATTACAGATAGGTGAAGGTCACGACCAGGATTCTATATTGCGTTACTCAAATGAAAATAATTTGCAAAGGAAGAAAGTCATGTGATTCGTGTTAACTTACGGTTCCGGTAGGGGTTTGGAAATCATCATATTGCTCGTTGTTATAGGTTCCCAGTAGACCGGAAACTTTGCCGAAACGGTAAGCGTTCTCAAGGCGGACAGTGCAAACATCGGAAGCTTTGTTACAAGAGATGCTCAGTTCTTTCCAGCCGCGTCCCTTGAAGCCAACGTCAACGACCATTATGTCAGTGAGTCTGTCCTCGGACACACGAACGTTGGGGTCACCACTTGAAAACTGAATACGAATAGAGGTTGGTTAATGAAGATTATGAAAGTGGTTTTTGCATCTGCCCTTGTAACGCAAATTATACAAAAGGAGCGAAGGATGTGTGAAGGTTTACCGTGAAATCTGGGTTGATTGTTACAGCTATGCGGCCATTGTACTCGACAGAGATTGCTTTCTGAACTCGCCCTTGACTGCTTTTGGAGAATTGAAGGAAAACGTTAAGCTCTTGATTCTGAATCAACTGGTATTTGCAGTCGCCTTCGAAGTGGTACTCCTTTCCGTCAAATGTTATGAAGTATTGTGAGCCGATAATAAAGGCGTTTGCTGAAAGACAGGAGTTGACATGTTAGCGCTTTTGAAACGTTAGATCGATGTGTTGAAGAAAAGAAGAAATTGAGAGAAAGATGCTATCGTTAATTGCGGATCGTTATTACCTGAGTGGGGAGGAGCGTTTGTGCGGAGGGCGGCGATTACAGCACTTAACAAATCCGATTGGACCAATTCACGTAGAAATTGGCGAAGGACTTGAACTGAGGCGATGAGCTGGTTTCGGTTCGGGATTTCAACACGTGGAACTGTCAATGCGGAGGCAATAGCTCTTTGGAAATCGTACAGAGAATGGACAGGTCGGGGAAGAGGAAGCTGGAATTTCGACAGAAGTTTTGGTGTGTGATATAATAATTTCTAATGTTTTCGACCGAATTATTGGATTGCGCTAAGATGTGATACAATCTGGTCTTACCAAAACAGCGACGTATCCGTTTTTGAGATCGACAGTGAAGATTTCTCGGACTAACTTACGGACCGTTTCCTTGGCTTGCTGAATAATTTGCTCTTGTGTGGCAGCGGCTTCTTGTTCATCGCCCTTGAGCTTGACAACAGTGTATTTCAAAAGGGTCTTGATTAGTTCCTTGACTTGGGGACTGACGGGAGAGTTTTCGAGGAAGGTGTTGACATCGTCGAGTCGGCGAAGGAGGGCCTCGGCGAGTTGAGCAAGGAAGGTGTCGCTGAATGTCTGGGCTTTTTCCAATGCTTCTACAGGATGTTAAGAGTGTGATTAGAATGCGAGCCATTATGGTGTGTTGACTTTGAGGGGGAAATTGTAGATGGCGTTGTTTCTTGGCAAAGGATTGATGGGGAAAATTTACCTTGAGCTCCAGCATTGAAGTCGTTTTGAAGCTTTCCAGAGATTCCGTCGAAAAGAGCCTTAATTTCAGCAAGGATGGGACGTGCAGTTCTGTAGAGGACTCGGATGAAATTGGCAGTGGTTCTCTTAAGAGAAAGCACTAATTTCTCGTAGCGTTTAACCAAAACCGGTGAGGACTCGATGAGACGCTCAATCATTTCGGGGAAGTCGTCGATGAGAGCTTCGAGTGGGGCCAAAGCTAATTCAACGGACTGGCAGAAAGATTCGAGACTCTGAGCTATAACCTTGAAGTTTTCATCTTGGACTAGTTCTTGCTTGATTTCCTTCAACTCGTTCTTAATGTGATCTCGAAGTGGCTTGAGATCTTGAGAAGCTTGTGATAACTTCTGGACAACGCTTTCTACATCTTGAGACACTTCCGAAACAAGATGCTCGCTAGAGGCTGCTGCATTTCCGACTGTTCCGGATAATCTCTCTATGGATTGTTTCTGGAAAATGAGATGAAAATAGAGCGTGAGAAACATATTATTAGACCTAAAATTAGAACAACGATCATAGAGACATTCGTGAGGGAGGAGTCATTCAGAAGACTATGTCGTACCAAAGATTCTTGAATATTTTGAGCGTTCCATGATGCCTTGATGGATAGGAAATTGGTTCCGTTCAAAGCGACGCTGAATTCACTCAATGTGGCGCGCGTGCTCTCGGTCTGTTTGTAAAGGCCTACAAGGAACAATTGTTCCGTGGGGAATCCAAGGGACAATTCGTACGCTCTGCGTGGTTTGGCAGAGGTCGTGTAAGTCTTGATGTTTACTTGAGGAGGAACTGAGCCTTGGGCGTAAATGTCTACTACGCGGTTATCGACCATGCCTGGTAGATGGAACTCGTAACGAACATCGATAACGTCTCTTGGCTTGTAAAGGAGGCTCAAGTCCGCTCGTCGTTTACGTCTTCCAGCGCCTTCACGGAGGCTGCGAGAAATGTAAAAGTCTGGAGAGGATGGTTTGCCGATCTGGAAGAGAATTTTAAGGAATTAAAATACCAGATAATTAATTTTATTAGGGTTTGTATAATAGGTGATGACTGATTAGATGAGACAGTGGATTGTTAATTACAGTTAAGCTTTGGTGACGTCCGGAAACGATTAATGCTCCACGCCTGGAAACGGTTTCTCCGTTACGGTTCTTGTAATTGTATCCAACGGTGACATCGAAGGAGTCGTCCTTGATTTCTAGGCTGGTCTTGCCATCAACGGATAATCCAAGACCCTGTTGAAATAATTAAGATTTTTTAAATCTTGAAATTGCTGATCCTTGAAACTGAAATGATATTTCTGTTTGAAGATGGATGTTAAAATGATCTATCAATTAAGCTGCAATAAATTATGGTTGAATTTAAATTTCTTTAGTTGCGTTTAGGTACCTCGGATTGAACAGAGAGTTTGCCATTAAGATGATCTGAATCAACCCATTGAAATTTGGAAGTGACGACAATCTTCTTGCTGGGATCGCTGAAAATATCAAGTTCCGTTTCGGAGTCGAGGAGAATGGAATCGCCAAATCGTACAACTCGTCGTTTGATGACCAAAGGCTGTGGGCAAATAAGGATTCAGGAATTATATTAAATTAGTAATAATAATTAAAAATAATAATATCGCCTTCAAAATAAGGCGATTATTGTCCTAATTAAGATTAATTTTGTAGCTTAAAATGTGGATTTAGATTTGAATTGTGATTATGAGTATGGACCTTAGCCAAAGTTGGGTGCTGAAGGGAAATGGTGTACTTGTAACCGGAAGCTCCGTCATCGGTGCTGAGTTTTTCGAAGGTGACGTCAGCGTGAAGTTTTTGATCGGGTTTTCGTACTTTGTCAAGCCAAACATTTAATTCACCAGAAGTTGCAGAGTTCTTGCTGTAGGTTACGCTGATGGTTCTGGCGGGTAGGGTAACGTCCAATCCACCCTCGCATTGATCAACGGATTTGGAATTGCCGTAAGCCTGGATTTTGATGGAAGTTTGTTCGAAAAATAATTCTGTTGAGTGATCAAGATTGTAAGGAGTTTTGGTGGCGACGGTTGAAGATGCAACGCCGTAGCTTGATTTTGAGCCGTCAGTTGTCCTTTGAAGAAGTAATTTGACAGCACCGTCACAAGCTGCGTCGGACATTTGAGCCTTTGCTTGGATTTCTGCACCGACTGCATTGTTGGAACCGTAGGTGACTGATGTGTAAGCCCGAAGTTCTTTGTCAGTGTGCTTGATTTCCAGATCAATGGTACCGGCTTGGAAGGCGGGTGATGTGAAGGTAGAGTGGCTGGTGAATGATCTGCCGTTCTCGCTGTCACCGTCCTTGGAGCTGAAACGCTTGTACTCGGCGTTGAAGTTACCAGATACTTTGTCACTAGCGTCATCGAAATATTTGACCACGTCTGTTGAGAAAGTTCCTTGGAACTTTGTACTACGGGCATCGGTGGATTCTCTAGTGTATTCCAAGCTGAAACATGAATGATACATCACGTGAGTTTAATTGATAATTGAGGTCGGTTGTGATTAATAATTTGCTAATGTATTGTTTTAGGTAATGAAGATCGAGTGTGATTGTGCAATGGTTAAGCAGGGCTTACTTGACGAATTCCAAAGGTTTCGCTTGGTCTCCTGCAACTAAGGATATCTTGCGACGGTTTGCTTCAATGACAACGGTGAATTTGGCTACACCTGCAGCATTGCCGGGAAGTTGGTAATTCACAGAGCCGTCGTAACCACCGGCTACTTTCTGGAGTTGACCTTCGGCTGATACTGTGGTTGACCCACGGGTTAGAAGACTGCCGAACTTGTACGAGTCACCTTCTTCGGATCCGTTGAGCTTGATTTCGACGAGGACTTCGCTTCGGTTTCGGGTGGAGATAAGTGATAGGCTCTTTTTCTTTTCCTTAAGGACCACTTCGAAATCGACCTGGTATTCGGATGACCCACGTTTTGTGTTCAGTGCCAAGTTGTATACGGCCTTTTCGGGAAGGTCGAGCTTGAGCTTGAAGGCGTTTTCTTCGAGACTGCTTCCCAAAACGAAAGTTTTACCACCATCGTCGTTCTTGTACTTTAAGTCCCAGGTGAGGGGCTTGGCTTGCTCACCGAAGGTGACGTAGCCTTCAAGGGCGACATCTTCTGGTTTTGCGCGACCCTTGATGTTAGCGTTTAAAACGGGTTTGCCGACGTAGACGACTCCTGCTTTACCTTCAACTTGACCGGATTCGTATGCAAAGTCGTAACTGTAGGTTACAAGGGATTGGCCGTCGGCCTTGATTGCGTGAGTGCTGCCGAACTGGAATATTCAAAATTTGTAATTAGGATGATACAGGTGAAGCTAAATTTTGATGAGATGAAAATAGTGGAAGAATTTGAAATACCTTGTAAACCCGGTCGTTTTTGCTCCAATTGATAGTGTAGGTCTTAGTGCCCTCTATCTTCTTGTACTTTAAGCCTGGAATATTTGTGAAAGTGTAGGTCAAAGATGGGACTCCGTTTTCGGAAAGGGCTTCGATTTCAACTCCGATAACGTTGCTTCCAACTTGAGCGGAATTCTTTGTAGAGAAAGTATTTTGTCCAACAGTTAGCTGACCATCCAAAAGAATTGGTTCGGTCAAAGATGATCCACCGGTAGCGAGTTTTCCTTGGATCGTGCGGGTTAGCTTGGTGGCATCCTTGGTTGAGCGGAGTTCGGTTACGAGGTCGTGAGTTTTCTCGCCGTTTGTGAGAATCTGAACTTCGGAGGTCAAATCGAAAAGTAGTTCAGACAATTCGGGGTTTAGGGATTGAGCTTTCAAACGGATTTGGACGGGTGAGGCGTTAGGCAAGGTGGCGGACACTTCAGCGTCAGTAGTTCTCTTGGCGGAAGAGATTTCGAGGTCATTCTTGTAATCCACTTGGTACGTCTTTCCTGCGGTTGAAACATAGGTAACGCCTAGAGAATGTTCGCCGTGAAGTGGGTTAGTTGGGATTTTAGCGTTAACGTTCAGTGTGACCCTTTGACCGATAACGGTGATATCGTTTCTGTAGAGGTAACATGAATTGATTACTTTGAGAGATCGATATGAGCCAATATCGACATCGAATTTTTTAGGTCCTATGTGGTATGACCTACTGATGGTGGTTAACTTACTTGGATTCAATAATGATGGATCCGCGGGTGACCTTAGTGACACTGTGGAGCTGAAGAGATTGATTTGGGTCTGCCTCGGCGTTCCATTTGAGGTCACCGTCGACTTCGTAAGCGTCACCGTTCTTTTTGCGTTGTACGTCCAAAGTAATGACTCGACCTGTTGGGGTAAACTCTGCACGGAATTGAGTCTTAGCTTCCGTATCCGATGGGATCTTGCGGGTGAGGTCAACCTTGTAAGTTTTGGTCAAGAAACTCTTGATGGTGACTTGGTTATCGGAAGGGCCTGGGTTGGGAAGAACAAGAATATCGACGAGACCGGCATCTTCTCCTCTTAATTTGAGAAGAACTTTTCCAGAGTACTTCTTGGCAGATTTTTCAACGCCAAAGTCAAGTCTAGGAGGGACAAAGCAAAGTCATTAGTTTGTAACATTTAATCGAGGAGGTTTACTGTTTTCTGATGGCACAAAAAACTTGCGTCAACGGTCATAATGCAGATTTTGACGCAAAAGACTTACCCTAGATCGAAATCATTGTGTAAGTTGAGCTTGGACTTAACGGAAAGGGCTTTGTTTGCTGCTGTGTTTCTGTAGCGAATGTTGGTGATCAAATGATCTTTGGAAATTTTCAAACTCTGTGAAGAGAATGTGGTTTCGTGCTTGACAGCCAAGGTCCAGTCTTCGGATTTATCAGTAACGGTTGTGCGGGTGTGAGTAAGTTCGCCGTCTTGCTTCATTCTGGGGCAGGTGTACTGGAAAAAGTACAGGAAATGTATGTTAAATATGTAGGGATTTCAAGGGTTGCTAAGCAACTTGTATGACAAGCTGAAGCCACCATAGGGTGTACATCGGGGAGTTGGTAGGTCAACAGTTATTTTATTCTAGGTTGAAAGAGTCAAAATTGTGTCGGTTTTACCAGAATATTGAGCTTGAAATCATTATTTTCGGCAGCTTTGCGGTTAAAGTTTAGGATAACTTTGCCATCGTTTCCGTTGTCACCGTTCAAGAACTGAATATCGACGAGCTGTTCTTCTCCAGCAGCGTTCTTGACGTGTGTCTTCAATGTGACGTCATAAGTTTCGGCAATATCGAAACGCACTGGAAAGTAAACTATAAGTTTTACAACTTGAATGCTGCATGAAGAATTGCTTTGAATAAAAAATTCATGAATTGCAATCAATAGCAGAGCAGATCAAACTTACATTTCAGTTCATTTTGAACATCAAAGCGGGTAACTGAATCAACTGCAACGTGTGTCTCCGTGGACAGACTCCACTGAGGCTTGGCTTCTGGGCCAACGACAAGCTTGTACTTGCTATCGTATTTGCCGTCCTGCTTGCTGTGGTCCGCTTGGAGTTCGATGTTCAAAATTTGAACACTAGAGGAAGTGGTTTTGAAATTAGCTGTAACTTTGCCGGGTTGTCGAACAGCGTCTTTATGGAAGGTGAACTTGTGCTCCAGCTCAAGACCAAAGGATATTGCGAGGTCGGTGGACAACTTGGTGCGTCCTTCTTGGGATTTGCAGGTGCCGTCGATTTTCAGGACGGGGCTGGGAGGTGTATCCTCGGCCATGTCTCTGTTGCGTATGCCCAATTCGATGTTATTGAATTGGTAGGAGTAGTCGCTGTCGGCGTAGGAGCGGGCCACGGACCCCTTGAGGAAAATATTCATGGGACTGATGTTGATGAGTTTTTCGGGGAATTCGTGGGATAGGTCAAAGGAGAGGCTGGAACCGGGTGTGTGGACAACCTTGCCGGTCAAGAAGGTCCGCTTCTGAGTTGTGCCGCTCTTCTTGCCCGGGTACTCGAACTGGAGGAGGGGCTTGTAGGTGGTCTCTCCGGGGGCGGTGCTGGCCATATTGACCTTTCCAGTAATACTGTAGGCTGCGCTTGGAAGGGTGAGCTTGGCATTGATGGCCTTGACGGTGTCAGAGTTTGTGGCATCGTCTATGAACAATGAGAGTTTAAGAATTTTGAAATTAGACGGAGGTATGTAATTTTGGCGGTATTTTCAGGGGTGATTAGATAATGGTGTAGCGGTTGAAGGTTGTCTTACATTCGAATTTGACGTTTGCGCCTTTGTAGGGTGTGGCCAATTGGACTACGACAAACTTTTTCTCAGATTCAGATCGGCGGCTGGCAGAGAGGGATACCTTTCGATCCGTTGTTGAACCGGGTGTATCCATAGTCAGCTGGAATTCTCGCTTGTTTCCATCTGGGGGTAAGAGTTTGAACTAAAGTTTTAGTGTCTTGTCATGCAGTTGATGCAAATATTTTATCAGATTGCTCTGAAGGTGAAAAACTTACCAACGGAATTTGTGAAAACTATGGCGTAACCTTCCATAGAGGGCTCTGTTTTCTGTAAATTAAAAAAGAAATACTGTTTTCCGCGGAGGAGGAGTGGGATGGAGGCTTCGACACCGTTTCCGGCGTTGATGTTGGAGGAAGTGCAGATCTTGAGGCCTGTGAACTTGATGATCTCGTTGAGGAAGATGTCGTCACAGTTTTCAGGTCTGCGAGGAAAATAAATTTTATATAAATAAAAAATGAATAACAAAATTAAAGAAATAAGAAGATTAATTCAAAGAATTAATTAATTAAGAAATTAAAAGATTATAATATTGCGGGAAATATTTAAATATTTGACAGATTTAAAGCAATAGAATTACCCGGAAACGACTTGAAGAGATTGACGGAAAGGGCTGAGAATTTGTGGGGTTCCTGGAGAACGTCGGACCCAGTTGACGTTGGTGCTAAGTTCGAGTGCACGTACTTTTTCATTAGGCATATTGAGGCGGGCTTCGAACTTGTCATCGTCAGCGTGAAGAATGAATTCGATGGAGCCACCAGTGCGGAGATTGCCTTCGAGTTGGATACCGGATTCGTAGGGTCCGCCAATTAAGCTGTGCTTGGCCTTAATTGTGGTTGCAGCGTTTGTTACGAGTTTGAGGTTGAGGTCCATGGATGAGCTTGAGGCTGAAGGGGCCTTGTAGTCCTTTTTGTATTCCAGGGAAGGGATGATGGTGCCTTCGATGGAGTTGGCGAGGCCGAAACCGGAAATGGTCGGGACTGAGACTTGGTCGTCCAGGAAGAGGATGGGAGCAATGATGTCGATATCCCTGGTGGAGGTCTGGAGGGCTTGGCGAACAAGATTCTTGACTTTGGTTTTGGCATCGGCAGCTCTTTGGTTAACGGAATCGGCTGTGAGGGATACAAGAGCGACAGTAGTTCCGAAAATGCGGATGTAAACATCTCCGGTAGGTTGCTCTGCTGGTTCAGCTACTGATGCAGTTCTCCAGGCGGTGACAGAGTTTCCAGGGAGCTTGAAGACATTGGTCAGGATGTGGTTTACATTCTTGTCGGAGGTAAGTGAGCCTTCGGGGCCGAAGAGGGATTCTTGAAGACTGTCAAAGTTTTCCAAGTGAACGCCGACGTCGATGAGGTTGTAAGACGTTCCGAAAAGGTCCAAGGTTAAGTTGGCCGCCAGTTCTCTGGGCAAGAAGGAATCTTTGGAGAATAGGACGTCACCGCTGGCAGAGTAGCCCAAGTTGAGGGATGGATTGAAGAGGGAGGAGGCAAAGTTGCGAGAAAATTTGCGGATTTCCTGCGGGTATTTTACGCCGGAGCTGAGCTTGCGTGCGGCGGTTTGCAAGTGACGAGTGGATGGGCTCGAGCTTCGTACAGCGTTTTTCAAGAAAGAGCGAACGAATCCGCCGACTGTAAAACACAAAGTTTGCAAGTTATTTAAACAGGATAAGGATTAACTAAAATCGACCGGTTGGAAATATGTTTAATTTACCTTGGACAGACTTCTCTTCGCTAATTATCTTTTGGATGGCGGGGATTTCTTCAGGGTTCAAGCAACGTAAGGCAGCGGTAAAGGCATTGATTCTGACGTTGGAAGGGATTTTAAGGTCGCCGAAAACGCTGATAGCATCTGCTTTGAGTGCGGAGTTGCAAGGGTCCCTGCGGAAGGCCTTGACGGCAACGGATTTGACTCGGTCGGTACCTTCAGCCAGACATTTTTGAATGGCACCAACTGCCTTGGGAGTCAAACTGTCAACGTTGCCTAAAGCTTCCAGGGAGGCGATTGCAAGATTAAGTTCTTTTTCCGTTGACAACAAACAGTTCTTTTGAGCGAGAGCGGCAATCTTGTTAACGACGTTCTGGTAGTCTGCATTGTTGATGCAGTTGGGATTAGTGACCTTGCAGTAGCGGTGGGCCAGACCGGTAACGGTGAGGACTAAACGCTTGGCGGGAGCATCGGTTGAAATGAGGGGCAAGATGGCACGGAGGGCGGCATCGCTGGGCTTTACGGCAAAACTGGTGTAGAGGTAGAAATAACGCTTTGCAACAAGGTCCAAGGCGTTCTTGGCGTACAGGTCAGAGAGGAGTTGGATGGCGCCATCGCTAGCGGAAATTGCGGCGGTGTCAAGAAGAAGCTTCTTGAGCTTGGCGCCTTGGGTGTTGCAAAGGCTCGTTCCAATCTGGTTGTAGATATCAGTTAAATCTGAACCTCTGATCTGCGCCAAGGAGTTCTTGAGAGTAAGGATTTCTTGAGGGACTTCGGAAGTGACGCCATCTGGGCGGATGTTGGAGCAGATGCGGTCAAGTGTATCAGAAACAGCCGTCTTGGCAGCGTCCTGGACCTTAGCATCGGCAACGGTATCGACGTTGTCGAAGAAAATGCTGGATTGAACGAGGTCAGTGGGAGGTGACACCTTGGTTTGACCGGGTCGAGTTGCCTTGTGTGTGAGGGAAGCCTTGACGGAGGTTTGGAGACTAGGTAAAAATTTCAAGTCTTTCGTGTCCAGGGTGTGAACTTCAATGCAGGTAATAGCCTTGTAGATTCCATTCTCTAGGACTTGTTCGCAAGTCTGGGAGGATTCGAGATCAGAGGCGGAGTTGTGTTTCTATGGAGACCGATCAGAGATAATAGGATTGATAGAATGAACAAGGATTAAGTGATGCAAGAAATAGTGAGTTGTGATTTAAACCGCTAGAGGTCTTACCGATTTGACTTCGTAAGGGACTCCTTGGAATACGGAGAGACCGCCGTCACGACGGGAGCATTCATTGAGATTCTTGGACTTGGTGTACACATTGTTATTGACTTCGTATTTCGTTGGACATTTTCCGGAAATATCAGACTAAAAAGCAATTTAAATGTATTGAATTAAAGTATTAGAAGGATTTTTGATGGGTTTATGGCGTTGAAATCGCAATTAGATAGTATGTGACCCGTGACCTTTAAAATTAATTACGAAATTATAATTTAATTGTAATCAATTACCTCAATTTCTTCGTCGTCAGATAAACCGTTTTGACTGAGAGCCTTATTCTGAAGAAGAGATATAACGGCCCTCTTGATGTTAGCGGTCCAAGCAGGTTCAGCCTCGCGAATGCACAAGCTACCAACGACGCCATCTTCCAAGGTAAATTTACCCGCAGATCGTTCCAATCCTGCTACAAGTTGCGGTTGCCCCTGGAAACGGATTTAATTTGTGTCATATTTTTCCCAGGTAGGTAACTCCGGTTTAGCGATGGAAAGTGTTTGTAATTTGCAAAAAAAAATATGATTACTTACACCATCGTTGCTGATTGCCAATTTTTTAACCCTTATCACAAAGTTGCAAGAACTCTGGACGGACAAAACGACCTCAGCCTTGACATTAGTTTTCTTGGACTCTGGCTTTGATGAATCCAGTGTGGTCGTAACTTCGGATTCATAGTCGTACAGATATTCCTTGTCTTCATATTTTAAAACTGATGCGAGACCTGGATGGAGAGAGAAAGAGGAAGACAAGTTATGAATGGTGCACATTCACGAAGTTTTGATAAGCCTGTCTCTCTGCGGCCTACGATAATCTGCTTTGCAGTAGGATGAAGCATGATTTATTGGAATGAGTAATATTGGTAGGATAAAGAGTGCTTTGATTTGCTAATTTTTGCAATACTAGTGTAATTTTTGAAGAGAAATTTCGCCGGCCGGTCGACCCAACCTCGTTGTTACACTTTTACACGTGTCGGAGTTGATGATGTAACATATGATGCGCCTTAATATATAGTTAGTTTTGTAACTACACACTGCGGCTATGAGGGTGATATTTATAGTTTCGACTAGTTAACCAACCAAGGTTGTTCAAAGGTTGTATCTATTACAAGACTCCCGTGTTAGTCATACCACACACGAATTAAGAGGATGATAGAGATTAGGTAAGAAAGATGAGGTTGACGACGCTATTATCGATAGAAAGCAAACTTGGAGAGAATAAAATCTCTTCTCGGTTTATGTGTTCAACAGATGGAAGAGGTAATATAATATTAAGGAGAAGCTTATTAATTTGATTAACTGCGTACGAGGAGAAGAATTAATATTGTCTTACAAGACGCCAGTTTTAGATAGAGGCAGAGGGCGTGTTTACTTATGAGAGGGAACACACAACATATTCGCCGTATGCTTGGCTGACGAAATTAGGACCATGGATTAACTATGACGCTGTAAGTTTCCTAAACTATGCTTGGAATAATTACTTGGTAAATTAGGTTTTAGAGGAGATGACTGAGCTAATTATAAATGTAAAATGTTAAAGGCTACGCCCTGTTTAGTGGTCGGACGCGGTTTAAGGGATTCTTGATGCAGGTCACTCTATGCAAATGGGACAGCTAAGTATACAATGATTGATTCAGGTAGCGAATGGCTGATTTCGCTAGCGGTTGACTGATTTAGCTAGCGATTGACTGATTTAGCTAGCGGTAGACTGATGTAGCTAGCGATTGACTAATTTACCAAGCGATTGACCGATTTAGCTAGCGATTGATTGAAATTTGAAAAAGAGGAGGTTAATAGTGAGAAAAGGTAAGACTTACTGGATGTGCAGGTAGAGGGGCATGAGCTGGCTTCAGACACGGGCGTCGGAGCTGAAATTAAAAACGTTTAATTGTTAATAAGTTATAGACAAACTACACAATCACTAATACGCGACGGAGCCTTGAAACGATTGTCGCAACTTGACAGAAATTATATAGATTAGCTTGATTTTCTAGAAAGTTAATGGTGCATAGGAGAAACTGATTTTAGTTACCTGCAAACGCAACATTGTAAGAAGCTGGTAAGAGGAAAATATTTAAGAGAACTATGGCCAGCAGGTGGTGCTTGACCAGGAAATACTTATTTCTTGTTAACTCCTCCATGGCGACTAAATAGGTGACAACTGAGTTGAATCTCCTTAAATACACTTGACTTGATTGGCTTTGATGGGAATCCCCTGCTCTTCTTTTGGATGTGTTCAGTGTTAAGATGGTTGAAGTTTCTGGAGGGTTCAAATAGATAATTGTGTATCTCCTCTCATCCCTTGAATCAAGACTTTTGTTTTTCTCTTAGTCAGTAGTCCGTATATCAAGCTAGTTATGTGCAATGTGGGATTTCTTTGAATGAAAAGAAGCCTTGTTTGAATTGATTTGCGGAGGATGGAAAGACGTAGATCAATAAATCAGAAAGAATAAGTATATAGGAGATAATTAAAGAAGAGATAGTGGGGATGGGATGAAATGGAAAATTTGAAGATGGTTTAATATCATTTTTTAAAATACTTACGGACTATGACTCCTACGTCAAAGTCCATGTACAAGGTCTTTGAATGTGATGACAAAGAGAAGCACCTTAAGACATCTTCTCTGAGAAGACACGTTTGACATTACGATGAGTGTAACTTGGGAGAACTAAACTCTATCCGTGATACGTCTTGACATGTTTGTTGAGCTTTCTTTAAGGTCCATTCATTTTGTGAGCATCGAAGAGGGATTAGATGCTAATGCTATATAGCAGCGAGAGGGAGTTGGTTTAATACATTTAATTAATTGTGATTCATACAAGTTAATCCTTAGAATTGACAACCGGCTAAATGTAGTTTTGTTTTTACTTTGACGCAAAATTATGCGAATTATAGTGGAATTTACATGTTGTTATCGAGAATTTTTATCGGATTCAGACGCTGATGAAGCGTGGATGATACTACGACCGTAAACTCGTAGGGTTTTTAGCATCCGCAACTGGCTAAAAGTCAAAGATTATGCTAAAATGCGACTCGGAGTGTAATTTACGTGTTGTTATCGAGCAATTTTATCTGATTGAGACGCTGATGAAGTGCCAGTCAGTGACACTTGGGTTTTTTAGTGATTAAGTTCCAAGCGTATGTACTTGATGGCTGCTATGACGATAGTGATTTATTAAGGGAGTGCCGGTAAAATTGAAGCCGTAAGCGGGAAAAAGCATTTTTTTCCCTAACTGACTCCTTGGATTGTCTTTGAGTTTTAAGAGAAAAGATTGCGAAAATGCCCGCTGAAATCAGGGGCGAAGGTGAAGAGGCTGGGGAGGGAGGGGAAGGGCTTGTGGTGGAGAATCCGATAGGGGTTAGTTGCGTATTTTCGCGGAATGTGTGGCTCTAGTTGTAGTTCCAAGGTGGATAATTATGTTCATGGGGTTATTTAGCTAATTGAAATGAAATATAATTGTAGGAATACTATGGAGGAAGGAACGCTAAAAACGAGAGGCACGGGAGGGGAAGAGCAAAACTGCCCAACGGTGATATTTACCTTGGGACCTACTTCAAGGGGAAGCGGCACGGTCTTGGTGTGTACCGGTACAAGAATGGGAACGGTGCACGCTACGGCGGGGACTGGACGCTTAGTGTGAAGCAGGGTTGGGGGACGTTTTACTACCCAGATGGGTCTCAATACACTGGTAACTGAGGCGCATGTTGCGGTTTATAATAATGCGGATGATCGGTTTTTCATGGTTGGGTTTTGTGAAAATATTCTTTCAGGAAACTGGGAACGGGGGTTGAAGCATGGGTGGGGTGTGTATGTGTACCCGAATGGGGATGAGTACGAGGGGTGGTGGTATCAAGGGCACCGGAACGGAATGGGCATCTACCGGACGAAAGGGAGTGGAGAAAAATTTGTGGGACAGTGGGTTTTAGGGAAACGGCAAGGGAATGGGATGATTGTCCGAAAGCATCATCGATTTATCGGAAACTGGCACAACGATGTTCCTCGGGGTGCTGGAACGTACATTTTCCCGGAACTCGGGGTGGAGCAGAGGGGGAGCTATATTCATATTAAGGTATTGCCGGAATCTGTTGAAAAATGGAAGGAAAAGGGGTACCAGGTCCGGTACATTAGGGCAGCTCAACCCCCGCCTGACCCCCTCCTTGTTGAGAATGAAAGATACGAGCAGTTAGCGGTAGGTATAGTACTACAAGGAGTTTGGCAAGTTATTAAAAAGGGAGGAGGAGGGAGGACCCTTATGTGATCCCTTAAAACTGGTTTTTACAGCGCATATCGGATTTCATCGGGGATGCAGGGGAGAGTGAAGAGGAGTATGATGAGCTTACACAACGTTACCTTGCGTTAAATCCTCCGCGAAGGAAGTTCTCTACCTCGATACCCTTGTACGTGCCCACTCCGAGTTATGAAGATCTGGACGGAGAAAATAATTTTCGTAACTCCAAACCTCAGTACTTGCCGTCTCCGAGTTTTAACTCCATCCCTGACCAGAACTTGTCGTACACGAGTGGTGGTGGTAACATGAATGGGATGGAGGGGGGTGGTAGTGGTAACTCCATACCTCAGCAGCTCCAGTCTGAGAGTGTTGATGACGCAGGGGCAGGGGAGGAGCAAGACATGAACTCCTTCCCGTTGTACATGCCGGCTCCGAGTTATGAAGAGGTGGGTGATGGGAAGAAAAGTGGTAACTCCGTGCCTCAGTACTTGCCGGCTCAGAGTTATGAAAACATGGAGGGGGAATTTGGCGGGGATGATTCGCTGTGGATTGGATCGCAGAGGAAAGAATCAGAGCATAATGAATGGCAGACTAATGATTTAAAATACACAGGGTAACTCTTTGACTTTTTGGGTTTCAGGGTTTACATTTTTTAAAGGTGGATTTAAAAATTCAAAGTTAACGTGGATTTAAAATGTCTGAATATACAGAAGTTTTTGCGAAAAATCAAAGGAAAACGATCCATTGCGATGCGGTCCCATTCTGAAAAAGGATGAGTGCAGGGGTGAAGACGGGGTCGTTCAAAAGACGGAAGACACAAGAGATTTTGAGAAAGAAACTGCAAATTTAATCTTCGATTACATGAAGGAGCTGGTAGAGTCAGAAATGGTGGTGGATAGTAGCGTCATCCCCGTAGTTCCCGTTTGGCGGGTAATAGAAATTATACCGATACAAACTAAATATCTTGACGAGAGCGTGCCTCCACCGCCAATGCCGATGACACCAGCACCTCTGCCGGAACCTGCAGAGACAGCATCCATGGAGGTATGGAATGGGATCTGGGTTTGGATTGAAACGGCAGTCGCCTTGTATTCCCGGTAGGCTAATTGCTATAATTGCAATTAATTGATTTTACACAGAAGGGTGATTCCTGTAAACCAGACTCGGCTGCGGAAGAAGAAGATGCGATTGCAAGAGCAAGGCGTTTAGCTAAAACTCATAGACTTGAAGATGTTTTCATGGGGTCAGGTGTATGTCAGGATGCTGGTGCCGGATTCAAATTAGCGGCTGCAGATGAACTTGCTGCCACGTACTCCTCGCTTAGCTTGAGCAATATGGAAGAATTTAGACTGAATGCTGAAGCTGTTGGGAAAAAGTTTAAATCCGGTATACCGGATTGTGGACCGGCAGGGTAGGTTAACAAACTGTGAGAAGAGACGGTTACAGGGGTTTGTGTGAGTTTGTTTATGAGTTAGCTGCTGAGAGTTAAGGAGTTAATGATGCATTGTTGGGTTGAATATTTCAGAAGCGGGAGAACTAGGCTGGAAGCCACAAAAAAATGGTGCAATGCTTTTGAGGATAACCCTGAGTGCGATGAAGATATTAAATCTACTGCACCGAGTTGGATGCAAAAAAAGTCATCGAAGAATGCTATGACTGGAGGAGGGAATGATGTTAACGACAATGTGATGGCAGAAGAAAACCTAGATGCTAACTCCATACCCTTGTACTTGCCCACTCCGAGTTATGAGAATATGGATACAGGGAAGCAAGGTAGTGGCTCCTCCAATCCTCGGTATTTGCCGACTTCGAGTTACGAGGGTATGGACGATATGGATGCGGAAGTGCAAGATGATAACTTGTTGGAGTCTTCCGCTCAGAGTTATGAGAATGTAGAGCAAGACATGATGCAAGGGCGTAACTCGTCAGCTTCGTTCGTCGTGCCTCCAAGTGATGAGAATTTAGATAATTATGAAGAAGTAGATGATATTAACAACATCCAAGAGCCGCGAAATATGAGTTACGCAGATTATGATGTGAGTTATTTTAAATTGAAAATAATTGGATTTGGAATATTGTATTTTGATTTTTGGTTGACATTTCCCGATTTTATTGCGATTCTATCCTGTAGGAGGAAGCCGATTAAGAGGAAAGAGCGGAGAGAATAAGAGAAGTTATAGGAGGCCTTCAAGGAGCAAAGCGAGTTGAGCGCCATCTGGGATTTTGTGAATTATTATGTGGCGGCGTGGTGGTATGACACCGTACTGGAATTAATAGAGGACTATTAGATACTAGATTATAATGGAATTCCAAAGACATTAACTTAATCGTGATTGAAGTGAGATTTGTAGTAACTATAATAAAACATGTCATGAGTCATGTTACTGTGGGGACGCAGGATATTTTGTAAAATGAAGATGGCGCTAAATACAATTTAGTTGAACATTTAAAGAATCTATAAAGCTCTAAGAAGAAAAGGATTTAAGCTATTACTTTTATATACGCTGAAGCCATTATGGGATGGCTCTACCATTATGCTAATTAGAGTTTCAAGGATGAATGAGTCTAATTAGGCGAAATTGATTAATACAAATTGATTACTGGGGTACGGAATCCGTACTACGGATATATATGTATGTGGTGAGGATCATGAAGAGACTTGGTTTGCAAACCGCGTGTTTGACGTTACCGTCTGGGTAACTGTATTCCCTTTCTCAGAATTAGGTAAGAATTAGGTAACTATATTTTAAAACGTTTAAAAAGCCTGAGCTGCACGCTGGCAGAATGTTGAATGATACTAGAATAACATGGTTTTAAATTATTTAAATAATTGTAGTAACTGATTTGATATTAATTGTGATGTTTCAGTAAAGCGCTAGAGTTTGTTAACCGTCAAAAATGGAGAGTTCGGAGTTGAGTGACTTTGTAGGCGTTAAGGTGGGAAGATTGATATAAATGTTTAAACAATTGCATTATGATGGGATTGCATGTAACTGTATGGGATATGTTATCGTTGGCTTTCTTAATGAGATAATGTGCTACTGTGTTTATCCTTAGCTTGCGATGATGAAAGAAACTCAAGGGGCACAACGGTTGCAAAGTCGGATGGCAGGTTTCGTTTGCGATATGGTAATGAGCGAAGTTGTGAGGAGCACCCCTTATTTAAGGACGTTGGAGGCTGTGGTTTTCGTGACGGACATTTCCGGGTTTACGACGCTAACGGAAATGTACACGCTCAAGGGGAAAGGCGGGACGGAACAGTTGACGAGGACATTGGCGGGATTCATAGGACCGCTCGCAGAGTGTACGTTGCAGACGGATGGAGACATAATGAAGTTTGCGGGAGATGCGTTCATTTCGATATGGCAGGTGAAAAAGAAGGAAGAATATCAGGAAGTAATTCAGAAAGTTATCGATTGTGCCATGTACTGTCAAGAGAAATATGGAAGCTTCGCAACGGATGTGGGTACCGTTATTCGGGGTGAGGAGGATAACGGTTATTGTTAACTATGGGAGGAACTGGAGCGTTGAAGGGGACATCTTGCGTCGGAATAATTAGAGAGAGACTCAACGGATTGTGTTGTTGCAGTTAAAATTGGGATTGCGTGTGGACGGCTATTCTATTCGGAAATCGGGAACAGTTCCATGAATCAGTATGTTGTCTATGGACCTGCTGTGTCGGGTGCAGGGAATGCGGAACATCATTGTGAGTCTGGGGATATCGTGCTGCATGAGTCTGTGTGGCAGTATTGCGATATGAAGTATTTTGTAATTGGCGATATGGAAAACGGGTTTTGTAAGCTATTATCCATTATTCACTTTGTGAATCCGTCGAAACGAGGGCGGCCGATGCTTAGCCAACGAAGAAAAGGTTAGACTGTCGTTGACCTACTACTCGACGGAGAGTAGTGCTGCTAATTGGCACAAGAGGGAGGTAATGTTGATGCTGACGAAATTTAATATTTTGAACCAGATTCAGCAGATACAAAGCCGTTGAGAGCTTGCATCGTGTGTGCTCCAGGAGCTGTTCAGAGCACGAAGCTTAGGAAATTTATTTTGCCGACGGTGCTGAAAAATGTAAATTACTCATTCTCTGTTAGTGTTTGAAAGGGTGTGGAAATTGTAGTGGCAATTTAAATTGGACGCAGTTTTCTTCCTCAGCTAGACGACGACGTTCCTTGGGAGTTTTTAAATGAATCAAGGATGGTGAGCATTGCGTTTGTGCATGTGAAGCATGCTGTGGCGGAGCCACCGACTTCTGTTGAGTGAGTTGATGGTTTTGCGATATAGCGGATAGAGGGCGCATTTGATGAAATATAAGGTCGTAAATTTGCATGTATATACGGTTTAAAGGGAAGGGAAGGCAACGATGGAAGTTGTGCAAACTAGCTACACTGTTTGCTTGAATAATGCGAATGCACTCTTTGGTTGCGTGACAAAGATTGTCATGTTCGATAAGGGTCTTACGTTTCTCGTCGTCTTTGGACTACCGGGTTACACCTCTGAAAATATAGTAAGTTAATTGTAATTGTCGAGTTTAAATTCATTAACTTATTCGCTTAGATGAAGAATGATGTAACCTTGAAAATTTAGCTGATATCATTGAATGGTTACTCTGTGGTTATTGAGCGGTATGGTTAACGGGTTACTCTATAGACTGCAGCAGCTCTCAAGTTTTCACATCGTACTCTAAAGGAGCTGATTGAAGCCCCAAACATGGTAGAGATATCGATCGGAGTAACTACAGGTCCGTGTTATTGCGGAATCTTGGGACATCCTCTTCGCCATGAGTATACGGTTATCGGGAAGCGGGTGAATGAAGCGGCGAGATTAATGTGCAATTATCCAGGGATTGTGAGCTGTAGCCATGATACAGTCTACAATTCCAGGCTGCCCCCCTACCAGTTTCATCAACTAGAAGCAAAAACCCTTAAAGGAGTAACCAATATTGGGAAAATTTATCAGTTTCATGGCGAAGAAGGGTAATATTTTAATAACGCTATAGTTATTTTATGACGTTAGCCGTAATTACGTTAACCTGAGGGTGTATCTTTGGTACTCAAGGGTCGAGGACGTTGCGGGAGCTTACATCTATCCGATCCTAGGAAGGAGACAGGAACGGCTAATCCTGGACAATATTTTCCAAAAACGGCACCGTAGTTCGAATCTCGGACCTGGCGTTAGTAGTTGAATTGCATTTAACAAGGGTGGAGGGTGATTGGTTTATGTAGTGAGAGGTTATAATAACAATAACGGTAATAAAGTAACAGTGGCTTTTGGGTATGTTTTTAGCCGAGCAGATTATCAGTAATTGAAATGAAGTCGACTTCGGATGGACATACAGAACCACCAACGATTTTAGGTCCACCACCGGATATTGAGCCGTCAGTAGTTGTTATAGAAGGAGTAACCGGTTCCGGAAAAAGTCGGTTTCTGGCAAGAGGGATACAAGATGCTGAGACCTATGGTTGGAAAGTTTACCGGGTTACTATGAGCGCTTTAACGGAAGAAACAGAGTACGTTCGGTTATTGTGGTTATCGGAAAGAATATTAAAATGGCGATGATTGTTTGATGAGTGGTTTGGAATGGTACGTACCAGGTTGTATGCGCTTACAATACTGTTAACACAAGCTTTCGGACTGGACCAATTGCGGGATGCTTCGGAGAGAGAAACAAAATTAAGGGATATGGGGAAAACGTGTACTGACAAGGAGACATTCTCTGAACTAAGTATACTTAATGATATCCTCCAGGTGAAATTCCCGCCATCTGCAAAGTAAGTTTACAGTTGAAAGACCTAATTATAATAACTGTATGAAATAATTAAAAATGCTTTGTCATTATAAATGATTATTAATTATTAAACCCTATAGGTTTTCTTTCCTGGATCCTAAATCTAAGCAGGGCTTCGTGCAACGTAAAATAAACCAACTGCTTCGGTTCATTTTTGCAAAGCAATCCGTCCTGTTTGCTATTGAAGATGCACACTTTCTTACTCAAACTATATGGGAATATATTCAGAGTATCGCTAAAGTTCATCAAGTATTGTTCCTGTTGACACTACTTCGGAATCCGGATGGACTGCCGAAAATTCCTACGGTTGCGTACAAAATATGTTACCATTCTGCGAATACTTATGTGATACATTTGCAACCCCTGGAAAATCACTGGATTCTGCCACTTTGTTGTCAGTTACTGGAAGTTAGAGCGATTCCCGTTGAGCTTGAAAGGTATGTTTGGTTTAGTATTCTGGTTGTATGACAGGAGCACTGAGCACCAGGATACAAAATACTTTCAGTTGCTTGTGGTTATCACTGTTAGCAAGTCGATTTGGGTTATCGTTAAGCTAGAGACTAGTAGGAGGGATTTATGTTCACACAGAGTGCTAATTGCGAAAAGCCACGGTAACCCAGGATGGATTGAGGATTTTCTAAAAGAGCTGGACCTGCAAGATCAGCTGAAGATCGTGGAAGTTGGACGGAAGGAATCTGTGGTTAAGTCCTATGATGGAATAGCTGTGGTTAATCCAAAATATATACAGAGGGAGTAAGTGTTTGTGTGTTACATTGCACAGTGCATGTAATTATATTTATCATGGCTATTCGTAAATGTGTTTGCTTTTGTTGGAATAATTGCTTGATTGGATGGAAATAGGAAAGTGGAAATCGCCAAAGTAGCGTCTACACTGATGCTGGCTATGACGACGAACAAGTAAGTGGTGCGCCATTTCTAGAATGGGAGGATTGGAAAAATATTTAATTGGAACCTTTAATTGAATTTGCATGTTTGAAACTTGTTGATTTGCAGGAAAAATAAGACAATCAGAAAGGTATAACAAGAAGAGGAGGGGGTAAATCTTTTTTGGGAGGTGAAGCATGCAGTTAAAAATTGCTAGAGTTAAAACTGGGTGTTTGGTTATTTAAGATCAAAGCCGCAGCGGCTGTAGCTCATGACCCGGAAACGCGAATATGTCTAATGAAAACACGAGGTGGAATTAAGGAAGACAATATTAAAGGGAATGCGCGAGGTAAAATGGACATGATTGAAATTTGGCGCTAAAGCGCGTTATAGTGCGCACTGGGACAATTAAAGTGGAAAGGATGATACATTGAACCCACAGATCTGATACTACAAACTTATGATGGGATGAACCCGAATGAGCAAATGTTAGTGAAATGTGCCTCGATACTGGGCGGGAGATTTAGCAGAAGCATGCTAATTCGGATTTTGCCGTACTACGCTCGAGATTCAAAAAAATACATGGCGAGCTTTTGTCGGCTCATGGAGAGTAAGATATTTCGATGTGCATCGTCAGCGCCCAGAAGATCGTCGTCGACTCCGGATGGAAGCATTGGTTCGGGGAAGAAAGGCGTGGATTGTGTGTGTTCCCAAGATGAAAGTATATTCGGTAATATTAATGCATATGGTTTCGCAAAATTGGATAGCTCCGCCGGAGTCATTTATAAAGTTGCCTGCGATAAGACTGAATTTGCAAGGGTGCAAAATTAAGGCTACGAAATACAACTCGAGAAGTTAATTGGGTTTTTGTCGTTGTATGATTATAGATGATGTAAAGAGGGAGTCGGAATTTATGAACTATGCAAGGTATTGCTACTGCAGATACACAGAATTTACACGGGTAACACACTAATACGCAAAAGAGGCATAGAGATGAAGGGGATGAGGCGGACGTCGGAAAAAGTTGACATGGTCTAATTTCGGTGTGTGTGTGCTTTTTTAAGGAATCCATGGCTGTAATTATATATGACTTAATGACGGAAAGGATTCGTAAGGACTTGCACGTCAGAGCGGCAGAGTACTTGGAAACGGCACCCATACTGTGTGTTAGCTGTGGTGGCCCAAAGTCGACGTACGTTTTCGGGTTTAGTCTCAAAGCTACGGATTTCAGTGCCCATTTAACCGTAAGACATTGAATTAACGAACATATGGGGGAGGGGAAGGATGCTTTTAGTGTGATGCATATGTTAATGCTGGGGGTTATGTGAAGGAAGATCCGTTCCGTGTGCGGACTAGGACTGCTCCGAATGCACGCAAGTTTATTACTGTTGAATCAAGTCAGCGGAATATCTTGACTAGCTTGAAGATACGAAAGCAGTACTCGGACGCTTTGGGTGATCACGCGCGTAAGTCAAAAGACAAGAGTCAAACGCAGACTGATCGGAGCAGTACTTCGAGTGAAAGGATTGCGCTTGGGGATAAAACGAAAGGGATCTTTGTGTAAGTGTTGAAGATAAGGTGCTGATTAAAAGTAGTCTTCTTGGAAAGACCCTTATGCTTGCTTTGCGTCCAGGGTAGGATTCATGGCAGGGTGATGATCCGCAGAGTTTCATATGTTCAGCAGCATTGCTGGGTTAAGAAAGTACTTGTGAGAACGGAATTACCCTGGCATGAGTTACCCTGGCGGCACGACATGTCTGGGCATGAAACCAATGGGCTGAGTTGTCCGATCGCCGGTGATTTTTGTGGATGATGAGTTAATTTAGTGTATTGAATATTGATTTGCAGGAAAAAAGATAGATCAGGATTCTTTGATAGGACGAGGGTGTATGAGGTGGGTAGTGGTCCACTGGCAGCAATTGAGTCGGATATTTTCCGTTCTGTCATAACGTACACGACTAAACGGAAGAGCACGAAGCCTGAGCACAAATACTTTACTTGGAGGCGTAAAAAGGTTGACGACAAAAAGCTGAGGAAGGGGAGTGGGTTGAAGACTTTTCTTCGGCAACATCGAGAGCAGAGAACAAACCGGCCAAAATATAATACTCGAAAAGAATCCGTTATGCTCCCCGTAATGGTGGATGGGGACTTGGAACGGAGCCTTGTGTCACATAGCACAAAGTTAATAGCTAGTTCCATTCATAATTCAAGCTCTAAGGGGTCGACAGGGAATAAGGAAAACAGCGAAGGGGATGAGGAAGACACCAACGCGTTTGACTTTAGAGGATGTGAATGCGCTGTGACGTACTCGAAAGTATGCTTGAATCTTGTGAAACATTACAAGGAGGCGGGTAAGAATGCCTGGAAGCGTTTCTGAAGGGTTTTGGAAGCGTTTTGGAAGCGTTTCGGAAGCGTTTATCAATTAGGAAAGAGCGTTTATAAAATCAAACTGGGTATTTTTGTCTTTTGAGAGCTCTGTGATTGTTGGCAGGGGTAAGAACGAAAAGTCTTCTGTATTTGCTGGAGGCTGTGGAAACTGTGATTACTATTGGAAGCAAGGATCAAGCGCTGATTTACTTGGATGAAGCGCAAATCATGCTGGATGTAAGCAAGGTTTTATTTTGGGGATGAGGTTTAATTGTGATTGGAGTGGAGTGAGGGATTTGCAAAATTGGTAATCAATTTCTACGAATGGTGGATTCACTCAGTTTTCGTATGCAATACCTGTAACGGTAGGATATCAAGAAATACGATGAGAGGGTGGAGGATGCAGAGTACGAGGGAATAGCGCTGAATCTGGGAGATGTGGGCAAACAAATTGTGTTTCTTCAAGGATACGCATCTTACGAAATTGGGGCTGTTTCAAAAGCGAAATATTATCTAATCAAGTTAGTTTTAATAGAGTTGGCTAATTAGTTTAAAAGTTTAAAAGGGTTGGGGGATGGGGTGGTTTGGTGAATTAATTACCTGGAATGGTCGCAGGTTTTTAAAACTAATGCGGATTATCGTCCCCGAGGAAAAAGACAGCAAGGCTATTAGCATGGGACTCAGAATGGTGAAATGTCGAATTCTCCAAGCGAGATTGCGGAAATTTTTCTATAAGAAACCGACGGCGCATCGCCGAGAGAAAATGTATTTGACACATTATTGATATGTATTAGCTTCCTAACTGCTGGTTTCTAAGTGATTAGGAACCCCGTATTCCACCGTAAAATGTATAAAGAGCGTATCGTGTGTGTGTGTGGCAAGGGTAGGTCTCCTATGTGGTCATACAAATTGCGTGCCTTGTCCTACCTGTATAATCTGTACAAAAATGAGGATCAGCTGGACATTGCGTTACTCATGGCACTCTGGCAGCTTATTCTTGCCAAAGAAATGGGCGGCTTTCTAAGCGTAAGGGTTTTGCGGGATTTATGAAATTTGTATTTTATGGTTGCCAAGTTGGAAACTGAAGGGATTTGAATAACCAGTGGTTGTTGTTGTGAATCTGTTTAATGTAGGATACGATTCCGGCCCTCTGTGATGTCGTGGAAGTTTACATATTCAAAGCGGAGATTACGAAGGCGGCAATGTATGAGGCTAAAGCGCTGAATTTGGTGAAGAAGATTTTGGGGACTGATACGCTCATGGATCCTGTAGAACTTTTAGCTACTGCCACGCTTTTTTATCATCTGGGAGATTTTCGGTATGGTGGTGACGCTGTTCAGGCTTTTGAATTTTTAAATATAAACGCTTTTGGTAGAATCGGGAACATAATTTGGGGAAAACGCTAAGAAGTTGTACGGTTGTTAATGCGAGATAATTATGAAATAATTTCAAAACTTTGTTGCCGGATGATAGGGTAACTCAAGGAAATTTTGACTCTGCGGCTGAAGCTTCTTACATTTCACTGCGTATCAGTCATCTGCTGCATGATACAACGCTCCAGATACATATTTTTCCAAGTTTAATTTACGCACTCGTGCATACGTTACATATTTCGGATGTTATCGAGAGTTTACAGAATCATTGGTGAGTCCCGTAGTTTTATTAGACCATATATAGGATGTAGAATTTTAGATTAGTAAATATTGTGGGCGGGAAGTTATAATTTTTAAAAAAGGATGGAGCGAGATTTTATGCTGGGGTTTAATGGGATTGCTCTTTTTAGGTTTACCTGCCATTCGGAAAGTAACTGGCGAGGCATAGCCTTTTATTATGTACTAGTCCTTGAGCTAATTAACGAGCTATGCTGCCCCGTGGAATCATTTTACAGGTAAGACAGTGGGAATGAAGGCAAGGCGGAGCATCTGTCATTAGTTTTTGTAGCATGAGCTGAAAAGTGGAAGAGAGGATGGAGGATGGAGGATATAGCATGAAACAAAAATATGGAAATGATAGGGTACAATTAATTGAATTCACATTTGATTACAGGTGTGAGGAATTTGCAATGGGGAAGGACTGGAAGGACTGCGCCACAGTATTTCGGGAGCATGATCTCCAGTTTGCGTTTGCCTGTAGTTTTGCATTGTTTTACACGAGGTTTGGAAAGTGGGAGCAGGCGATGCAGTGGAGAGGGCAGGTGAGTTATTACCTGTGATGATGCTATTATGCTATATCATGCTATTGGAGGAATCTTGTAGGGATTCCATTACAAAGTTTAGTTTTTCACCCAAACAAATTATGATTAAATGATTAATTATTGTTTCTTCTATAGGCTGAGTCGGCAAAGCTTCGGCAGCGTTCAGTCTTCTCTATCCATGGGAAGCTAAATCTTACTCAGTCTTATTTAATTACGGCAAATTTTCATCAGCAGCGGAAGCGATTTCAGTTGGCTACAAAGGAGCTGAAGCTTGCAAAAGTATGTCTTCGAGAAGTTCGCGTAGCACTTGGGCCGTGCCCAGTGGAGAGAGCACGGTAAGCTAACGCGCAGTGACCGATTGGAGGATGCTGACATGGTTAAAACGTTTTATGGAGGCGCGGGGGAATGGTTTTTCTTGATAATTTGTTTTTTGGTTTATTACAATCCCAGGTATCATCATATGCTTGCCTATTATTCGAAAATCCGGGATAGGAAATCTCATACTCGGTGGCATCTAAATAAAGCGTGGGAAGTTGCAATAGGAAACAACAATCGTTTAGAGCTAGAATTTATAAAACATAGCCGTTTGGTAATAATTTATTTATCAAAGCAAAATGGCTAATGACGGAATTAAGTGGAAAAGCAAGGAAATGGTTGACGAGTTTTTGCTGATTGCTCACTCATTGTTTTTTTGTTGCAGGTCTGGAGCTCGCAAGCAAACCCTACGGTTAGATACTACTGGCTGGAAAATGCGGAAAAGAGTGGTTGGGATAAGCATTCGATGCGAAAAATACAATGGTCTAATGTAATGTATTCCTTGCCGGCACCTATGTGGACGTAGCTGTGAATCTGTGAATGAGCGGGTTTTATGTAGTGTGAAAAATAAGTTGTTGTTGTTGCCTGAATTCAGTGAGGGATTCAGTTACTGCTAAACTTGTTATCTTTGACCTAGAGGGGAGTAGTTAGAGTCGAAAATGGGAAAAAATATTTGCGACGTCCTATAAATATAAACCTCCATTTGAGATGCTTTGTTTTAGTTTGAGATTACCTATGTCTGATGAAGACACGGAAGTTAATTAATTTGAAAATAGTATGTTGAATGTTTGCTGGGTTAATTTGATGCTTTATTTATTGCTTGTCAAAGTTACGGTAACATGAGAAATATAACATCTTTTTATTAAATAATGTATTTGAAAATAAATTGTTACAGCTATTATGGGAAAATGTTCTGTTGTTACACAAAGATATACGTTTCTATATGCATTTCATTGCTCTACATAGCCGTGTACATCTGGGTATGCAAGAGAAAAGGGCAAAGGAGATATAATCAAAAGATGTAAGCTTGCTGTGCATAAACGGTGCGGGAAAATTGCGCTTAATGAGTAAAATGTATTCTTCCTTGAATTTTCTGCTATCAGAATTTATACAATTACAAGAAGCAGGAAAGATGCTCTACAGGTCTTTGATAGTGTTTTACTCTAGTGAGATTTGGCGGTTTCGGCTGCATACAATGTTTATGTTGTTAGACGCGCGGTGCGCGCATATGCTGGGACTCTGTTGCTAATTCGCGCAGTATTTTATATCACACAACATTTAGATACATACTAACACAGACACTAATTAAATTTTTCACGTCTCATTCTGCTTCTAATCTGCATCAAAGAGCTGTCTGACAAGTTTTTCATTTTTATTTGTATAATGTTGTTTTACACGCTCTTCTGATCTCTGGTCCAGAGTCAGGGTCAGGGTTTTGACTGTCAGTAATTCTTAGGAATCACACACATGGAATCCTGTACTTGCTTGCTCACCCATTAGTGAAGGAATTTAGTCATCTGTTTTTATATTCTTGGCAGTTCTGGCCATTCTGGCTCATCTGCTTTAAAAGCGCCTAATTTGTACAGTTTGCCTTCTAATTAGTGGACATTTGAGTACATTTTAAAAACCTTTCTTTTGATGAAGTGGCGATCTTGAAATATTCATATTTTTCAATGATGGATCAGTCGCAATAGACAGGTTTAGGCCTACATTTACCTGTAATTAAAGTTAAATTAAATATTTATGAAAAACTAAAATGACGAGTGAATTTAGACGAAAAACCCGGAAAATATCATTGTTTATCGACTAATGCATTTATTTTAGCTATAAGTTTTTACTACTTGTTGCGTTCAGGTATGAGACTTAATAATAACTTGATTTTTGCGTATGGTTTTAAAAAGTGTTCCGTGGTGAATTTGTGTATTTTGACGACAATTATTTGCAGCAGCATCCGCTACGGAATGTGGAATTCTTGACCCAGATGCACAAAATCTAGCAGAGAAAGCGCCATGGACAGCAGCGGTTATGCTCAGCACTGGAAGTTTCACGGAGCCTTTTAAGTTTATCACTACTGGGACGATCATAGGAGATCGAACTGTTCTTGCTGTATTGACTCCTGATAACGTAGGACTGGTGAAGATAAAAGAAGAAGAAGATGAGTCGGAGACGAGGATCAGGAGCGTTAAGGATTTAGTTGTAATTGCTGGAGCTACTCAAACTGGACATTCTGGAGGCAAATGAGAGAACAGCGATACATTTTGTACGATATTTAAATACGTCATCTTTAAGTCCACGCATATCTGAAATAAGAGCTGAAGATAAGTAACCCATATAGGTAGGAGGAAAATTTAAGTTTTTTAATATTTGATTCTTTGTCCAGGTGGAGTTTGCAACGGCTTTAAACGAGCAAGGAGATGGAGACAGGTTCACGCTTGTGATTTTACATTTGGCAAAAGCGTTTGATTTTAAGAAAAGCTGGATAAAACCCTTGTGTTTCAACAAGTCTGAAGTTTTGGATCAAGATCAAGGCGTAGGAGATGAGGAATATAGCATTCAGGGATTTGGAACGCTGGGGGATAATAATGGGAATTCCTCGAAAAAGCAGCTCGGCTTTGAACAAGTCAGGCTTCAACACCAGGGGGAGTGCTTTCTGACGCTACTCTTCAGAGAGATTTCAGAGCCAGATCTTCTCTGTGGGGTTGTACAACATGGCGTGGTTGGATTCAGTTCTGGTTGTAAGAACGTTAATACCTTAACATGTAATTTAAGCTTGTAGCAGATAGAGCAGAGTGTATGGCAGTTTAAAGATAATTATGAAGCAAATATTGCATTTCTATCGCGTAGCTCTGCTAAATAGCCAGTGGAACGCGGATGTAAGCTCGGCGCTTGTTGTGCGAGGGAAAGACGGGAGGCATAGGCTAGGTGGCGTTGCTGTCGTGGCTGATACTGTTGGAGACGATGTTGGTGAAGGACGGAACATATTCATGGCGAATTTTATACAGAAACCGACATCGGATTCGCAGGATTTTAATTTGTCAAATAGGAAGTTACGCAACAATTGGATTTCTGCAAATATAAAGTAACGTGGGTCCTGGCAAATTTAATTTATTCAAGCCAAATTTGAGACTGTTTGGACATTATAATTTTGAGTTTCGATTTTAAGGTGTGCAGGCCAGGGATTTCCATGCAGCAGCGGTAAATGTATACCGTTGACAAAAGTTTGCGATCATAGAGCAGACTGTGTGAGAGCCAACAGTAATTTCGATGACGAAGATCCCAGAGTTTGCGATTCTCTGAATAGTTGTCCACCGAAGAAGCCGATATTGTGCGGATTTAAGGATAATTGTATCCATCCCGCTCAGATCTGTAATGGTAAGCATGACTGTGACAACGGATGGGATGAGTCTGCGGAGCATAACTGTACATCCAAAGGAACTACATTACGAGAGGGCGTTACTTGTACCATGGGCAACATTAACTTTCCAGTAAGCCTGTATACCTGATTTTCGTTGTACCTATAGCTGTGGCTCAAGAATCGTGTAGAGCAGATGTGTGATCTTCTAAATTAAAACATTTATTCATCGGCAGAACACCAAAGTAAGCTGCAGATTCCAGAACAGGACGATATCATGTGCAGATCCTGTACCGGGAACGGTAGCTAAGGTAGAATGCAAGCCATTCTACGCTCCGTGGTCGGTTAAGCGGAGCTTGAATCTAGTTTGCAAGGATGACGGGGAATGGAATTCGTTAAAGTTTTTGACGTGTGAACCAGGTAAGATATCTTTGTAATTAACGAAAACGGTGACTCGGGACACTGTGCTAAAAATATAATCTGTATGTATGTATAACTTTTGCAGAATGCGGACGCATTGCAAGAACTAACACAAACTTGGCACCTTTGCTTGCAAACGGGAAAAACGTTAGCGATAAAAGCGGATTTCCATGGTTCACTGGGATTTACGCTAAGGACGAGGGTGGGAAGCGATATAGATATCTATGCGGAGGAACGCTTATCGATACTACTTTCGTTGTCACCGCTGCTCATTGTGTTACTTCACAAAACGGGAGGGTTCTGGAAAGCTTCTCGAAGTTTAAAGTCGTTATGGGCGGGATTCATGGAAGTCTGGGGCAGAATCTGCGGACGAGAGGGGTCAAAGTCTCAAATGTAAGGAATCAGAATGGTTTTAGTTTGCAGTTTGTTTTTTCTCATTTTTGAATTTCATAATGTTCCGTAGGGAGGATAGTAAATTTTGAATGGTTTTAGATTCAAGCAGCCTGGGTTCCTTACACTTTCAACCCTGAAACTTTAACGTCTGACATAGCCTTGGTTCAGCTTGCAGAGCCGGCTGAGTTTACGGAAAATATCAAGCCTATTTGTTTTCTAAATAATCGAAATGAAAACGCTAATTTGAATGGACAACTTGGGTTGGTGAGTGAGATTTTGAATTAAAATTATGTAATATCTCGTGAAACTTTGTTGAAAGCGTTGTTGAAGGACGTTAGTAACGGAAGGATGGGTTGTTTAGGTCGCTGGACTTGGGATTGATGCTGAAGGTAAACTTCCATCGAGACTGCAATGGGGAAAGTTTCTGCACACAGATGCGGAAAGATGTAGAAAAAATTTGGATATAACTATTCATCATCATGAATTTTGCGGAACGTTCCTGAACAGTACGTGTATCCTGGATATTTCGCTGCGCCTTTAAACTTCCGATTTATTTACAACACTCTTAATTTTAAATTGTGTTATTCATATTATTGCGTAGATACTGCGCTTTGTCCAGGAGATAGCGGTGGGTCTTTTGTGATCAAGCAAGATTCGAAAAATCAAAACTCTCCTTATGTTTTAAAGGTAGGTTCAAAGAGCTAGCGGATTTTGGATAGCGTCTCAAAACTATGTTTGAAATTAGTTATTTCTGAAAGGTTGGCTTATAACAACTAACAATTATATCGTGGTGTAAATATTTCAGGGCGTTCTCAGTAGAGGTCTCAAAGCCCACGGACAAGGCATCTGCAAAACATCGGGTGGTGCTGTTTTCGCAGACGTGGAAGCATTTTCATCGTGGATGTTTGGCGTACTAGAAATTTTTTGATTTTTTATTGGAATGTGCAAAAATTGGAACAGGATAGAAGCAATCCCTACTGCCGGTTTGAAATCACCATCGTTACTTGTTCACATCTATTATTGATTAAAGGGCGGCAAGATTTGATTTTCTATCCTCGCCATTTTCGCAAAGTTTCTTATAATTGCGCTACAGTGCAAATGTGATTTACAGTAATTTCGCAAGGTATTGCACAGTCTATTAATTAACATACTATTAATTATTGTTCCATTTTTGGATATTCATGCAAATACCGCGATGTTAAAACTGTAAATCTGGTGGACAAAGGTTAAGCTATTGACAACTACTATGTATATATTACAAATGATTGTATAAATCGTTCTTGATCTATCTTGATTTACCTGTTATCCTATAGCACTGTTTCCTGCACTAATTCGTAGGAATATATGACACCACAGGAGAACCAATGCTGTCTTGCGAGACGGGATTAATTATTCTCTAAGGTTGTAAGATAATACTTTGCAAACGCTTAGCGGCAGCGCCTTATAATCATTCCCTCACTTACAAAAGTCTTTGTATAATACAGCGAAACCCCGAGCACTAACTGAAGCATGGGAAATGTAACCGCGATTAAGAAGAGTATTGAGAACGACCGCAGCACTGATCGCAATATACTGATAGTTAATATACAGTGTAGATATAGTGTTTTCATACCCCCATAAACTTTTCATGCAAGCAAAAAGATCTTGGGATTCGTAATTCCCCTGTATGCCAGGTGGACAGTTTGGATACTGGTTTTAAGGATTAGAAAGTGCATTCTGTTGCACCGTGGCGCCCATATTGCATCCAACCATAGAGATTTCTTCCGCATCCAAGAATACGGATGCTCGGGAATCTGAAACTGGAGATGCTCTTTATATCCTGCTTTTACCCATTCTTTTGGATGCCTAGTATCTGCATACTCATAGATCGCGATGTGGTCATGAATAATGTATGCACTAATCCGTCGCATTGAAATTACGAAACCATAATTTATTCACAGTCAATTAAATGTGGTAGTAATTAAAATATATCGTATTTTATATTTACATGCTGGTAAAGGGCTCGTATGGCGACCAGCAGCTTCATAACCACTGGTGATTCCTTCCTTCCTCTTCATGTCATCCAAATCCTATGGTTAGATTGATAACTGTGGATTAAAAAAGTCAATGTCAAAACAAATTTTGCTAATAATAACTAATCCCAATTTAAGTTCATGCAGCATAAGATCCACGTACTCGCAATTAAATTCATATAGAGAGTTATCTTCAGCTTACATTTTGGCTTTTGTTGCTCCTTCCTTGTGATAAATAACTCTCCATCCTACAACTTTAATAAGCGGAATCCGACCTGTTAAAAAAGAAACACAGTGTTATTGGTGTTACAAATATAACAACAATTATAATTAGGAAAGCACAATTAATTATCTCACTAGAAAAGATTAATGAAACTCGTACCTACCTTTAATTGCTGCCTTTACTTAGAAACCCCACTTGTAATACTCACATCCACGGCTACGGCTGGGACTTAGAATATTTTTTAGTACTAATTTTCCTCAAACGGAATCAAATTTCCCAGAATCCAAGGAGCTCTTCAGTCGACTGAGTTTACTGCCTATGCTTAAGGCATAGGAGCAAACAATGCCAAATTTCAAGTTTTCCCACTTTTTCTGCTAAATCACGCGAATTACTGTACAATTTGGTTTTCGCGGTTCCGTATGTTGCACTTTTCCCCTTCATTCCGATTTCTGGATGCCTTGGGAATGATCGGAGAGTATGGTTAATATGGATTCCCTTCACGGGGATACGCTGCAATGCTAATAAGATCTGCGTGTATATCGGAAGCCGGATCCTCAAATAAGGATGCTATCGCATCTTTACTTTTGGGTCTCGTCGTATCCAATGTTCTTCTTTAGGGATTATAGGGGATATCGGAATATACATTATATCAGATTGGTGACAGCCAAAACACCGATCGCAATAGCAATTCCACGCCCTTATATTTATATAATGTAATTTTTGATAAATAGTGTTAATAATGTGTAAATACGTGTAGCTCGACCATATTAACGCGTATATACACTACATGTAAAATTGTGCACAGCCAAAACACGGATAGCAATAGCAAAACCACACCCTTATATATGTATAATGCATTTCTTGGTATGTAGTGCAGATATGCTATAGAAAGCATGTAAATACGGATAACTAAACTATATTGATGCGTAAATCTTCTTATACTATAAATCTCAACGTCTGTGTGTGCCATTACCTTTTTCACGTTCACTTTCAAGGTTTTCCACTTTCACTTTCAAGATTTTCCGCTTTCATTCCGAAAGGGGCCTATAGGTTTGACTATAGGTTTGAGTATATGTTTGAATATAGCTTTGAACTATTGGTTCGACTTAATTCGGAGGGCCTATAGGTTTCACTCTGGATTTTGCTACAGGTTTGACTGTAGGTTCCGCTAAAGAGCTATACGTTTCACGGCAGAGCTTTACGTTTGATGGAAGGGCTATACGTTTAACGAGAAAGCTTTACGTGTGACTAGAGATATATACGTTTGAGCTATAGGTTTGGAACCATAAGCTGCATGCTTGACGGGAGAGCTTTTGGTTAGATGGGAGAGTTAAAGGATTGACAGAAAATCTAAATATTCTACGGGAGAGCTCAACATTCTACGAGAGAGCTCAACATTCTACGGGAGAGCTAAACATTCTACCGGAGAGCTAAACATTCTACGGGAGAGCTCAACATTGTACGGGAGAGCTAAACATTCTACGGGAGAGCTAAACATTCTACGGGATAGCTAAACATTCTACGGGAGATCTGAACATTCGATGGGAGAGCGTGCTACGCAGCGTAGCACACAACCCACGGGCGAAGCCGGGAAGCAAAGCTAGTACACTGTATATCCAATTAGGTTTTTCTTCCCAGATCTTGACTATAAATCACTAGCTGGGCGACCCGGCTTCGCCCGGGGGTCCCGTCGGAAACATTGTTTTATTTGCTGGCTCCAACTCATAAGATTCCCGTGTAACCTATAACTATTGTATACAAACCCATAGCCCTACCGTCAAACCTATACCCCTCCTGTTTAATCCATATCCCTCCCGTCAAACCAATAGCTTCCCCGTCAAATCCATAGCCCCCCGTCCAACAATTGGCAAAGAGAGCCAATTTTCTCGGGAAGAAGTTCCAGCCTACACTCTTCGAAGAGAGAGCAAAACAATTGACCCAGAGAGCAACGGTTCGAGGGAAATAGCTACATCCTGGAACCTTGAGAGAAGGAGAGCAAAACGATTGGCCAAGGGATCAAATCCAAACGGGAAAAGGGCCCAGCCTCTACTTTTCGAAGAGAATGCAAAACAATTAGCAAAGAGAGCCAAATTCCAGGTAAAAAACTCTATCATGTACCTTTAAGGAAGAGCGAGCAAAACAATCGGTCAAGAGAGCAAATTCCTAAGAGAAAACGATACAGTCTCTACTTTTCGAAGAGATAGCAAAACAATTGTCAAGAGAGCAAAGAATCGAGGGAAAAGGCTTCCTCCTGTACATACAAACTTTCTGCCTTTTAGTATAAGATTATAGTTAAGATTTGGGTTGTTTTCCATTTGGGACCTTTTCCATTTGGGTCCTTTTCCATTTGGGTCCTTTTCCATTTTGGTCCTTTTCCATTTGGGCCCTTTTTGGGTCCTTTCACATTAAGGTCCTTTATTAGTAAACGAATTTTCTCGAAATTCCCTCAAAATGAATTCTTTAGAAATTCTATTAGAAAGAAATGAATTCTTTTGAAATTTCCTCCGAATTCCCTTCAACATCAATGATACTTTCACTTTTTGCAAAAGCTTCGGGGCTGTACAGACAAACTTACTGATTTACAGTTAAGATTGTGGACAGCCAAAACACCGATCGCAATAGCAATTCCGCCCCCTTATATATGTATAATGTAATTCTTGGTATATAGTGTAGATATGCTATAGCAAACGTGTAAATTCGGATAACTTTACTATATGGACGCATAAATACACTATATATCCAGTTGTGGACGATCGCAATAGCCTATTTTCACAAACTGGCAAAAAGTCAATTTAAACCATTTTAAATCACCAATTTTCCCTGTCTAAAATGTATACAGAAAATCCATGTGTGGAAAAACTATAAATACGAAAACAATATACAAGCTTTCGACTATGACTACAACGCATGCAACTGAATAAATTTGCATCGTATCATCTGCGAGTTTAGGCTTGCATGCAAACATTGTCTAATTGCGAAATCATTATCTAATACTCACAATATATCAATATGTATACTGATGTGTACCCTGCATCCTATGATGGGGTATTTCAAATTTTACAGGACGGCACTTGCTTAGCTATTCATGAAAAAAGGGGATTGTCAAGTACTACGGTTATTACCACATCAAAGGCTTTAAATGATATTCTTCCGGCCGGCGTGACCGGGGATGATTCCCAGGGTCACGCGTCACCCCTCCTCCGCCTCACTCCTGATCTCATCCGCGTCACTCCTCATCCCCTCCGCGTCACTCCTCATTACCTCCGCGTCACTCCTCATCCCCTCTCCCCCGGCGACCTCCTTCATCCCCCCCTCAGCTCTTCCGCCACCATCCAGCCTGTAACCCTGTTTATCCAGTATAATAGGATGAAGTTTCATATACATCTTTAAGGGCTGACAGCGTTTCTGTCTTCGGCCTTCACCTTCACTCAATGACCTATGACGCCTCAACTCTATGGTCCAGTTCCCGCCACAAGTCTGCAAAAAGAGGAATTCGCGAATTAGCATAATTTGCTAATTATACCCACTTCGGATTTCTTCTTCCACCCCCTTCAGATTCCACTTCTTCCTCTTCTTCTTGTCGAGGACGACAAGAAGACCGACCATGCCTTTTAGAATCCGACATCTTGAAGAGACCATTCAGTTCCTGAATTCCGATCAATCAAGACCTTGTCTCTCTCTCAGTTTCTCCGGCAAAAACTCTCTTCAAACTCCCATAAAAAAACTTTCAAAATTTCAAGAACACTTACCCCAGTTGTCCCTGTGATCCTCGTTTCTCATAAAAACTCTTAAATCCTCCAGTCACACCGTGACATTTCAGGTGCCGGGTATTTCACCGTATCTATTCAGTCAATACCTGAAATTTTGAAACAAGAGTTTCACAGTTAGTAGCACAATTCCTCAAAGTAAATTAACTTTTGTGTGTGTGCAATACTCACCTTTACCTCAACCAGTTGTTCCAGAAGGAAGAAGTCTTGCGCCATCAACATCTACAATTTTCTCCAGCGGCTCGCTCAACATCCGACAGGTTTCTCCAGCAAAGTTCTCTCCAGCAACGAAATTCTACTTCAAGGTAAGACCAAAAATTTATAATTTTTTTTTCATTCATCCATCCCTCCATCCACATCCAAAATTTTCAGCAGAAGTAATTATTTTTGTTTCAAACACTCACTTACCTTTTATTTCAATCCGTTATCCGCCTCCTCACAAAGTAAATTTTTCTCCTCCATCCTGTAAATCAAAAGAACAATTTTCAAGTTTACAAATTTTGCTCCCCAATCCAGTCAACTTACTTTCATTTATTCACCAACATTCACAGATAGATTTTTCCTGGTTTAAGACGTAGTCAGTGACAAAGAGAGTGAAATTTTATTACAAACGGATCCGCGCATTCGTCAATTTCCTAAAATATTTTGTGGATAAAATAATTTCGCTTTCATATCCCTCAATCAAAATTCATTGTCCGTATGCTACTAACTGTCTCGTCCGCTTTGCTTAACTAACCTAATTATAATTAAGGTGGCATGTTGCCTTCGATTCTCGCTTCAATTTCCTAACTTTCTACTAGTTTTAACCTATCTCCCCACATTTAGCGCTACTACAAACTTGTAGTTCTGGCTTAAAGCCGTGTACTCCTCGAGCGATTGCGTATTCGCTATCCCAAGCATCCATCCAAACGGCTTCCCTCTAATTAAAACTAGTTAAGGATCTTTAAAAATCTTTAAACCTCTCGCTGCCAACATAATTAATTCCCAACTTACCTTCCGTCGTCTGTAATCCTCGTCCGCGTAAACCCCGAGTCCTCTACCTGTAAAACAAAAAAAATAATATAAAAACTTAAAACTTACCCCTCATTTAACTTACCGAATCCAAACTTAATTAAAATTTCAATCCAACCCGTCCAAAATTCCGAAAACCCTAGAGTCCACGCCTGAAATTCAGCAGGGAGATATTCCCGTCGTCGACGGATTCCCCCGTTTCTCATTTTTTGTCGGCTTTACCTTATGAGCGTCAATCTACTCAGCTCACGTTAAATCCCTATCCTATGTTAACGCATGGTATATGAGCCTCAATCAACCACGCCTTCAGTAGTCTTGACGTACATATCTCCCATGTCCGTCTACCGTCCGCCATCTTTGTAAACCTCGTGGCTCCCTACCTCGCCTTCATCCAAACCACGTCGTCTCTGATTCCATCCATCACCACCACACACTGTAGCGCCACCAGTCAGCTGCAACTTTCTGCAACTTCCACTTGTCTCTACCACCGCCACCAGCGCCCCTTCAACATCAGTCTCGAAACCCCCGTAATCATCTACAACCAGCCCCTTAGCATTCGCCACTTGCTACCCCTCAACACTCAAGCTTATATTACACAGTACAACGTACTTGTGCTATACTCTCTGTAATTCCCCTCATCTATTACAATTATTGCAGCTAACGCCCAAGAGCTTATTCACGCTGCAGTTATAGCAGCTCATGATTTCATTAATGCTCGTGCTAGGGATAACAATAATCCCACTTTTTTACATCAAGTATTCCAATCCATACGTCCATATGATGGAAACTCCCCCGTCTCTGAATGGTTATCTACTTTCGAGGAAGATAGAGGTACTTTCGGATTAGATGAAGCTTGGGCTATCCGTAACTTAGATAGTGTACTGGTATCGACCCCTCGTGAATGGTGGTCAACTCAGAAAGCCTCGTATATTGCTAAACTCCTCCCCGGTCTAGAAGAGCGTCCTAATCCGACCCCCGCTGAAATATGGACAACTGTTATGAATGCCTTGAAAAGCTTCTTCTCCCCTCAGAATATTAAGGAACGATGCCGTGCTCAAAATAAGGCTCTGTCCTTCAGTTTTGGGAATTGCCCCTTGTCATATGTCACTGCAAAGCTACAGATATTTCACGGAATGGATGCTTCTATGAGTGATAACGAGAAGGTTTATTCATCTCATTCGGGGACTACCGGATTCCATCAAAATTCACCTTGCTTCATCTGGAGCCGCCAACCCCCAAGACTTCTTGTCTCGGCTCACTACGTTTCTGGAGATTGCTCGCCCTAAAGAAATTAAGCCTGCTTCATCTTCTCATGGTAATGAGTACTCCTTGATGCCTCAGCTGCCTACTCTTTATCCACCAACTCAGCCTCCTATCAATGTCTCGGCTATGCGTCCGGACAATCAGCATTACAATGCCAGCAGACCTCAGTAAAACTATGCTAACAATACTTATCGTCCAAGACCCCCGACGAATCAGTACTACTGTGATTATTGCAAGCGGAGAAGTCATACCATTGAGTACTGTTGGGACAAAGCTGATGATGAAGGCAAACCTCGTCAATTAATGCCTCGTAATACTTCAGCCACCGGAAACAATGGAAATGCTAATTCCAACTATTCGCCACGAAACCATAATGCATCAAATGGTACTCCGGCTAAGCCAAGTGGTAACTCCAACCCTGCGGCTGGCAATAGCTCTCATCAAAAAAACGAGTAAGGACTCTCTTGCGGGAGACGAGTCCTTCTTCGCGTCGAGAATCATTTGAATCTCATCCAAAATCCAGAGCTTCCACTTGTACTACTTCTCCATTACCTCAAAACACAGGTTCTACAACAATTATTCCCTCCCCATTCTGTAACCTGTCATCACTTCATACTTTTCATCATCCCAACAGATATAGGCTACTAGCCTCTCCCTCAGAAAACCTCGAAACTCCAGTAGAAACCCCTGAAACATGTGTCGAAACCCTCGTTCCATCCCCAGTTGTCAAAATGAAATCAGCTGGTCTATCTGGTACCACTACACCAGAAATGACTGATAATGATTCTATACTTACTCTTTACTCTAGTGAGCAATACGCTCCATCCACTTCGTCTGCGTTATGCAATCCAGTTCCGCTATTATCCAGAGAAATCACGTATCCCTTGGAAATTAATGCTGAATTCTCCGTCCAAGCATTCTGTGATAATGGCGCTGGAGTCTCAACTGTTGATCCGCTCTTGCTTAAGAAACTTAAACGTCCTCCTACAGTACGTAAATGTGATCCGTTCTCTGTGACATTGTTTGTCAAGAAGGAAGAAACCAATGTTGTGGATACTTATGTCAATCTTAAAATAAGGGGTCCACACATAGGGTCTACGTACTGCAGTTTCTACCTCATCAAGGACTGTACGAGTGCTTTGGTCATTGGTCAAGACTTTCTTACTCACTTCCATTGCATTATTGACTGTGCAAATCGTAAAATGTATCCTCTGCATAATCTCTCGCCATATAAAAATACTTCAGATATTGCCTCAAATATAATTGAGCAACAGCCTCAAAAACCTTTCTGTTCTGACTGTATCCACACAGCAGCCGATCTGGCTAATCAGAATATAGGTTCGTTATGCAAACTTGAACCCATCGTACCTGAAGTAGTTACTACATCATCTGATGAAGAAAGTAATCCTCGTTTCCCTCTCTCCAACATTCAACAAAGTAACCCTCGCTCCAAGTCAACCCCTAGTCCTGATTCCCAAAATGTCTCAATCTCTGCAGATAAGTCATCTTCTTTGGCAGTGGAACCCTCGGAATCCCCCGGAACTTGTATTCCCTCAACAATCAACCCTCTGGGGCGCTACGCTGCCTGTTGTCTGGGAGATAGTACACTATTGTTAATGTTAGTGTGGGAAGTATATCTAAATGTAAGTCATTCGAGTCCTGTAACTGATTGTGTGATGATGTGTGGTTTTAATGTTAAATAAATCTACTTCTAAATTAACTTTAATTAATTAATTATTAACGTAAGGTCACACCTCGTAAAGTCAATTCTGAAAGTAACCCTCGTAACCTTTCACCATATATACTGCATACGTCCCGTACGTATCATTTGCCTCCTAACTCATTTTTACGGATCAGCATATACGCTCCCTGTAAATTGGATCAAGATGTCATTGTTTCTCCTTCCGGAACTATGGAAGCAGTACATAAATTTCGAATGGGAAGTTCTGTAATTACTTTGAAGGAAGGCAAAGGCACTACATTTTTAACCAACTTTTCTCAAACTCCGGTTGTAGTACCTGCCTTAAAGAACATAGCCACATCAGTGGGAGAGACTACTCAATTTTTCACCCCGGGGGAAGATTATTTTTGGCTAAGTTTTTTTCCTCGGTGGAAATTTTCTTCCCCGAAAGATTTTTGAGTGGGAAAAATGTCAAGCGACATCTACGTTGGATGCTCGAACTGACAAAAACTGGGACATACTGATTCACAGGCTGTCGAATCCATCGTGTTGATGCTTAAGCCGAGATAAGCAAATTCTAATGGAACCACGTTGGTTCATGCTATCCGGCCTTAAGTCATACCCCTAAACGACATCACATTTTCAATCCTTCATAACGGAATTTGCGCACGATGGATTTCAAATCGCATCGGCTAATTTGAAGTATTTAATGCGGACTTTAATATGGTGCAAAATTAAAACCTTGCGGATTATAATTGAGCCCTGCAGCTCAATGGGGAACATATATTACCCGGGTGGAAGTTAATTTCCCCTGCATCTCATTAGGTGACGTCACGATCTGATTACGGGGAAGAAAGTTTCCCACTGTGGAAGAAATTTAGCTAAAAAAGAATCTTCCCCCGGGGGAAAAAAGTGAGTAGTCTCTCCCACTGCACATGTGAAGCCCTACTTGAAACTCCGCTTGACTTTGAAAATTATGAGTTTGGTCAGCGAGAGGAGCCAGCCCCTCAGCAATTAAGCGACGAAGAATGGAAATCCTTTAAGTTCGGTGAAACCCTCGATAATGTCCAAATAAGTCAACTCAAGGTTCTCATTCAAACGCATCGAAATGTTTTCGCTTTTTCTGAAGATGAAATAAGTTTCATCAACGGTTTCGAATGTGCTGTTCCTCTGGAAGACACCAAGCCAGTTGCACGTCCCCCTTACCGAGCAGGAATCAAGGAAAGGCAAATAATTCGGGAATCAGTCGAAAAAGACTTACGTGCAGGGTTGATCCGAGAGTCCGATTCAGCTTATGCAGCACCTGTAATCATTGTACCTAAGAAGGACAGGGCATTTCGAGTATGTTGTGACTTTCGCGGTCTGAACAAAAAGGTCGTTAGATACTCCTTAGACGTCCTCCAAGGCTTCAAAAAATTAAGAGTCAAGGTAGAGCACCAAGACCGGTTAGCTTTCATCACCCCAGACGGAAAATATACTTGGAATGTCACACCTTATGGTTATTGCAATAGTCCCTCGGCTTTCCAGCATTGCGTTGACTCAATACTTGGAAAACTTAGTCCCTATCAGGCCTTGGCCTACGTCGATGATATAACCACCTGGGCATCCACTTTTGACGAAATATGTCAACGTCTTGACGTAATCCTCGAACGGTTCGGTCAATTTAACCTGAAATTCAAACCGTGTCATCACCTAAGTGTCATTTTGGATTTTCTGAGCTTAAGTTTTTGGGACACCTAGTCTCTTCTCGATGAATTGAGCCAGATCCGGATAAGATTCGTGCGATTAAAGATTATCCTACTCCAACTAATCAGACTCAAGTCCGTGCGTTCCTTGGATGCATTAATTTCCATCGTCACGTACATAATTTGTCTGAAATCGCAAGACCATTATACCAGATAACAGGTTCAAAATCCCAATTCCAGTGGGAAAACGAACAGCAGGATGCTTTCGTAGCACTGAAAGATGCACTATGTAATGCTGAAACCCTCGTTTTTCCAAATGACGAAGATCCCCTTGAACTTTGGTGTGATAGTAGTGGTTATGGTATAGCTTCAGTCTCTGTCCAAGTTACACCTCAAGGAAGAAGCCCAGTCGCTTTTGCATCACGTCTTGTCACGTCCGCGGAACGTAACTACCAAATTACTCACAGGGAGCTGCTTTCAGTGATATTTGGATTAGAGAAATTCAAATGATATGTCTTCCAACGTCACTTCACAATCGTCACTGACCATACCGCTATCCTCTACATCACCCAAGGAAATAAGAATTTGCAAGGACGACTCGCCAGATGGAGTTTAATACTTCAGTCGTATGACTTTGACGTCGCTTACAATCCTGGTCGAAACCACGAACTTCCAGATGCTCTTTCCAGAAATCTCCCGCTGGATACCCCTCTGACTTCTGTCAAACTTAACTCCTTGCGTCATGAAAATTCTGTACATTCTTCAGTTATTTCCCCGTCTCATGGTTACTTGGATGCAGAACGCTTGAATGATCCAGTTGATTACGTTAATCAAGCTGTCTCTGATGGGGTCCTCAAGCTCAATTCATCTCCATCTCAAAAGGAATCTATGATTCTCCTACAGAGACAGGATCCCAAGTTGCTCAAGATCATGCAGTCAGTGAAAATCTACTTGAAAACCCTGATCAAGTATTGGATAAGCAATCCTCGAATTACTCCTTAATCGAAAATGTGCTATTCTATGCCAACTTTAGTGAAATTGGTAATCCTTGGCTCATCGTTATCCCTAAAAGTATCAGATTCCAATTGTTCAAAGCTATCCATGAAGACTCGGTCGCTCACCTTGGTATGGTTCGTACTTACTACACAATGAAGAATCGTTTTTATTGGCATGGTATGTACAAAGACATCAAGTATTACCTCATGCATTGTCATGCTTGCCAAGTTCATAACCATAATACGCAACCGGAGGCCGGACCTTATTCACCAGTCATCTCTCCCATAATGCCATTCGTACGTATCGCTATAGACTTCATCGGTAACTTCAAACCAACTGCGAGAGGCAACATCGCAGCTCTAGTCATAATTCACACAGCCACTCAATGGTTAGAAGTAATTCCCACGTCAAGTCAAACTACTTCGGCAGCTATTTCCGCACTCATGGAACACGTTATCTACCGTCATTCTCTGCCTAAAATTCTAGTCTGCGATAATGGAGCAGCTTTTACCTCACATACGTTCCAAGATTGGTTTGGAGCACATGACATTAAACTCATCTACTCTTCACCCTATCATCCGGAATCTAATGCACTATGTGAAAGATCTCATGGTACCACCAAGTCCGCGCTTGCCAAACTTATACTTGACGATCAATCTGATTCGGACCTGAAGTTGTCTCGAGCCGTCTTTGCTGCTAATATAACGGTCCACAGTTCGACTGGGTACTCGCCATTTTTCCTTCTCCATGGTCGCGAACCTATTTTAAAAGTTGATAATCTTCTTCCAAATGCTACCCTCGAGAATCCAAAGTTAACTCCCATGCAAAGAGCCCAAAATCTTCATGAACACCGAGTTAAGGCAAACGAAAACTCATGTAGGAAGCAGTTGGAAGATAAACTTGCGTTTGACAAGAAACACCCAATTCCTAAATTCTCAGTAGGTGATCTTGTCTGGGTAGTCAATCATGAGCGTTTGCCAGGTCTAAGTCCAAAATTGTCTGCTAAATTCAAGGGCCCATATTAGTTGCGATTCAACCCTGATACAAGTGAATCAGGGTTGAGAACAAAGTTTTAGATTACCGCGCTTTACTCTATGACTTTTCATACTGCCATTGAGATTTCTGCTTCCAGTTAGCAGACAACCATCAATAAGACCTTACAAGGTTGCACAAAAATTGCGAACCGTTTTTTAACTCGTCATGTACATAATACTCTTTAGGGCCCAATAATAGCGTTTGTTCCCCACCACAACAAATATGTGGATTGACGCTGTAGTATGTACATTAAATGAGATTTTCGCTACAATTTTTGAAGAAAAATACCACTTTAGAGCTACTGGAAAGTAATAACCACACTTATGTATATCTATGTTTGATAAGCATTGTTTTACCTCACGTTCACTAGTTCATTATTGTTATTCTACAAAACGCTAGAAAATAGAATTGATTATTTAATGATAATTCTGAACTAGATGAAGCCGAATCAGTTGTTACCACATTCCGAGACGGATACGGCTGTTACCCGCGTCCATGCGTGTGAGCAATGGGTTGGAACGATAGAGTAATGACAAGATCTCTTACTCTATGGGAGCGAGTGATAAAGATACAAGTTCAATCCGTGAAGCTCGTGCATTTTGCTCGAACAAAATGCACGAGCTCAGATTCTATGGTAATACACGCTGTTCAACGAACATTCAACATACATACGTAGAATCCCATCAAGCAGCATGGCCCTTTAGGATTCTAAATTTTATTTTAATTTCGATGGTATAGTTGAATGGATTGAACTTGTCTCTTTATTACTCGCTCCCATAGAGTAAGAGATCTTGTCTAGTGATGTGCTGGAATAGGGGACGAAAGATAAGGACATTGTATGGAGTAGGCTGATTGGGTGGTGTGCTGCATATTGTGGTTGTGGGAGAGGCTCTTTCTATCTCTATACCCTTGCCTTGATTGGCTGGTTTGTCCCTTGAATGTATGGGCTGGTTTGTCCCTTAATGTATGGGCTGGTTTGTCCCTTGAATGTATGGGCCTTGTATGGGCTGGTTTTTCCCTTGAATGTATGGGCTGGTTTGTCCCTTGATGTATGGGCTGGTTTGTCCCTTGAATGTATGGGCTGGTTTGTCCCTTCCGCCAGCAAACAAGAATAGCGGCAGAGCCAGCCAATCTTTTCAGTGTCGGCTACGTTCACGCTCGCAAGCAGTGACGTCAATGCACATTTTTGTGCATTCCAGAAAACTTTGTTCCTAACTAGGCCCATATAAGGTTATTCAGCAGATAAGTCCTCTGACCTTTTACATTCAGCCACTTCCTAAAGATGGTCAGGAGCATCCATATGTGTATTATGCACACGCTCATAATATGAAGATATATAATCTCCCACTTCCGGATTCTCAGCCCCCGTTGCTTCCTCAATTCCATCAAGATCAACACCAAATTGCTGAACGTGCAACGTCTGAAACTAACCGCACCGTCTGATCTTCATTTCCCATCTGAATCCACTATCACTGCGGTAGAGTCCACACCACCGTCTCTTCAGGAAGAGGTACCGTCTTCATCAACGTCTAGCCAAAATACACATGAGTCTGTTGATCCCAATCCCGATGATTCCAATGTCGCTACGGCATCAAATGATTCGAAACGATCTAATATCTTTGATAATTCTGGCGAATCCAAATCCCGCCACTCGTCGTCTAGTGAATCTAAGCATTCATTCCATTCTGTTGATTCCAAATACTCTCATCATAATTCCCCTCAGCCATCTGAAAACGAAGATGAACTAGATATGCACTTTGGTTCGGATGAAAGTCCGTCAGATATTGAATCTCGCAAGGCAGAACTACAAGATGCAGTTTACCAAGCTGATACTGATGTTGAACTCCCAAATCCTGAACCTCCGTCACCAGCATTACTTAATCCACCTACGCTTCCCCCGGCTCCATTGTATCAAGTACCAGAAGAGTACCCTGAGTGGAGGGTTGATTCTTCTGATTTCTCTCGATTAGAGTCCGAAGAACGTACAAATATCTTTGAAAACTACGTCAGTCCTCCAATCCCAAGTCCATGTACATCTCAGCAATCTAATCCAGATTCAATTATTCACAATGAACCCCAACCTCCAAGGTCTGACACACCTAATATTTCCCCAACTTACGCTCTTTTATCTCCCATTCGTTCCCCCAAAAGTCAGAAGTTGCATAACCCGCAAGTGCAGTCTTCTGCTTTTTCTAATAGCTCTGGTTCCCAAGAAAACTTAAATTCAACAACAATTGAAATCCCCGTCGAGTCTCCCACGTCCCATACAGTTACGCCTGATACTCTTCCTGTAAACATGGAAGTATCACAAACCTCTACAAAGACTGCATCGACTGAACCACCTTCACCAGTCGTAATTGCAGGACCATCTTCTCATGTAGCTCCATCCGTTAAGTCAGCTACCTCATCTAAAACTCGCAAAACTGTCGCAACAACTAGACCAATAACTCTCTCTCGCACTAGTAGCACCGAATCTTTAGCCTCAAATAAGTCAGCATCCTCGGTTAAATCCACTAGATCTGGTCGTAAAGTCATACCTCCGGCTAGATACGGTCAAAACAATCTTCATATTACTAAACCAACAACTCAGGTGTATGGTATGCAGACCGGAATAATTAGAATTAGTTTAGTTTTAGAGAAATTTTATTTTATCCGCTTCGAATTCGCTTCCATTCCAACAGCTATATCCACCATCTTCCAACCGCAAACCGAGAGTGTGTTCCTCGACCGCACCGTCTTTCCTCCAACTCACCTACTTCCCACGCACTTCTTCTCCAGTCTCGCGCTCCGTCCACATACAACTTCCCGTGCTCGTCACATACTCTCCTCCCCCTTGACCTTTGAGCGTGACCTACCCTTGACCTTCATTGACAACATGACACCACATAACATTACATGACACAAATCCATATATAGGTACGAATGGTATAGAAAATATATAAGTGTGAATGGTGTGTATGTGTGTATAAAAGTAACAATGCTGTGTGTATGTATATATTTAATCAGTCTTGAGTTTCTTCTTGGCTCCCTGCTACTTTCTCTTCTTCCGCTTACTTTCTCCAGACTGGACTTCCGGTTTCTTCCTTGACGCCCGATGGTCCCTGTTGAACTTGGCTCGTTCCTCCGCGTTAAGTCCTGCCTTTCGCTGCCACTTCTTCAGGTATGCCCTTGGTTTTGGCACTTCCTCCGCTGGGAATGTTGGAACAAAACGAACCTCTTGCTCCGGTTTAGCTCCCTCCTTGTCTCCGTGAACTCCTGCTGGCTCTGGTATTGCCACATCTAGTCCCTTTGACTCTGATTTCGAAACCAAATCATTTACTTTCTCCGACTTTCTCCCCCCCCCTCATTCTGATCCCTTTGCTGCTTCTCGTTTGCCGCAATACGATCATCTCTTTCTTTTAGTTCCATCTCCCAATTCTCAACATCCCACTGCACAAGCCCATTCTCTCTTTCCTTCAGTTGAATCTCCCAGTTCTCATCATCCCAGTCTACTTTCTCTTGTTGATCTCCCCCGCAGGTGCTTTCTCTTACTTCCTCCACCGTCACTTCAAAGTCCTCAAGATCACTGTTTGCAACGTGAATCCGCAGAATATCTAGATCTGCTACGTCTAGAATTGGAGCTGTTACGATCTCTAACGGCATTAAAACCCAGTGTCGTGTGATAAGCTTCACCAGGCTTTCAAACTCCTTTCTCCATCGCGAGATTTTACTGCCCAAAACCTGACGAATTAAGACTTCATCCGGAGTAAACAGTTTGATGATGGCGATAAAAACCGCGTTGTTAAAAATAGCGTAAGGATGTAAGTCGAATTTTCTTGCTATGTAGTCTCGCCATCCCCACATCTTTTTAAATAAGTCGAGTTGAGGGTGAGAAGGAATTGGTCCTTGTAGCACTTTCGTCGTATCCACCTCACGCGTTACCGGATAACCCACCGCACTGTGCACTTGAAGTGCCATCACTAAGATTGACTTGTCCATCAATAGCCCCTCAATACTTTCCCATCTCCCTTTCTCCGTAGCTTCTTTCTTTTGACGCTGGTAAATGAAGAACGTAGCTAGAGCATCCATAACCGCATATTTTTGTAGTTCCTGCGGCAGCTCTCTTCCTTTGCCGATTCTCAGACGAAAATCCGCATTTCGCGACGCTTTCTCCAGATTGTATCCGAGGTATTTAGAAGAAAGTGCAGTTAACGAAGCGCAATCTCTATTGCAAAGAAGAATCTGGTTGACGCGCTGAATATCCACATAACCAATAACGTAGATCCCGAAGTCCATCTTTAGCCGACGTAAGTCATTGCTGCCCCCACAAAAGATTTTTATGGAGCTGCTACTACGGAAGATTGGTCCCAGAAGCGAAGATATGGCGGACCATAATGGAAAACAGTCGACTCTCGTAGAAACCGCGATGGTGCAGGTTATCGGCTCTTTGTAGGTATCCCTCATTGAATACTCCAAATCAATAGCCATTTCCGGTATTTCTTTGAGAAGTGCTGCTAACGAGAGCAACCCTTTTTCATCCTTAACGTACTCCCACTTCCGGTTGGTTGGTAACTCTGACTCTGCGATTAATTTAAACTCTTCTCTCATGCTCCAAGATGATGCGCTGTCATGAGGTGGTGCGACTAACTCTGGTTGAAGGTTATTTAACCTTTCGCGACCATGGGCCACGTCCGGATAAATTCCATGAGGTCTGACGCCCACACCGTACCTCTTATCGGCAGCTTGCTGGCTCTTCCAGTACTCTTTGGCTCTCATCTTTTTCATCTCTGCGTAGAACAAAACGGATTCGCCAATAAGAAATGATGAAGACAAATATTTATTAGATACATAACTGCATATGTATTCATGTCCCTCTTCACTGTATACATCCGTTTACACCTCCATAGATTAAATAATTTAAAGTTTAGTTTAACGGTTTTCTCTTCCGGTATCCTGCCAAAGCACGATAATCCACTTTCCCGCGACGAGGTCTCAAAACTTTTAACTGATCCTTTGTCTGTTGAGCTGCATTTATTTTAGTCATCTCCTCCGACGTTACTTCTCGTTTAACGTACAATTTTAGATCAGCCACATGGTATTTGCCCGCTTGTTGTCCATCCAAAGTTTGAAGCTTGTAGGTGACTGGAGTCAAACATCGAAACAAAGAGAAGAAAAAGATCGATAAAAGAGATCATGTTTTGTAAAACATCTTTTTTTAAACAAGCAAGAATAAGAGTGATCACGAGTTGAACGTTCACTTGCAGAAATAGACTGAATGAATATTAATTGATTGGTTTTTAACAATATCAACTAACACTCATACGTGTTCTAAGAGCAGAAATACCCATCTAAGTCACATTACAAAATTGTAAACAAGGAGTTAAAAAGCGAAAATGGATCTAAGTTATTTGCTTTTTTATTTTGGATTAGCATGACATAAATTGATAGCATCTAGGATAGTAAAACAATATAGGAAATGTAGAGTGGAGCAGCTACTTCAACGTAAACATAGTTCAATGAAGAAAGATTTGCGTCGATAAGCATATTTAAATCCCATTTTACGAACATCAAACCAGGAGAATGTTTAAAAGTGCGACTAAAAGTCAGAATCCAAATCGAAGCGTGGAAACTTGATGACCACAATAATTGCAGGACGCATCATATCCAAATCTGCACAAACGTTTACACAGTTACTTTTCTGTCTTTAGTTAGCTTTATTGCTTTTCGGTTTTTTATCTAGTGTATTCCACTCTATAGACTATTCAATAAAACGCACCATTTAGATTCAATCATTAACCCACGAGTTTATTGAAAGGCAAAGGATAACAGAATATGCATGTGGAGTAAAGGGAGAATAAAATACGCATTTGAGGCGCAGCGAGATAAGTTTATATGTGAAGTTAGAAAGTAGAATGGAATCTGAATGACGAGTACAGGGAGAAAGGATTATTTCTGGGAGGCAAAGGGATAATAGAATCTATATGACTAGTAAAAGAAGGATCCTCCTTATATTAACATAAACAGAGTTTTTATTAAAATGATCACCATGATCTGTAGCTGGATTGAATAGTCAGTACTATCTTGTTTTAACTGTGAGATTCAAAGGCTCTGTCAGGAAATCATGCTGTTGCATCTTTCTTCAGTTTAGTTTTTTCTTTATAGCAGAGAGGTCTAATGCCATGGATTACAAGCGTTTGCAACAAACTGTACAATGACTAAAGTCCAAGAAAAACATTACCGAGCTACATCGATAAGTGGACTGCTTGTACAGACCAGAAAATCTCCTTAAGATATTCCTGTACGCATCGCTATGTTCCTATCCGATCTTCCTATTGACCTTGCCTACTCAGCAGGCAGCGATCTAAGGACTTTCCTTGGCATAAGCCGGTTTTGTGCACCGGATGGCGCGATAAGAATGTATTATCGGGCGGTAATAAATTATGCCTTAATAGGAATCGGCTGAAAAGGAGGATATAGGGATAATGAATAAACTTATCTGTATTGGAGGATGAGGTGTGTGATACAGGTATCGATAGTAGAAGCGAGGGTAAAGTGGATATGAGAGCATATGGTAGGGGAGAATGGAGTAGGTGAAACAGAACGCGGGAGGAATATAAAAGTAATGGAGGGAGGTTTGATAGGATTATTGTCAAAGATGGTGAGGATTACAAGAAGGGTTATGCCTCTCTCTAATCTCTCCCGTGTGGAAAACTCGGCCAAGATTTCCGCATAGTGGTGGAGTTGGCAGTCATCGACCTAGGGGAATTCAAGTTAAAAGTCATTTTATGCGAGGCATTGTTGAATTCGCTAACATAGCGCCCATACTTGACGTCACAAATGAACATTGTTATCGACATTTTCTGTAAATCGGAGATTAGAGACTTGCCTCTCACTCTTAGTCCAAATAAACCGAGTTGAAGTCTCCTTGCCTAGAGAAGGGTATGATGTATGCGACAATTGAAAGAAGGGTAAGGAGGGGGTGATAAAGGAGGATGATGAGGAGGAAGGTGACATGGAGGCAGTTCAGAGTAGAGATACACAGAGCAGGAAAGGGAAACATTTGGCGTAGGCACGGAGAGCATAGGAAAGGTAAACAGGAAATGTTTCCCTGTGCGAGCTAACGCGGGTCCAGTGTCAAAGTTGTTCGCACGACAAACTTCAATCATAGTTTCTTCTTTAACCATAAACGCTACCTTTGGTTGCTCCCCAGAATATTGTGCGGTGTGAGCTGTAGATACGATTGGTAACAAATGTATCGAAATCCGCTGGTAATTAAGATTTCCACAGCACCTGAACCAAGAAAACTGAATTGTGCATACACGAAATGTTTCCCTGCTTACACCATGTGCGCCTGGAAACGAGGACTGTGACCTGGTATACTCATACTCATGGCCAGCAACTGTACGTGTATATCATGCACTGGGAGGAGGGGAAGAGGGGTGGCGTGGAGGATGGGTGACGCGTGACCAGAAGAAGGTCATTATAAAAGCCTTTGGTGTGGTAATAAACGTAGTCAAGCGATGATTAAAATGCTAATTAGGCCCAGTAAGGAATTGATGATGAGTATAGAGTGGTGCTGTTCCATTGAATCTAAACTTGTTTTACCAGCCAAAAAGACGGATCCATTCATTTCTGTTCTCAGAGCACTTGTTATACTAACTGAGATCCTTTATACAATGCAGCAGATTTTGCGGATTTTTAAGCACGGCAGATTTACACACAATGCATAACAAAATGTTCCACATATGTGCATGTATTTTCTAGGAAACATTTCCTACTCATTTCGTAGCACGTGTAATTGATTCAATTGTAAGCTTCAAACTATCGGCCTCTGTGCAGGTTTAAACGCTGACAGTGCACAGTTTACGTTACTTATTCCGAAATGGGAATCCGTTATGAAGAAAAGACTGTGATCGCAGTATTAATTTTTATAACTTTAGTTTTTCAAGGTAAGCGCATATTCTCTGTGAGAAGCAATACTGTGGTAAGTTTGGTAAGACTTTAGCACGCAGCATATTGTGTTATATAGTTTTTTTAAACTTGAATCTGGATGCAGGGATTGGTTCTTGCGCCAAGAATGCTGAAATTCGTTATTCCGATCGGAGTATTTCTCCTTGGATTGTCACTACTTTCCGTGGTGGATCGGATGTTAGCAGCGTTAAATTTTTGGCGACCGGAACAATCGTTGGCCCCCGTTCCGTTCTTACTATACTTAAGCGTTCTGTACTGTCTGAAGTGGAATCCTTAGAAGTCGTATGCTCGTCTACCAACTTTGAAGCTGAATCGTTTTTTCTCAACTTGGAACTAAAGAAAGTACGAAGTACAAATTATAGCATCAACGGTCGTATGCTTGGAATCTTTCTTGTTACAACAGTTGAAACTCATATAGAGTCAACAGTGGAACTCTGATTTTGAGTCATATTGAGCAATACATCACTCTTCGTTTGTCTCAGGTTTCGCAGATACTGGAATTTCCGTACTCAGCCTCAGTTCTAGGTTGTGCGGATTCTAGGATTGTACTGCTTAAAACTTCTGAATATGAGGAGCCGTTTACAAATCAAGACTGTCAGGCTATACGCTACACTCCTCATGTGAACTTATCTTCTCATTATTGCGGAAACGAAGAAAAAATGTTCCAAGGGACTGTGTATGGAATCTGGAACACGACAGATGGAGCCACTGAAACGGATTTGTTCTCTTACGTGGGATCCTTAGAAACGGAGTTTACTTTTGTATCTGTAGAGGATAAGAAGAGGCATGCTTTGAAGAGTCTGAACGCATCAGAATTTCTGTGGATGACTGACAAGGTTTCCCTTGATGCAAAACTAGAAGAGGGCGCTACTCTAGTATCTGATGGCGATGACCAGGTCTCTCTACTTGGGATTCTGTATCGTAATATTACAACTCCATTGGGGACAATTTACTATTTTTTGAATCTCGTCAGTCATATGCCCAATGATAATATGAGCTTAAGTGATATTCGAATGGAGGACAAACATTTACTGCACAATTGGATCACAGCTGCCTCAGGGTATGGTTGTAGAAGAGAAAATCGTTTACTGAAAATGTGAAGGGCCTCTTGCACAAGCCTTTGCTGAATCTTTGATACACGTGTTAATTTAGAAATACGGTTACGGGAGAGTATGGATTTCACTGTTCAAACGGAACTACTATATCTTGGAAACAAGTATGTGATGACTACGCCGACTGTGGCGCCAGCTACACTGAGGACGAAGACAGGAATCTATGTGAGGCAGCGGATAGTTGCCCTGAGAAAGGAGTGCGTTGCTATTTGGGCAGCCCTTGCATAAGTTCCAAGGATATGTGTAGCGACGGCAACGCCACCTGCCAGTCGGGCGAGGGGGACGACCGTGGCAGAGTACACGCCGTTTGTCGTCCAAAGGAAGAAAAGAACGGAAGCGATGGTACAGTATTGGGAAATCGGAGGGGGTTATTCGAAGTTATTTATGTGAATCATTTAGGGGCCATAATGGCAGGAGTATGATGTGATGTTATAGAGTGTGGAAGGATTGACGGAAACGGAAGGCAGTTGATCATGGACAGGATTAATAATGGACGAGACACAAATCTGGTGGTTGCACATCCCTGGTACCGGAGGAAATGGTTTGGTACGTCATTTTGAATCATGTCCATGGTTCGTGGAATTTTAACAAGATTTTAAGAAGCGCGATGTACAAAGTAATGATGCTGATGGAACACGATGTAGATTGCAGGGCTTGGGAGGGACGCCACCGGAAGTGCACATTTGAGATTACAATGGGCTGAATTCCCACTTATAACGGCAACCGAGTGCTCCCAACTACTATCGACTGAGATTAGGGGAACTGAATTTTGTGTCAGGTTCTACAATGGTTCGTAGGCCGGAAATATATTTTATAGAACACCTGTGTATACAAATAGATATTCATAAGCCTATTATTAATTAAACAGAAACGGCTCTCTGTGAGGGAGATAGCGGAGGAGGTCTGGTTATGCGGGAAGATCCGAAGAATTTATCATCGCCGTTTGTATTGAGGGTAACAACAATGTGTTTAAATATTGGAAAATAATTAACATTCCGTTGATAGAGAAGTTAATGTGTTCCATTGTACGAATTCCTACACAGGGAATTTTAAGCAGAGGATCTACGCAAGATGGCGGTTCGTGCGGTTTAAGTGGTGGTGCGGTTTTTACCAATGCTAGTAGCCATCTTACGTGGGTCACTAGCGTTATACGCGGAGATGGTAAACTTGCGCTCTCTAACAGATAGTGGTAAAGTTATAATAATTGCTTAAGATTTAAAAAAATCAACGCTTTTAGGAACGCAAGTTTCAACTAATGTTTCGTGTAGTATAGTTTTAATTAAAGAGAACGAATATAAAGACTAATCGATGCTGGGCATAAACAGTGACACAGTTAATTCAAAGGGCAGCATTAGCATTCAATTTTCTTCCATTGCGCTGTTTGTAAACGTAAGCGTCTCGGAATTATTTTTAAAGCTACTATGGAAGACATGCATCTAAAAATTCATCTGCCCGGACGCCCTCTTCGCGACATTGGACCCAGTACGCTGCTCCGATGGTGCAAACACTGGAACTTATATTCTGTCCTTGCGTTAGAGCAAAGCTGTTGCATACTTCCTCGAATTCGGTGGGGTTGACGGTGCTGAAGCAGGAGCTGAAAGTATTTAATATTGATGAGGGTTAAAAACATGGTGGAGGAAATTATCATTTAAAGTGAAATAGTTTCATAGTTTTGGAGGGAAAGGCGGGAAAATGTAAGGGGTATTTACTTACCGTAAAGGAGAATAGCTACTGCTGAACATTTTTTCGCATTCTTCTGAAATGTGTTTCTCTGCAGCCTTACTTTTGGCAGAGACTTCAATTCTAGTTGACGTTCCGCTCGCTTCCTTGCATTCTCTGTCAAGTCGCCAGCTTTTGTAAAAGCCACTAGTTTTACCCACAATCTGAAAACATAATTACAATCAACAGTTAATTAAAAATTGATAATTGTTAAATGCGTTGTTAAAAAAATATATTGTATAGCTATATGCATGCAAATATGGATCTAAATTCATAATTCTCATGTGCAATTAAGCTTTTGCTAGCTGGTGCTTTTAAAGGAGGTTCTTGAAATGCTACACATACGGCATGGCTGGAAGGAGCTTCAGTGGAAATAGAACTACGTATATGGTACCGTAAGCGCGTTCATAGCTGAGAGACCACCCTTATGTAGCTCCAATGTAAAGAAAACGGGAAAACTAGCGCGGAAAGTTTGAAAGGGATCAGCTATGTGCGCGCTGACGATATATAATATATAGCGTTCCTAAAACCAGCTGTTCGAACAAAGGCCCTTGAAGGTGATGGGCGGGAAATGGGAGGGAAGTTTGAGTGAACAGCGCGCCACGTGTTTCGCTAATTATGTGTTGTGTGTGCTTTACTAAAAGCATCGCTGTTATAATTTAGCTCCAACCCCCAGATTGCGGGTTCATAATGAATATCGGAGCAAGACTGACCCTTTAAGCATATAATACTGTGGTGAATTTTGAGCAAATTTTTGTAATTTAATAAGTGCAAATTATAAGTTATTATTTACCTCTCCTGACGGAGTTAGAAAGTCGTCAAAATTTTCTCTGTTGTTTGTTCCGAGGAGACCTAATGCTCGACCGTAGAGATATTCTTCGAGGCGGATGACACAAACGGGGAAGCTAGTTAAGCATGCAATTGTGAAACCGCTATGTTTTTTGGTCAACTCAACGACTTCAGTGCCCGAATCATAGCGGAGAGCTGTAAAGGGTCCAATGTCTTGAAATTCCATGAGTGACAAGTCGGTTAGAGGGATGTGGTAATATTCTCCTTGGTATTCTACCTAGTTGTCGGTTGGAAACATTGAATTAAGTTACAGAAGCTGTACTGCTATATGTGGTACTTAATTGTAATTCCAAGTATTTAATTGGTGTAGTAAACTACTAAATGGCTATGAAACTGGAGGATTTATTAGTAAAGTTAACTAAATTTACTGTTTCTGACAGCATTGGGGTTCAAGAAATGGAGATGTCATTACCGTGGCGTTATTAAGGATGGTAGCTGTGTGATCGTCGCTTGTTAAGAAGACTGGTCGCTGTTGGTTTGAAGGCACTTGTCCGTTAATATGAACTGTCGTGTTCCCGGTCAAAAAGTCTGATGCGAGTAGATAAGGACAATTACTATCTAGTCGGTGGAATCTACCATCGAAGGTCCGGTATAAATTGTTTCCGATTACGAGACCGATTGCTGGAATGAAAAATATGATCATGAATCATGATATGTTTATCGTTAGATGACCGCTCGGTGTTTCCCTTATTGTAGCGAAGGGAATGTTGGATGCTCACCGTCATCTGGACCGATACCACCGAGGAGAGCGGCATCAAGTTTAGAATAAATCTTTGCCCATCGAGATGACCGAGAGTCGCCGATTTCAAAATCTCCAGCCCAGCGTATCCAGTCTTGGGGGCTTGCACCGGGTTTGAGACCGTGAGTTTTCGACAAGGTTGATAGCTGTCGAAGGTTACGTATTGGCTTCCATAGAGGGAACTGCAGGTTATTATCAAGTTTAACCATTATAGATTTGAAAGTTGGTGATGTAGAACTAAAACTAGTTGATTGTTGAAGAGCTACTGACCTGTAGAAGAAGAGATGAGTCTGTTCCTCGCAGCATGAATCCCTTGCTCTCGAGGAAGCGAGTTCCAATCTTTAGGCCGGCGATGTATCCTGATGATACAACGTCCTCGTAGGTTACGTTGGTCTTTGGTATGTTGTTTTGAAATAACCTCATATCATTGGTGTACAAGCTATCGAGGCTGTAGTCTTTTAGCTTCCTCAGGAAATCGTGTGCTTCTTTCGGAACGATTTGTTCGATATAGGTACTAATAATGGGTACTTCGTATATCATGTTCCTGATGATTTGCTGGATGATGTTTTTGATATCGTTTACGATTTCTGATAATCAAAGAACTGATTAATTGATGGATTCTAGGAGTGAGAAGGTTAAGAATTTATAAAGTAGCTGTATGAATGAAACTGTGTAAACTGACCTTTGAAGGCTTGAACTGCTTTGACATAGTCGGGTATGGTCATGAGGTAGATTTCGTATAGTTGGCGAATATTCTCTCTGATGTAATTGACCTCTTCTACAATCTTATTAAGAATCTGTTCAGCGCAGTCAAAGAGGGAAGCGGAAATTTCTTTGAACTTTTCGTAGTAGTCCATCTCTGCAGCTACACGAGAAAGGTGGACGACACTCCGGATTGCAAAACGTCCAAAAGTGAGTACCTTTGTTCCGACAGTTTTTGCTTTGAAGTACGTTTCTAGAATGAAGTCACTCAGTTTTTTGTACACTATGAACGAATGAGGGTCACGACGGATCTCTTCCAAGTCTTCCTGGAATTCTCGATCAAGCTTATCCAGCAGTGGCCGAATCGTTGGCAGTGCTTCTACTACCTTTTGAGCATAGAATTTGCTATTTAATTTTGTATCCAGTTTGAGAGTGCTCCAGAAATTTCTGACGTTTGAAGAGACGGATGATGTAAATTTGGAGATGTCGTTCTGGAAAATCAAAAAGATGTGAATGTAAAACTTTCCGGAGAGTATTGGTTAAGTCGAAATCATGTTGGGAATCTGTACCGATGCTGAAATGACTTGAAGAGAATCCCAAGTAAACTTCAGCTGGAGCAATTTCGACGTGTTCATGGATATTGTGGTGTCGAAAACGTGAGAAATGTTTCCGCTTTTGTCACTACAGAAACCTATTTGGAATTCTTCGTCTTCAATTTTCGGGATCTTAATAGCGTAAGCGTTTTCCTCAAGCTGATGGGAATTTTGGAAGCGAACTGGATAGAGGGAACCGAGGAAAACCTCGGCAGTCAAGGATTCGGTATTGTCAAATGAACTGAGTGTTAATTTTGGAACTCCGCCCAGAGTTACAGATATGACTGGTTCTTCTCCGATCTAGACGCAGAGATAAGAAAAAGGTTAATCACAAAATAATATGCTAAGTAATAATCATTGATTATAGGTTAATCCCAATCCCAACTCAAAGTATGCACAAACCTGGATAATTGTTCCGTCCATCAGAGTTGGCAATCGGAATACCAATTTTCCTTGTTTGACTTTAGAATCGTAGGTGAGAACAGAGTAGGCGTACCCAGAAGCATCACCATCAAGCCTGAACTGTACTGGTAAGCCCTGTGTTGTGAAATTAGGATTCAGTTTGGTGTGCATGAAACCTGGATACTGATTGTTGATGTCGATCTTGTTCTAGTTAATAAATATACCTGAGAATGTACGGAAACAAACACTTTCTCAACTCGTGGGTATGCTGAAGATGTGGTAGCTTGAACTTCCGACGAGTCTCCAAATGAATCAAAATCGTCGTCATCGTCTTGTGTGGCCGGTCCGGTGAGGGTAACGTTGCAAATGATCTTGTCGATGGAACGTTGGAATACATCAATTTCCGCGTAACCGTTGTAATAAGGAGTGTCCTGCTCCCTAGTGATTTTGGTGAGTACCCTTAGAGGCTATAACAGAAATTAATTTTGGTTTTAATATTTAACTAATGAAAGTTTTATGTGACTTAAGTATAATTTGAATTTACCCTAGGCACGAACGGATGTCTGGCCATGAACTTGTATTGTATACCAGCGATTGGTCCTTTTTTCTGCCTCGCTGGCTGGTGAAGTTTATCTCTTGCTAGAGAAAACTGGAGCTCTTCTTCGGGTTTATCGATAAAGTCTAACCAAAATGATGAATTCAAAGACAGGTGGTTATCTGTTTCTAGTCGGCCGGCCTTGAAGCCGATTCTGTCGAGCAGTATAAACTTGGTTTGAGAAGATTTTTCTGTTGCTGAAATTGTTGTATTTGAGGTAAGTCCGAAGGTGCAGTATTTAAAGTCTGTGTTGAAATTTCCAATATTTTTTTCGCCGACTACACAGAGTGAGTTTTTAAGGACTTGACATGAGTCTTCGTCGCATTTTGATTGGGAGAAAGTGTACTTAAAACCGCTGGAAATGTTGAGTTTTTTGAAGCTGTCACCTTCTCCTGGCACGGTTACGGTTCTTGTTGTGGCTAGCTGAAGAGACTTGAATTTTTCGTCTCCTCTATGTTCCTGAATGCGGGCGACTCGGATAGCCGTCCGTTTTTGGACAGTGTCCTTTGCTTTTTGGAGGTAGTCGTATGAAAGGCCGAGTTTTTGATTGGTTCTGGAGATTTTGATGTCGATTTGAACCGGCTCGTTACCCATATACGGCATTTCTGGAGGAAGGGAGTAACTCATGGCCTTGTAGTTGTATTTGGTACCGACTTCATGTGGAGTCGAGACATGCTCGATGAAATACATAAATTCCGTTTGGACGTGAGGGGAAGTTATGTTAAGTTTAGACTTTGTTATTTCATAACTGATCGGGTCGTAGTCGACGTCCAGCGCAATTGTGCTAGTGTTGTAGAGAACAAAGGGTGCTTCTGCGTGAAATTCGCCGGTTAGTTTACCCTCTTCTATTAATTTTACAGGTCCGACAAGTTTCAGTATGACGAGACGGTCTTGACCGTTGTCCACTGTGTACAGCGCATCCACTTCCCAAGTGTCTTCACTTCGGACAGACTGTGTTAACGCTGCGTGAATGTTTCCACGTTGGTTCAGGTATTCTTGAACGGTGATAACGTAGCGTAGATCTGTTGTCTTGCTGGTTGTAAGGAGTTGCAAGTTGTTGGATATTCTAACGTCTGACTTTAACTGCGGGAGCGATGCTGATAGTTCCGAGTTATATGAAGCGTCGGAATTTTTCTCGTGCGTAACATCAAGTTCGATGATGTCTTTTACTTTCATTGAAATTTCGGTGAAATCCAAAGGATTTGTCATTAGTACTCGGAAGAGAAGATTAAGTTCCGGGTAGTAGTTGGTGGTGGAGGCGAATTTGAAGATAGCGGTACGTGAGTCTGATGTTTCCGTCCCTGCAACCAGATCGAAGGACATCGACTCTGATGGAGAGGAAAGGCGGATAGTTGAATCGAGACGTTTTTGGGAGACTTGTAGACTTTTGGCCCAACTGTAGCCACCTGTAGAGAGTGTGAGACCTCCGACGTTGCTTAGCTGTATGTAGGAAATGTATTCAAGTTTAAATTAGTATTCAGAATCGACCCTTTAAATGGAGCTATTTTATAATGGAACATTACCTTCATATCTAGTAGAGTGGTTATTGAAAAGCTGGCATTGGTGGAAAAGCTGAAATCCGGTATGAGAAAGACATAGCTTTGATCGACTGATCTCCAAGCTACAGAAACTGCATGGGATTCAGCCTTATTGAATTTTGCAGGCTTGTAAGTAAATAGGAGGTTTCCGCGATTTTCTTGATTGTTATTTTTGAAGCTTTGAGTAACCTCTATGGAACAGTCAACGTTGGTTTGCCCGCTTGGTCTGTCTCGTGCTGTGATGTCGGTCTGAACTTGAATGACAAATGGAGCAGGTTTGGCATCAACGATGACCTGATGGAGAATAACATCGTTAGTTGTATGTATGGAACTTGTGTTATCCGTACAATTATTGGATTGTGTTGGAATATTACAGATTATTTTTGTTGTGTTTTTGGTGCTGACCTTATGTTTTAAAAATTTCAGAGATCCCTGATTTTCAAAATTGGTTACGAGCGTCAAATTGAGGAGTGATGCTTGACCCATGAGAAGTTTGAAATCATAGGAGGACAAAACGACATAATCTCGGCTGTTTCCTTCAACGCTAAACTGGCGGAGTAGCGAAACAGAGTACACGGCAGTTGGTATCTCAACCTCTATGAGGTAATTACTTGTGGTGTTTTGGGATGTGTAGATTTTGCGGGAATTAAGAAGCTTGAGGCCATAATTTTGATCGTTTGGAGCAGAAACAGCTAAGTGTGCAAGATAGTCACCTCGCAGAATTAACTTCGGGTACTTGACGTTGAGGTCAGCTTTGTAAACTCGTTGTACAAAGTTGAGTTGGTTTCTGAAAACAAAATTTGCTGGGTTTGAGACGAGTGCGGTGAGGTGTGTTCGATTATGTTTTTGTGATTATAGAGCAAGATTCTTACGTGCATACAATAACGTTTTCAAATTCATCTCGCAGGTCGTAGAGGAAGCTGAGCTTTACCAAGGCTTGTTGGGAGTCATCGTTGCTGGCGTCCCATTTGAGGTGAGCATCGAAGTCAAACTTAGTAAAGTTATCTTTGTCTTCATGTAGTCGGTAAGTGTAGAGAACTACCTTGCGATTGATTCTCTTCAGATCCGCTGTAAATTCGAGGGAACCGAAACTATCGCCTGCCTTTCGGATAGCTGAAATACTCCACTGCTTATCGAGGGATGTGAGGAACTGGATGGTGGATTCTCCGGATTCTTCATCGGTGGTGTAGCCGGCCAAGAGCTTGTAATCAAAGTTGATGTTTGGAGCTGCTGCTGAAAAAGCCTTAGCATCGAAAGAGTATATTTCTCGCGGGACCAGGCGGAGCCGCGTCTCAAATGCCAAGTCCGCGTTAGCAGGTCCAACGGCGGTCTCCATTTTGAAACCAACGTCCGAATACTTGTCTAGCGAGTACAACTTTCCTTGAAGGGCAATGTTATAAGGAGTTTTGCCGAAAATGGTTGAAATAATCGATATCCTCCCGTCTTGGAGCTCGTATTCGAAGTCGCCATCAGAACCGTATCTTGCGCGCACCATGCCTGTAGTTAGAGAAATCCAAAGGTTAAGCGGCTTTATTTTCGATGAAATTTAATTTTGCATTAAAAGTATATTTGAATTTCATGAAAGTTAATTATTACCTTTGAATTCTGGGATGTAGATCCAATATGCTGGGGTGAAAGACAAATCGACATCCAAGGATTTACCTACAACGCGACTCAGCGTGCCGTTTACGAGGTAAATTGTTTGATCATTGTCTGAACCATAGCGGGAAATTAAAGGCTTGTAAACAATGACACCGTTGTCGTCGTCATTGTAATCCAGGAGGATCTTGTACACAGCGTTGTAAAGCCCGCCCCCTTTGGTGAACGTTACTTCGAAACCTTGCGCTGCTTCGGTGGCCGGGTTTACTGTAGGCATGACAAGGTTTTAATTCACTTTTTACCGCTACAGTGAATGTAAAGAAGAATAATGTGGTTTTAGATGAAAAATTACTTCTGAGTTTCAAAGGAGACTGGTCAGAAGGATACTCGAACATGAATTGGAGGTCAAATCCGCGATAGTCTGCCATCAGAGCCTGAATCGCTATTCGACGATTTTCCTGTGACCCTGGCGTGTCGTACGAGATAGAGAATCCCATGTCTCCTGCACCGTAGTTGTCAATGGTTAGTTACATTTATGACATTTTTGATAATGAAACTTGGAACAAAGCTGTTAATGGTTACTTAAATTAATTACAAAACTTTATACGACATGTAAAGCTCGTTACCGTCTTGCGCAACTCCTGTGGATATGTTGACCGCAAAACCTTTCATGCTAGGGTCAATTTTCTCAGAGCTGACTCGGAACGCTATCGGTCCTTGGAGCCAAAAGTTGTTGAAGGATATACCTCGAGGAACTTGAACAGTGTAGCAATATTTTAGTCCGAGTCGGTGAGGCGAGAGGAAACCAAGAAAACTAGCGGTGGAGCTGTCTGTGCACTCGTTGACGTATTTCCTGAATTATTCAAAGGTTTGTAGTTTTAATTTGAGGTCACGAATGTCCTTGTATTTCAAACCGTAGTGGTGCTAATATTTTCAATTTTAATTAAATTCACTCACTCTATGGGTGTTACAGATGCAATCTCATGGCGCTTCCTCTCCTTCCCGTTTTGAACCCAGGCCAAATGCGTATCCACTTCAAAGACTCTGAATCTACTGTTGGGGAAGTTGTACTGAATTTGAAGGTTGTTGCGCTTCTTATCCAGGGAGAAATCAGCAGAGCTGGATAAGTGCAATTTCCCTTCAAGCTGGAAGCCAGTGTTGAACAAATCCTGAGGGCCGACGGTCATACTTGCTTTGACTAGTCCAGCGATATTGGGCATCAGTTTGAGACTCATTTCTTTATCTATCTCGTTTGAGAAGAGAGCAGGAATATCAACGTTAAACTCGTATTTAGATGACAAGATGGCGGAGGCGTCAAATGACAAGTACAAGGGGATTCCGGCCGAGGTTGGTACGATTACTTGTTCTTCCAAGAAAGTTAATGGCTGTGCTTTGTCGATGACAAGAGTTCTCATAGTTTGAAAAAACTCTTCGGCCTTTTCTGGTAGCATTTCGGAAGTCAAGGATAGAAGTTGGTCAAAAGAGAGAAAGTCGTCTTGCTCGTAGCTGCAGACTTTAACGGTTGTCCCGTGACGTCGGAACCACATGTCGATTTGACCGTTATCTGTGTAACGGTTTCGGATTTTAGTTTGATCTGTAATATAGCGGAGTTCTTCAGGTTTGAGGGTGTAGGTGCTATTTTTTCCTTCAGTGTTTCTACCAGTGTCTGGGATTTCGTTACTTTCTTCGGTAATCATGAGTGGAGCGTTGACACGGCTCAAGAGGTTTTCAAAGTTGTCAATGTAGATTCCAGTCTGAAGTTAAACGTGTAAAGAGAAATATTTAATCATTGATTAGAAATAGGGATAACGAATAGCAGATCTGAACTAAATGAAGCACCTCTAGCAGATTGTAAGAACGTCCTAGGAATTCAGTTGTAACGTTGAATGTCATTATCCGGGGGATGTAGGACTCCTGAGAATAAACGATACTGCCCTCTGCGGACGCTCCCAAGTTTTGGCTGTTGACGAACCTGGACAGCTCAATGTTTTTTGAGTACTTCCCAAAAGAACTGAGAGATTTTGGAAGATCGCGGTCCAGATAGACTTTTCGTAAGATTGATTGCAAAGACCGTTTTCCCGGACTTGAAGAGTCCATCTGAGTTGATACATGAGTGTAAACGTAGCTGAAAACTAAGAAACGAAGCATTGTTGAAGTAGGTATTTTAAGGGCCACAATTCAAAATATGGTCAATTTGGGCCTAGGTTAGAATTAAGTTATTGTTAGTGTTACCTTGATTAGATTTTTCATTGTCAGCGATACGTTGAATTGCTTCAATGTCTTGTCGTTTGAAGCAGCGCATTACCGCCAAATAAGCGCTAATGCGCACGTCAGAGCCAAGGACAATGCTTTGCATTAGAGATTTTGCTTTGGATTTCAAGGTGGGTTCACAAGGGTCTCTCCGATAAGCAGCCAGGGCATGGATTCGGATTCGACTCCATTTGGAAGTCATGCACTTAGACACGGCACTTACAGCCTTAGGTGTCAAAACGTCCAAGTTACCCAAGGATTGAAGCCCTAAGATGGCTGGGTAGAAGAGTTGTTTGGAAACCTTGGTTGCAGAACTGATGGCATCGCATCGAGTATGAACGAAGGTAGCAATGGAATCGACAATATTGCGGTATTCTGATGCGTTTCGGCAGGCCGTATTCGTTAATTTGCAGTACTGATGTGCTAGAGCAGAGGATGTGAGGACAATGTCAAAATCAGTCTGGGTTTCTGGTACTTGACTTCCAGTTACGCTTTTCAACAGTTTGTGCATTGCAGCAATGGACAGTTTCCCTGGACGGTTTGCAAACTTCAAGTTTTCGAGAAAGGTGGTTTGAAGCTCCTGAGGTAGCTCGTTGGACAGCATAAGCTGGACGAGGAATTCGGTGGGGCCGTCAGATCCGGATTGTATTAGTGCACCCAGGAACAACTTTTCAAATTTTCCCCAAGGATCTTGACAAATTGTTGCAGATTTAATTTCCTGATAGAACTGAGAAATGTCCTGGGAAGACAAATACTGTACTGTGTTCTTTAAGTTTCCGTAATCCATTGGTGCTTCTTTTGATATTTCTTCAGCTACGATATCGGAACAAAAGGATTTGAGAAGAGACCGAACTGATTGTTTTTCCGCGAGTGTTGATGTCCTGTTACCCGGCTCTTGGAAACGGTCTTGGAAGAATATAGAGGATGGGATAAACTTGTAATCAGCCTCCAGCTGAGAGGGTAACAGTGCTTGTTCCGTAATGAAGCTTAGTGTAGTTCTCATGGTGGTTTTAACGGTTGATGCTTTGGTGGATACTGGCTTCAAGGAATTCTCCTCTACGCATAATGAGCCTTGTAAAATATTACTGTGGTATTCCTGCCTGCAGGTCAAAGAGGAGTCTAGAAGTGGAATGGATTGGAATCCCTGGAGGATGCGGAAAATTTAAAAATGTAGTGAATTGGTTTTTATAATGTAAAATTGATTTTTAATTTAGTTCAAGAAGAGGAAGGAAAAAAATCGAGCTGTTCTCTGTTACCTTGTTATTTGCATCGTAAACGATTCCGTTCTGGACCGAAACGCCGAATTCACGCTTCTTGCATTTCGTTAAATCGGATTTTCGGAAGAAAATATCTCCTTTCCTGTCGACCTCGGATGGGCAAATCCCGTTAGAGTCAGTGATTACCTAAGGTACGTTCATTGTTGATAGATTTGAATGAGGAGAAGTTAATAGTGAGGGACATAAAGCTACAGTAACTTAAAGTTACCTTTGTGTGTTTGAAGTTACGATTCTCAGATTCGGAGTTGGTCACTTGAAATAAGGATATCATTGATCGTTTCAGATTGGATGACCAGAGGGAATCCTCCTTTGTTGTGCAAACGTCAAGGATTGTGCCATTCTCGTACCGAAATCGGATGGATGAAGTTGGCAGATCAAGTTTTTCGTGGACACTTTCCTATCAGCAGTTGGTGAAACGCGGATAAAGTGAGTTAGCGAAAATAGTTACTAACAAGACTCAGCGAAATGTAAGGATGACGCCTTTTTACTGAGAAACTTACGTTGAATCCATCGTAGCTGTGTACGCTCTTGAGAGTCAAGACGGTCAAGTCGAAATAACAAGGAGTTATAGCGGACAGTTTGAGGTGACCTTTGAAGGATACATTGCTCTTGTCTTGGTTATTTGTGTTTGCGAGCTCAGTTACGGATTCTGATTCATACTCGTACAAGTAGCTGATGCCCTTTTGGAATTTAGGTAATTGTGAATCATCTGGAATGTGCAATAATAGGTCAGATTTACGCTCGTCTAAGTTGTAATAGTTGTTGGAAGGAAGAGAGGGAGGGGAATTGTTTGGGCGAGAGAACTATGCTGTAAGTAGTCCTGCGTGCGATGCGGATAATTTATTTACTTGGAAATTATATGGATTTAATATTTCTAGAAGATTGTTATCAGCAATAAGATGCAAATAGTCTGATTTGTAGGCAAGGATGCATAGGGTAGTCGGGAGTAGGAGAGGTCAAAGGTCAAGGACAGCAGGATGATATAAGCTGTTATAGGACTGGGAGGTAAATTTTGTTGTATTTAAAGGCTAACAATTATTATTACAGATGAGTATAAAATACACTTACCTGATTCACTACTTCCGCCGCTACAGGGCGCTTCACAGCTGGTTTTAGCAGCGGAAATGTAAAAAATACTACAGCCTACCAAAATAATGGAAAGCCATGGGATTTTTTGAAATGAGTTTAGAAACATGATAATAGTTGCACAATTTTTGTGAGCTGATGCTCACTACTCTGAGACTGTACAAATACTAAATGGTTATTTTAAAGTGAAAGAGGGAAACCATTCATTTGGAGAGTATGATCTGAGAAAGAGATCGCAATAAGAAGTTACTCCATTTATGATACAGTTTAGCTACGGACAGTCGTCATCATCGGCATTCAAAGTCTGATAATACTCTGCAGACGAAGGTTTAAGATCAAACCCATCATTGATTAGTGGTTGTTGGGTTTGCGTCAGAAGCGTAAGATGCAGCATTAAGTACGGCTTCTGATCTGTGATACTGGGATTTTAGTATTTATTCAAGTATAATATGATTATAATAAGGCTGTTATACAGTCAAGAATATGCGAAGCAGTTTCATACTAGTTTTCTTGTATTACTCAAACAACTTGCGACCATCAATCTGATCTAGTGAATCTGAAAATTCTGAGAAGTCGTAATCATTATCAAACTCGTAGTCGTAGTCGACGCAGCCCCGGGTCAGGGATCCGATGTAGGGCAGATCGTAAATGAAGAATTCACCCATTGTCGTCACTTTGGAGGTGGAGTTTACGTTGAGGCATGAATGGTTGCCTTGGTAATTAGGAAACTGGTAGAGCGTCCATTCTGAAAATCCTTGGGTTACTAGGGAATTGACTTCCAGTGTGAATTCTGGGACTTGATTGTCTCGAATTGTAAGATTTTCTCCAGTGTAATATGGACCAGTGTAAAATGTTAAAACGGGTTCGTCTGTATCGGAAACTCCGAGATGTTTCAGGGATTTTGTTAGGTCTTGGAAGGTCGATGATATGTTGACGTAGCAGAATTGATCTTCGCTGATGTAGAACCCAATGGGGTTTCCTCCGAAATTTGATTCTGTATATTCCTCCCACCTAAGGATTTTAATAAGTTATATAAAGTTTTAATTTAATTGGATTTAAAAGCTAGAAAATATATTAAAATTAGGCGTAGGAATTTAAAATTGAAGAGCCAAATGGTTACCATCCTTTGAAGCAAACGCCGGTCCAATTGCCTAAGAAAGCGGCAGAAGTTGCCAGGTCAGGCTCTGGTGCTGTGATGCGAAGTTCCGTGCCGTCCTGACCGTAAATTATGGTCTCCTGAATAATACATAGTGTTAGCACCGGAAGTAGGGCGGTAACACAGGCAATATTAATTAATTTTGCCATTTTTTCCTGTACGCAGCTGCTTAATACGACGACGGTTAGGGGGAGGGTTTGATGGAGGCAGGAGTGTTGCGGATTGAGTTTCTGAATTGACGCTTCTGGTAGATATTTGATTGAGTGGCAGACTTTCGAAGGTTAATTATAATTAATAATTAACCATGTGCTCAATGAAAGATGTGGTATCAGTGGTTCATTTGAGATAATAAATTGATTTAATTTATCCAGGTTTACGAGGTGAGCTTGTTGGGGGATAGGTTGATAAGGCACGAGGTTGAGAATAAAAGAAGAGTTAATTTGAAAGGAGGCTCATTGTTAATTGATGAATGTACAGGTGATTATTGTGATTGTGATGAGATGATTGGAGTAGATGCGGGGGGACGTTTTAGATGCTGAACAGGACTTTTATTGAATCTAACTATAATTGATGTTAGTAATGTGTACATTGGGATGTTGCCTTATTGGAACTATATCGGACCAGGGGGATTTGTGAGTTGATGCCTGATGATTCCGAATATTTTTGAGAAGATGAATTGAATTTTAATTCAAAAATTAGATAATGCTTAATGTTACTTGTTAAATTAAAATAAATTACTATTTAGGCTACGTGTATGCGGATAAATTGACTTAAAGCTAGCGCAAGAGCTGTGTGTGAATTGGAATGAGGATTGTGGATCAGGATCAGATTGAAATTGAAGATTAATAAGGAATGGACGGCTAATGAGGTTATAAGGTGACATAATGTAAACGGAAATTTGAAAGTGCTAGTTAATTAGTTTTAGTGTTGGTTGATTCTGTTAAACTTAATTTTGGATTAATGTGGATGTGTAAGGTACTTGCTACGGTTAGAGGTGATTGTGACATTTTCAAGGTTGGAATTTAAGTGACAAGGTGCAGTTTTTGTGCATTAAGGTAAGTGCATGACTTAAGGAATTTTGTGGTGGGTTTTAGTGCAGGAAAGTTGTGCTGTGTGTCGGAGGTCAGAGGTGGAAGGGATAATCCATCACAGGGTAGTAACGTTTAGCAGACGGGAAGAGGTTGCACGAATCTGTATTGCTTGGCGCAAGCTTGAGAGTATGCAACAGAGGTGGCGCAGACAGGCTTGAGAGCGTTGGTGGTGGAGCTGGTTCTAGCTTCCATGGCTTCACAGATTTGTTGGAATTGGGCAGGGTTGAGGTGGTCGAAACAGTTGCTATTGTATTTAAAAATAGAGTTGGTTAGTTAAGGTGTTCAAATTACATGAAATTATAGGAATGTGATTGTCAAAGAGGGTGCTTGATTGTTACCTCAAAGAAGAGGACTTTTTGGCAAAAGCGTCGGCACAGTGTCCAGAGGTCTTCTTGAGGGTTTGGGTAGCAGAGCTGATGGGCTTCTCTTCACAGGTGGCGTCAAGCTTCCAGTACTTGACAAAGTTTTCAACCTTGTCGACAATCTGAAAAAATAGCGAAATGAATGGACAAATTACCAAACGTGCCGGTTAACAGGGGTTTGGAAAGGGGTGACTAAATTAACGGGGAACTTACATCTCCTCCGGTGGAATGGAAATCATCGTGGTGTTCGTTATTAAAGTTTCCGAAGAGACCTTTGGTCTTGCTGTGGTAGAGCTTGCTGAGGCTGAAGATGCAACTGTCTTGTTTCTTGGAACAGGTGACGCTGAGGAGGTCATCAGTGGATCTGACGGAAACGTAGTCGGTCAAGTCTTCGGCAACAAGCTCGCCTTGGGCTTCGGAAGAGCGGGAGACTTTGGTGACCTCAACCTGGGATGGGCGGAGTTTAGATTGACGTGTCATGTTAGTAAGATATGGTAAGACGGATTTTAAATGCAAAATAGGAATTGTGCGGAAACTTACGGAGAAGTCGGGTTTGATGACGCTTTGGTAGTTGCCGTAGTTGATGATGATGCTCTTCTGAGCGCGGCTGTTTTGTCCATTGTAGTCAATGGCGATGGTGAAGTTGCGGTCAGAGAAATCGGAAGCGAGAACGTAGCGGCAGTGACCCTCGAAATGATAGAACTTGCCGTCAAAGGTGCGGATGTATTCGGAACCAACCAAAAGAGCGTATGCTGTTGAAACCGGAAGAGTAGCAGAAATTGTTAAATACCACAGGAAAAAGTCAAAGTTATCCCAGTTACTAAAATGAGTCAATTGACTTACATTGCAAAGGATTAGTTATTCCCATGGTCAAGACGTTGTTAAGCTCGTTGCTAACGTAACTGTCGGAGGTTTCGGCCCAGGCACCAACGGTTTCAATAATTTGGTCAAGCCAGTGCTTGCCGAGGAAATCAAAGTTGAAGGTGGGGAAGTATTGTGGGGTTTCCTTGAAGGAACCGAGGGGTTTGGGCAACGGAATCTGCAGATAAGTAAAAAAAATTGAATTGCATGGGATTATGCCAAGTTACAGTTTAACGAGGGTTGAAGAACAGGCTGCGGTTTGTTCACTTACTTGAGCAAGAATCAAGCCGTTCTTGAGGTCAACGGTCCAGAGGTTGTCGGTAGTTTTCTTGAGGGCTTCGACAAACTTGTTGTAAATGTCTTTGCGAGCGGCAGCGTCGTTCATATCGATATTGTTCGCCTTCTTGGAAGCGTATTCAAAGACGGCAAGGATGAACTCTTGCATCTCTTTTTGAGGGAAGCGGCTAAGGAGGCTTTCACGCAAATTCTCGCTTCTGTCTTTAACGGTTTCAATGATTCTGGCCAACCAGGATTCGTAGCGGCTCAAAAGTTGCATGGCGTAGTCCTTGATTTCAGAGTTTTCCATGAGGCGGGAACCGAAGCTGCGGATCTCGTTAGCGACGAGAGTGAAGATTTCAACGGTGGCGTCAACAACTTGGCGGGTTAATTTGCCAATTCCTGGAATAATCAAATAGAAAGGTTTGGAAATTTTATTTTCAAAGTTATTTGTAGTATTTTGAATCCGTTAGTTTGATGAGCTTACCGTCAGAGGTATCGTTCAAGAAGTCCAACATGTGTCCACCATTGGGCAATTGGATTTGACGAAGCGCAGCCTTGATTTCTTCCATGATGCTGTTACCCATAGCAACGAAACTGTCGATCATGTCGTAGAAGAATTCTTGAACAGTCTTGAACCATTCAGGCATGAATTTCTTGGCATCTTCCAAAAGTCTGGGAAGGGCGCGGATGAATTGAGCAATGTGTTCAGAAAGAGCAATCAAGCTTTCGGACATGAAATCAACGAAATCGTTGACCCAGTTGAAGTAATCGTCCAAAAGGGACTCGGCGTTTTCCAAGTATTGGCGGATAGCCTTGGTCTCGCTGTTGTTTTTGAGCTCATCGCGGATGCTCTTGAATTCCTTTTTGTAGACTTGCATAACTGGAGTGAAGTCGGGAAGAGCATCGGTGAAACGATCGACGACGCTCTCAACTTCGTTGGCAGCCTCGTTGAGACCGACGCGGATGCTTTGCTTCACTGCTTTGCCGACCTTCTTCAACTCTCCTTGGGCGTAAGTCTGCAAAAAGGTGTAAAGTTGATTTAAAATTACCAGGTTATAATTAGTATGATGGAAATAACATAGTATGAGTTAGGTCAAAGACGAACCAAAGCTTTGTCAACGTTACGGGTCTCCCAGTCCAACTTAACGAAAAGAAGGCGGGAAGAGTTAAGGGCGAGGTTTAGGTCTCCGAGAGTTTCGCGAACACCGGCTTCTTGGGTGTAAACTCCGGCGGTGAATTGCAAATCGCTTTGGAATCCAACAAAGGCTTCAAGGAAATCTCCCTTGGTGGCGCCGTTTTTGTAAACCTTCATGTTAGCATGGGGCATACTAGCGGTATGGAGTTGCATCTCAACGTTGCGGCTTTCGCTCATGCCAGGGAAGAGAATGTTCTGGCGGACGTTGTAAACGGAGTTACCGTACTTGGTGGCTCCGGTCCAGTTGGCGGTCCAGGAAACAACGGGTTGTTCGCCGTTGATGGAGACCTGGAAGGAGATTAACGTCAAGAACTTTCGTTGATTATTTGGCTAATCGTTCCGCGGTTTGGCAGCTGTAAGCTAGGGATACGTACCTTGAGTTGGGCATCGGTCTTGCCGTAGCTTGCGTATAATTTAGCTTCCTTGGATTCTTTCTGGGCATCGGTGTAGGAAGTTTCAGCGATGAAAGCGGTTTGACCGTCAGTGTCGCGGTATTCTCCGTAGAGATGAGCTTTGATAACAGGTTCCTGTAGATACAGTTTGGATTAGCTAATTGTTCGAAAAATATTTAATGGTTTTTGGGAGGTTTAACTTACTTGAGAGTTGATATTGCTGACAAACTTGTATACTTCTCCGGAGGATTCTTCCCGGGTAAGCTTGGTGAACCAGGATAACTTGCTGCCTTGCTTGAACATGGCAACATCCGTGTTGAAATTGAAAATCATGTTGCGACCTCCGTAGATAAGTTTGGTCCAAACCTTCATGTTCTGTAAGAAGGTTACGTTAATATTAAGTGTATGCATAAAAGTTTTGGTCACAAACTTCAACGAAGAAATATTGTAGTACCTGGGGAAGAGATGGGTGTTTGACTTCGTAAAGAATAACACCTCCATGGGCTCCGTCTTTGGTTTCATCGATGGCATCGTAAGTAAGGACGACGCTCAACTTTTCGTCAGCCTTGCGTGTCTTGTCGGTCCAGAGGTTAAGCTCAGCTTGTTCGTGACCGGGTTTGCTAGTGCGAACCAAGACACCGCTAATAACGCGTTCGGGTAAGTTGATATCGATTCCGTATTCCTTGCCAGCCTTCTTGTGGACTTTGTATCCAAGGGGCGTGTCGGTGCGTTGGCGGACTATGACGTTAGCTTCGTGAGTGAAATCTTGACCGGATTTAACGGTCTTGATGGTGATTCCATCGATGGTAGATTGTTTACCGGCTTGAGTGGATTCTGTAGTGGCTCTGAGTTCGTAACGAACGTTCTGTTGGTCTTCATTTTCGTGGGTGAAGGAGAGGTCGCCACTGCGGCATTGGGACTCTCCGTTGGTGCAATAAGAGAGGAAGAGTTGTCTTTCCAAATCGGTGCTCTTCATACTAACGTTGAACTTCATGGGAGAGTCTCCACCTTGAAGGGTGATCATACCTTGGATTTGACCTCCATCTTCTCCGTCGCGCTTCTTGCTGAAACGAGCGTTTTCAACACGGAAACTGCCAGAATAACGAGATTTGCGAGCAGCGATATTGACGGATCCATCGTAGATTTCTCCGGAACGTTCGACCTTCTTGGCATAATCCATACTGTAGAGAAATGAATGAGATTTTAGTTCACTATTCGGTTTTAGCGGCAAAATGAAAGTTCGGGGTCGTTGTGACCACGGTCACTTACCCAAGGGTCAAGATTTGTTGGTTCTTTCCTTCAATGCTGACAGCAAGGCTCTTTCTGCCTCTGGTGGTCTTTTGAGAAGCGCGGGCGCTCCATTTGTCCATGTGCAAGCGAGGACTGTCGATAGAGACAGCAGCGTCAAAGAGGTCGGCAGTGTATTCTACACTACCCTTGGTGGACAAAGTGTTGCCGGCTTCACCCCATTTGGCGTAGCTTTCAACAGACCATTTGGGTGCATTGTTCAAGAGAAGGACGTAGAGTTTGCGAGGAACGCTTCCGTCGGTGAAGAGAAGATCGATAGACTTGCGTTTGGCGTAGTTTTCGAGCTTGTTGGACAAGGCAAACTTTTCACCGCTGTGGTCAATGCTAATATCAGTGACGATTGATTGACCTCCTTGAGCGTTGCGGTGGTTGAGGTTGTAACCGTAACCCTTTTGGGCATCGGAAGCGAGGTAGCTACCGTTAGAGCGGATGTTGTAGTAAGGGAACTTTCCGTCAACGCTGCTGTGGAATTCCATACCGTGACCCTTAACCTTGCCGACAAAGTCGAGGGAGACACGCTTGCTTTGCTTGCGGCCGCTCAAGCCGATATTCCACAATGCACTTCCTTCCTTGGAAACGGTAGAGACTACCTTGTAATCGTTAGACATGGAATGGAGCATGTGCATCCAGGTGAGAGGGACATGGTTATCGATAGAGAGGGAGCCGGATTCGCTAACTTCCATATGGTTCAAGGAATCGAAAATGTAGGTGTATTTTTGAGTTCCAGAAACGCTTTGAGGGTAGAAGGGCAAGCTGAGTTGGTAGCTAAGTTCGGCGGTCTTCTTGGTTGCGAAACGGTCGAATTTTCCGGAAAGGGCCAAAGATGCGGTCTTCTTACCGTACTTTCCGTTCACGGTGGTCTTCAAGGCAGCACCCTTGTATTCCGTATCGTATTCCAAGGTGAAGGGAGTTGGAACAGCAGCGCCACTGACGTCAAACTAAAATAAAGTAAATAAGGACGGTTAAGGAAGGACAGTCAAGGAAGCTATGCGATTAGGACTAAACGGACCCATTATTTGGAAAGCTTACGTTTCCGGTCATGGTGCGGACGGAACCGGGAGGATACAAGGAGTTGGCTTCGGCGTGGAATTGGAGTTGAGTTTCTCTGGAAGCGACAGCCTTGAGGTCAGTGAGGACTTCGAAGGTGACATGACTGGAATCGAATTTACCGAAACGATTTTCGAGTTCGAGTTCATATGGGGCGTCGTTCATGTATTGAGACTTGGCAACTAGCTTGCTGGAAACAGCGCGGGGCTTGGTGTCTCCGACATGTTGCAAATAGACTTTGTAGTTCACGTCTGTAGAGTCCTTGTAGACAGCGTCCAATAAGTGTTCGCCATCCATAATTCCGCGACCTCTCTTGACCTTCATATCCAAGTTGGAGGTACGTTGGAGAACATTGATTTCGTTGCTGTAAAAATTGTAATAACGGCTGTTAACGACCGATCTCCATGGAATAGATTAACTTGAGAAAGAAAGAAGAAATGAAAATGTTACTTGGATTCGAAAGAAGAGCTGCTGGTAAAGAGAGTGTTGCTGTCAAGGCGAGCCATTTGAGTGGGGTCACGCTCAGCGTCCCAAAGGATTTCTCCCTTGACGGTCATTCTCTCTCCTTGGGTCTTGTATTCGGCGTCGGCTTTGATAACCCGGGCAGTTGGGACCCATTTTCCGAGAAGCTCCAAAGTGCTGGTGCTTCTGCTACGGGTGTTGGTCAACTTGGCATCGACATAATCCCGGACGAAGGCGACCATCTTAAGGGTATCGGGCTTAAGACCAATCTGCTTGTAGGAAGTGGCAATGTTGACTTGCTTTTGGCCTTCGGATTCGTATTGCAGGAGGGCGGAAATTCCAATGTTTTCCTTTTTCAAGCTGGTGGTAAAACTGGAGGAAAAATATTTAGTTTTAAGGTGATGAGAATACATGATGGATATGATGCGACCGTTTTAGGATTTTTAGAGACGGCGTGCTTACACTCTAGGTTGAGACCACTTGTCGGACTTGATGGTAGCGGTGAAAGATTTTTCCAGATTGTTGCGCACATCCTTGGTGACCAATTCAGCGACGATATCGTAAACGCTGCCGGGGCGTTGGACAATGTGAGTGTCGTATTTCCAGGTGTAGTCGCCGGTTTGCTTGGCAACTTCAGAATATTCGTAGTATTGACCAGGGTATTGGAGCTGTAAGAAGAAGAGTGTTGTAATGTTTGATGTTAGTCAGCGTTAAGTGAAATTTGAATTCTAGTAATTGTAGTTGCATTCAGAGTTTAGCATACGGATGCAATAACGTTGTAGTTGAAGTCAATTTCGGGTCCAGTGACAATCTTGAAATCGACTTTGTGGGTACCACCTGCATGGGCACGGAGTTGGTATTCGTGAGATTGGTCGACGATATGCTTTCCGTTAAGGAGGAAGTCGAGGTCCAAATCTTGAGCGTTAACTGCAAATGCAATTAATTACGAAGGTTATTTAGCGATGAAGACGGATGGATTTGCAGTTCTATGCGTACTAACTGCTTTGGGGTTCAAGTTAGCAGTTACAATCTGTAGTACGTTTATTCTTACCGGTGAGTTCGTTAACGACGTTGAAACCGTGTTTGCTGCTAGTGTCGTATTTGCTGTGTTGCTTGATGGTTACAGGTTGGCCCTTGTACAGCTTGAGGTGGTTGAAGGAGAAGGTGTTTTCGATAGCACTAGTTTTCTTGTCCTTGGTAACGGTCCAGTCGAGGTGGTAATTGGCCATGTCAAAGTAGCTGCTTTTGGACGCACCATGGATTTCCCAGCGTTGGCTAGGAATGTGAGTGACCTTCCAGTTGGTGGCAGATTTCTCGGCGCTCTCCAAGAAGGTGTTTTGAGTTGTGAGGTCCCAAGTGGGTTGGACATACTTGAGAGTGGACTCGTGGCTAATCTTGCCCAGGCCCCATTCAGGATAGTCGAGAGCAAAGTTGTTGACAATGCTGTAGTTGTCGCTGGCGTCATCGAAGTCGAATTGGGAATCGACTGGAAATTATAAAACGGTAACGTTAGCTTAGTTAGCGAAGTGATTAGTTTGAGTAACCAGGCATGGCGTATGAAATATTTATCGAAACTTACCGTTAGCTTTGCCGTTCAAGTATTTGAATTCGCCTACGTCAGTTTCGATAGTGGCCACAACTCGCTTCTTGGGACTGTACTGGATGCTTCCGGCGAGGATGTTGTGAGAACGGGAAGGAGTGGAATATTTGACAAGAGGCTTGTATACTTTCTTAGATCCGGAACCGCTGATGTCAACTTGTGCGGAAACCTTGTACTCTTCCTCGTCAAGGGAGAAAGCCAAGTTAGCGGCCTTCTTTACGTCGGTGTTTTCTTGTTGATCTGGGAAAATTAGAAAATCGTTATAACGATGGATCTAACGGTATTTTTGTAAAATTTGGTTATGAGTATCGTTATTATTACAGTTGAGAGAAGCTCTCTTCCAGGGAGAATCGAGGTCGAGTTGAGCCTTGAGGATATCTTCGGTAACCAAGCTGCCGCGAAGTTGGACCTTGCGATTGGTCTTGGATCCGGGAGTATCGATAAAAGCGTTGATGTGACGGTTGGTTCCCTCTGTAAAATTGATAAAGAGGTGGGTTAGCAAGAATTGTTGGTGGGAAAGTATACTAAAAGTCAGAGGTGTAGTCGCATTACCGAATTGAGAGGAAACTTGAACGTGATATCCTTCCATGGAAGCGTCTGTCTTTTCGATAGCAACGGCAACGATGCTGGTTCCAAGAAGAGGGACCTGGGGTCCTGAACTCAAAGGTTGTGGGTAGGAGATATCTGCGCAGAGCTTCAAGCCAAGGATTTCGCTAGCGTAGCAATCGTTGGGACGGGTTGACTTGGCATAAACCCTGGTATCAGAATAGGTCATTGGTTATTATTTAAAAGAGGAAGATAAAATTATGTATGTATTGAAGGGTGGTAAATGTACTTTTGGTGAGCCTTGGTCTTAACAGGGGTCTTTTTGTCTAAATCATCAGGTTGAGATTGGACCCAAAAGAGGTCGCTACGAACTTCAGCAACGTGGATCTTGTCTTGAGGGAAAGCAATTTTGAAGTCGAAATTGTTCTTCTCGTTGGTGATGGCTACATCGACACCGGTGGTGGTGTGAACCTTTCCTTCCATTTGGACACCAGATTCAACGGGGCCAGCGGCAACACTCATTCTTCCCTTGAGGAGAGAAGCAGCGCGGGGAACGACATGAGCTTGGAAGGTGCTTCCGCTCTTGTCTTGGTTGAAGAAACCGGCGTTGGTGCTGGAGCTGGAGATTTCAAAATCAAAAACGCTGGAAGCGGAGAGACCGAACTTCAATGGAAGACCGGAGATGGTAGGGTAAACGATCTCTTCGTCGAGGTAGGACAAGCTGTCGGTCAAGCGGATGTTGCTGGGGTGTCTGCTTCCGGGTTTAAGTGGAGACTTGGCCCAGAGGGTGTTTCTGTCGAATTTCTCTTCATGAAGAGTGCGGAGAAGGACGGAAGTTCCGTGGACACGAATGTAGATGTCACTGAATCCGTGGCGGTCGTTACGGGGACTGGCGGCTTCGGTCCAAAGGGGTTCGAGCTCAGTATCGATGTTGTACAAAGGAGTGGACTCGCTGCTATCGGCTCTCTTGACGAAAGCATTCTTGCCTCCCCAAACATAGCGGGCAGAACGGTCGGATTCGGCAGTGCGGGACTTTTGGAAACGTTCAATGGCCTTCTCGAAATTTTCAGCGTAAACTCCAACCTAAAATTTAATGTTATGGCATTATTACCCGCTGCGCTGCGCTGGAAGGAATAACACATAATTTTGGTTAATTACGTTTATATTTTATAGACTTATACCTCAAGGAAGTTGAAAGCGCGGCCAAGAGCGTAAACGGTGGCGTTAGCGGAAGCGGAACGAGGAACATAGGACTTGGAAGAATAAACGAGGTTTCCTTCCAGGGCACCTCCGAGGTCCTTGGTTCTAGCGATGTGAGATTGTTCAAAGTTCTTGGAGTACTTGAACATATCTTGAGGGGCGCTGCGGGGGAGTCGGAGGTCATTCAACATGGAGTATACCTCAGGCTTGTCAGGCTTGGCGCTACGCACCTTGTTGCGGATGTGGGAGGCGACGTAGGAGAGAACTACCGATTTGAAAATATAAAATCAAGCGTTAACCCCCAGTGAGTTTGAACTTGCAAAATTTGATGAAGTATCTGAAAGTAGACTGACCTTGGTTGGATTTCTCTGCGGTAAGAACGTTTTGAATGACATCGATGTCGGAAGCTTCCAAGCAGTGGGTCATGGAAATGTAACCTTGGATACGGACGTTGGATGCTTTGGTGGAATCGGCGAAGACATCATGAGCGTTCTTCTTCAAAGATGGGTTGCAAGGGTCACGGCGAGAAGCATCGATAGCGCGGACTTGGATTCTCTCGGATCCACTCATACAGTGTTTGATGGCGGTAACAGCACCTGGGGTCAAATAGTCTAAATTTCCGAGGGCTTGGAGAGCAGCGATGGCCTTCTCTTGTTCTGCGGATTCAGTAGCCAAGCAGTGTATGGAAGCGAATTTGGCGAGAACGTCAACGAGCTCGACGTAATTAGGCTCTTCGACGCAGACGGGATTGGTGTTCTTGCAGTATTGATGAGCTAAACCGGAAGCTGCCAATAAGAGAGTGACGTCAGGGTCGGATTGTCTCTTAAGGAGCTTGCTCATAGCAGCGAAAGACAGAGGGCCGGGTCGGGGAGCAAAGGCAATTTGCATGTAGAATCCCTTCTTGACCTCATCCTCCAAGTCACTGAACATGCTGAAGACGAGTGCGATGGGACCGTCGGAACCGGATTGGATGGCAGCGTCGATGAGCATCTTCTTTAAGGTTTTGCTGTTCTTGGAGCACATGCTTCCTGCATCAATGCTATCGTAGATTTCCTTAAGATCGTCATAGCGGATGTTGCCAATGGCGCGCTTGAGTTGGTGGAAATAATCAGCAGAGACGGCACTGTAGTCGGGAGAGTCGAAGTTGGCGCAGATTCTGTTCAAGACGACGCGGGTTTGAGTGGAAGCAGATTTTGATGGAACTGGTTGGAGAGTTGCGGAATGATCGTAGAAAATTGAAGATGGTTGGTAAGAAAGGGAAGAAGAGCGGGCGTATTTGAGGCTTTGAACGGATTGAAGAGACAAGGTGGAGATGACAGTGGTTTGAGCACCGGCACCCTTTTGGCTGAAGGCGTTAAGGAAATGAGATTCCTTGCAGGAAACGGTTTGAACAATCCCGTCCTTCATGTCTTGCACGCAGCTCATGTTGGAGACGGCAACGGGCAAGGATTTGGTTCTCTGTAAATTTAATAATTGATGATGCAATTAGATTTAACCTTTGACCTCTCCATCATATGTGTATTCTAGAGTCGGAGAAGGTTTCAAGAGAGCCCGGGGTACATACGGAAGGAAGGTCGTAGCGGATTCCGTGATGGAGAAGCTTGCTGTCTTCGCGGTTGCTGCATCCCAAAAGGTCGCGGCTCTTGATGTAACGGTCGCCTTCGACGGTGTAAAGGGTGGGGCAGCGACCGGAAATATCGGCCTATGCAAATTGAATCATGTATGAGTTTAGTGCTGCATTATTGCTGTGGAGGTATGGGCCAGTAGGGTGAGTTACTAAGGAAATTACCTCAAGAATGACGCTCTTGCCCATATTCTTCAAACCTTGGTTTTGAAGCATTGACACAAGCCCTCTCTTGATATTTGCAGACCAAGTGGGATCATCTTGAGATGTGCAAAGCTCTTCAACGGTACCGTCTTGGTAGCTGAACCGAACAGAAGTACCGGATAGAGTCTCCATGCCGGTGACCTGGGGAAATTTCCAAAATGAGTCATTTTAAATGTGTTAGGTGAGCTGCGTCAAAAATGTTTCGCTTCTTCTTCAACTTTCCATTGGAAATTTCCATGGTAAGTAATTAATTTTACAAGAGGATAAATAATTGCATAAATTCGCAGAAATGCAATTGCATGCTTGCACATATTCAGCAACTGCATAAAGGTTTTGATTGAATGTTGGGAGTGTATTAAAATAGCAAACCTTTCCGCTAGGATTCTGAATAGTGGCATCTTTCACTGTGAGAACAAAATCGCATTGACTCTGAGCCTCCAATACGACTTGACCCTTGATCTTTAAGTCAGAGCTCTCATCGCTAGAGCCTAGGAGTTGAGTAACTGATTCAGACTCAAAGTCATAAATGTAAGTTTTTCCTCCTTCGTATCTCAGCTTGGCATCGTGACCTGAGAGGAAAGAAAAAGATTGTTGAAAGCTGAAGCAATAGTCGGACAGATGAAGAGCTGATACAAACTCAAGTGTGTTCCTTGGTTCTTTCATTTGCTGAAGTTGACACTTTTAATTCTAGCATCTACAGGGCTTACAATTATTAGAAGATCAAAGCTGGTGCGTATTAGTAATGATGTAGGGCGCTTGCGACTAATGCGCAGCGTTCATTTTACAGTGCTGCGACTTTTGTAATAATTTTTCAGTGGGTTGTTACTCCAGGATGTTATGAGTAAAAAACAGTTTTGTAAAACTGACAAAATTGAATAGATTTTTGCGCAGAGTGAAAAACAAATCCTGGCCTAGTAATTGCGCACCAGAAATAGATGCTCTGCTGATAGCGTTAACGTTTGCTTCCTCCGTGTATGCAATGATTCCAGCTGCTATTCCAGAATCTAGTAGCGTGCCTTTCTGTGCTGTTTTGCGAAATTTCACCACAGAAACGATCAAGGAATCAAATAAAAATTATGTCACTTACTTGTTTTGCAGGTGGGTGAACACGCATTAGGGCTAATCTGCCTTGGGGCTGAAATAGAAAAAAATCAAGTGAAAGGAAGACTTATGGGGATGGACCACACGGCAGAATTCTTACACACATTGAGCACAAATACCTGCAAGAGAACTGGGCACAATCACTAGAAAGGCGGCGATGAGTGCAATTCTGAGGCAGGTGCCGGAGAAAACTCCCTGGATTTGGGCCATTTTGAAAATGGCAAATCACATGCAGAGGAAACGGTTTTTTAGTGTTCCGTATGGTCGTAAGTTCCGGTTCACACAAGTATCACACCCGTAAATGAATAGAATCCTTGAATGGTGTTGACTGACTGGCTTGTATCTGGGAGTTTTTGTCTTCTTTACAACAGGGTAAACCTGTGCGGATCACCTTTGGAAAAGAAGAGGAAAAATATGAGATAGGACAGAAATAGAAGAAGAAGAAGAAGAGAAAGATTACGGACTCCGACCTAGTCGTTGTCCCTAGAGATAAAAAGCCCGCATGTCGTTTAAGTTGTGGACTTTTATAGGATGGCTGTGGCTATAAGTTGAGGATTTGAGGAAAATCATCATATTTTTCTCTCAGCTTTATAATCAATGTCAGAGGGGGCAGAAGGATAACAAGGATGCTGTGAAGAAATTTTAGTCCAGATTAGGAAATCTTTGTCTAGTCAGCGACACTACAATGCATCCATAACTCAGGAGCGGGTGGAGATGGAATACATTGTCATTTAGTTGTGATATAGATGGATTTATAACTGAGCTATTATATATTGTACTGCAGTTTTCCTCCTTGGAGGCGACCTCTATGTTAAGTTGATAGGAGAATTATCTGCTGCTTTTTCGAGATTCAAGCTAACCATAGGCTGGAGTCAATACATTTACAGAGATGTCGGTTTTGTTAATGGTGGTGGAGGAAGACTGAATGAGTGATGAGGACAGAATTTGTTTACCAAGCAGGAATAACTGTGATTTAAGATGATGAGTCTTTTGACATTAAGGATAGAGGAAGAAAACTATTTAATCAAAGGCTACGTTTGATAATAGCTTACTGTAAGAAATCTCACGGGATGTGGCTTAAATTGCTACCTAACTTTAGATGGACGGGAATGAATCTGGTGAATTATGGTCTGAATGCATGAGTCAAAGTGCAAATTGACTACGCGTGCTAATCGATGACTACCCTTGAGGATTTTCCTCTTGAAGACTCTTCTTAAAGCACGTTTCTATTATATTACACCACATTTATGATTTGTAGTACTTTGAACTTGATTTTTTAAAAGTTAATAATCAGATGCCATCCACTCAATCCTGGATTGACCTCGGGGATTTATAAAATAACATTTCAAGTATTCTTCAAACTTGCTCGGAAATATAATAGTTTAGGAAACGATTGGAAAACTAGTATGTAGCTGTATGCTTATGGATGAAGTGATACTTTGCTTGCTAACGTGTGGAGATGCAATTTTGTTGGATTTTCCTCATGTGCCGAAAATCGCATGTGATTCGATCATTCCCTGTCGCTGGGAGGATGTCGTAATTTAATATAGTTTATGGCTAATTTCAAGGAAGTTAAAAATTGAACACTCTTCAACTTCGTGTGAATCAGTCTTGTGATCTAATATGTGATGAACTCGCTAAAGTTATTGGTTAGGTATTTTGTGTATATTTTGCAGTTATTTCCCGACTTTGGCTCGTATGATCTTTAACCCTGAAGTCGATAAGATGAAGCTAGCTAGAGCTACGTGTTGTAAGGTATGGCGTTGTGTGGTAGTTGCCATTTTATACTTTGTCTGCCTGCACTTTTGAACCTGCAAAAGCTTTTAGTATGGGACAGCTGTTACTAATAAGGTTTACAATTAAAGCATGGGAGAAACGAACGAACTAGGAATTAACCTAATCTCCCGGCTCTAGAATCCAGATTTACCCAGGAATCTAGGCTATAGACGGGAGTATTTGATTGAGTTTGGTAAATGTTCACACACGGAGGACTTACCTGTTGGTGTTTGTGATGATTTGGAAATAGCCGGATGCGACGAGACGGAATGTTTCAGACTTTGGTGTAACTAAATACTGACTAGTTTGACTAAAGCCCTTGTTGTTTTAATAGAACCTCTCTCACTCTTCCAGCCAGAGGTGTAGCGTCTTCTAGGGCTAGGCGCACAATGACAAGGTAGGCTGCCTCCAGGTAGAATCAAAGGGTTGACGAAGAGTTATAATGAGGGGTGTTAATGAGTTGATTAATCTGGGAAAATTAGGAATTGTGTAAGGTTTGAGAGAAACTAGGCTGAATTCGAAAACGTTTGATGTTGTCACGTGAAAAGAGGTGACAAAGGTGAAAAAATATGGTGAAACTTTTTGTTCCCCCAATACTAATCAACTTAGGACTAGCTTGATTAAGTATGCAGTCGACGACAAGAAGGGAAGAGATGAGTAGTGGAATGCACTAGCGGAAAGCAAAGGCTTGTTTGTTCTCCTGTACGAAAATGATACGTTTATGGCATAAATCCCAGAGCTAATTTAATCATGACAATGGTGAAACGCCGCCGACTCATGCTGCAAAGGCAGAGATCGTGCAGGTGATCACCTTCTAAAGGAAATTAATAAGCGTATGCTAATTCTGGAGGAGCATTAAGTGTGATTCAACTATTCAACGCTGCTCAAGTGATTTTGAGGTGTTTCAGCCCGAGGTAATAGTCGGGTAATTGCAGTGCTGGAAAAATTGCTGATTGTAGATTCTGAAGGATTTGAAAAGTTGTCTTCAAATCCGCAAGTTTCTAGAAATGACTTGGGATTATTTTGAAATATTTTTGAAATTAGATTCAGCTGGTTCTGAAATCGGTCGATAAAAATTTCAAAACTATGTTTGGAGGACAAATTGCTGCACCGGAAATGAGTTGTTTTTAAAATTTAGAAAAATGCGCATAAAGGATATGATGTTTGATGCTATGGAAGAAGAATATCTTTTGTCCTCCGCACATCAATTGTAATGTCGTGATGCGGAATGATACTCAGTGTTGCACGTGAGGGAAAATGTCACGCAGGTCTGGCGTAGTGGGGGATGTTTCTAGAGAATTTGCAACATTTATTATTGCGATTAAACATGATGTAGTTTGTCGTAAAGCTCTAGAGCTCTTAGGGTCTAGCTTTAAGCGTATTATGGATGAAAAAATATCGACTGGAAAACGTGTAGTTGTGGTGCAACTTGGGAAACACGACGGGTTATATGGTGCTAGAGGTTCTGTGAAAATCTAAAGGCTGTGTATTATTCCTTGATGTTGTTCAAGTTCTAGATAGAACTGGAAATAAGTATATTGCGCTATTAATAATAATGTGTTTATTCCTAGTTGTATATAAGTAAAAGCTGTGTGGAGTTACATGATGATTAAGTGATATCATTTGATGACTCTGTAGGACGACAAGAACAAGGTTTTGTGTATATCTTTGAAAGTAGTTTGCTTCATTCTTTCTCTGACACGAATGATGACTTGATGTACCGTAGCGTAACCTGTATATACTTATTAGATTAACTTGAGTTGCATCGTACAAATATCCAATTATATAATACAAAGCACACACTGGATTTAAAGCTTACGAAGTATTAAATCACACTGGTAATGATACTTGATTGGGCTACTGCTCAAAGTGGTAAGAGTAGACCAACTATTCGGGTAGCTGCTGCAACACATTATTTGAAATTTTGTATTTAAAATGATAATTTGTAAAAATAATGTAATTTGCTTCAAAGAAATACTGACCTTTGACACAACTAAACGTGGGGGGGATCACGGATAAAATATAAAGTACAGGATTGTTTGAAGATACCCTGAATCTTGACAAGGACAGAATACATACATGTATCAATGTTTCCACTGAATTTGCACATGGATCCTTGACATGCGCATCTTAAGAAATATTTCATGCCGCATCCACACCTGACATGAATGAAAGCAACAAGCATAAGGTTCCACGGATATAAAATCCAATGCGCAATGTAAGTAAACTTAATTAACATTTAGTGACATCTGAGCCCTTCATTTGGGAGAAACCATGGAAACTGAATGAAGCGCTACTAACTTGGAGTGACACACTGACTGCATTGGATGGCAAATCTGACTGGTGTTAGATAAGGATTTCTCATCTGGATAATGAGAAGTACAATGTAGCGGTTTTGTTTATAAAAGGAAAGTTAAAAGACTAATATAGCGTAACAAGAGTATGCTATACTTTAAATTACATAAGTTATCATATTAGCGGTTATTAGTTTCTTGATTCAGTAATTGCTGATCCAGGTTCGGAGCTTTGATAGCATTGCGGAAGCTGGAGGGTAGGAGGGCGTATCCCGTGATTCCTTACCGACGAAAGAGAGGAAGGAGAATGTGCGAAACAGGATCGCGAATAATTGTCTAGGTTATTCAATATTGATGAATGGATAAATAGAGAAAGTGAAGATGAGTTATTCAAGAGCGAGCATTAGTTCATGTAAGGTACAGAAACTAATGAGCAGTCTGACGCATTCATACCGTCTGCAACTAATTGATACTGGATAATTTAGGTCAACAAATGGCAAACTGGCGAAATAATTCGAGATTTACACGAATTGCGGAAGGGGGTGAGAAGAGTTTTGCAAGATTGGGCATAAACCTTTTGAACTTTCCTTACATACTGGATGGATTGTTGTATTATTGTTGCTTCTACCCTGAACTACAGTTTACTGTCTGACTGAGCTTTCTAAAAATATGGACATTTTACGAAATACAATACAAGCTTGATTCTGTTTGTCAAGAAAATTTGTGAAAGATTCCCATGGACCGATTGGTCTATGTGATCACTGAAATATTTTTACATAAATTCCAACTATCTATTGCAATGCGCAATTAGAGCTCAATATGATGGAAACAAAGATTATTTTCATCACGCGCAGAACTATCGTGAGAGACATAAAGGAATTCAAGTGGATTTGAACCGGGCGTTGAGCTCGGCATAAATGGTAACAAGAAGCTGAGTAATGTAATTACTTTGATTTCCAGACCAATCAAAACGAAGTACTCACTAATTAATTTCTCGTTATCGGGTACAGTCTGTAGGATTGGATTGAACTCTATAACTGTCGATATCCATTGTAGACGATTATTGATTATTTACACGACTATATCCTTAAATCACATATTGTAACCTTTCCTAAAGCACCTACACACATATTATTCCGCGTTTCCTTCCTCTCAAACAACAGCACGTAACTGGATTAATGTATCCATACACAAGACTGCGAATAAGTGATATTAAAGTTGGTAGGAGAAAAGAAAGTTGTAGAGATATCGGTAGTATAAGTAAGTATTTGATGCATAAACAATGCAAATTGAAGGGTCGGTAAGGAATGCGTCTACCTATAAATCCGGAAATCTGTTCGGCTTCTCGACGTAATCTGGAGGTATTTGAAAAAAGTTGTCGGGGATATCATCTCGAAAAGCGAACTCCTGGAACGTGATCTTCGCGGTGATCGTAGGTAGGATAGGAATTTCTAATGAATTAAAAAAGTAACAGAGTCAGTTTCAGAACACAATATTACAAGCTGGCCGTCTGACTGGAGATGCATTAATCAATAGCTCAATAAAACTTTACCTATTTTGACTGGAAATCCTGGTGGAAGCTTCATAGTCACGAATTCCCTAAGTTTCTTTAAGTGCTTGAACGGTGTGACCACCTCCAATATATTAAGTAGCATCTCAACCGTCATTGGAAAATCCTCACTCTAGAATTTCCAATAATTTTAATAGGTTGTTAAGTAACGACCAGAAAATTGAGCATCGAAATGGAAACATAGAAACTGCATACCATGGCCAGTGTAGCTTTGAATGCTTTCGAAGAGCTTTTGCTGTGCAACGGACGATTTAGATGAGGTGGTTCTCCGGAATTAGCATTTATATATGCTTCCCAGGATGCGCCGGGCTTATTTGGAGGAGCCAAAGACTCTCGGTGCTTGTATTCTTCCGCCTGTAATGTTGAGTTTTTATTACTTATGTATGAGTATGAGTTTTGTTAAAGTAGGATTCCAAATGACTTGTTCTTACTTCTCCATTAAGGTCAAAACTACTAGCGCTTGGTTTTGTAAAGCTTTCGACTAGAGCCTCTTTGTTTTTTATCAAGTCTTCTTCGGATAAATGCTCCCGACGTTTCTGCGATTCCAGACTTATTCCCTGTACAACATACACATCCGCTTGGAAAGGTCCCACCATTTCACGGCGATCTTCTCTAAATATCCATCCTGATGAAAAAAAATCATGGTTACATTCATTTCATGGTTTTCAAACTTCAAAAACCTTATGCTGGATGACTACCTGACTGTGACCTAGTAAACTGCACATCCTTGGTGCTCATTTGTGCTACGATTATATCACTGCTCATTAGCAAATCGACCTCTTCTTCGAATTCCAGTTCGCTTTCCTATCATGTAGCAATAACAGGTTTAGAATAGGAAAACTTTAGCAAACAATATGTAATTACTCGAATCTAATTCAAACTTGTGATTACACATGTTGCGGTGCATACCTGCTGCGTCATAAGCTGATAAACCCGTAGTTTGTTATCCATCACAACTAGTGGTGAGTGGTTATTATTGCCTCCGCTAATTTTATGGTGAATATGACGACCATTGAACACAAACGAGATATCTCCTCGCTCCCACTTCATATCATTGAAGTCTAACAAAGTCGTATCCAGCCGAATCGATGATCCCTTCTTGTAAATCTTACAGATATCCGATGGTAGAATCCTCGACACTAAAGGCACTGCAAATCAATAATTTTTGTTAATATAGATTGTTAAAGCCGTGAATAGAGCATTTCTTATAGCAATACATTCTGTGTAATACACAATACACATACCCCAGCTTTGAAAATCCCACTTGAGCTCCATATAAAAGTCTTGAATTTTTGCTAAAGCCTTTACCAAATGTGGTCTTCGAGACGACATTTGCTCCCTCAGCTGTTGTTTTGACTTGCGAAACAAAGACACAACTGCAAAAGCAAAGAAACAGTTTATTCAAAACACCAAATGTTTTTAACTCAATTTAAACATGTAACATGGTCCACGTATTAGCAATTCTCAAGAAGTTTTCTGACAAGACACTTACTTGTCGGTCGATCTCCATAACTAATTGCTTCAGCTAAGCTGCTCCAACCTTTGGAATTTTTCGCCTTTACCGGTGCACCGTGGGCTAGCAAAAGCTGAACACATTCTGTAAGTTTAATAACACAATTAATGAGTGAATGACGCGTCCCTAGTTTCTCAGTAACAAAATACAGTTTTGGTTGACTAGCGATACCTTTGTGTCCAAGCATAACTGCAATATGAAGGGCCGTATTCCCTGTAAGAAAAAGCAAATATTTATTAATGAAAAAACTTTTTCATCCTGATAATTCAAGATGCTTCCCTGCGTTTTCCTTCTGGCAAGACTCTGAATGACCAAGCTTGACAGGGACTTGTATTTATAACTTTCTCAACTGTTGCATACGGTTTGAATTAATCTGATGTTTAAGAAAATATCCACTTGCACCCCTTTACGACTCTTGCAAACTGACGTGTTAAGAGAACTTTACAATAACTAGAGCATGACAGGATGAAGAAAAAGTGGACATGTAAAAGGGAAAGCAAAAGGGGAAGCTTGCAAACAATCTGCGTTTTCGTAAAAATCCACCATTTTAGCTTCTTTGCACCACTAAAATTCGTAACAGCTGCGTATCAGTATGAACTGTGATCTGACACCATCTTCAGTAAATGATGAAACTTACATCGGATTATTTCAAAATAGAAAGATAAGATCCTGAATGAATGGCAACAAATAGACAGCCTTTCTCTGGAATACAATCTAAACTGTAGATATTCTCTACAGTATTAGGTAATCCGACCTGCATATTTTAAGTGGGCTTGTACAATACAAATATATTTTTTTGATTTTAGATGATTTACATCCCACTTATTACAGAATGACTAACGCTCGCATAACAAACCCTTCCTCTAAAACTATTATTGCCTTCAGTTAACCTAATCACAGAGGAATCTATACTGGGTAAACGTAGATATTACTTATTATTCCGCATATTTAAAATTCCAACGTCGATAAACTATATTTTGATAGGTTGCAAAATTAAGTTAAATTGAAAGGAAAATCACACATAAATGCAAACAAACTTACCATGAGGATCTTTTTTCGTAACATCTTGACCTTGCCGAAGCAAAGAGGCTAGCTCCCGTAAATTCCCGTCAAACGCTGCCTTATGCAACGGATAATTAGTCTCTGAGGGTTGAGTATCTTCGGATTGACACTCGTAAAAATTATCATCTCCTCCATCCTCCATGATAAATTTTGTGCAAAAGTTAAAATTGGTGCGTATCAAACGCTTAGCGCCTAACTCAGGTAATGGAGGACAGGAGGGGGCAGGAAATCACCTCACTTGGTACACGATAAAACTATTAATTAAACAATACCATAATTACAGGTATTAAATGACTGGGTAGGATTTGAAATTAAATTAAAATTACGAATGTCACAACCATGAAATACAGAATTCGTTTACAGTCTCTTATAATACATTTTTGTAGAAAACCATTCACACAAATTATGAAAGGTAACAATGTACTATGATCCAATACTTTTGCTAACTGTGTATATTATAATTATAAATAATTAATTTTAATTATCCAATAAGATTAATTGAAGTTACTAAACTGAATGAAGAAATTTATATCGTGTAAATTTTAAAATCGCTCTCTAACTTTAAACTTTCCTGCCACCACCGAACTTGAGAATTGAGCCATAGAGTTTAATACTGTCACACTTTTCAATGGTTTTTGCGAAACCCGATTTCTTCTGCTGAGCTTATCTTTTCGGATTAATTTCCTCTGCTACCCATGTTTTCTCATACCGTTTCACGTATACATGCTCTGTTTCTACCCGGCTTCTGGAAAAAAATCGAAGACACGGTTTCCAAGTGGAGTTGCCAACCCACGGTTATTGCTAAAAATATACCAAGATTGCACACTAAGATTTTCGACATGGAAATTGCATAATAGCTCCCCTGACATTATAAACTGTGTATTCCAGGACATGCGACACTTTGGAAGAATTTTCCTGCTCTCATGCCAATGAATCATTTCAGGTGGGACAAGAGACACAATGACGGAAATGGGCAGTTCAAAGAAGATTACTGTGGCCTCATGACTTAAACGCTTTGCCAAAACGTTTTTGACAAATACAGTTCGCGGAATGAATATATCCGACTCATATAGCTAACTAAATCCAGAAATGATTATTTAAAACTGATTAGATAATTGTCCCTGAAGCATCAAATTTTATCTTGTATGCATTATGCGTGTAGATTATAAGATACAAGTCAGATAAGTTGGTAAATATCCAGCATGTTGTGGTAAAATTCCAGCCAGGCTTTGACACATACCAGAGGGCGCTACAGTCAAAGATGATCGTTAATCGGATAAGATTTGCATTTTATTGATTCCGTCACGCCAATGAATTACATTACATATGATTCAATGGCTTAATAACCTCAGTCTCATGCGTGCTAAAATCATGTAAACAAGAGTGGAAGACAAAGAAGAATTATATTCGTGGCCCCAAATGACACGCACAGGAGCAACCCTCCGCCTCATTAAGTGTCGTTGTTTGTATAATTTAGGGGTCCAAATAAATGTTTGTATAGTTTTAAATGGTGGTCGTATTTCGCCTCTCGTAGTGTCTAACATCATGGGAAGTCATGCTCCACAGGCAAATTACACTACTTTGCAAAATAAACAATAACAATCTTCAATTAAACCCAAGTCTTCATCTTACACGCTTGTTAGTAACTGTTATTATACGGTACGTGAAATTTTAAGTGTGTAGAATCCTGCATGCACGCTTAATGGATTTGTTCTTGACTCAGTTTTAATTAGGATGATAGGAATTTGGTTCAAATCAGACATTTTACCACTTTTGCTCTTATTCCTAATTAAGATTTAGAGAAATGACAGGTTATGGTTATTAGAGGCCGTAGTTAGAAGAGAATAAAATAAAGTCTGTCTGTTTTGGTCTGGCTAATGCTTCAGACTTAGAAGAATTATACGGATTGGAGGGTAAGCTTGCCAAGCTCCTGTCTTTCAAGATGTGAAAATGTGAATCAGTACACCTTTAACCGACCTTGAGCGTCCTCAGGCTAGAGAACGAAGGCGCAAGTAAACATCCATTGTCTGCAGTCTGGCAGACATCTAGTTTTGTACACAAAGCCTGAAATTGTTTACCTCAATAAAAGCTGGTTCTTAGGCCCAAAGACAGAATACAAATCAGAATCTATTTAAGGCCCGAAAATATTGTATTTGAGAGCCATCCGGTTTTGTAAAGTAGAAGGGTTGTGTGAATCGTGAAAATGGAAGAACATCTCAGAGTAAAGCAAAAAGCACCTCCGGGCTATTTCCATTTAATTGTTGAAATTATGTTAGATCATGTGGAAAAAATGATTGCGGAATGCAGTTTCCAGCGCCCAACGATGCCGATAATAAATCATTTAAGCAGGAAGAGGATACGCATAATTTGGCGGAAAGAGAAATAATTTGCAACTCATCTCGCGTATGAATAGGTGGTGATTTGTAGATTTAAAGATTGAAATTGCAAAATCATGATTCGCGAATCCTTAAAGATATTATTGAAAGAGAAAGGCTGAGGGTATGGGTGCTGGAGGGTAGGCACAGAGAGTTTCCGTTAGCTGCTGCTACTTCCAGCACGATTGTAAACAAAACGATGGAAAATCAATGGCACAAGGTTTGCTTATAGTGGATCACCTTCTTGATTTCTGCATATCCTCTCAGAATGACATTAACCTTTGAGGAGGCAATGAATATTGTCTTAAGCAATCAAGGAGTATCTTCAAGGAAATAATACGCTGAGGCGTGTGCGATCATGGATGTGGAAGTAGAGGAAGAAGGAACACACATACATTCAAACGTGGAAGCACCTTCAGTAAATTGCAGGTAAACTAGCAGTGTAAAAGGAGGGGGACAGGTATAGCAGGGCTATGCATTACCTACCTGTAATTAGATAAAATCGTCATTAAAGTCACTGTGGCAAAATACAAGTAAGAAAGACAAGCTACCAAGAGGAAGGGGAAACATTCGCCTCGAGCTTCCTTGTTAATTCCTTGATAACCTTTGAAGCATTGATGAATGTTATTAACTTTATGAAGGGTTAACGTATGGAGCGATGAGCATAGAATCCAGAAGGCTAGAGAGCGCACATGCTACAGCGAATTCCATGCACCTCGTGATTCTTCCTTGGATCTCAACGGTTTACCTTCGAGTATTGGTCTACCGCGGTCAGTCTCGTCATTTCCCTAACTTTTGTTTCAGTAGTTTGCGCGTTCATTAACTAATCATTGTGCTGTTAAATTGTAACTTGAATGCCGGACACTTGTAAAACCTGTTTCTTTTACACTTCTTAAATCAATGTCTTTGGTTTGAAGTTGTGAGTATTTGTTAGTAGCTGAGGGAAAAAATGCATAATGTGCAGGTAGAAAGACGACACAGATATGAGATGGAACTACGCTCTTGCGTGTCAAGTGTTAGATGATGAGAGGATGGAGCTTTCGAGATTATGAGAATGACGGAGGAAATGAAGACGGAAAAGGATTGCGTTGCTGGTGGGATTGGGATCAGGAGGAAATATTTAAGATTTGAATGGGAAGAGGAGACGGAATTGGAAGTAGAAACTATAGATAAAAATCAAATATGTTTGAAACGGAAGAGGGGTAAACAAGTAAATTACTATATAACTATACTATTAACCGCGTGTCATAGCTTGCTAAGATTATACAAGGTTCTTAAAGCTCAAAGGTCTTTTTTGAGTCTTGATTAATACGAAAGAGTATACGTGGGAAAAAGAAACTTAGTGTTGTTTACATTTGCTGCATGTGTTTGCTTCAATAATGTTGTTTTGCGTCTTGATGGAGTCTATACAGATACAGACCAGTGCAGAGCTCATAATAGGAAATAGAGAGGTGGGATTGTTGGGATTCTGAAAGTTGTATGCTTGTGTCCAGAGTCCAGCGAGGGCTAGGAGAAATGGGGCTGGGCTGATGAGAAGGAGGTAAACCTTAACCTTGATTGTCCTCACTTATTTTTGAATTAAAGGATTTACTGACTGATGCGGATACCTGTGTATATGCTTTAGCGAATGTCCATGAGAAGCGCTCCACGTTACACCTGGGCTGAGGAAGAAGCTATAAGTCGATGTCTTTTACCTTGAAGGGAATCAAGAGGGCGGAAAATTGTGACGCTCTCGCATCTTCACCCTTGCTCGTTCTACCTCAAGGAGTTGATGAATTGGTGCTATCACTGACCAGTGAATATAGAATACGTTTCCCCTGGCCGACACTTGTTGGACACGGCGGCTTTACTGGACCATAGTATAGTCTTGTCCTGCTTGTTGAGGTGAATACATGTGTGGTAATGTGCGGTGATGTTTTGCGGAAAGTGTTGGGGAAATTTATTTATTGCCGTATTGATTGTGACGTGGGAAATTTTTGGATTTGCTGAAGAATAAGGAAATAGAGAAGAAACTGGAAGGTAAGGAAGCAAGGCAACTGGTTTTACTGAGGGTTTAAGTTATTTTTGGAATACTTTTAGATTAACTGGACATAAAACTGGACTTAGAAACTGGAGCAGTGGTAGGATTGAGTTGAGATTTTGGAGGGACGCATTCTTTTAGTTTGGGGATGTTTTCTTTGCATGTGTCGAAGGTAGCGCTGGAGACGAGGAAGTGATTTTGGTGCTACTTTTTGCGCTTTGGTTTTGACAGGATATAGAAAATACAGGAAGGGTGGCGCGGTGACATTTTAATTTTTCAGGAGAGGGAGACAGCATGACAATTATGAATTACCTTAAGGCAATGAAGCTGTAGCGCGGTAAATGATTTGTAAAGAGGGAATAAGCGTTGATCCTGGAAATACGGTGATGGTGATATTGTGATTGTGACACAGTAATTTGGTAGAAGTTATTCTGCAGTGTTACTGGAATTTTAGCGAGGAAAATTGTAGGAAATTTTGTGTTGCATGAGAGTTTTGGATAGGTTTTTCTTTGGTCCCGGGTTTAAATAATTTCAACTATGAAATGACGCTGCGCTTGCGCTTGTTACGAGCAGGAAATGGTTAAATTGGAAGCGTGCACTGCCGGTTTTGGAGTGTCACTTGCAGTAGTGTTTATTTTGGTAGTTTTTAAAAGATTCTCACTCTTTTAATCGTTTGGTTAAGGAATTGTAGGAAAAATATAAGATAAAGGATACTATAAGAATCCGTGTATCGAGGGTTGAACACCAGAGGTCGCGGGAAGGATACAGTTAATAGTAGCTTAAAGGCTTACCGCAGCGCAGTGCAGTCAAGGCTTGACGTGCTGTGGGCCGGGAAACATGTTTATTAGTGACATTGATTTCAAGTTTCCAATGATTAAGGCACATTGTCAGGGCATAATGTCAAGTATAATGCGGTAGCATCTCCGGTTAAGATGTCTGTTTTCTTTGTCTATTTGCATAAATACAACGTTGAGAAGAAGGGAAGAGGAATGGGAAATAATTGCTCACACGTGCTAGCGAAAACCTAGAGCTGTGCACCTGAATCTGTTTGATGGACAACGCAACGCTTGTAACTTTGATGCAATAGGTTTTGCTGCAAGGCGACGCTGCGCTGCAAGCTTGCTAACGCGCGCGCGAAACAAACTGCTTGCTATCTTCAAGAAAGCTTCAAGGTCAAATAGGATGCAGGAGCTATTTGAAAGTAAATCAAAATGTTTTGTAGGGGAGACGACTATAGGATGTAAGGATTATTATTTATTTGAAAAAAATAATGGATATTAGCGACGACATGAATTACATGAAAAGTTTCTGATAAAAACATTTATATTGACAGCTGTATATAAGTGAGTTCTTGATTCTAGATGATAGTGATGGGTGAATTGGAGATGCTTAAATGAGATTGCATGTTGTTAAGTGTTAAATGAAGATAATTAAAATAATTTTGCTGAGAGTTGAGAGGTGAAGAAGGCGTTCAAGTCTTGTTGGCATCAAGTGTGTATCATTAACAATTAATGAAGGAAAAGAGTGAGATTGTAGAATGCGTTGGAGCGTTCAAATATGTATAGCTTCTACTACGTTGCTGCGGAATATAACTGATAGTTCGACTAAAGGATTCCTGGTTGCATTTGAAATGCTGCACAGGAGCTCGAGGGATGGGTGATTAAATGGACAAATGGATAATGTAACTTTATTCATTATTTATTTGAGTTTTAGAAGAGTAGTAGAAAAGGTTATAGATTAATAGAAATTAACGCATGATGCATGTTGAAGGGTTCAAAATTACCCGTGGATGAATCTTAGGAGGATGAACTTGTCAAGTACGAACTACCCAGATCCCGTTAGAAGAGTAGTAGAAAAGGTTATAGATTAATAGAAATTAACGCATGATGCATGTTGAAGGGTTCAAAACTTGCTGATTTGACAAAAGTGTATATTTCTTCTTGCGTGTCTGTCTCTGTCTTTAATTGCTTCTGGTGGATGTTAGAGTAGTACAAGGAAAAATTGAGTGAGAACAACAAGGGAAGAGCTAGTTCATCTGTTGAACAATGCAAATAATCTGAACACATTCTGTCTACTTTGTACATCATCTGTAAAATGACGCTAAATGGGTAATAATTAAACAGAATTGAGAGTAATTAATAAAAGAGTTATCCTTGCCAATATAGTGGAGGGGGGACTGGAATATAGATTATGGTCAACTAGGATCTGATCTAAGAATGAAATAGAGGAGGGCGGTGGATGCAACCTTTAGAAACAGTTCCTTTGTCCTGTGTTGCAGGAACAAAAAGAAAATTGGGGAGGGAAATATTATTATGACCTTACACTGGTTATTATGCAGAGATGGTTGGGATAAGACCCAGAAGCGCGATGCTGTATGCATTGTATGTGTATTTAACTAAAAGGTCGAAACTGATTAGGATTTAAATGGCTACAGGTTTTGTGGTGGCTATAACAGTTGGAAACCTTTTAGGCGTATCTGTAATCTGGGTATCCTATCTTCTTGGACGCCGCGAACTCACTTGTCAAGTAAATGGTGCAAGATGCGCGATTAGTGAATGTTGGATTATTAATATGGAACTATAGCATTATAGCTGGATGGAAGGATAATATGAAATACTGATTATAGTGCAAGAGTAGAAGCCCTAATGGATTAATGATTTAACGATTGGTTGATGTAATTTCGTCGCCAAAGGGTTTGGTCAGTTTGGTGTCAGAAAAGTATATAAATACGGTGGAAAATTCATACAATATTCATAATTAGGATTGTAGCCAAACGGTACGTGTTGAGGAGGTCAAGTTTGTTTTTAAACAAAATTCTGTAGGTCAATCGATGCAGATAAGGCTTGATGAGAATACTGAAATCATTGGCACTGACTGTGACTTTTTGCTAGGTTAGACGTTAGAGTGGGTTAATGTGGTAAAGGAACTTGATGTTTGTGGAGATGGCAGTACGAGCGGCGTGGAGGAGAAACAGACTGTTTTTCACTGATTTTAAACCATGGAATATAAGAATGGAGCTTGGAATTAAGAGGAGTTTTGAGAATGTTTTCTGAGATGAATTAATTGAAAGCACACATGATTCATGACGTGTGTCAAATAAGTGCTAATTATACGTGCAGTCAGCGAGCTGTGCTAGGAAAGAAAGTGAATGGATGTCACTTGGTATTATGAAGAAGAATTAATCAAATTTGAAGATGACACGGAATGAGATGGAGGAAGTGTTGGAGAGACAAAGGAGATTGAATTGGAATGTGTTTTAACACTATTAGAGTTGGAGGATTGGACTGGATGGACAGGAGAAAATTTGCTAGGATTGTGACGGCTAACAATTAAATGGTTGGCTATGAGATGGATATTAGATATTCGCATTGTTCTTTGGTGTGTGGGTAGGGCTGGGGAGGGGGATGGAGAAGTATATTGAGGATATTGTTTTCCCTGACATGATTAAAATTTACAAATGGTATTCAAATGTGGGTTCTGGTATGCAGGGGGGAAGGCAGAGGGAAACTATGCGTAAGCACCCTATTGAGCTGTAGCGAAGCATGTTAAAGTGGAGTATACGGAAAATATGATTTGTTTAAAGTCTCCCAGAGCCAACAAGAGCTTAGGGAGGATAACGCATAGTTGACGGTGGGAATGGCGGTCTGCTTGGGTTTGAGGGTTTGACGTGGATTGGGTTGACTAGGTGGGCTACTATTGTTTAGGATTATTGTGCAATGTATAATCCATGAGTCGGTGGTGAATCCTATTCAATCGGCCCTTGGAAGTCTTGGGCGGTGGATGGTCTTTGAAGGGGTTTCTGCGTGGAGTTTACTTGTGTGTCTGCAACATCGTTGACAGCTAGTATTTGAAACAGTTGCTAGTAGTTAACTACAGTTAGTTGACATCGTGAATCCATAATGTAGGCAGGGAGAATTGGCGAAATTTTTGCAAGAGGGTAACGGGTTTTTAATGAATTTCGCAAATGGAATTAAATAATTTGATAGCGTTTTAATCCCGTATTGATTTTTCTGGTTTCAGGGTATTTAATCGGCAAAATTTTCAAAATTTAATATTTAAGGTACGAATATCAGAATTGCTATTTGATTGGCCTTGTAAAGTTTCCCTGATTAACGTACTCTGGATTTTTACAGATAAGTTATACGGAGCGGAGCAAACATGGATATCGAGTCACACAGCGGGCATGCAGATCGTGCTGACCCTATGGTCACGAACAACAATATAACTATAAACGGGGAAATCGTTTCGAACAGCGTTACAGTCTACGAGAAAAACGTCGGTCTGAGCAACAAGAAGGTGGAGCATTTCATCCAGCTTAATGGAAGCGAGCGTGAGATTATATGGGGAAACGAAAACGACGCCGCTAACGGTAATGAAGACAACGGATTCAACGGAATGGAAAAACCCACGAGGAACAAATCACACATTATACAGGACATGGAGGAAATCCAGAATGCGGTAAACAAAGCGGAAATAACGGAAAATACTGCTGGAGTTATAATTTTCAAAGACCAGAACGGAGTGGCGCCACCTATCACAATAGAGATACTTAAGAATAACAATTCCCAGCTGGCGCTGAACGCTCATGCTCTGCCGGGCTCCAAGGACGTTGCCCGGCTCAATCAAGAATTCCGGAACAGTGTGAAGCTCAAGATCAAAGGAGAGGGAGAGGTGGAGACGGAAATGAAGCCTAGCGTTGGGAACGTTGCCAAGACAACGGAGATAGTTTGCGCCAGAAGTAAATTTGAAGACATAAACTTAGAGTCACCAAAGACGATTAGCTTTCCCCATGCCTCCCCCTTCCAGAATGGAACTAAAACTGAAGGAGTATTTAAAGCGGAAGCGCAGCCGGAAATACAGCTGGTGAGTGATTAATTCTTGTTGCTAACAATGATTTTTTACATGCTTGATATTTTTAAGAAAATGGGGCCATCTTCACTATGGTTACGGGCGGATTTTGTATTATTTATTAATTTTAATTATTTTTTTAAACACAAAACGAAATATCTACTTTTTTAAATTCACTTTTGAATTTCCCACCAATATTCAGAAAATGGAGCTGAAAATCATATCCTATCGTTAATTGCGTTCCGTGTATTGTGCAACACAAATTCCCTGTCTCAGTGTAAGCCTACTATAGCGTTGCTATGGAAACTCAGTTCAGTCGTACATAAGCAGCCCATAATAAGGAGACCTAAGAAAGTGTAATTAATTGAATATGGGGCTTTATTGGAATTTAGTTAGAGTGGAGTCATAAAATGGCGGATTTAATTACCCATTAACTAATTGATTACACGGTCTACAAACAATACGGATTTAGTAGTGTGTTTGAGCAAGGATAAATGAGCAGAGTTAGTTTAATCTTCGTAGACCAAGAGAATTTAGGACGTGTTCTATTAAGAAGCGGCATCATCATCATCCTGCCGTAGCAGCGCTTTCTCTCTCTCTCTGTCCTTGGATCATTGTCGCGGTGACTATTGAATGGGAAAACGGGAGCACTGGGTAAGTTTGAGACAGAGATGTCAAGATACGATTGCTAATTGTACAGGTAGGCGCGGTATGGTGAGAATGACAGAGGTGGCGGTAGTGATGGTTGAGATTGGCCGAGTCAGATCCGCTTCTCTGTCTGGCAGAAATACCTAATGGCATTGTTATTTTTGATAGCAAAATATAGGTAATATGATTTGTGCGGTACATGCAGGATTTACGACAGGAAGTATTAAGTGCTACTATGTCTGGAATACGTAGAGCATTGAATTCAATTTGGCATTATGATTTGCAAAGAAGGGATCGTTAGCATAAGCAAGCTAAAATAGTAGTGGAATGTAGCGTAGGATGGAAGAGAGGATGCGGCAGAGATGAGGTTTGCAAAACGTTGTAGCTAAAAATAGAAGTATACGTGTCGCGGAATGACGAGGAGCGGAAGTTTCTCTTCTCTGCTTTTATTTGTAGTAAGAAGCATGTATAAGGCTTCGGAACTTTTCCTCTCGGACATGGTCTCTCTATGTCCAAGCCTTATGCTGAATACATTAGGACGTAGAGGAATGAGAATTTCGCGTGAATGTACATGTGCGAATAGTTTTTATGCGCTTAATTGCTAGTAGACACGGACTATAGAGAAAAGCTAGAGAGGATAAAGTTAATAAGGCCAAAGTGTACTTGATGAAGGCGGGAGTGGGATGATTTGCGAAAAGAACGGAGAAAATGTCAATGAACACGCGAATGAGAAAGCTAAATGGTGTTTACGTTACACAGTACAGGCTGAGGAAAATAGATTAAAACCTTGAAAGGGAATTAATTTTGGAAGGGATATAAATTTTTTGGTTTTTGTCCTCGGTGTATGACAGTTACTATTGTGTCAAAACTGGGAAAAGATTTTGGTTCTTAGGGAAAATTGTTGCTTTAGGTTGTGTTGGGCAGTGTGACGGCCTAATATTGGTAAAATCGTGGTTGATATCTTTTCCAGTGGTACAGGATTCGGGGAAGGATGTTGCAGAGTCCAGTTGTTTTGCAAGTGGGAGATGGATAAGTTTGCTACAAGGGACGCTGCTCTCAGTTTAATTGCACGATCATCTTATAGGGATTTAGCTAAAGTTAGTTAGTTTGTAAAATAGATTTTGCTCTATTTTACTGATAAAATAGCTGCGTGATAAGTTTATGTGAATTTAGTGTTTCAAAAGTTAGTGCTAGTGTATCTATTATGTATAATTCAGTGAGTCCTGCTTTGGAAGAACCAAAGGTAATTACAAAAACTTTGGTGTTCGGTGGTAACGTCGAGTAGGCGAGTGTGAGATTATCAGAACTGACGAGGAGGGAGTGTGAGGAGGTTATAAAATTTTAAAACTAGGAACCTTATTTGTACAAGAGCAGAAGATTATTGCTGCACTAAAATGCCGGTAAAAATTAAATTTTTAAAGCGATAATAAGGCGATAAGTAAGCATATATGCTTTATTTTTGCAAACAAGAGCTTAGCAAAGCATAAAGCTGTATAGCGGGTTGTACTTTGTGTACAAGTGCTTGTGTTTTGGTGGTACGTGCAATTTCGTACGTTTTTAGATGGAGAGGAAAAGATGGGAAGAGCTTTGTATAGGCATGCTATGCAGCTTGGATGGATTCTGTCTACCCTGGTCTAGTGAATGAGCCAATATTTAGCACAAAGCCAAAAGCTCTTTGAATAGTATGAATACTGAAATAGCAACAGAAGAAGAGCGAAAGCGACAGAGTTATAATACTAATGACCTAGATATATTGTCAGATTCAATTCTCTGCCATGCTCCGTATGTGCAGGATACATGTGTACGAAAGCTTAAAGTTAAGCAGAGATGTAAATGAAGTTGATTGATGGTTGAGCTAAAGTTGGTAATGAAATTTAAGTTGGATCAATCGTTAGCTCTATAATGTCACTCCCACTCTCAGCTGACATTATAATTTTAAAGTTAAACTGCGTGGTTGAATTGAGACAGCAGGTGTTATTAGCTCCCGTTTAAAAAGTTATGGACGGTAGTTAGTGTGCTTTCTCTGTTGGAAACTTTCTTCATGCCACATGCTGGGAGTGCTAAAGCGTGTGCTTAAGATGTGGCATGGTGTGAATAACTGGAGCGTCTGTAGTGAAAGAATTGTAAGCTGGACTAGCTAGCTTAGCTGGTTGGGATTTAGTGACCCCTTTGTTGGGAACATTGATCGGGGGAATAATTCGGAGAGCGGAAATTGCCGAAGGTGGTGCGGGAAATTTGTTCCATGACATTTGAATTGAAGCAGCTATTCGTTCTGGGATAAGAGTTCTGAGAAAAGAAATGTTTGTTGTGGGATCTGCGAGAATTAATGTGCCAGTTTCATAGTTGGAATTGCAGTGTGGTTGAATGTTGAGGTTTCTGAGCTTTGTGAAGTGATGTGTGTGTGGTAGTTATATTTTACACATGGGCTTCTCTTGTACTTGAGACCAGAATCAATAGAACATTTGTCTGATTAGAGACTGGGAATGAGGGAGAGGGGAGGAGGGGCAGAGAAGGAAGGTTAGATGCTTGGCAAGGAAAGAATATAGCGTTAAATACACTTAATTTTGAATCAGTATTTTAATTGAGATTATTATTGCTCTTCTGGAGACTGTGTATAGATTGTGCTGGTTACTTTGGTTGTACAGGAGGCAGGAGAGAATATGGGAGAAGGACTGATAGGAGCTGGGAGTTGGACTGAGGAACGAGGGAGGGATAGAAGATAGCAGAAAGTGTGATAGCAATGACGTAATTCACCGCTAATTTATAATTGTCAATTTGATGTGTAGAAAGTTAAAGAAGAGGGAGCGGAGAAATGACCACTGAGTGGACTAATAAGTGATTAATCGTCTGCGTTCCAGCTGTTTTGTGTTTAGGTAGAGTTGTTTAGTGTAAAGAAGAGTATTTAGTCTGGAGGAAGAAAGGTCGGCGGAAGTTTAATAGGGAAAATTTGATTTAAGCCTGGAGCTTAAGGGTTGGCGAAATGGATTTCCTTGTATCGCAAAAGGATAAGCTGACAAGTTGTGTGTCAAGGTTTGTGTGGGATTGTCCAGTGTTTTCTACTTTGTCTGCTGGTATTGCATCCATAGCGTTTGTGTACTTTGCAATCATCAGAAAGATATTGGTAATTTTGGCGAACTTGTGAAAAACATGTTTAAATTTGCGAGATGACTGCTGGAGGCTGTGGTGATGGCTGAGTTTTGTGTAGAATATAAGACGGTAATGTAAGCATGTTAGTGTTGAAGGTCAGTTAAAATATACGATTGTGGGTTTTGCAGAGCAAGAAGCAGCTTCGGGGAGTGCTGGACCGGAAGCAGGATGAGCGGAAGAAACAGTTTGACAGTATTAAAGAAGGAACGAAATCAAGTTCTGATGAGAACAAGAAAATCCTGGCACTTGACTGGGACGCTCTTGTTGGGCAACTGCAGGGAAGGGAATTAAAAGCGGTTCAGGTTTTGAAAGCGTATCAAGCTAAGGCTTTGGAAGCTTCAGAATTTTGCAATGCAGTTACTGAATTTAATCCGCGGGCGATGGTGAGTTGTAATTAATTAATTGGTTGTAATGAAGTAATTACAATGGGGGAAATAATAAGGGGAGATTTGAAGAAAAATGCTGAATAAATTTGCAGGAAATTGCGGACAAATTGGACAAGATGGACACGGTGAAGGGACCACTTCATGGAGTTCCGTTCTGTGTCAAGGATGATACGAATCTGGAAGGAATGGATTCTACGCTTGGATTCGCAAAGAATTGTTATAAGCCAGCGGAAACTTCTGCTGTGATTGTTCAAGCTCTGATGGAACTTGGAGGAGTGCCGTTCTGTAAAACCAATGTGCCGCAAACGCTTTTAACGTAAGAGGGCGCTACTAGCGGATTTTTCGGCTGTGTATTACAGTGTAGTTTGTAAGTAATTACAAGGTGTGTTTATGAATTTGAAGGTATGGAAGTGATAACCCAGTGTATGGAACTACAACGAGTGCGCATAATAATAAACTCACACCTGGAGGGTCAAGCAGTGGGACGGGTGCGTTAGTTGGATCCGGTGGGACTATGTTTGGAACTGGGACGGATGTCGGAGGGTCACTTCGATTACCGGCACATTGCAACGGTGTTGCTTCTATTAAACCTACGGCTGGACGATGCTCGTAATGGAGTTTATTATTTTAAAAATACTACAGAGGACAATATGGAGGGCATAGGAAATATGTAAACATGGTTTGTTAATTTGAATTTTATTGCAGAGTTAAAGGAGTTGCTGCTGTGTTACCGAATTTGGTGGGAAGTAAGCACTCGTGGATTAAAATCCGATTTTATTTTTAGAGAAGAAAAATAACTAATTGTGTGAATTTGTATTGCAGTGACGGCCGTTTCGGGAATTATTGGAGCTAATCCTAAAGTGGTTGCTTGCGTTATTAGACACTTGTTTAGCCAAGGGATGTTAGCTAAATTAGATCCCGTCACACTTCCTATTCCCTGGGATGAAGAGGTAAAATAATTTGGTAAATTGCGGTTGAAACAATTGATTGAATATTAAATGGTTATTTGGATCTATAATGATTTACAGTTGTACACATCGCGGAAATCTCTGAGGATCGGATACTTTACAGGTATGCCGTTCTTCCCACCAGTAGGAGACACTGTGGAAGTGATAGAGAGTGCAGTAGAAGCTTTGAAATCCCAGGGTCATCAACTGATACCCATGGAAATTCCGGAGGGACGAAGGGTCATGAGATGCGCAACAAATTTTTTATTAGCGGATCAGTCGAGGGCTGTGAAGAAACTGTTGTAAGTTGACGCCCTCTGTCGGGAGGGATAGCTTTAGCATGTGCTTTAAATCTAATGGCGCCATCTGGGGGAGAGAATTAATATATAGGGAGTAATAATAATTGAGAAAGTCGATAATAATGTAAAATCGTTGGGTGTTTTTTCAGTGAGGGTGAAGAAGTAGCCAAATGTGCGGAATTAAGCAGTCTGGCATCAAAGTCGCCAATGTGGGCTATGAAACTATTCAAATTTCTGACGCTGCGAAAAACGTTGCTGCCTTGGATTTATTCGGATGTGCTCGCTTCAGTTTTAGATGCGGGGTCCCTCTCCTCTTATGAGCTTTGGGATAACTTTGGGGAGAGCAAGAAGATCCGAGATGAAGTTCTGGAAGAGTGGAAGAAATTGGATTTAGATTGTTGTATTTGCCCTGTCATGCCTTTCCCAGCGCCACCTTTGAACGTACCAGGATTTTTACCAGGTTAGTAATTGAATAGTAGCTTCTATCGATGTAGGTATAGTTTAACTGAAGTGTAAATGTAATTGGTGCTGATTTTTTTAGTTGGTGCGGTGTACACCCTTTTATGGAACGTCGTAGAGTTTCCTGCTGGAGTTGTTAAATTTGGGAAAGAATCTGGAAAAAATATCGATTCTTATGAGACGAATGGTGATCAAGCCCTTAAACTTGGACAAAAGGTATGGGAGTAGTTATTGGCGGTTCTAAAAAAAAATTAAAAGGAAGGTGGCATGATGAGATGAATTTTGTAATTTTTGCAGTCCTGCAAGGAATCTATCGGGTCACCCATCGGAGTTCAAGTAGTCGCATTACCATTCAAAGAGGAGTTGGTCCTTCGGGTTATGGAGGATTTAGATAGTTATGCTACAGAAAATAAATTGTTTAGCAAATGATTGCAATAGTGTTCTAGGTTTATATTACGAATGTTGTTAATTATATATATATTTACTCGTTTTAAACTCTGCATGTCATAATTGAATGGTCGTTGGAAATGTAGATGTGAGATTCGATATTTCATATCTAAGGTGCGTATTGCTTTACTCGAGAAAAAGTCTATGTTGAAAAATTGAAAACGTGTTTGCGGATTTGCAATTAAAAATTAATGTACATGAAAGCTTACACTTGGCCAAGTTTCTCAACATGAGCAGTGTTACAGGGAAGAAGCGGATGCATGGATGAAGTTATCATCATTGTCCTGTAACTTATATGACATTTAGTATCATCCTGTATTTGTATTCATCTTTCCACAGAATGGGACTGAACTTTGAACAATCACATTTTAGTACTACGATTATCGCCTTATCTCCTATACAACAGAATTGTTTGATCATCATAAATAGCCAGGTAAAAAACATAAAAGGCGGCATGGAATCTGTATTTATGTTGGGATAATTGTATTTATTGTCGGTTCAATGTGCATTCATGCCAAAATTATCAAGTGAAGACGGATGCCAGTGAGCTCGAAGGATATAGAATCACAAGTAAATAGATTGTAATGTTGCTTCAACATCGTATCGATAAGCCACCTGACCTTGCATTTATTTGGTATGCGTACGTATTTTGCAAGTTCAAAGGCAATTACATGGATTGCTACAAGTTTCACACCAATCACTAATCACTATTATTAGAACCGGCACTGAGAGCTCAGACATAGCAATGCGATCGTGTTTTGCAAATACTGAAGATACGGAGAGAAACCTAAATTCGGGGTGTTCGTCGCCAGAGAGCGCATTCGACGTTCCGCGAAAGAGTCAAGGATAACAGGCAGAGCGCAGAGGCAGTTGTAGATATCCTTGGGAAAGCGCGCGAAGCTGTCGTGAATTTAGTGTATTGAATTGAGTTTCCCTGCTTGTCCTTTTCGATGACTTCTTTCATAACAATTCGATAATAATTCAATTGATTCAGATCATAAAACACATTTTACAGTCTGTTATATATCCCTGAGGATTGATTCTTATCGTATTATTTGTGAATAATCTCAAAAAGATCGTATTATTATGATAAATTAGCATTACCGGGATCGATAAATTTAAGTACATAAAATAAAAGTATATACAGGATCATAAAGGAAGATACTTTGAGGGTATGTACTAAAAATTTATGAAACGTATCAATCTGTTACATACTCTGGGGAATGAGTAGAGTATATACTCAAAAGAGATGATACAGGATCAATCGCGGAGAGTATGATCTTTGCAATGGGAAAAGAAGCTTCCACGAGAGAATGTTCACGAATAGTAGCCGCAGAGAATGAACTGAGTATACACTCAAAAGAGATGATACAAGATCAATCGCGGAGAGTATGATCTTTGGAAGGGGAAAGAAGCTTACGCGAGAGAATGTTCACGAATAGTAGCCGCAGAGAATGCACTGAGTATATACTCAAAAGAGATGATGCAAGGTCAATCGCGGAGAGTATGATCTTTGCAATGGGGAAAGAAGCTACCATAAGCAATGGTTATGGATTATGCTGCAAAGAGATGGTCCGATATGTACTGTTATTGTAGGATGAAAGAGCTGTTTTTACTAGGGACTATAAAATAATAAAAATCTACATATTGGAAGCTGCTGCTATCGGTTTGTTGTGCATGGTTTGGAAAGTAAATCTACATTTTACATATATATTTAAATGCAATTTGTTGTTTTTGGAATAAACTTGTGACTACAATTTAAGTCTGCCATAGCGATCATTTATTTAAAATTAACATCCATACCTGCACATGTGTTAATAATCTTTGCTACAATACAGGTATTACATAGGAATCTGTCATGTTCAAGGATGTAGAAAATAGCAAAATTAACTGTAGTTGTGTTCCACAGCAGCTGCTTGGTGCTTAAAGAAAGTTTTTAAAAGATCTCATTTGATACCGAATTCGAAACGAAGTACACAGCAGCTCTTAAAGTTAGGATTGCAAATTTTCAACAAGTCGTCGTGGCTGGGAATGGTGAGCTGAATTTCGGGGACCTGCTGAATCAGCAAGTTGATTATCAACAATTGGCAAATAGGCGTTGTTTGGATATTATGCAAATGCGTGGAGTACACACAGAAAAAAAATTAAATTTATAACCATTCGCCCAGCTGCACTGTAGATTCTGTCATTCATGTACAGCCAGAATTGCACCCATCGGTCTTCTCGTGCTAGCAGCTCATTCTAATGAAAAATTTATATATAAGAAATTAACGTTCAAATTGACGTAGTTCATGACTTAACAGCTGATTAAAAATTTGCAGTGCTGTAATATTTCATTTTGTGATTTTTTTATAATTATACGAATGGCTATGAGCTGGAGTATTACTTAGGTTGCTACTCTCTTTTACGATTTTACTTTGATTAAGACGCTACAAATTTCGTCCAACGAACCATAAACGACACAGCTTACTTTTATTATGCTACAGTAGCGTGAAGCATTAAACTTAACCTTAAAAATATTCTTCTTTACAGCGAAAGAGTATGGAATGCCTAAAATAAATAAATATGCTTATTTGTAAGTATAAGCTTAATGAATTGATTTGCGCAACGGAATTAACGTCACCGGGCGTAAATAGACATTTATTATATATATTGAAAATATATACTTATATAGGATGATCTGCTTTTAATCTGGTGAAGAGGAATGATACGTAGCGTTAATAGTTCAAAGTGAGGTAGCAGCTGGAGTAAAACCACAAACATATGATCGTTAAATTACTTTGCTAGTTCTTATGCATATGTTCAAATTAGCAAGTAGCGTATATGATTATTTAAATGAAAATTAAAGGCACGAAAAATGGCAACACTCATTTCAGAATATATACATTTCAGCCACAAGATCCTCTTAATCTTAGGTTAAGAGGAAAACCGGACGACTGAACGTGTGTGTGCATATGGCGAGCGCTATACCGAATAACCTATACGAAAGGTTTAGGAGACGATCGCCGTTTTTCCCCGCACATATGTGAGCAAACGTATATGCAGCTAATAATCATGCAACATATTATCGGTTGCCATTTGTTCGGATGATGGAGTGTGTGCTCCCTCCCTGTTTTCCCGCATGTACCTACTGTGCTTACGACAAAGCCTCGTCCAGTTAAATGCAATCTTAAACCACATCCCTCCTTCCTGGTGTGGCAACGCCCATATTTACCATTTGTCCCGAATGAACTAAGGTAGTCACCATACTGTGTTAAGGCACCTACCATTTTGTTGACACAAATCTACCATATTGTGTCACGCAGCCGCCATTTCGTGTTAACGCTTCTGCGATTGCTCGTCAACGCATCCGCCATATTGGTTAACGCATCCGCCATTTTTCGCCAACGCTTCCACCATTTTGCACTCACGTATCAGCCATTTGGAGTTTAACGCATCCGCCATTATGCTTTTAGCACGAATGCTATGTACAGTGGATACGGCTGATACAATATGGCTGCTAGCTTCGGTCATTCCGGTCAAATGATAATGATGCGTGTTGACATACTAGCAAAGAGAGATGTGGTATAGGATTGCATGTAACTGGACGGAGCGTTATCCATTACATGGTATGCGGGAAAACTGGGCGAGGGCACACACTCCATCAACCGAACAAATGATGTCCCATAACATATAACATTTTTTCCTCTGACAGTGACTGCAGCGCCAGCATGCCAGAGGTATTTTTGGTCATTAGATTCATTGGAAGTACATAGGTCTTGCTTCTCCAGTGGAGATGTTTCACAGTTTCACTTCCTCCTGCCCGCTCCATAGCTTCTGTTCATGCAGGATTGAGCTCATCTAGCAAACTGCCATATTCCATACAGATTGGAGAGTGACGAGCTGCATGAAAAGAGAAGCTGAGAATCAAATTATTTCCGTTACAAAACTACTTTGCAGTGTAGAAGTTAATTGTAATCCTTCAGCAGCTTTATCATCTGAAATCGAGAGGCAGAGGGTCGTTTTAATTAATTTGGTTTATAAGGTCAGTTATTAAAAACGTGATATCATAGTGTATGAGCTCAGCAGCCGCTTAAAATCAACTCTTGTAAGCAGATTATAGTAACTATTGAATTCTCTCTTCTATTAATCCTCCATGTTTTATCCTAGCGAGTTAGCGGCTGATGGTATCTCTACTGGAATCAACAAACAGTTAAAATGTGTTTGTGAATAATAATTGTTGTTTAAAAGCTTCCGTATAAATAACGTAATGAAAGAGCTAATCAGCAGCTACAAACTAATGCTAGTTAGCATATTATAGTAACTATTAAATAATCCATTTTAATCTATCCTCTATATTCTTTCTGAACAAGAATTAGCTGCTGATGGTTCTTCTAATGGAATCAATGACGAGATGACAACAGTTTTCAAAATAATTTTTTTGTTTCGAAAACTTTCAGTGTATGCATCGTCATGACGGAGTTAGTCTAGCAGCTACAAGCTAATGCTACGTAGCTCATTCTAGTTACTATTGAATAATCCCTCCAAGTTTTTTCCGAGGGTGAGTTAGATGCTGATCTTCTACTGGAATAGACGACCAGGTAAGTATGGGTTTGGGAATTTAAATTCGGGTTTTAAAAGCTCCATTGTATATATCGTAATGTTGGAGCTATTCATCAGCTCCTAACATTCGGTTGTCATCAGATTCTACATACTGTTGAATAATCTCTTCGATTCATCCTTCAGGTTTTTTCCGAGAAGGAGTTAGCTGCTCCACGTAGCTCTACTGGAATCTATGGCCAGGTATAAATGGGATTCCAAATATTATTTTGGTTTGAAAAGTTTTACTGTATGTATCGTCATGTTAGCACCTACAATCTGACGCTACTCAGCAGTTTATAATTAATATTGAAAAATCCCTCCAGGCATTAATTCATCATCCAGGTTTTTCCCGAGAGAAAGAGTAAGCGGCGGCACGTCCTCCCATGAAAATCAGGGTTTAATCAGAGATGATCAAGACGCAATTACTATCCCCAATTTCAGCTCGTATTGGAGGTAAGTAAAACAAATCGAAAAATATAGGGTTAGATCAGTCAAGTTCCTTGATCTCGTTTCTTACAGCGGCTTTGGTTTTTTTTGCAGAGATGCGGCAACAATTGAAGGATTTTTCCGAGGAGTTAATGTTATCCCAAATTATATCGACCGGAGCTTGTCAGCTAGGGTCCGTACAATATGATGGAGCAGCTCTTTTTCCTAAAACCCTTGGAAAATCAATTTTTGGTAAGTTAATTATTTATATTCAACTAACGCCTTTCTCGGAACACAACTGAAACTTTATTCCTTATGTCCATTTTCTATGTCACAGTGCATGCGTGATACATGGTATCCGCTTTGCTCACCCGAAAAGGTGAGTCAACCATTGGAATGCTAATGACGAACTTCAGGACAGCTGCTTTGACCGCTGGCTTGATTCAAAACACGGATCGTTAATCGAGTCCATCAGGGAGTTTATCCAGGAGTCCATATGAGGGTCACAAGAGAGAGTCAGGATAAGATAAGTCCAAAAAGATTCCCTTCAGCTGTTTCCTCCGAACATTCCATAGAGAAGCAGCTATCCTGGATATTACCTTCCTCTTTACAATCGTGAAGAAGACAACGTTTCCTATCCTCACCCTACACTTGTATGCGGTTTTTAGTTAATACCTAACCTACTACAGGTGGCAGACGAAACAGATTTGGTAAGCTATATAAAATTCTTCATTATGTTACATACCGGGGAACTTTATTCCAATTCATTTTAGCCGCTACCCTCAATTCATTCATTGTTATTTTTGCAGGAACTATCAGAAGTGACTGTAGCGTATGGGGATAAATACAAGCTGATTGTTAACGCTGGAACAGCGGATAAAATTTATCGGCCCACATCCCCGAGCAGTGCGATACGAGACATCTTGCGACACGTTTATAATCGTGACATCAAAGCTATCGGATTACTTTTCCGCTGGTTTAAGAATGGGGGATACGAGAGGTTCGAAGGAGCCGCTATTTTTCCTGAATCGGTTGAAAAAGCTATTTTAGGTGAGAATCTAATCGTTTTTCAATCAGTTCTTGCCGTCATAAGCGGAAATTCATATTTTTATCATTAATTTTTTCTTTTAGCCTACATGCGATGTATTCGCCGGAAAAAGTTACTTGGAACAAGACCCTCGACAAGTCAACCATCGAAACAATCGGAATTCTGTGGACAAACTTCCGAACAGCTGCTGTAACCGCTGGTCTGATTCACAAAATGGAGCGTGCATCAGAGAGCCCATCGGGGAGTTCATCCAGGAGTCCATCTGTTGGTCGAAAGCGAGGGTCTTGCAGTGACTCTATAAGTTCAAAAGGTCTTCTCCAGCTACTTCTTCCGAAAATTCCAATTCCATGCAGGAGCGGCTGTTCTGGAATATATTTCAGCGGCTGCAAAGGTTATAACAAGCATGAAGAATACGGCGTATTTCATCCCATGTTAACCTTTCGCCTCATCTCCATCCTCAACATACCTTTGATGCCAAGACTCTCCTCACTCCTCATCTGCCTTCACCTTTAAATGCAAGCGGTTTTTCAGGTCTTAAAATTATAATTTGTTGTTTCTATTGTCATTTTAGCAGCTACTGCATGTATTGACCCGGGACTTCAAGTTTTTCTTTTAAGTCTCAGCTGATAATGTGTATCAGCGTATGTTTGAATGAGTTCCTTTTAATGTTACTTCTGTAATACTTCTGTTATGCTTGTGTCACACAGTATGTAATTGTAGTTCTTTAAATTTAAATGTTTTATAATTATATCACACATTTAACATATTTATGAATTATATTTAATTTAATCGATATAAATCAGTTTAAAATTAATCATAATGTTTTGATGTGGACAAGAAGCATTTATTATATATTCTATTCGATCCTACGGCATCATTAAATTAAAGTACGATAACATACATTCGGTAAAAGATCACATCAGTAGCTACTGAATTCAAACATAATAATATATGCCTGTGGAGAACATATTCAAAGCTTCATTTCCGAATACATCCATATCGATCTTTTAAGGATCATACGGAACACATCTACAATTATACGATACGTTATGACAAGCTGCAGTAGCACACATATTATACGAGAATCAATCCTTCCCAATCATCTTCCTCCCGTATAATCCCGATGCTTTCTTTTTCAATCATAACAGAGCCTACTCCGAGAGTATACACCAATTCATTCTCGCACCAACCCTACTACACTCTACTCCTAAAGTATGCGCCCATTCATTCTCGTAACAATCATATACTCAGGGAATGTACAGTATCAACTCCTGAGAGATCATATAAAAGCGCAGATTAATCATAACAAAATTATACATAACAGACCATACGGTGACTCTGAAAAAAGGCATTGGAGGGTTATATTCGGGAGAAAATTGTGCAGAGTGGCCGCAGGACAGGGCAGGAAAACGGGAGAGTTTCAGTTCGAGACATTTGCCGGGTAAAATGGAAGAAAACACATACAGTTTCACCGTCGACACAGGTGAGTTTTATGGATCTTACCCGGGTATTCTAGCTCTTTTTAACGTGCACCTAGAAAATACAGGTAGGAGCTAGGTAAACTCTCCTGAGTGAGTCCTGAGTTTGCAGCTGTCATACTCTTGTTTGTTGGTAACTACATTCCAGTTGCCCTTTCGATTACTCTGTAGTTGCTGGAAAGCCTTCATGGGGATTTGTCAAGACTATCTCTCGCTTTCTAAAGTTTATAAAGTTTTATTTTTAAGCCAGTTTTTTAAATGTAGTAAAGCCGTTTCAGAGTTAAAAGCTCTGTTTTGTGACACAACTGCTTTGCGGTTGTTATCTTATAGGGTTTGTCGTTGAAAGTAGTCCCAAGCTGGAAATATTGACATTCGTTTGTTGACAGAATATACTGGAAATTTTTGCTTAGAATACTGCTACACCTGTAGGGATTCTTAAAAAGAATCGATAATTTAAAATGCTTTTGAATAATTTGTTTCAAGATCTGTGTTACCGATTCCTGTACTTGTCTGGTACATTTCTGGCGGCGTACAGCATTTATAATATCATCTTCACCTTAAAGGTAAGGGTAGTTTTTACAATTTGTGTGTTAGTTGATTGTTTTCAATTTATAATAAAAAGTATAGATTTGTATTCAGACATGATTGTTGATTGTGACAAAACACTTTGATATTTGCAGGAAAAGTATCACATCAAAAGCATTATAAAGAAGAAGCAGGGAGAGCGTGAAGAAGAGTTTCTTCGGATCGAGCTTGAATATCCTCTTAATCCGGAAGATGAAGAAATATTGAGCCTTAATACAGATGTGTTGATCGAGAAGCTACAAAAACGGCAGCTGAAGGCTATTCAAGTCTTGCGTGCGTTCATTGCCAAGGTCAGGGTAGTTTTTTTGGATTGGTGCAGTTTTTACTTGTTGTTATAATTGGGGTTTCCTATCATTGTCTCTCTTGTATAAATTCAGAAAAGTAAGAGAAACATGTTTTGAGAAATGTAAAAGATGTGAGAGGATTCGGTTTATGTGAACTAGAAAGAAACGAGGTTGACCAGAGGAGAGTTGTAGGAGAATTTCCTTTTCTGCGTTATAATTGTAGGAAGGGATGAATATTTTATGGGTATTGATTTCCGAAGTGATACTTCTTGGGCTTTGTGGAGGAAATGCCTGGGAGGAACATGTGCGTGAATTATTTCAGTTCTATAGTTGCTTTGATGTATGTGCGCTTGGCACGAAAATCGATGTGGGCCAATTTATTTGACGATTCATGTAGATGGAAAGGCTACCTGAGTCTTCTTTGCCTTTTTAAATTGCATTTTTGAATACGTACGTGTAGGCATGATATTCTTTTAAAAAGAGGCATAGATTTGCTTCGAAATTATTGTTTATCGGGTATATATTGATATTATTGGTGATGATTGTTGATGTACTAAATTTGCTTCTATGGTTGTAGGCGATTTGCGTGACAAAAGACTGCAACTGCATTACAGAATTCATTCCACAAGCTGAAGTAAGTTCTTTATGTGAAATTGGCTTCCGACCCATTTACAAGAATGAAGCTTACAGTAATCGGTTTTTCGCAGGAATGGGCCAACAAATTAGATCAAAGCAAAGATATCAAAGGTCCACTCCATGGACTACCCATAAGCATAAAAGACAATTGCAATATCGAAGGGATGGACTCCACGTTGGGGCTGGGGAAAAGGCTATACATGCCAGCTGGTGATCATGCTGTGATAGTTAAGGTTCTGTTGGAGCTTGGAGCCGTGCCATTCTGCAAGACGAATATTCCCCAAACTCTGCTTAGGTACGTAAAGTATTCTTGAAGAACCATGAGAATATGAATGTTTGGTTATTTATGTTTATTGCACCTTTTATGAGCAGCTTTGATTGCGCTAATACGGTGTTTGGCGCTACGAGAAACCACTTGGATCCTGAGATGTCTCCTGGTGGATCTAGCGGTGGCGAAGCCTCTCTAATCGGTTCTGGTGGCTCTGTAGTTGGGATCGGAAGTGATATCGGTGGTTCGGTCAGGATACCGGCTCATTATTCTGGAATTGTTAGCTTCAAACCTTCGAAAGACAGATTGAGGTACAGATTTGGGGATGAGCATATTGAAATATGCTTTAGTTAGTACTGTTAGGAAATTTCTAAAGCGGTTTTTATTATTTACAGCCCGGTTGGATTCCAGGCTTCATTGCCGAATGTTGTCGGAGGTATGTTGATGTGATATTTTGTGTATGACTGCTGTGGAATGCATGAACCAATGTACAGTAAAAATTGTGGCGTATAACAAATCATCGTATGTGACAGACGTACTGATCTGGGGCTGGGGTTTTAAATTACAGTTGTTGGCGTGCCTGGAATTTTGGGAAAAAGTACTAAGTTGGTGACGAAAATCTTTCAACATATTGTTGAAGATAACAAGCAAAAGAAATATGATCTGTTGCACATTCCTCTTGGGTTTGATGAAAAGGTTTTAATTTGTTTATCTGCTCAAGTTTTTAGTCGGTTTTTTATGTACAGAATCAGTAATGCATATTAAGTACTATTCATTTATCAATTTTAGGTGCTTTCGTCCAATTCCAAGCTACGAATTGGTTACTTCACTTCTATACCATTTTATCCGCCGATAGGGGATACGGAAGCAATAGTACTGGATGCCAAAAAAGCTCTGGAGCAGCAAGGACATACGTTAGTACCGTTTGAAATGCCAGATGGTGGTCATATGTTCGAGCTAATTCTGGATTTTGTTATGGCTGACAGTGGCGAGCATTTTCTTCGAGCTTGGTAAGGTTAAATAGAGCAAGGATTAGTTGGTTTGTAACCGTTAGTATCGACTAACTATTGACTGTATGGGTTTAGGAAACACGAGTCTGTAGTAAAGAGCTTGTGGGGCAATTACTTCTGGTGCTCATCACCTCGTGTGCTTCGGTTGTTCTTGGGAATATTGATCGAATACGTGCTACCGTACTTTCATTCTCCGAAGGTTGCGATGATAATGAAGGGTAAGTTTTTATGGATAATTTTTTAGGCGTTAGCTAGCTTGCTTATCTGTTCTGTGTATGCTAAACTCTTACGTTTTATGTCTTCAATATGTCACAAAAATTTGCTTGCACTAATTAATGGTGCAGCTGGAGCGAATAGAACTGTCGACTTGTGGGCTCAACTTGGCGAGAGGAAAAAGATGTTAGACGCAATCACGAGCCAATGGAAACGTCAGAATCTCGATTTCCTTCTGTGCCCCGTATTTCCGTTTCCTGCACTGCCTCTTGATGCTGGTGGACGTCAGCAACGTAAGTGACTAAGGAGTAGTGAAATGATCCGGAATTTTTTTGACGTTATGTGATTCAATTCACTTGAACTTTCTATTCTAATCTAATTTTACTACAATTTATTTACAGCTGCTTCGGTTTACACCATGATGTGGAACATGTTTGACTTCCCTTGTGGTACTGTGCCATTTGGAAAAGAGTCTGGAACTAATGTCGAGGCATATGATTTCCAAGGGGATTTCGTAAACCGTATGGCCAAAAAGGTAAAATTATCGGAGATATACTCTTGAATCCTCTTATTTGATGTAAATGATCATTTTTTAACATTTTGTTGGAATTTCGTTAATAGGCTATGCAAAGCTCAACCAATATGCCTATATCTGTTCAAATCGTTGGGCTTCCTTACGAAGAAGAAAAAGTGCTCAAAGGAATGCAGATACTAGAATCCCTCGCTCCGACCTCAAGCAAGAAGCTCTTGTAGTTATGTCACTGCCACTTGGTACTAGTGTGTCATAGCCCTCGTCGCTGTTTTGGTGTACATATATTCTACTTAAGCCGTATAGGAGTTCAGGTTACGAGGAATCACAAATTAGTTCCGGATCACTTCGCCATAAAGAAGTGGTTGAAGTAATCTTAGAACCAGACCTCATTACTAAATGGTGATATGTCCTCTAGATTGTTGGCCAAGCTATTGTAAGTTGATCACAGCATTTTAAAACTCCATGTGCCTTTTTCGTTTCAATTCCGTTCAACTCATGGAGATAATATTTTGAACTTGTTTTTAAAGAATGAATTGATTCCGTGTTAATTATAGTCTTATCAAATTTTAACTCTATGAATAATGGTGCTTTTGTTTTGTCCTAGAATAATACTCACAAGATTGTGTAACTTAGCTATTGCACGAAAAAATAAACAATCGATTGACATCCTAAGTAAAGTTTTCGAGTTAATCAGCTTTATTACAGGGATTAACTGTAATATCCTACGACAATACAGTTTGATTAGCTCGTACTGATGATATCTACCTGAATTCCTGCTAATCGAACTACAAAAGTCTCTATAGATTGAGACAGTTGTAGCGATCGTCAGTCCAACAGTGTTTGCTTCATTAGTGTGTGGTCGAGTTAAAAGAAGTAAGCATGACGACTTGCAGATTAACTTTCTGCTCCGCAGTATTTCTTCTGTGTTGCACAGCTGGTTCTTACGGATTTTTAGACCAGCTTGCTGCGCGTTTGCCTTTAAAGGTAAGCATACATACCTTTGGAAACATCAATTTTTGCGTTTTGGGAAACGATTGTAACTGTCTTTTATTTTGGCAATATTTTATTTACCAGGGTACTCCTTCCCCTCCTGGAAGTCCATGGCCCCTTCCTCAGGAAAGAACATCATCCGATATTCTTACAACAATATCTCCAGCTAATTTCCGATACGAGTTAAATGTGCAAGGATGCGATGTCCTAGACGCTGCCGTTGAGCGCTATAGTGTTAACTTTTTGACGCAAGAAGATAATGTTCAAGCTGCGCCGTCATTGCCGGTACTTTCTGTCGTTTACGTTAACGTTGCTGCTGCTGTGGGACAAAATCTATGTAACCAGTATCCAAAACTAGATAATGGCTCGACGTACGAATCTTGTAGGTTAACCTAATTTAACTGACAGGCTTTTGGTGACAGTATTTTTCTAAATTGGTTCATGGATTTGCAAAGCTTTAAAATTGTAACTATCTTTTGAATTTGCGTAGATTCTGTAGAAATTAGCCAAGATGGCAGTAATGGAAGTGCCAACATCACAGCAACAACAGTCTGGGGAGCTCTACGAGGTTTGGAGACGTTTTCGCAACTCGTTTGGAGGGACGGAGACTGGGATTTGCCGTATTTTTACGCTAATGTCACTAGTATCAGGGATTGGCCCAGATATCCTCATCGAGGCATCATGATAGACACCGCCCGGCACTATTTATCCGTAAACACGATTCTTGACATAATTACTGGAATGAGCTACAACAAACTTAATGTTCTTCACTGGCACATTGTGGATGATCAAAGCTTTCCGTTTGTCAGCACTACTTATCCCGAGCTGTCAGATAAGGTAAAATGCGGGGATGAATTTTCCTAGAATTGTTGTTTTACGGATCAGTTAAAATACTGTTTTATGGTGTGTTTTTGATGTTTGCGATTATATTGTGAATCATAATCATAGGGGGCTTATATCCCAGGACAGTTGATTTATGATCCGCCCACAGTACAAAATATAATTCAAGAGGCCAGATTAAGAGGAATTAGGGTTATCTTAGAGTTTGACACTCCTGGACATACATGGGTTTACCGTAAATCCCATCCAGGTAAGTTAGACGAAAGTTATTACTTTTAATAATGTCAAAAATATGTTGAATGTCATCATGCATGGTTTTATTGGGGTTTTGTAGAATTACTGACGCCATGCTATGGAGACGGTGTCAATCCTGGAACACCAAATGGTACAGTTCATGCAGCGTATGAAATCCTGGATCCTACGAAAAACTTTACGTATGAATTCATGCGAAACCTTTTTACGGAAATCATCCAAGATGTCATGAAGGATGAGTTTATCCATCTTGGAATGGATGAGGTATGATTGAATGCAATTTTGACATTTGAATTCAAGAAACGTTTCCCTAAAAGTATAATTTATTTATAATATATTTAAATGCTAATGCATACAGGCCTACCCTGCGTGCTGGAAATCGTCGCCAGAAATTGCACGATTCATGGAAGAAAATGGCTACACGGAGATTTATCAGGTCCAAGAACACTATACCATACGACACTTAGACATGGTTAGGTCGCTTGGCGCGAGACCAATCATTTGGCAAGACCCATTGGATTTTAATGTTACAGTAAGTTGATGAAGCAAAATTTAAGCTGACGAGGCTAATTAGTCTGTTTGAGAAGGAAAAGCAATGGCGTGTGTGTAATTGAGGATTGATTGTCGTGATTTTAGGTAGACAAGAGCCAAGTGGTTGTTCAAGTGTGGAAAAAAGATAAACCTTGGCAAGAATATTTCCAGGTAGGAAATAATTCGTAATTAACCTTTAATTTAAGGAACTTGTTGAAGCATAGTTGATGTGATAATATTTCTGTAATTGACGGAACAACCAAGAAGCGGCGGTGTACCCTGAATCTGTCGCTTTGGTAAATAGTCAAGTATGGAAAAGATAAGTTGCAGAAATTAATCAGCATGATAAAGCTGATTGGAGAAAGGAAACAACTTGAATGTGAACGCCGCACAAAGCACAAAAGGAGCTTCGAGCGGGAATGCGTTTACAAAATAGAACGGACCTACAGGAAGCGGTTGGGGTAAAGAGGGATTGGATTCCGTCACGTTTGAATTGCTCTTGAATTGCTTCAACGAATGTTCGCTCATGGTTTTCCGCTCATGCGCGCAGAAATGGTTGAAATTCTAACGAAGCGAAAACTTTAATTGGCCCTTAGTCAGCGTACTAATGGATTTACTTACGTTTAACTAGATGTTAACTAATCCGCACTTGGCTAATATCAATTTCCATTTTTCTGAAGCGATTCTTAAGTGAGGGCTACTCAGTTCTGCTTTCATCTTGCTGGTATTTGAACTTGATTGAGTATGGAGAAACTTGGAAAGACTATTATAATTGCGATCCTGAATTGAGTTTACCAACACGTGAGGCTTTAATTTGTTGCAATTTTCTTGAGTTAAATGTTAATAATTATAAAAATTAGAGTTACGCTAATGGAGAACTTAAACTTGGTGTGAATGCACAGCTCCTACAGATGAAGAACGGCAACTTATTCTTGGAGGAGAAGCAGCGGTCTGGGCGGAATATGCTGATGCTACGAATGTTGTACAACGATTTTTTCCTTATGTTGGCGCTGTAGCGGAAAAATTATGGTCACGTGCTAACGCTAGTAGCGTTGATGATGCTATGTGGAGGTTGGATGAACATCGATGCAGGACGTTGAGGTAAATCATTTACTTTACAGCGTTTATTCTTGCGTACCAACTTAAAAGTTTGGTAATCTAACTGAAATTGTTGCCAATTTTAGCCGTGGCATCGCAGCACAACCGATCTTTAATGGGTATTGTTCTCCAAACGAGAAATAAACAGGATTTCATGGTATTTCCGAACTGCCATTAATTGCCGTTGAAAACTAACCGATGACAAGAAGGTGTACAGTTTAATTAACCTTTGCTCTGCAGTTAAGAGTTATAGAAAAAAATATATAAAAAGTCAATAATGAGGTTTTTATTGCATTCATCATGTATTACAGCGTGAAACAATAAAAGGATTAGGAGGCGAGAAAAGTTAAGTATATTGACGTCATCAATCATGTTTTATTTGAAAGAGAAAATCCCAACTTTCCAATATTTTCTTATTTGTGTGAGCAAAGTCAATGTATGACGGAAATAATGTTGAAAGCAAAAGAGAAGGGTGAAGGATTGAAGGATAAGGTGCGAGATAATAAAGTATGAAATGATAACGTCAATTTAGTGGAGCGTATAAAGAGTTTTTCCAGAACGGATTTCTAAACAGAGTCCAGTTTTGGGTTGCAGTTTGAAGACTTGTCCTGTTCAATTTGCGCTTTTTCCTAACTCTTTTCGCTATAACAGCTGGGAAATTTCCAACCATGTTTTTCGCGTACTTTTTGCTAACGTTAGTAGCGATTGCTAACGTTAACGCGCTACCTGTTGTAGATCCCAGAGATAGGTCATCAGAAGAATTGGAGGGAAGTGACAGCAGAATTAGTGACTTGGCTAAGGTGAGTTGGGGAATATTTCTCAATAATAATCCGCAAATATGCTGAAAATTCAGTTCTAGAAGTCTTGTGATTGTTTACTTTTAGCAGTCTCAGCATGGACAAGAATCGTCCGCTTCTGTAGAATGGGATCCGAATTCCATGATGATGAACAATCCGTTAGGACGAAAATTGATACTTGTGAAGCTTCGAGAGGAAATGATGAAGCGTGGAAGCAGGGGAAGAGGCTATAAATTTTGCACATTTAATGCAGTTTCTTGTTTCGGTTGAGGAGGGGGGAAATGGTGAATGAATGTTTTTAAAATTTTGAAAAATGCAAAAAGCGTCGAAGCGTGTAAAAAATAGATTTAAAAATGCAAACGTAGTAAACGAAACTGCGGTAGCAGTAGCAAAAAAGACTCGGATTGTTTTAACTCATTGCAACTTTATTAGCGTTTGATATCAACTCATTTTATAAGCGTGTTTGCATTAGCTACGTCTACTTTTACGAATTGAGTAGATCAGTACGTTATTTTAAGGACTCAATTGGAATTTGGATATCGATTAGTAATCGCGGTGGTATACACAAACTTGATTAGTTGGTAAAGTAATACACAAGTTGTTTAGGCAAGTAATTGCAATTTGATACATAACAAAAAAAATATAGAGTGATAGAATTTTTAAGATTTGAAGATTGCGGGAAGAAAAAAGGATTACAAACTTCTTATTGCTATTGACTAGCGATTGAGAACGCGGCTTATAAAAATACGTTTATATATTGTAGGATAAAATTTAAAGAATCACAACGTTCGATAAACTTTGGAACGAGAACTCAATAATGACATTTTAAGAACCCATGTAATCGAGATACAATTCACTAAAATTGTGAATTTACTGCCAGCCCCAACCGTGACCGTAAGATTGATGTCCGCCTCCGTGACCGCCTCCGTGACCACCTCCGCCATATCCGCTACCGCCTCCTTGGCCACCACCCCATCCCCAACCTGTTTGGAGAAAATAAGGAGAGGTCAAGTATTTAGATGTTTTTGGCTGGAAAAGTGACCCCATAAGCTAAGCAAATCTACGGCAGCAACCAAACTAACCCCTACTTACCACCAGCCTTGAACCCATATCCCGCCTTAAAGTTGTTCCACCCCCACCCATTGTTACCTCCTGAGGAACCTCCGTATCCACCGCCTCCACCGTAACCACCGCCGCCGCCGCCGCTTCCGTATCCGCTACCGCTCCATCCCCATCCTTGTTGCTTTGGTGGTTGCCATCCCCAACCCTCTTGTTTCTTAGGTTCTTCCCAACCCCATCCTTGTTGTTTCTTGGGTTCTTCCCATCCCCATCCTTGTTGCTTTGGTGGTTGCCATCCCCAACCTTCTTGTTTCTTGGGTTCTTCCCAACCCCAACCCTCTTGCTTCTTAGGTTCTTCCCAACCCCAACCCTGTTGCTTTGGTGGTTGCCATCCCCAACCTTCTTGTTTCTTGGGTTCTTCCCAACCCCAACCCTGTTGTTTCTTGGGTTCTTCCCAACCCCAACCTTGTTGCTTTTTCGGTGGTTGCCATCCCCAGCCTTCCTGTTTCTTGGGTTGTTGCCATCCCCAACCGGAACCGTAGCCGGAAGATCCGTGAGAGCGTTTGGCAACACCGCTGGCAGCGGTTTCGGCAGATTCAACTGCGGCAGTGCTGGCTACGCTTGGTAAAGCGGATGTACTGCTGGCCTTTGAATCCGTTGCTTTTGCGGATGCTGCCACCGCTAAAGCGGCGACGAGGAGAAGCTGAAAAGTTAAATTGCGGTTAATGAGTACTGCTGTGGTTTATATAAGCTTCAAGGGAATCCTGTTTGTTTTATGAAATTTAAGAAGAATACAAAATTTTTATAACATTTGGTCAAAATTTTGTTTGAAAAGTTAAATCCTGTCAGGGTTTGGAAAAGATTCCTAAATTTTATGAAGCTATAGGAGCTCAATAGAGTAGTTTATAAAATTACTGTAGATTGCAAAATCTGAAGGAAAAATCGTAGGAGATTTTTAAAATGACCAAAGTTTTCTTGAAAAATTGATATAAAATGTAGCTAAATTTTTTTTCAATAAGCTAAAATAGTAAGAGGGGTAACTGCAACGTTTTGAAAATCCTGTTTTGCCGCACGCAAGTGCAAGCTCGGCGTAAAAACTCACCTGTAGCTTCATGCTATGACTTTTGCTAAAAGAAAACTGATGAGAGTTAAGAATTATTAGTTAGTTGTTGGAATGTTGCTGAAATTGAACTGATAACTTTCCCTAGGAGGTGAAGCGCTTTTATACGAATTGAAAGTTAGCCGAGTAATTTGTAGAATCTAATGTAAACTAGATTGTAGTAGAGTTGGTCGTAAGATGGGAATATTTCCGCAAAACAGTGTGGTTTGGGGTACTTGAACGTTTAGTGGGGGTGGATGGCGGTGGTGTGAAATTGAATGTGTTTTTAGGAAATGCAGAAAAAGAGTTGATGGAATCGAGAGAAAAATTAATGTGGTGCATCTAAACGATGTTCGCTCTAGAACCTTTAAGGATTTGCACTCACGTAAGTCAGCCATTTCACGCTATGCGGAGCGCCAGGGAAATGGTGGAAAAAGGCGCGCGCGTGGAGTGTGTGCGCGGACGGGTTTATTAAGTGACTTCTCCCCTCACAATCTTGATTTCTTTGCGCTACCGTTTGACGGCAGCTATTTTATTATAAATTATGATGGTATTATTATGGGGCTACATAATCCCTCATTTCCCCGTACCCATCTTAATTTAGTTTAAAGCGGGCCAGAAGCCACATGAACGAGCTGGGGTAAAAAAACAATGATCTAGCTTCGCGCGTTCCTCATCCGCAAAATACCGGTTGCGAAACCACACACGTGTAATTTGCAAACTTAAGCGACAAGATAATCTTTTGCGAGTTACCACACACTCACTTTGGATAATTATCGTCAAGAAAGTTTGCGAAAAGGTGGCAAAATCCAAGGAGGATAACTCATCTTTATGTCATATATGGCTATTTTGATACCTACTGCAAATCAAGATTATCAATCTTGCATCCAACAAGCGTAATTATAAGAGGTGGTAAACTAATCAAAGACAAAGTGTACAAATTAAGAGAGTTAATAAAGCTTGCATGTTGTAAACTAAAAGATGGAATTTTGATCTTGCAAAAAGACTATTTTCCCGCAATCCGCCTTTTCTCTTTGTGGTCCTTGTTATAATTTAATCTTTTAATAGACACGTGTGGATTGTTAGGTTTCTCGCAAGGATATCTGTGGTCACAGTTAATAGATTAACTATAAGTTTAAAGTGAGTGGTAGTGAGGGATGATGTTATGTAGCAAGGGAGTGCATTGTCCTGAGGATACCGGATGAAACCATCTTGCTCTCGTGCTATTTACTTTTGATTTCTGCCATTGATTCGCTAGTTCTGGTTTAGGGATTATTGCTGAATGTGTTTACTCAGATGCTGAAATTGGTGAAATAGCGGACTTCTTGAGCGAGTGGAGAGAATTTTAAGGTTGAGGGATTTCACGTTGCAACTTGCAGCAATCTAATAATAAGTTGGATTACATTTTGATAATATGCTGGGTTTTTAATTGCATTTTAATAACATTATGGCTCCCACCCCCAATTTCGTAATGAATAATCATTTGGGTCAAAGGCTGGGAGTTGCTTGAATGTAACATGCTCTGAGGCGGGTGAGGGGGCTAGGGCTAGAAACGAAAATGGAAAATTAAAAGCATGTATAAAGACGTTTCAAAGTTTGTTTACGTTACTAGCATAGCTATACGGCGTCCAGGTCTAGTAAATATTTTAGGTCAGAGTGTAGTTAAAAGATTTGGATAATTAAAAAAATTATTTTTGCAGTAATTTTCTATGATAATTGATGTATTTAGTTTGCTAATTTTTGACAACCATCCTAGTTACTGGTTTTGTTGAAAATGTTTTGCCATTTTTGAAGAGAGCGATTATGCTTGTTTTTGTAAAAAAGTGCATTTGCTTTATTGAGGCGTTAAGGTTTGCATAAAAAAAGGCTAGAATATTTTGCAGTTTTCATTTGAATTTTAGACAGGTGCATATAGCGCCAGGAAATGAAAATGTTGACATTTTGAGTCAGCGGAACGAAGCTGTGATTGATGGTGATTACGGATTCTGGTTGCAAGATTCGTGGAAAATATTCAACACATTCACAGATGCGTTGAGAGTCCGAACTGAAAAAAACTATCCGTAGGAAAATAATAGCCGCTTCACGGTGAGTCGGCAAACCGAGATTCGGACGGGAGCACGTAGCTTGTAGTGATTTCCGTTTCCTGTTGTGCGAGCGCGCTGCGAGTTATCCAAGAGCCGGTCCTTTAGATGACAACTGTAAGAAACTTGAGCAAGACCTTGGAGTGAGTTACTTTGGGAATTTATGCAATATGCATTATGGAAGGTTAAGAAAAAGTGAAGGGCCAATGTCAAGCAGTTGAAAATATCATGTATATGTTAAAACTATGTATAGCTTGTATATGTTGAATGGAATCGCATTTAAATCAAGTAAGCAAGAATGCAGAATAGTAGTGATAAAGACATTGTTGCATTCAACCAGAAACAAAGCTAAATGTCCTCCTCTGTATTTTTATATAAATGACGGAATTCAGTTTGACTTTTGGAACAAATGGAGCTAAGCAATTTAGAAGTTGCACGTGGGCACAAATTAAGATCCGGCATGATATGCTGCCCGGGATGGATGACTTTGTTTTGGCTAAATCCTATGAATAGGTACTTAAGAGTGTGCTACACAACAAAGTGTATAGACTGATTATTAGTCGTCGAGGAGGAGAATGTTAATAGTAGAGTCGAAGAGGATTTTAAGGAGCGTGAGAACAATCATTTTGTCGATGAAGAAGAAGCTGCCGATTCTCAAGCACATGGGTCTGAAGGCCTGGAGGGATTTTCTGACAGAAGAGGGCGCTGCGGTTGCGGAAGAGCGATATTCCCGGAGAAGTCCGCTGGATTGCTGAAAGAACTCAGCACACATGGTGAAGAGAAGGATCAAATAGGTTGTGATGTTGGAGCCGAGGAAAGCGGCGGCCCAGGATAGCCATCCTGGCGGTGCTCGAATGGCGGTGAAGGCGGTGCAGACTATGGAAACTATGAGGATTAACTCTGTTGCCCAGATGAGCATGCTGAATATGCAGTTTGTCTCATTCATAACGAGATAGAGCTCTCGGTAGAGTTTGAGTTGTTCCGGTCTGATGACAGTGCTCTGATGCTTGTGTTGACGCATGATTCTGAAAATATTTAAATACACTCAGAACTATTGCCCCGCTGAATTTGGTAGCATAAATGCATATTTTAGGGGGTTGAATAACGGGGAAGAAAGAGAAATGTTTTGTCATGTTCACACTTACTTGATTTCCCAAATTCGGTTTAGAATAAGAACCAATGTATGGATTCCCTTGGAGCCAATGAGAAGCTCGAGTGTTACTACGTTGAAAGACATGTATGATTGGAGGATGAAGGATATGATGCGAGTCATGAAGGGATAGCGGAAGTTGGAACCGAGAACGAGCTCTACCACCGGGTACAGGGATTCAGGACCATCCGGATAAACGGCGGAACAGGCTATGAGATAGAATCCGATGGACAAGACCATGAGGAAGAAGGGCGGTTCAAATATTTGACCAATAGAAATGATTTGTGAGCGTTTGTTACTTCCAGGGTTAGCTAAAAACGAAATAGTAGACGGGAATAGAAAAGAGTTTTATAATTGCCGCTAATTCGGATGGTGAAATGGACTTACCGGTGGAAATCCGGGTTTGGGAAATATCTATGAAATAATCCTTCATTCCTTGAGCATAAGCGCAGAAATGAAGCCGATGAGTCCAGGTGAGCCAGGTGAGGACGGGAAGGAAGGAGTAGAGAGCGATTGTGAGGATTTGGTAGAGTTTCTTGACGGTAGAGGACGTTTTCACTCCTGTGAGGTAGAAGAGCCGGAGGAAGAAATATAGACTGAAGATGCTCATGAGAAGAGCGTTGAATTTCCAGAGGAAGAGCCTCCAGCTGGATTTAACGTGAATGGGTCGATCAGTAATGGGGTCCCAAGTGAAGGGGTGAGTTTGAGAAATGGCGCCCAGCTGGACGATGCGCTTAAACTTTGATTCGTATGAGCTTATGAAGGAAGATACATGGTCCGTAGCCATGTTTAGAAAGTACTTTTTCCGGATTTTTCAGTTATGTGCGAATCGGTAATTTATTTACTAGCTGAGAGGCTCCTTGTTCGTGAAATATTGTTGGAAAGCGGGGGTAAAAAGTGCGGGATTAGGTTTAGCCGGGGAAAAGATGCTATTGCATGTGTTTAAGCTGGGATGGAAATGGGAGAAAGAGAACACCCTCTGGCGTATGAATAACGAGACAATAAATTGAAATACTCAAGAAATGATGTGTGACTGATTGGATTTTTGCATCATGGAATTATTCTCTGGATGAAATTCGTCCTCCTCTTAACTTCCTTTGAACTAAATAGAGGAAAGCCCTGGGACAAGGCTCACTCTTTAGGTAATTTAGATAGGGGCGTGGATGTTGTCAATAAATATATATAAGTTATCCCGTAGACAATTACAATTACGTGCAGTAGTAATAAACGCTTTCAACAGTTGATGATTTGAAAAGGTATTGGTGGTATTTTTAATTACAGTATCACAGTATATGAAGATGCTACATGATTCAACGGGAAGGAATGTAGAAACTCTGTTTTTCAGAAGTCTACAATTTGTATAGAATGATTATGGTATTGAGGTACGTCCTTATCGAAACACGTGTTTCATACACGGGAAGCAGACAACCAGTTGACTAGTTTTCAGGACCAACAGTTACAACAATACATGTAGTTTTGCTAATCATAAGAGGGTGATTCTGAAGCTATAATTATTGTTGGAAATGGTGTTGTGTTGTAATCACTTGGATGGAGTTTTAAGCACTTGTCTGTTCCAGATAAGACATTATAGAGTGCAACTTGTTTTGAATTTGTAACCTGCATGTAAGACTGGAAAACATTTGGCATGTTTTGTTTTTGACACAGACAATTTTGAATTTTAAAGGATATTGTAAATTTACCGGTCTAGTTTTAATTTGATTGTACGGCCAGAGTTTTAAGTGGCTATAGTTTAGAGATGGAAGTAATAATATTATTTACTGATAGGTGGAATAAAGTTGTATGGTTTATAGTTTAAAGGAATTACGTAGGAAAGTTACCTATGTTATATGAAAGTTGCATCAAGTCTACTCCTACTCACAAAATGACAGAGGAGTAGAAAATGTGTGGTGTTGTGATTGCTGGGTAGCAAAGTAAGTGGATTAAATGTACGAAATATTAGCCGGAAATACTATATGTAAAACTGTGGAGGAGATTTGTGTTTATGAATTTCTGACTCGTGGCTACATGATGCATACAAAACAGGGTAGAGCAATTAAAAGTATGATAACTTTTAACGCATGGAAGAAAAGAGAAAGTTGGGAGAGCAAGAAGTAAAAGCCAATGTTATAGCTCATAAGAAGATGGATGTAAGCTCAGGGAAGGGTGGCGCCATCTAGAGGTGAAGTGAAAGAGGAAGTGAGATGGTGACAGAGGGACGGAATGGAAGAGACGGGGAGCTGTGGAAGAGTCAGGCTGTGGGCAACACAGATAATTGATACATTGACATAATGTCGGTGTGTAAGATGCAGAATTTAATGAGATTCGTTTGGAATGTATGGAAAAGAATGTGTTCGCGGAGAATGAATTTTATAAAGGAGGTGAGAAACAGAAAAGAACTGTTGATTTATTATTAGCGAAAATAAAATATCCGCAATTCAATTTAGTTCTACCACCTATGGAAGCGCCGTGAACAAGTTAATCACCCGTTTTAGGGCTTACTCGTAAAATTTGGAATGATCCAATGACAAGATGTATATGATTTGAGAGGGAAAGATTGAAGAAGGAGTACAAAAATATATACTACTAATAAGCATTGAAAAAATAAAAAGTTATATAAAATCTTTGGTATTTTGAGTCGTAGACGTTGTGGAAATCCGTTGAAATGATTGTGGAATGAGAAGATGGCACCTAAGGTTTCTAACCGGACCATCCCCAGCCACCCCAGCCCCATCCTTGGGGTTGGTGTTGGTGGTGGTAAGAGTAACCGTTGTTGCCCCATCCCCATCCTTGGTTTCCATGACCGCCCCATCCTGAAAAAGTAAATTAATTAGGGGATTAGAACATGGTGGATTAAAAGGCCAACGAAGATGGTGGCGCCCTCTATTTAGTTGGTCAATCAAATCCATCCGAGGAACTTACCCCATCCTTGGTTTTGGTGTCCCCATCCCCATCCTGGAAGCAGAGCAAGTAATACGTATTTTAGTATGTTGCTGGACAGAAGAGATGGGCAGCGCCATCTACGCTCCGTAGTCATAGCAACTAACTAGAAGTAGTAATAAGTAATAAAGAAAAGGTGGATAAATACTGACCTCCAGCTTGGAATCCGTATCCAGCATCATAACCCCAACCGCCCCAGCCCCATCCGTTTCCACCACCGTTTCCATATCCGCCACCGTAGTGTCCTCCGTGGATTCCTCTCTTGGCAATGTTGGAGTTGCTCTCGGCTTCGACAACAGACTCGAGTTTGGCAAGGCTAGCATCCTTGGCATCTTCGCAGATGGCGAAGGCAGCCATGGCAACCACGGCGAAAGCGACGATCTGGAAGGATCAGAAAATAAAGTTTCAAGTCTATGGAATATTCACCGGCTATTTAACAGCAAAAGGAGAAATTAGCGGAAATTTTGCTATGTGACTCTTGAATTCGGAAATTGCAATTTAAATTGAGAAAATATATGAAAATTTCCTTAATTTTGAATAAAAATATTCAAATTATGAATGAGAAAATTTTGAAAATTAAACTTACCAAAAACTTGTTCATGGTGAAGGTTTTTGGAGTTGAATTTTTGGAGTTGGAACCAAACTGAAAGCTGTGAGTGAGTGATGTGGATTTGAGGGTAAACCACAAGCTTTATATATTTGTCGTCGCCCACATTTACAAATATAATAATTCCTCACCCAAGTCATTGTTTTCCTCCTCGTCGTTATTCTTGGCTGCTCGCTGACTTACACTCCTTTGCTTATTGAGTGCAAAAAACTCGGTAACGGAAACCTGAGCCTGGCCAAGACATGTATCTTTCTGGTGCACATGCCAAAATTCTGATAACGATATCAATCTCTCATAGGTCATCAGCCAAATCCAAGATTCAAGCTACAGTAAGCCACCACCACCCAGACACAATTATGATAGCGGCGGTGGCGGCGCTTATAATGATAATAATACTTGCCTCATGATCTGCAGACAGGTGTACTTGTAATACATTACAGGAGCAAACCCCCAATTTAAATCTTAATGAAGGTAAAGACTGCATGAAGTGGAAAATTAATTGAACAATACGAAGAATACTTATTTTTTCACCAAATAATAACAGTAATGTAAATAGTGTTGCAAATGTTTAGCATTTTCCCAACGGAAACACGTAGTTCTCTCTCAAAAGTACCTGGTTTATATTTACATGCTTCGGCGCCATTAAAATTTGCACTTGAGCAGGCTCTTGAAAAAAATGACTCGATTATATTTTAAAGTAAAATTATCGTTTTGTAATCGCCCTGGGAACAACATTAATGTTAATGAACATGCAACGCTTTTGAAACTGCATTAAAACCAACAAGTTTACAATGTATATAACCTTAATGCTTCGGTGTAGCTTAGTTGTTGGGTCATAAATACATTTCTCCTATCACTGCACCCCCCTAGGGATATTTTTATGCAGTTTACAAATCTCAAGTACTACATAATAAGCTTTGCTTTTACTGCCTACAGTGTGTTAAGTTGGTTAAATATATTCATAGAGCCAATTCCGTAACCGAGAGCAAACACCTGAACTTAACAAGATTGTCAAATGCAGTTAACTGTATCATTCCATGACTTATCACTTCCTGCAGTAAATCACAACTTAATTACAATTAAATTTAAATCTTTTCAGTCAAAGACAGGAGGTGTTTTTAGGAGAAATTTTCACACACCGTGTCACATAATTTATCTCATTACGCTAGAATAAGCTTCGTTCCTACTTCCCGAACTGGGGAAGCGTGGAGTATGTACTAATTTGAAGTTGAAAAAATATGCAATACCAGTTAGAATGGGACCAATGCTATGTGATATTATGGTCCCCACCCATTCGTACTCAAGGGACAGTTATCCAGATGGCGTGCATGTAAATTCTGTTTAGAGGGCGCTGCGATCGATTAACGGGAGGTTGCAAAATATCGTTCCGCTCCGAGCAGAGGAATGGATGAAAAAAAAACGAGGGAGAAAATTGGTGGGAATTTAGGGTTTTTAAAGCTAGAATTAACGGTTGTTTTGCAAGTGTCAGTATTGGTAGGACACGCGTAAAGTTGGCGTGTTATAAGATGTTCTTCAGGGGACAAATAAAACCCAAGGGCGAGAATGGATGTACTTAAGCGTGGGAGGGTGAGGATTAGAGATGGAAAGCGGGCGGACATAATTTGACGTAAGGAGGAACAATTATGTTTTTTACAAGACATTAGATTAAGTAAATAGTTTCACCTTCAGGGGGGAAAATGTGACCCTTGGGACATTTTTTGTGGATGGATTGTGGAAAGGGTGTGTGACAGAAGCCGGTACAAAGGGAGATATGCGATAGATGTAAACGTTTGAGGTGACATCAGAGTAAAGCAAAAGCGCTTTCGCTGATACGCTGCGCTGCGATTGCGCATATTTTGATATAGCTTCTAGGATCTGCGCTGAAATGTCAGTGAGGAGTGGGATGCTATCAAAATCCTTACTCTCTTCCCATTATTCTAAATGAGACTTGATTTATGGCAGTCACTTTTGATTGCGTGCGTGCCAAGAGCGAAGCGTGAAATTTCAAGAATGTCATTCTCACCATGAGTTTAGTTTAATCACAGAGGATTAAGTGCACCTTGCATGACATCTGTAGAGTTTACAAGAATTAGCGTGGTTTGCTTTATTCCTTTTTTAAAGGACAGTGTAAAGGCTGTTTGCGGGATTCTGACCTTCGAGACCCGGATATCGTGGACGGAAGCGGGTATGATGCAGGATTCTGTGGCAATTTCTTTTTAGTGGAGTTCACTTGTAGTTAAAATTAATTGATTGTAGAAGAATGTAGCTTGAATTTTGAAATATCTAAAATTTTGAAATACGGGAATAAAGCGGTTATGAAATAATTGGCGACATAGGTTTGTATTTTAACCGAGCAGTTGGAGAAATTTTGCATTGGACTAGACGTTTGCAGTGAAGTCGATAGATTACAAATTAATAAGCAATTTTATTAATCATAGAAAGGGAAAATATAGCGGTCCTACAATTATCGATGTTGAAGGGGTAACCAAAGAGCTGATGTACATACCATATAACATAGTAAGCTTTTCAATTACCAAGATTTTAGAAAAGATGAGAGGCTGTGCTGCATGTGGAGTTTATATGTAGGAATAAGCGCGTCTGATTCTATTATTAATTCCTGAAAGTTTCAAGCATCCCTAGATCTATGTTAGCAATCACAATTACCGCCACTTTCAATTTTATTTGAGGAAAATCTTGTTTTTGCTCCATATCGCTTCACTTCTTATATTCTTGAACATGTTTTCGATTTCATGCTTCGTAAGCATTATGGGCCAGGTTTGTGGCTTACTCATTCTTTATAGTGTTTTGGCGATAGTGTGCGCGGACTGAGTGCAGCGCAACGTCTCACTATGTTATAATGTTTGTAGCCTGCGCTTGCTTGAAATAGTTCCTATTTCGATACGTTTCAAGTAAGACAGTAAAATGGAAGTTTTGCAAGTGACGGACTGCTGCAAAGCCCCTGTTCTTTGTTATGTATTTTCACGTTTCCTCAGCGGGAGAGCAATGTAGGGTTAGGAGCGTTTCAAAGATTGAACTGAAATGAGATGGTCAAGAAGCGTATCAATAATAAAAGCGAAGAGGTTGTGTAGTCTGTTAAGTCATTTAATTTTTCAAATATATGTGCCGCTTTAAAAATCACTCACCTTTTAATATTAAGCTCACAGTTTAAGAAACGGAAGGCAAAGGCGTGGAAATGATAGGGACAAGAAGGAGGACGGAAAGTTGGAAATGTTTGTAGCGCAGTGATAGTCACAGAGAAGAGGTAATGATATACATTCTCAGTCTAGTGGAAACATAAGGGAAAGGAAATGCAATTATACTTATGTATCTCCTGGTTACATCATAAAGAGGATGGCTTCATGCATGTTACAAGATACTTTTGCATATTCTTCTCGAGTTAAATACACATTGAAGTCGGAGGAAGAAATTGAATGAAATGACTGTTGATTTTTTTCAACAGAAGTTGGAAAAAACTGATTTGTTTTTTGTCCCAACTCAAACTAGGCCGGAGTAGGGCACATATGATGTATAATATTATACGGCTTTTAGCGGCTATGTACTCGTAGAATTATTGTGAATTATAGCCGCTAGTAGAAGTTAGCTAGCTGGCCTATCTACAAGTCGTAATTACTTAACGAGGTGCTAACTGAGGTTGGGCATGTATTTCCGTGGGTTTTTGTTGGGAAATTGTTATTCAAGAACAATGCTCGGGCGTTTTGTTCGCTACGCTGCAGTAAGTTAAGCTTGAAATTCGTTTTGGTTGCATAATAAATGTTTTTTGACAATGCTCCTCGCTATATGCAAGGATGGACATTTGAGGGAAGTGGGTCAGAGTGTGTAAAGGTGGATGGGATGGACGACAAAGATTTTGGGATGGATTGTTATGAATTAGGTTTTTATGAAATTCAGTATTTAAGCCGAAACTTCCTGGTTTATACTCGCTTATTTGAAGTTATAGAGCATATGAATTTTGTGTGGCCATCTTTGAATAGGTTTTTCGGCTTGTAGAATTTTGAGGTTAAAAGTAATTGATAGAACCTAAAGTGCAGCGTCCGCCGGTGGTGACCTGGGGGGCTATTTTCGATTCTCTGCGAAATGGGTCTACAGCATTATCGCTGGCTTTCGAGTACAGGGGCCCGGTTAAGATGTAGGCTGGATTCTCCGGTGGTCGAATCTTTATTTACAATATTATTTATAGAAGCGATTTCCATGGTTACGGCCATTCTCGTGAAATATTTTATGTTAATTCCCGACTATAAATGTAGCTAAAAACGTACTTGAGAAATAAACTTTTATGCCATTAGTATGTTTGGCTAGCTTTTGTTCTCTACTGCTAATAGCCGTAGCAATTATTAGTAATTTGGCTTGCGCTGGAAACGGAACACGCAAGGATTAATGTTGTGGCTCATTACAGCAATCTTTGTTAATTACTGGAGCGCCTGCGTAGTATGGTAGGTAATTTTCTGTAGTTTTTCAAGTTTTAGGTAGAGTATTAGAGAATTGAGGATTGTTCCTGAAAATTCGTATTATTTGAAAGAGTTATAAACTTCCATTGTAATAGTATTTGTATGCTATCGATTGGAAAAGTGGATAGGAAAGTTGACGATTGTTGCTGGAATACGTGTTATTTGAAAGAGTTGAGCTTCCATTGTATTAGTTTATTGTATGCTACGGATTGGAAAAGTGCATAAGAGAGAAGGATTGTTGCTGGCGTTATTGCATAGAGTTAAAAACTTGGATTGTACTATTAGTACTACGGATTTGAAAATGAAGCTCCAAAACCCATCTTCTAAATTTCGGTTTTCAAACGTAACAAAATCCACATATCTGTTTTACATTGTAATAATTTCAATTCTTCTTACATTCTTTTACAGCCAGGTAGTAAGGCTTGGTCCCAGAAATAACTTACCATCCCTCTCGGAAATTGTTAACCAGGCTTCCAAGTTTAAAATTCTCCGAGAAAAACCGTCGACAAGAAGGGTAGGGGAGGCCAAGCCTCCGGTGATAAGAAGAAAGTCAGTTTTTGATGTGGCCCTGGCATGTTTCAATGATATTGGTAGCCGTTCCAGCCCGACGTTTGAGTAAGCCAGTATATAGGATAACGAAATGAGAAAGCCTTTAGAAAATTATTTGAAAATAATTAAATATTAATTGGATTTCGTGGATGTAGAGACTTTGGAAGTGCGATTAAGGAACTAACAATGTCGAATGTCAACAAGGAGGCGATCGGCATTTATGGAAATATGTTGATGCAACGAATGCTGGAATACGACGAGCGCCTGAAGGCGCGAAAAATATTGACGGGGACTAAACGGTAAGATGTATAGCGCTAGCGACCTAGCGAATCTAGTAGCGCTTTATTAATTAATTTTTTGAATCGATGAAGGGCACGAATATATATTACACGGTTGACAATTTACCTTGTACGAACTTTAGGTTTGCAAGGAAACTAAAGTCCAAGTCAGGAACACAGATTAATTTGTCATTTGTCGCTTGTGGAGAGCGGGTGGAGCAAGCGATGACCATGTTGAAATCTGCGTCCTTGTTCAGCCAAGATGCGAGCTTGCATGTAATTGCTTTTGGAGACAGGAAGAAAATTTTATATTTGGCTGAGGATGTGAGTTATTTTTTCCGTTATAAGGAAGAAACCGGCGCTCAAATTCGAAATTTATCTCGGCCTATTGGTAATTTTTGCAGATTCAAAAACTGAGGTGGGATGTGAATGCCGCGGGGTGGGATTTCACATATGAGCTTCATTTAGAATGGTACCCGGAGGAACATGAAATTGAATGGAGGAAAATGTTTCGGACTTGTGCCACTCAACGGCTTTTCTTTCCAGTAAGAAGATTATAAGTTAGAGATTGTAAGAAAAGCGGGAAAATTAGTTACAGAGGTGTTCCTATTATTTTCAGTCCTTACTTCCGCATATTGATTCCATGATTTACCTGGATACAGATATTGTGGTAGTGTCGAACATGACAGAGTTTTGGAATCATATCCCTGTAAATATGGGAAACACAAGGATGGCGGCCATGTCTTCAAATAATGAACCCACTGCTGTGGGCTGGTACAACACGATGAGCAATACGCCTTACTATGGAGAGCGGGGTTAGTAGCGCCCTCTTGGTTGAAATGGAAGGAGTCTGTGCTTGGGTTATTGATGGATGCGCTGTAGGATTTGACTGTACTGACTGTGAGTGATACCTTTGGTTTTAGGACTTAATGCTGGAGTGATGTTAATGAACTTGACGCAGATGAGGGAATTTAACCTGGAGGCTAGATCTATAGCATCACAGATGGTGTACAAGGAAAAACTTCAATTGGCGGACCAGGATATATACAATATTATTTTTCATACGTATAAAGGTATGACGGCATTGATGAAAGTATATGTGGTAACTGCCATCTATCTGTAACTTGGCACATTAGAAAGCCCTCAAAAAGAGTTGTGATAGCAGAGGTTTCTCACTATTTCTAACTCTAATATTTTTCAGAAAGACTTTATGAGCTAGACTGTTCGTACAATTTCAATTGGGTTCATTGCGGTATCCCTGTCAAGTATCCATGTTTTGATGAGAAGAAGAATACGTCGAAATGCTTTTGCAAGGCTGTCCTCAAGGATAGTGTGCGGATTGTTCACGGGAATGGGCACTGCTTCCAAAATAATGAACATCCTTTCCTCAAAGCTATTTATCATCAGTTTAAGAGCGTGAGTAAAATAGAGTTAAAATTCAAATAATCAATGTAGGTTATTGTGATTGTGATTTAAACGTATAGGAATGTTGTAATTAAATGGCATGAATTGATTTATTTTAGTACGATCTTATAACGGATTCACCGTTGGAACTGGAGGCGGGTCTGAGGAAGAACTTTACATCAACCAGCCCGAAAACATGTCGGCCTTTGACGGATCAACTTTTGTTTGGGAATTTAGAAAAGTATCTTAGAAATATTTACGAATGAAGTTGCGTACTTTAGGTGCTTGTAAAAATATACACAGCACCTTCCAGGAGAAATCCTTATATTTGACGGGTTAGGGCGGTATCCACCATCTTTCTATGTAGCAATAATCGTTTTAGGAGGGAATCAGAAAATGACGTGTTAAGCCGGATTTATACTTGCAAACTTCACTGTCATTTTCAAGGTAAAGGCGTGTTTAATGTGTGTTATACCTTTAAACTAGCAATATTAAAAATTGTCGTAAATGTACTCCATTTGATCAGCTTTCACCATGACTCTGCAAACCGAGTTACGGGCGGGAGCACTCAGTATGTGGGATTTCCGTTTCGTGCTGTATGAGCGTTATCCAAGAGGCGCTGCTTTCCAGAGAACTGTAAGACACTTTAGCAAGACCTTAGGGTGAGTTATTTATGTTACGAATTTATGCAATATGCATTCTGGAAGGTTAAGAAAAAAGGAAGGGCCACGTCAAGCTGTTAAAAATGATAGCTTCAACTTCAGCTTGTATACGCTATGCAATCACATTTAAATTAAGTAAGCAATAATGCAGAATAGTAGTTAAGTAACGACATTGAACAAGGTGCATTCAACCAGGAACAAATCTGAATATCCTCCTCTGCATATCTTATATAAATGACGGAATTCAGTTTGTCTTTTGGAACAAACGTAGCTAAGCAGCAGAGAAGTTGCTCGCGGATACAAATTTGGAGGATGATTTACTACCCGGGATGGATGACTTTTCTTGCTGACTAAATTCTAAGAATAAGATACTTTAGAGTACAGTTGTGCTTGGCAAGAAGTTAGTGGATTGATTGGACATAACTGCGAGGAAAACTGGGATGGTCATGTGAAATGCTGGGTAAAAGGCGAGAAGATGGCAAGTGCAACGAAACTCAAAGTAGAGAAAGGTTCATGACGGAAATAACTTTGACTGGTCCAAGGATTGGGTTTGAAATGATTAAAGCCACAACTTGGAATTGTTTTAGTCGCCGAGGAGGAGAATGTTAATAGTAGAGTCAAAGAGGATTTTAAGGAGCGTGAGAACAATCATTTTGTCGATGAAGAAGAAGCTGCCGATTCTCAAGCACACGGGTCTGAAAGCCTGCAGGGATTTTCTGACAGAAGAGGGCGCTGCAGTTGCGGAATAGCGATATTCGTGGAGGAGTGGGCTGGATTGCTGAAAGAACTCAGCACACGTGGTGAAGAGGAGGATCAAATAGATTGTGTTGTTGAAGCCGAGGAAAGCTGCGGCCCAGGTTAGCCATCCTGGCGGTGCCCGGATAGCAGTGAAGGCGGTGCAGACTATGGAAACGATGAAAATTAACTCGGTAGCCCAGACTAGCATGCTGAAAATGTAGTTTGTCTCATTCATAACGAGGTAGAGCTCCCGATAAAGTTTAAGCTCTTCTGATCTGATGACGATGCCGATGCCCTGGTGCTTCTGCTGGCGACGCAAGTGTCTGAAAATAGAATTAACTGTGTTATGACCTGCTAAGTGAATTTTGTAGCAATGAATCCTTTATTAGGGGGCTGAATAACGGAGAGAGTGAGAGATGAATTTTGATGTAGTGAATTGAATCCATGTTCCTACTTACTTGAGTTCCCATATTCGGTTTACAATAAGGACGGCCATATGGATTCCCTTGGAGCCAACGAGAAGCTCGAGAGATGAAACGTTGAAAGACATGTATGACTGGAGGATGAAGGATATGATCCGAGTCATGGCGTTGGTGCCGAGAAGAAGCTCTAACACGGGGTACAGGGACTCTGGACCATCGGGATACACGGCAGAACAGGCTATGAGATAGGATCCCATGGACAAGACCATGAGGATGAAGAGTGGTTCACATATTTTGCCGATAGAAATGATTTGTGAGCGGGTTTCTCTTCCTAATAAGCGAAGCAAAATAAAATACCGGGGAGTTATGTAAAACAAGCTATTTGCGAACCGCCTGTTATAACGTGTATTAGACTTACCGTTGGAAATCCTGTTTTGGGAATCATCTATGAAATAATCCTTCATTCCTTGAGCATAAGCGCAGAAATGAAGCCGATGAGTCCAGGTGAGCCAGGTGAGGACGGGAAGGAAGGAGTAGAGACAGATTGTAAGGATTTGGTAGAGTTTCTTGGCGGTAGAGGTCGTTTTCACTCCTGTGAGGTAGAAGAGACGGAGGAAGAAATATAGACTAAAGATGCTCATGAGAAGAGCGTTGAATTTCCAGAGAAAGAGCCTCCAGCGGGATTTAACGTGAATGGGTCGATCAGTAATGGGGTCCCAAGTGAAGGGGTGAGTTTGAGAAATGGCGCCCAGCTGGACGATGCGCTTAAACTTTGATTCGTATGAGCTTATGAAGGAAGATACATGGTCCGTAGTCATCTCTAGAAAGTATTCTGTCCGTATTATTTAATAACATATGTGGATCGGTATTTTTTTTATCAGCTGATGAGAAACCTTTGCTCGTGAAAAGTTTTGGAAAAGGGGGGTAAATTGGGGGGGTTCAAGAAAGAAGAAATCGTTGCAGTAGGTAAACTACGATGTAAATAAGAGAAATACTTGACTCTGGTGTATTGACCAACCATATAAGGATGAATAAAGACAAGAAAATGAAATGGCAAGGTCGTAAATAGAATGGGGGACATGGGATTGGTTGGTGATTCGTACTCGTAGGATTTTCGTACAATCATTTTATAATCACACGAGGGGAATTATTCTATGGATTCCTCTGCCTAATTACTAACTATTTTTGAGCTAAATAGAGGACATGCTTTGTAACAGGCCCACTTTTAATTTAGATTGGGGATTTTGTTGATAAATACATACACCCTGATTGGCAATTCAAAAGCGTTTTCGCAATACAGATGAGTTTTTGAAAATGTATTGAAATTCCTGCTAGTTTTAATTACAGTATGTACACAGAATGAAATTTGCTGCATGATTCTACAGGAAGGACTTGTATAAGGGACTTGATTAGTTTTTCAGAAAACTGTGTACAATTTGTATGCGTAGAAAATAATATTGAGGTCGTTGTTAAGCTTTAATGTATATATTAGACTCGTAAATGAGTCACCCTACATGACAACCGGTTGACTAGTTTTCAGGAAGAATAAAACAAGACATGTAGTTTTGTTTACCAGATTATGGTGAGTAAAGCCAATAATTATTACTGCAAATTGTTTTAGTGTCGGTATTGTGTTTTGTAACCACTTGGATAGAGTTTTAGGCCCTTTGTCAGTTGCAGACAAGACAGTATTTATACAGTGCAGTGGAACATGTTTTGAATTTCTAACCTGCATTTAAAAGTGGAAAACAAGAAAGCGGAGAATTTGGAATTGTAAAGGAAATTGTAAAATTTATCAGCGTATATTGTAATTTGATTGTACGGCCAGAGTCAGTATTTATAGTTTTAAGTGGCAAGTTTAGAGATGGAAGGAATTAAATTATTTAGCAATAGGTGCTATCAAATTGTGTGGTTTATAGTTAAGAGGAATTGCGGTATTACGTTTGCAAAGTTGGATGCAAGTTACATCAAGTTCACATTCGATGACTGAGAATTTACAGGTTGGTGAAGTACTAAAGCTTCTACTCCTCTGCTGAAATAATGATGGGGAGTTTAAAATCTTAAGATAAAGGTACTGGGTTTTTGAATGGTAGCGGTCTTTGGTGACAAAAATGTTGGTGAAAATGCGTTTATGTAAAAGTACAAATCCGGCTTTACGACAGCAAGAAAATGTACAACAGGAAAGACGAAGTGAGCACTTGAAGGCTTTGCTGATTGTGGAAAAGCAAGAATGGAGGACTTTGATGAAAATAAATCAATAACGGATGTGACAGATCAAGGAACAATGACTTGTTGGGTGGGAAGCAAATGAGCCGTTAGACTTACAAGAGATTACTTAAGTACATTAATGATAGTACAGCAAACATTCTGGTTAAGATCCTTCTAAATAACATCATATTTCTAATTAACATCAGCATTTGAAAACCCCTCCAAATTCCCAATGCTTAAAATATCACTCTAAATAACATCAACTTCTAATTAAAATCATAAAACTCTAGCTTTTAGAGATGATGTTAACCAGAGGTTTCACTGCACTAAGAAAATTCGACCTACAGGATGACTGCGCATTGAGGCCAGTGTTGTCTGTATAGGGAGCGGAGCGCAGCAAGCGTTTTGAGGAAATGACACTGTGATGACAGGTATAAAATATTTGTCGTGGGTTTGTGCCTTGTTCTTGTAGGTGCGGAGAAGTTTTGGGTGTTTAGAGTATATTCTTATTCTTTTCTCGGCTTCACGCTTATTGAGCCGAAGACCATAGCCAATAAGTATTCAAGGACAGGGCGCGTGTAGGTGGATGAAGACGGTTTTGGGAATGATTCTACATGAAGAGTGAATCTGATGACGAGATTTCTGTTCTCATCTTTTCACTTTGATATTGAGTGTCAGCTGCGTGTTGGAAATCAGTTGGAAATTAAGAGTAAATGTTTCTTGTTTGTAATCTATAAAATGGCAAAATTTCGCCAATTTGTAATTTTGTGTGAGTTGATTCTGCTGTATTTAATTAGTGCAGGATTTTGCACTCCTCAGATCGTCTTTAATGAGTCACTTGTGTCGCAAAATCATATCAGTCCAGCGTTCTTGATTATCAGGAGGCATAGCCAGAAGAAAAACTTTACCCAGTTTGTGATAGAAAATGGTGCTCCCCAAAAAGGTGTGGGTGCTGGAAACCGATTTCCAGGATTGGAAGAGCAGATAGCAACAGCTAGACCAGCTGTTGTGGGAACGGGTGGGGTTGATGATTTCGGGGTTGATGGAATCGCGGTATCTATCCGGGTCAAAGTGTCGGACGTGCCGCAGGAGTTTGTTTCTGTTATGGGGAAAAAAGATGTATTATTTGATCAGTTTAATAATGAAATCACAGTGGTCAAGTTTGTAGGGATACCGTTTGCAGCGCCACCTGTGGACAATCTGAGGTTTCAGGTAAGCGGTAAAAAATAGTCTTTGCATTGTTAACTGGAGGGCCTCAATTCTAAGGGTTTGAAGGGCCGATACATTAAACTTTATGTGATGCGTGGCTCGTTACAGAGGCCGACGCTGCGTGTGCTTCGGAAAGACTTTGAGGCGATGGTGGAGCCACCACCGTGTCCACAAACTACTAATGGTGGCGATGTATTTGGCGAGGAAAACTGTTTGTATCTTAATATTTATATGCCAGAGGTAACTTTTGACGCATGGTATAGTGAATTATTTGTAGGGATTGCAAACACCTGTTTTAGTTATTATAAGTCAATGTTTGTTTGAAGGAGTCTGGGAACAGTAGTGCAGAGAGCATCGCCAATTTACCTGTTCTTGTATGGTTCCACGGAGAGAGTTTGGAAAAGGCAACGGTGTATAAGCAATTAGGCGTTTTATCATCAGGATCGGCAAGGGAGTTGAACCCTGATATTTTTTCAAAAAATAAAGTCATTGTCGTTACACCGCAATATCGGCTGGGAACTTTAGGTGAGGCATAGCATTTGCAGAAATTTTAAAATATATAAAATACACATATTTAAGATTAAAAAATTAAAAAATAAAATAATAAAAACTTTAAAGTTTGTAGCATTAAAAAATGTTGTTGGATAATTCTCAGGTTTCCTCAGCACCGTTAACGAAGATTTAAACGGAAACATTGCTCTTTTCGACCAACTAATTGCTCTTGAATGGGTTAATCGTTTTATCAAATATTTCGGAGGGGATCCGAAACAAATTACAATTATGGGCCACGGCGGATCGGCGATGAGTTTAGGACTGCTCGTAACTTCAGAACTTGCGAGAGGTAAATTATCTGTTAGCTCCAGTATTTAAACTCTCAAAGGAAGATTGACGATGTAAATTGATGATTACTTCTTTGCTTTAGGGCTGTTTCACCGCGTAATTCTGATGTCAGGTTCGCCTCTAAGCCCAACTGCGTTAGACACGACTCCCAAAATAACGTTTGCAGAAATTGCCGTGCAGAATTCTTGTCCTAGTTTTCCAACGCTGCGATTTGTTAGATGCATGCAAGCGAAATCGTTTTCCCAGCTGGTCAGTTCTGACTTCCAGCTGACGGTGAGTGAAATAATGTTAAACAATTAGGCTGCTGTGTTCCAACGAAAAGAGTATAGTTGGTGCTTATCTTGCAATTGAAATGCGTTATTTAGAAAGGAAAAAGCTTTGCTGCAGCAAGGTCAGCAACGCCAATTTTGCAAAGAGACGCTGATGGGCGCTTCCTTCCTCCAATTGTAAGCCGAAATCCGGGCAAAGCGTTTAGATCTGGAAATTTCGAACAGGTTCCTCTACTTATAGGAATTTCAAGTGCGGAACTTGGGGGATTTTTGCCATGTAAGCAGCCCTGTCGCTGTTCTGCGGTTAAAATAAAGTGTTTGCTGATTCAATTGAAATTGCTTTCACATTTGAATTGGAGTTATTTCTGAAGAATGTATTTTACTTCTTTACAGATTTTTCAGGAAAATCTGCGAAACAAATCCCAGCCACCGTTTTTGGAAGCTATACACAACTTAAAGATTTCATACGTGGCGTTGTACGCAGGGCGTCGTTTTCAGACCCGGACATGGTCACGGAATTGGCGACGTTTGAGTACTTCTCGGGCCTTGATGTGACGCAGAGATCTGAACAGGCTATGGATCTTCTTGAAGAAGTAATGTAACATTACTTACAGAACGCATTAGGTTTTGAAATCGTGAATGAGTAAGACGTTGAACGCTTATCGGTCGTTTGCAGATGCTTTCGGATTACATGTTCAACGTTCCAGCATTGACACTGGCAAGGTATTGGTCAAATTACGCCGCAGTGTATTTTTATGTTTTCGATCACGTGAGGAAGCCTTCAGACGGAGAATCAGATGAAGGTGATAGCGCCAAACAAATCATCACCGGTCCGAACCAAGGTTAGGTTTCTCCTTCCGTGGTGTAGCTTTTCTATCAGAGAAAAGTTAACTGTATCTTAAAGTTTTGAATGGTGTGGAAATTATTACTGAGATGTCTAATTATAATTACTACTTGTATTAAAACTGAGCAGCTATCCATGGGAGTGACATTAACTTCTTAATGACGGGAGAACAAGGATCCGCGGAGGATCAACAGCTTTTCAGCTCTATGATTGAGTTTTGGGTTAACTTTATATACAAAGGGTAATATTAAATACGAACCGCGTGAAAAGAAAGTTTTAGGAATAACGTTTCTCTAAATTTCAATCAATTATGTTGGTTAGTTTTATTTTTTTAAATAATTTACAGGTCACCGCTTAACGCTGGTATTAGTTGGCCGCAGTTCCGGGAAGAGGATGGCGGACATATTGTTTTCAGGAGTACACTTGATACGGGAACACAATACCGGAGTAGGCAGGATTATATGTGGAATAACTTGATTCAAGACTTGGGTAAAAGACCCTGCACTTCCAGGCGTCGCCCAGGGGGAGGAGGCAGGAATTCTGTAATTACATTCAGAGATCCGGAAGACTTTTTAAAATATACTTCAGGTTAATGCTCCTTCAATTGATACGGCTATGTTCTGATAACTGACAAATGCAATCTTTTTCTTGCGGGAATAGAAATGGTTTTCTTCAATCCGCTTTTTAGAACTCGCAGAATTTCCCAATAAGTTTAGGCCAACTGACCAAAACGTTGTCCTGAGCTATGGAAGAGTTACGGAATTAGGATTTGGGTTGATCACCGGGGGTAGCGAGGTAAATACTGTGGTGTCAACGAATATTTTATTTTACTGTGTAATTTTTTCAGCTCTATCCCCACGGAGTCTCAGGGCTTTCGAAGACTCGGTCAATGTCAATTATACGGTCGAAGAGGATTCGAAAGAATCGTTGCTGCTAACAACATGAATATTTAATAACAAGTATTGAAAATATTAGGATTAAAATCTGTTTGGAATAAATACTATAGACATGTAGAACAGCCATTACTCATTTCAGGGAGATCATGTTTGCCCTGAGGACCAAAATAATGCATAATTTATAGCAAACCTCCAAAAAACTTATGAAACAGTTAAGAGAAAATCCCTCCAAATAAATTCCCTCCAAATGCAATCCCTCCAAATGCAATCCCTCCAAATACAATCCCTCCAAATGCAATCCCTCCAAATGCAATCCCTCCAAATGCAATCCCTCCAAATGCAATCCCTCCAACTGCAATCCCTCCAAATGCAATCCCTCCAAATTCCTTATATAAGTACACTATATTATTGATATATTGATCCTTATGTGTACCTACGCGCTTCTTCACTATATGTACGCGTATACAATCTATATATCAAATTGTGGACAACCAAAACCCCGAACGCAATAGCCTGTTTTATTAAACCGTCAACAAGATAGCGATGTATGTTGTGTTCAATTGGAATTTGATGGAAATTTTCAAAAACGGCTATGGTCATTCAGCACAGAGGATAGGAGTTAATACATAAGACATAGCCCTACAAGTACAATTTTTGTTCTAAGTATAGGTTCTATCATGCACTATGAGATCTTATTTACGGAAACACAGCGTATGAAAATATAAGCAAAACTGATGCTGTTTTTAGCTGGAGTGCTCGTTGTACATTGAGTTTCGAGAGAAGTGTATTTTGACACGAAATATTAGTAACTCTTTCGGAATTGTCTTGCGGAACGGTTGCATGAGAGCAAGCACTGTTTGAACACGTTTATGATAATGACATTGACAGAATTATGCAGAATTCATTAACTGTATGCCGGGTAGCTTTGGAATTCGGTCCTAATACAATGTGGTCACATCCATGCTACTACTGGCTGGAAATACATTCGTGCAATTATGACGTCGAAGGGCTGTTGATTGAAACTGATTGATCGGTGTAGATTAGAGGAAAGTAGAAGCGTTTCTAGCACGGCATTTACGGTTCAAGAGGAGAGAGAGTAGGGACTGAAAGGATTTAAGTTACATATGTTGCGTTTTAAGAATCAGTCATCATTGAAAGAAATCCAATGGATTCCTTCTGTTCATGATAGCACACTGTTTTGAAGTTAGTGATTCCGATAAGATTGATTTGAGAATTGATGGTTTTAATCAACATGGCTTTTCCTTTAGGATAATCAGTCAATTTCAAAATCTACATAACTAACTGCAAAAGTATGGAAGGGAAAATTTCGTAAATAATTATGTGGATGAAATGGAATAATCCATGGCAGAATCCATTGGAACCGAGGAGTGGATCAGTGTAGAGAACTTCTTGAAAAATGGCAATTTTCCTCAGTTGGCATTTGCTAAAACTAGTGATTTTCAGCTATTGCGTTCTTCCGAACGCTTGGTCACTGAAAAGCACCGCCTTGACGGAGTTTACCGCTGAACAAATAATTGGAGCAACGAAGATCTGGAATATTCGGATTTTTACTGATTTTCAATGGGAAAATGAAATTAGTGAAATACTGCACTCCGCTTTCAAACGACAACTATCAGTGCAACTGGTAAACTTTGAAAATACAGCAAACACTACGGGGACAATACAAATTCGGGAATATCATTGGAAGTATCAACAATTCCGAATGGCCAACTTGGTATTATCGTACAAAAGGAGGGACGGAACTTTCCGGCCTCTGGTTCTTGAAAACCTTGAGTTCTTTACTCGAAAAGATTTAGACATTTATCTGTTTTTGACACAAGGGGGCGTTGCCTCGGAGGATATGAAGTGGATCTTCGATCTGGATTTCAAGTACAAGCTTATTCTAGATATGGAGCAGGAGGAATTTTTTCGGGTGGGTGTAAAGCGTCCAACGTTGTCAAGAGTAGGTCATGGAGATCTGGGTTCCAGCATCGTACCGTTATTTGACATAGCTTACAAAAAGGAACTAAACGGTCACCGTTTCCGCTTCTCCTGCGCTTCTCGAGTTATCGCCTACATAGAACTCGCTCGGAAAGGGACCGGCTGGTATGCAAAACGGGGGTATTTCAAGGCCATATTTGAATATGTCATGCAAGACCTCAACTCGTCATACGTGATTTTCCCTGGAAGTGGAGATGGTGTTGCTGGTGTTCTGCTGCCAAATCAAACGTGGATAGGGGTCGTTGGAGACGTGATTCGAAACGAAGCTGATTTTGGAACGGCCGCAATAAATCACAAAGGATTTGAAGTGGCTGGATTCACGTTTCCAATCGCCGTTGAATACCTAACGTTTACTCATGCAAAGCCACAAGCGATATACACTGCAAAAGCTCTAATTCAACCGTTTGGTTACAAGATGTGGCTCCTGATTCTACTGACGTTTATGGTTCAAACGCTGGTCCTAGCCGCCTATCTCCTGGTATATAAGAGACGATCGCATAAATCGATACTTGCAGCGCCGGGATCCGCGCTTCTTATCAACAGTGCTATCATGTTTGAGCAAGCGCCTCCGGGAGCGGACAGAGGATCCGAGAAAGTGAAAATTATTTGTATCATGTGGTCATTATTTGCTCTTCTTATCGGCACGGCTTACAGATCAAAACTACTAGGTGTTTTGGCCTTCCCGCTGTTTGAGGAATATCCAAGGACTTTTGCACAACTTTCGGAGTCGGATCTGAAGTACGGATTGCTTTACTATGGAGGAGGAGCTATAATGATCTTCAGCAGCTCAAAGCATCCCGTGTACAGTAAAATGTACAAGAACATGGAAACGGAACGAAACGTTGTACAATGTCTGAACCGAACACTTCATGAACGCTTTTGCTGCCTCACGTACAAGTTCCAAGCGGATTTGGCGATCGCTAAAAGCTTTAGCGATAAATTTGGAAGATCTCCAGTTGTCCTTGCGGAGCCTTCGGCGATCACAGTCTCAGTTGGAATTGTTACTGGAAAGAATTCGCTTTTGCTGGATATACTAGATTCGTATGTGAAATTCGCTAGCGCTCATGACCTTCTGAGGATTTGGAAGAACGAGGACTTTGAGCGAGTCAGAAAGGAGGGAGACCCAATCAGCATCGAGCTTACGACGGACAATGTAGAGGGAGCAGCTGTCCTCACGTTGCGGAATCTGCAAGGAGCATTCTGGCTGTGGGTTTTTGGGATTTCCGCTTGTACGGGATCGTTTCTGGTGGAATACTTTTTTTACAGCGCCAAGATTCGGATTGAGAAAGCACGTAGAAGGTGGCGGCTGACATGGATCCGGGGGAAATACTTCCGGAAATGGAAAGCCACAGTTTTAAAGAAGAAGAAAAACAAAATTTGGCGGAATACGAAGCCTGCTGTTTCTAACGTGTAAGTTTATATCGTAGAGGTCTGAAAAAAGTCCATGAAATATTTTAAAAAGATTATAATTAGAAAAGAGCTTAACTCTTAGTAGCAGGTTGAAAAATGTATTTATTTTGGTCATAATTAACCTGAAAATCACAATTAGAATATCCGTAACCAAGGAGTGCTATACTATTTCTAAAACCACCAAGGAAAGAAGATGAATAAAATTTCCTGAAACAATCCTGATAAAAGTATGAGAGCCAGAAGTGCTGGGATAACTAAAAGAAGAGGATTTTCACGAAAGGTTTTCATCATCCTCATGTGAAAGCCTGCTCCACTCCCTTCGGATCCTGTAGTATTTTTATCATTAGCATTAGTCTGGACATAGTTTAAGATTCCGAATATGGGCAACAGGAGGAGAAATATGAGAACGCCATCGGAAGGGAGGTTGTCCTTTTGCAACCTGGTAATTCCAAAGAGAAACGTGCCAATGGATACAGCAACCCCAACTTTCATGAACCACATGAATTTTTTTCGTTGCTCTGCCACTGCTCCTTGGTTACGCAAGGCCATTTCGTGATCACGCCTATTCGCTTCCATGATTTGTTCATGAATCCGTATCTATTATTCATTTTCGTCAACAGTCTTGGCCTAGTTGAAATACAAAAGAAAGACGGCGTCCATGTCGACCCAAACCTTGACTAGGATTTGGTTTTGGAAACATTTTGAAAGATAATGACCTACCAGTTCCTCTTGGAACAATCTGATGATTGCATCTACTTCGTACTTTAGACTATCGTGTTGTTTGCGAAGGTTTTCATCATTATCCCTTTTCCTGCTAACATTTTATTCTGAGGGTGTCTGTAAGGAAGCGATTAAACAGTCAAATACTTGAAAGTATTGTTTTTATTTTCGGAAGTATAAAATGGTTATATTTAAAAATGGGATATTTTATACCTCTTGTGTAGTGTTGCGGAATTGTGATTTAAGATCTGGCGGAGCATTATATCCACGCCGGAAATCTGCCCAGGCTTTAGCTGGATGTTCCGCCATTCCTTTAACGAACGCATGTTGAAACCAGTGAGCTTGCACTCAGTGACTACCAAGTTATAACCCTCTACCATGTAAACCTCCCTGTTTTCTCGGGCAACTTCTAAGGCCTGCTAGGGATTTAAAAGGGAGAAATTTTTTTGATTTGCTTATTTTTGTGTTTTTAGTTGCATTGTTACTATATTGTATATCTTCAATATACGTAATATAATATTTGTATAAAACTGGGGAATAAAAAAAGAAGTGAATAGCTTGTAATACCACTGGTGTTTCAGCTCTTTTTCCGGCAAAAATCCCAATAACTTCAGCAGCCAGCATCCCAAGACCAAACATAGCCATTTCAAAAATAGTAACGGTGAATGTAACGACCCGCTGCGTATTGGATTTCTTTAGTCCAGAAACTTGACCGCCACCGACAATATCTTGCAACACTGGTGGATCTTTGTGTAACTTTTATGATAATGTCGGAGGTTTATAATATGGGGCAGGGTATATAGTGATCCATTATCTCAAGTGTTCCTTGGGGATAGTTGTGCGTTTTAGTCCATATCACTTTGCGCTTCCGCACTTGAAGGTAACTGAATGAACAGATGAAATACCTTGAACATTGTGGAATTAAAACTGATCTAACCGACTCGATCAAAATGAGGGAGGGCGTGATTCCGTTTCTGTTTGGTAAGGCTATATTGCCTCTATATTGAGGTATGAAATTCATTTTTCAAAGTTTCTTGGGTTGTCATTTATGGAGCAAATGTTGAAAATAAACGGTATTTCCTCCATAAAGGAGTTGTGTGTACGTAGGTTTGAGCTGCGTTTATTAAACCCGTATGATTGGAGAGGGGTATTTTTTTAGGACTGGGACTTGTACTTGATTTTAAAACGGAGACAACGTTCAAAACTGTAGCTAACGTTTACACATGCAAAAATCCGCAAGCGATATACGCTGCAAAAGCTGTAATTCAACCGTTTAGTTACAAGATGTGGCTCCTGATTACTATACTGACGTGTATGGTTCAAACGCTGGTCCTTGCTGCTTACCTCCTGGTGTATAAGAGAGGATCGCATAAATGGATATTCCCAGCACCAGGATCCGCGCTTCTTATCAACAGCGCTATCATGTTTCAACAAGCCTCTCCGGGAGCGGACAGAGGATCTGAAATAAAAAACACCTTGATAAATTTTATAAAGGGCCTAAGGGCCAGCTTAAGCTCAAGAAATTTTCTTTAATGTCCCCACAACAAATTGAATGATAAATTCACGTTATTTTGAAATTACATACGAGTTTCCAATTCGCAAGTTTAATATCACTTCTTGAATGCGCTTTGAAGTTTTGAAACGCGATGGCCTCATCCCTTCTCCAGCGTCCTCCAGAGTGTAATGTTTTCGGTCCGAAAAGTAACATAAGCTAGATGAGAGACGTGTGCAATAATTGAGCATATTGGATTTGATGCATAGTACTTTTCCTGGAGCACTCAACCTTGGAGTAATTGCTAAACAAACATAATCTGTGTGGAACTCTTACATTGAGAGTTGCAATGAGCATGAGCCGGAAATTAATTCGCGAAGAGACAAAGTTTGGTTGCTTTGTTTACACAACCTTCAGCATCAAGGATAGGATGAAAGTTGAGATCTTTGTATGGAGGGAGGAGAGAAAGCAAACTTTCACCATTCTCATCACTTTATTCCCATCCTCCTGCTGGCAGGATCCTCATCTTTATTCCTTTTGGGCTGTTCCAGATAATTTCAAAGATAGAGTGGGGCTGTGCATAGCAATGGAGAGGGAATCGAATTGTGGCGGAAGTATGAAAAAAGCAAGAAAAAGGGACGGTTTTCAAGGGGTAGTTGTACCCTTGCAAATACTGACGTTTTCCAAAACAGACAAAAGTCCGAAAGGAACGTCAATACTGCAAGATTGGGTTGCGTTGATGCGCCTTCTCAGGCTCATTGGCTCCTGTCCCTATACTGTACGAACCCTGGAGGACGGATCACTGCCGGAAATAATCGGCCCAAGAACCGGCTTCTGTTTCAAGTTTTTCTCCTGGGTGACGTTTTACAGCATTTTGGTCTGCGTATTCCGGATTTTCTGGTTTGGATTCCATCTAGAAAATTGGACAGCACACATGATCCAATCCGGGTAAGCCACTCGCGGCTAGTTCTGTCCTCCTGACTGAGTCAGCTAACTTAAGCCCTGGCAGTAACTGCTTTGATCAGTTTAATTTAAAGTAAATCGGTCTGATGGAAATGGTTTTTAGGGACGATAACCACAAACTGGAGCGATACATTGTTCAATGTATGAGAATATCAATCCCGATTCATAGATTCTGGACAATATTGTGCATCTGGCTGACTATGAAACCATCAATGAAACTCATTGCAAATTGGCAAGAGTTTGAGACACTGTTTGGCCAAATATTTCCAAGGAGTATGTATAAATGCAAGTTGGGGAAATGGCGTCGGGTTATTCTACTTGTATCTGCAATTCCTCCGATAATCATCTCCTGTTTGATCATCTTTGCCCAAACTTTTATTATGGAATGGACGACCGTTTACAGGCTATGCTTTTACGGTTTCCTTAGCTTCGCCATGTCCATCGAAGAAGCTAAAATCCTTCTGGAACTGCGGACGAATACGGAAGCTTTCAGAAACATACGGAAAGCAATTATCCGGGAAGAGCGCGGCGATTCCCGGCATGTGGCCGCGGGGTGTAGCACAAATGTACTCAAAGTGGTGGACACTCATACTGCGAAGGAGTGGGGGAAAATTGTGAAATTCGTAAGAAAGCAGGTGAAACTTACGAGTCGGGTGCAGACTCCGCATCAACTTATGATGATACTCAATTCTTGTATAAGTTTCACAGAAAGCTTTTACTTGGTCCTTGTCAGCTTCTTTGAACATGAAGTAACAACGCATGTTTGGGTTGGAGGGATCATGACTTCTGCCTTCTTGATACGAGTTATTTGCCGTGTGGTTATTGCTGACCAGATCCAGGCTGAGGTGAGAAGAAATAGGATTTTTTGGAGAAGAAAATGGAATTATTAATTTCGTAATTTCAAAAAAATAAAAAGGTGAAATTGCAAGTTTGTTATCGTTTAGGAATACCGTCTTGTAGAACAACTTGACCTGGTTAATTCCGAAGACCATGAAATTGGAGCCAAGCTGGAGTTGAAAAAACTGATGATGATTTTACTCAACAAGCCGAGTTACTTGTCGCTAGGGGGCGTTGCTGTGTTGGAGAAGCGCCTTATTCCTCGGGTGGGTTGTGTTTCTCTACTAAAACGTGTAGTCATTGGTTCTCGGCAATGCAAAACTCTAGGTTTCTGGTGCTTGAGCAGTAATTACTTGATTGGATTCCAGATGGCGGGCTACATACTGGCGTATCTGGCAGTTCTCTTCCAATTTCGTTTAGCAATGCATCATTCAGAAGGAAATCGGGTGGATGGGGTGGGGAACGTTACATTCCCATGTGTAATACATGGGTAGATGGCGCTTCGTTACGAAGGCATTGTGCTGAATACACACAAGAGATGCTTTTGCGTGACATGTTTAGTGTATTTTTTAGATTGGTGCATGTTTTATAAGCTCTCATACCCAACGTTGGGGTGCAAGAGTTTTTACAGTTTGCTTCAATCGTTTCGCGAATGTTACCTTTGTTCAGGGATGAGATAAGAGACATTATGATTGTAAAAACTTATGAAATTTAAGTACGCATGTTTATTACAGATTAAGTATTGAATAATTGATGTATTTAATGCCAAAAATCTTTAAAAAGAAAAGAAGTTATCCGTGCTTGATTACCTCTCCGATAACTGACGAAGCATTTTGTGGCGAATGCAAAAAATTCTGAAACAAAAGTTACTCCAGAAAACACGCAGCCCGTTGCCCAAAGAACAAAGCCGCCTACAAGGTTCTTGACACTTAAAGAACGAGAACCTTGATGATTTTCCGTTTCGAGCTTGGTCCCGGTTTTTCTGACGTTTTCGTAGTCTTGGTCAAACCAACGACGAATTAATCCTTGGACGAAGGCCCTGTGAAGTACATTGGTAAAGATGGTGGCAAGGGGTGAGTTTCGGGGGAAAACGAATGCAATGTCTACCGGGAAAGTATAGCCGATGGACTTTGTCAATGGACTTTGACCATGGACGTCGCTAAAGTTTCGAGCCATGATAATATCGAGCATTTTGGCGTATGTAATACAGCAAAAGTTTTCATGCAAGCTTCGGTTTAAACACTTGACGGCATCTGTTTCTATGTCCATCGTATTATAGATGTGTTTGTAGACTTCGTGCGTTGATGTTTTAAGGTACACGAGTGCGGCACCGGCGAAGGAAAGTAGGCCATAGCGGTAGCGGGAGGCAATGAGCTGCTCAAAATCCGTTGGAACAATGTCCGTTTCCGGAAATGCTAAGACGGTTAAAAGCTTGGATCGATAGGCTGTGAGGAGAAGGAGGGATGACAGCATCCAAACGAGGGAAATCAGTTTGGCTTTTCGGATACTTGACTCCTGGACATTTTTCTCCAGGAGAATCTGTAAGGTCATGTACATGGAAGTAGCCCAGAGGGATGCGAATCTTATACGTTCGTGTGGCATTAAGAGATGTTGCCGAATTGCAAGTGTAGCAAAAATAGCAAAAATGATTGTGGTTGTTCCTAGGGCAAGAAGGAGCCAGACCTGTTTATCAAACGGGTAGACTAGCGCTCGGGCAGAGAAGAGGGCGCCAGGTTTGGCATGGGAGAAAGCTAGAACTTCTCGCCAAACGGGGAATGAGAAACTAGCGGCTGTGTTTCGTTGGACGGTTTGCGCTGCAAAACCAAGATCAGCGTTACCGTAGATTACGTCACCGATCGTTCCAATCCAAGTGCCGTTGGGCAAGAGAAGACCCGTAGAACCATTGCCTGAGCTAATGTAGACTTCGAGTGTTGAATTTAACGAGTGTATGACGTGGTCAAGCGCATACTTGAAAACGCCTCGAGCTCCAACGAGTTTTCCGTTGGAAAGGCCGAATTCAAAGTTGAGCGTGGCTTTGTCGGTGCCAGAAAAGACGTAGTGACGATTTTGGGTGTCGGTAATGAAGGAGCTTCGTAAACTCGCTTTAAGCTCGGCTGATGACGCTAAAGTTAATTCGTTGGCTACCGGTTGACGGCCCACTCTGAGGATTTTACACGAGTTTGGGGAAAGCACCAGTTTGTTCTGCAGACCCAGCGTTGCCAAAAACTCAAGCACTAGTGAATCGTCTTGGGACTCCCAAAGAGTTTCGACGAAAATGTTAATATCGTTTTCTCCCGTTATAACGGATCCGGCATGGAAAGGCCGCTGGTATGCTTGAAGATAAACGTTTTTTTCTAAAAATAAGTTGCTACTGCAACTTCTTGAAAACTTGGTGACATCTTGACGTGCCAAATCCATTCCGGATGGCGCTGTAGGAGTAAAGTACTCCCGGGGTAAGTATTCAAGGGTTAGCGTTTCACGGAGGAGCAGAGAAGTGTCGCTGAAACTATATTCAGGGCTTTGCTTGGATGAAATAAATGAAACTTTTCCGCAATTTAATAGTAGCGAATACAAAATTTGGCAATTCGGAGAAAGAGGAAATGATGGAGTTGCCAATTTTGTTAGGAAGCTTAAGCTAAGTAGGGGAATAATAAGGAACTTGATAAAACATTGCATGTTACAAATACTTCGTTTAGTTTTAGAAACAAGTACGATTGAAAATTTGCAAAGCTTTATCTTCTATAGTGTAAAATTGAACTGGGATTTCAGCATGCTTATCGTTTAAATCCTAAATCCTATGGATGATCTATACAAAATAGCATGGGCGAAGCAGGCAAGTGTGGAATGAACGGATAATTACCGAATGAAATGGTATGCTTGGACGCAAGTTAGTGGAACTTAATGGGACTGCGATGTAATCCTGTTTCTTCCGGGTTAACCTAATAAGATGCTAATTTATGATATCCTGACGTGTGTCAGAATGGTCATACTAATGACTCTTTTCAGCCAGGCTATTTACCCTGCACTAATTGTCTTCATATGTCATTAAAGATGAGGCAATTAAGCTTAAGCAGGCAAATCAATAATGTATATAATGCATGTAGCCATTTATGTCTCCAAAACTTTTACCAGCTTGTTAAACCCTTGGGGGTAATAAATGAATCAATTGCCAAGAATGTAACTCTAAAACACTTTCCGAGTTAGTAATCCAGGGCTTTTATTGGAGGAAGCCAATTAGGAAATAGCAATTAGGCTCTCTTTTAGGTACCTGGATGACCTTGAAACGTGAGCAAAACATAGGCGGATTAATGTCAAGAAACTGGAGACAATGTCTACAAATCTTTACATATCCCGGCAGTACGATGATGGTTTTGTGAGATACATAAAGCATAACAATCAAGCGCTATTTGGCAATAACGAAGAATTCCTACATTCAGTGTAGGATTTTTGACACATTGCAATTTACCATGTAGAAAGGCATATGAGTAGGGAACGACAAGGGGTCCATTAAGGAAATTATAGCCAAGAGTTCTTCCCAAATCTCCAGCCAGTCTGGACAGGAAACCTGCTTCTCGTCTAGCCTTCTACTCATTCGCAGCATCGCTGCGCTGGAGCTGGAACCCCTATCTTCACAGTGCTGAATGAACAGGAAAAAACTGTTCTGGGAGAAAAGCTTCAGTAAAATGTTATGTGTGTATATTTTGAATGGATGCAAGTTCAAAAGATGTGGTGCCCGACTTCGGGCTTCAAGAGTTCTCACGGAATTTTTCAACGCTTTGCAAAATCGTTGATTGACGATAGTAAAAACTTTATTTAGTAAAGTGTACACTTATATTGAAATTCATTATTACAAAAAAATAATCCGCGCGAAATGTCAAACGACTGCAGCAAAATTGCTGAATACTCATTAGTGTTTGACTGTTGGACCCGTTGCATAAAACGGGATACATTTTGCCTTGAATGTAATCAATTGTATAACAAAAGTTGCTACAGAAAGTACGCAGCCTGCTGCCCAAAGATAATAACCGCCGATTAGATTTTTGACACTTAATGGACGAGAATCTTGATGATTTTCCGTTTGGAGCTTGGTACCGGTTTTTCTCACGTTTTCATAGTCTTGCTCAAACCAATGACGAATTAATCCTTGTACAAAGGCCCTGTGAAGGACGTTGGTAAATACTGTGGCAAGGGGTGAGTTTTTGGGGAAAACGAATGAAATGTCTACCGGGAAAGTATAGCCGATGGACTTTGTTAACGGACTTTGGCCATGGACGTCGCTGAAGTTTCTTGCCACGATAATATCGATCATTTTTGCATATGTAATACAGCAAAATTTTTCATGCAAGCTTCGGTTTAAACACTTGACGGCATCTGTTTCTATATCCATCGTATTATAGATGTGTTTGTATACGTGGTTCGTTGACGTTTTAAGATAAACAAGACCGGCTCCAGCAAAGGAAAGTAGGCCATATCGGTAGCGGGAGGCGATGAGCTGCTCAAAATTCGTTGGAACAATGTCCGTTTCCGGAAATGCTAAGACGCTTAAAAGTTTGGATCGATACGCTGTGAGGAGAAGGAGGGATGAGAGTATCCAAACAAGGCAAATCAGCTTGGCTTTTCGGATACTGGACTCTCGTACTGCCTTCTCCAGCAGAATCTGTAATGTCATGTAAACGGCGGTCGCCCAGAGCGATGAGACCTGAATACGTCCTCCCGGAATTAAGAGAAGATGCCGAATTGCAAGTGTAGCAAAAATAGCAAAAATAATTGTGGTTGTTCCTAGGGCAAGAAGGAGCCAGACCTGTTTATCAAACGGGTAGACTAGTGCTCGAGCTGAGAAGAGGGCGCCAGGTTTTGCATGGGAGAAAGCTAGCACCTCCCGCCACACAGGAAATGCGAAACTAGCAGCTGTATTCCTTTGGACCGTTTGCGCTGCGTAACCTAGATCAGCGTTACCGTATATTACGTCACCGATCGTTCCAATCCAAGTGCCGTTGGGCAGGAGAAGGCCTGTGGAACCATTGCCCGAGCTAATGTAGACGTCGAGTGTTGAATTTAAAGAGTGTATGACGTGGTCAAGCGCAAACTTGAAAACACCTCGAGTCCCCACGAGCTTTCCGTTGGAAAGGCCGAATTCAAAGTTTAGCGTAGCTTTGTCAGTGCCGGTTACAACGTAGTGACGATTTCTGGTCTCGGCGATGAATGAATTTCGTAAACTCTCTTTCAGTTCTTTCGGTGACATGAAAGTTAATTGTGTCGGTTCTGGTTGATGGCGTCTCACTCGGAAGAGTTTACAAGAAGCTGGGGAAAGCATTAGTTTGTTCTGCAGACCAAGCACTGACAAGAACTTATTAGTGAGTGAATGGTCTTTGATTCCGGCTGCAAGCGGTTCGACGAAGATGTTGATGTCATTTTCTCCAGTTATCACTGATCCGGCATGTAAGAGCTTTTGCGATGCTCGAAGATTTTTGACGTATTGGTGAAAAAATAAGTTGCTACTGCAACTGATTGAAAACTTGGCAAGGTCTTGACGCATGGGATCCCTGTCAGATGGCGCTGTAGCTGTTAAATACTCACGTGGTACGTACTGAAGGTGCTGGAGCAGGTGAGTGACGAGAAGAGTGGCGTCGTTGAAATTGTGACCGGAGCTTGAGAGGGGGGAAATAAATAAAACTTTTCCGCAATTTGACAGCAATGAAGATAAAATTCGGCAATTTGGAGAAAGAGTGAATGAGATAGTCGCTGAATGCGTGAGTAAGCTACAGTTTAGGAGAAAAATAAGGTTTAAAAATTTCCAAAACATGTTTAAAGTGTTTAACTCAAAGTACATAAGTGCCACTATGCGATAGAAAAATGCTAAACGAGCCAAATCTCTTCTACTCGTTCTCAAGGAATAGAAGAGACAGCGACAGCGCTCATGGATGACAGCACGCTTGCCGTTTAGCAATCCTAATTCCAGTTCCTAATTCCTGTTGGTATGGATAATTTTGTACGCCAAGGGTGAAGGAGATGAAACACATGAGTCATCAAGCATGAGCATATAAGCAATTGGGTGGAACGAAATGGCACTTTATTCGTACCATTTCTCTTCTGGGTGGTTTCAATCTAATACAAGTTACGTCTTATGTAGGAGATTGTGACGTGTGTGTCATTTCATTATGGCCATGCTAATGACTTTATTCGGCAAGGTTATGAACGCTGCTCTAAATGTGTTCCAACAAATGTCACAAGAGATAAGGCAAGCATATGGTTAGCCAGGGAAATAAATGATGCAGTATTTGACACCTCCCAAGTGGTTGAAATTATCAAGGATATCGACGCTTTTGGATAGTTGCTCCATGTAGATTTTATTTGGGTCTTTACTTGTGTTTATTTGCAGCATTCTTTAGGGCTGATAATTGTGAGAAAAGTAAATGGGGCCAAAGGTGTGGAGTTGATGATTAAGCATGCTTTTCTCATGCGCATGCGGTGGTAATTAGCTTGAATATCATCCTATTTATGATGGAGGTATGAGTGATTGGAAGACAAGCTGTGTGTAGGGACGAGATGTATTGTTTGCTGTAGTAGTATTAGAAGCGTGTTGTATGTTAAAACGAGCTGTCTCCTAATAGCTCATTAGATATTAATGAAGGAGGAGAGCGGAGCGGAAGGTTGTAATGTATATTGATTTCCATTTTATTTACAAAAGCGGAACGAACACAATGATACACATTGATTTCGTGTACAAAGAAGTAAATGCGGCAATCCCCCGTCAGGTGGGGTTGTCATCTTTCATACTTGGTGAAATTGGTGAAAACTGTATCAGTTGTGAGGGAGTGGACAGCCAAAATCCCGTATCGGACAGAGTGTTTAAATAGTGACTTAGGGTGCTACAGTCACGGTATAGATTCAAGGCTGTGTATATCACCAAAAACAAGTGTTGGGTGTATGCTTTGTATGCAGCTTTACGAGCTTTTACCATGACTTTGAAATAAATAATGATTAGCTTTAGTAGATTGTGTCTCCTGCAGTGTCGGTCTGGAAGTTGGTGTGGAATTCAGACAACAGCATGGAAAACCATGAGCGAGCACACGGAGAAAATCTCTCCAGAATGGATAAGCTACATGGGAAAGAGCTGTTGTTGTAATACTGTCATGGTGTTTATCATTCTGAGAAGATGATCAGAATGAACACAAATATGAGTGATGCACACAAGATACTGTAGAGCTTATATCTCTGAGTTGGCAGGGATAGCATCACTGGAACGGAAAAGTTGAGAATCTTCTTTCTGCATAGATGTGATAACAAACATGGAATGCATATAAGCTATCCTTGGAAGGTAATTGTAGCCTGAAGCATGTTATGTAATGCTTGAATTTAAAGGTTCCGTGCAGACCTTGAATTGAATATACTTTTTTCCCTCTGCCTACTCATCCTTTGTAATCTCATACTTTTTTTCTCCTCCTCCATCCACAGCACTGTCTGCTCTCTGTCCGTCTCTAAAAGCTGAATTGACGAGAGAAAAAATACTCGTTGGTAATCTGAGAATTATTTTCAGGAGTCCAGCAGTTTGTTCTAGGGAATTCTAGGGTTTACAGCACAGTGCAGTGAATATTTGAGTCTGTGTGAAGGAAGGAAAGAAAAACAGCCGAGTTTAAAAATGCCGACCTACAAAGTTCATTATTTCAACGCGAGAGGACTTGCGGAACCGATTCGGATGATACTGTCCTATGCGAACGCGGATTGGAAGGATGAGCGAATTGAAATGACGGGGATTCCAACTCCGATTCCAGAGGAGATAAAATCCAGTAAGTTGTTTTTTTTTGTCCCATTAAACCGAATTATTTATAGTTGACGTAAATTTTAGAATTGCAAGGATGATAAGTATATGAATAAAGGCTATTTATACTGTTGGTAGTAATACTAAAAAAACTTGTTTGTTTTGTAGAGAGCACCTTCGGTCAGGTACCAATATTGGAATTTGATGGGAACTTCTTGGCACAATCTCATACAATCTACCGCTATCTTGCGCGGAAGTTTAATTTGACTGGAGGGGATGATTTGGAGGCGGCGCGGTGTGATGAAATTGCGGATGGGATCAAGGACTATGCGGGACGTAAGTTAAATACAAAAGTTAAATGACTTAAAGGAAGCTGGGGATGTGTGTGTTGAGGAAGAATTTGCTGGAGAAGCCAATATCTATTATGTACTCATGATTTTTGGTCTCACAGAATGGACGGCTTCATTCTACGAGAAGGATGAAGCTAAGAAGGCGGAGCTTGTGGAAACAGCTCGGAAGAACAGTACGGAGAAATTCTTGAAAGTCTTCAATGCTATCGTTGAAAAGAACGGAGACTTTGTCGTGGGAAAAAGTCTGACTTTCGCAGATATCCTCCTTGCATACTTCCCGGACAATCTTGGGAAGATTTACAAGTTGGATTTGCTTGCGGATTTCCCTGCATTGAAAGCTCACAGGGACAGGATTTTCAACTTGGCTGGTATCAAGGAATATTTGGCTAGTCGTCCAGTCACACCCATGTAAGAAACACCCGGTTGGTAACCATCCGACCTGCCGACCACTTCAGACATTTAAGTTGCTAAAATTCCCGGAGGCTGTACAAGTGTAGGTTCATTCGAGTATTTTCTTTGTATTGAACACATCTTTTTGCGTTTCGTATTTTGGTGTTAATAAATCTGGAAATTAACATGGGAATGACATCCTCCTGCTCTGGAAAATTGCATGCATTTACTTGAATTCTAAATTAATTGCTAGGCTTATATATTCATAATTGGATGGGAGGATGCTGGGTGACGTCAGGAAGTGGACAATATTACTTTGTCGCAAAATTTAAATAGAAATGATCGATTGGTTTAGGAATGAATTTGGCCAGAGTCTATATTTGAAACATGTGGAAACGTTACATCTTTCTGTGAAAAAGGCAGGAGAGGCTGACTGAGATGAGATCTTGAATTTTATCGTTTTTTTGCACCCAACTTATTCTACTTGATTTTTTGGTTATGTTAATTTTGGGAACATGTTGTATATGTTTACCTTGAATGTAGTAAATGTACTGAATCAGTCGTAGTGTGAGCAGAGTTGGATCGCGTTGACCCAAAAGCATGGACCAGCTGGTCCAAGCTTTTGGGTCAACGCGAAAAAGAGAAAGGGGGAGGAGCTTTAAGGGATTAACAAAAAAGGTTCTTCTGGATCAATGGGTCACATGGACCAGTGATCCATTGATCCATCCTAATAATGATTGACCCACTGACCCAGCTTCATATCACTGAAATGTTAAATATTATTATTTTTGACGCTAGTATCTAGTAGGAGGTATAATCAGGAGTGCGTTGATACTTTGTATTGACCAATTTGAGCGTGTTTGGTGGAATTGGGGTGGATTGTAAATACGAGTCACCACTGTGGTCGTATGTATGTACGCTTGTGTAACTAATATGCCATGAGTATTAGCTTTGCTCTTACCACGAGCTGTGCAGGAGTAAGTGGCTTCGCGACATCCTATCAATGCTAATTGGGCTGATTTTGACGTACATTTTGAGGATGACTGCATTGTGTTAGGTTCTGCCTATGTACTTATCATTGTCATGCCTCTATAAGCTAATACTAAGCAGTGAATGATTTTCATAAAAGTTTGCAGTGCTAGAACTCGCTGTCTGTGTGAGTTCTACTTGACTTATTTTTTCTTTTGACACAGCTTGCAATAATTATGAAAAAGGCCGATCATCCCTGGAAATATCGCGACGAAGGCGATTCTTCGGGTGAGGAAGGCGTATCACGTGCTGAGTACGAAAGTTATTACGTGTGGGTTCCAGAGGATCGGTGTTACTATTGCCGGCCCCCTGGACCGTATCCTTTGGATACGAATCGCTATCACCCAGTGCCAATATACGGAAGGAGTAATTTCGTCAGTAAGGACTCATTGCTATAATTGGAATTCGTTGAATAAGTGCAATCCTCACAATTTATGGCAACATTACCTATATACCACAATGTGTATTTCATTATTAAAGGATGAGTGCTATATGCCATGCTCATAATATTTAATGTGTGTTTTTCATAGTAGCGTTACGCAAAACCTGACCCAGAAGACTCGCAGAATTTTGGAGGTACGGAGCGAACTACGAGACCTGGAAGTAATGCCGACATTACAGTAATTCCGTTTATGGTACGAACAGTTGATATTATTTCACTACGTAAACGACAGATTGAATGCCACAGTGAAATCTTTGAAACTTTCTATTATATGTTACAGACGGTGCTACTTAAGGCTCCATTCAAACAGGTAGTCTTTGTTGTAAAGAAAATAATGTCTGCTCTAAAAAGCATTTGAGTGGAGCGGTAACCTGGAATAAAGGCATCGGCAGAGAAAAGCTGGGAAGTGCTGAAATGATTAATAATGGATTGTCATATGAGCGTAAAATAAGTGCAATCAATGCTGTGATCAGATAAAAACACATAAGCTACGTATTTGTATTTCTTACGTTATAATTGAAATTAAAACACATCAATTGACACTAATTGCATACATTGATCATTATTGATAGCGCCAATCGACTAGTCACAAGCAGGCAATTATCATTCAATTCACGAACGAGAAATATGTATGTAAAGGTATTTTATACCATGTACATGCATCACTTTGAGTTCGGGGCAAGAGTGGGCCCCACAATGGTAGTAGATATGCACGTTTTTTGTATCTCATGCGTATATTTGATACTTGGATAAATGGCTAGTAGGCGGAGCAGGTTTTATGGTGCAGCATCTTAGTACTAGGGTTATGCACACAGCGTCCTATTTAAGAGGTAGGAGAACCGGCGCGAACCTCGACAATAGATTGTAACCACAGTCTGCACTGTGGTGCTTGGAAGTTTTAAAACTGTGCTACTCATGCCTCAACTGGATAGAAGATAAGCAGGGGAACACGCCTCTACTCCAGCAGGTTTCTGAACAAAGATAATTCACCGTGGAGAAATACTTCAAAGACTGAAATTTCGATGACCGTAAAAACTATTTGTTTTTCAGAAATTGGAGCAGTGGAGGGTTTCGCTAATATTGAAAGGCAATCACGGGAAGAGGACAAAAATTGTAACACTGTAACGAAGAGGAAAAGGAAACGTATTTGTTTGAGAATAAGAAAAACTAATCCAAAAAAGGTTTTGAATACGACCCAGACGCAGTGTAGTGACGAAGAAGCCTTTGGAGACTCTGTTTGCCACAAATCCAAGAAGTGGAAAGGAAAAGAACAAATCGGTTCAAAAAGGGAAAATAAGGTGGGAGCTACCAAAAATAGAAAAACTTCGCTGAAAGGTAAGCCACGTAGCAAGCGTCATTGTTTGTACAAGTTCATGGGTGTGTTTGTTGAAGTTTACACTGACGCACTCCGTATTACAGATACGCTGACACTGCACTGTCCCTATATGCTGGTGACCACGAGAGGAAAGCGGAAGAAAGGAATGAAACGTTGCAATTTTCATTGTCACACGCTGAGAGACATCGGTATTCATAGGAAAGCAGTCAAGCACGACTGCAGCTCACGCTGGTACCGTATCAAATGCAAAGGCGTTATTAGAAATGACAGAAAGACGGATGGTTCAGTGCCGTTGGGTATGCAGTGTTTGTATTTATGTGGTAAAAAAAATTTTGGCGCATCTGAATGCGTTTTCGCAAGCAATGCGATGAAAGAAGTGACCCATTATATGAATGTTGCTGTGCATGAAGAGGACGTGACCCTGTCTGGTAGGATTTGTCAGGTGTGCACATACGAAAATAATGATTTTATCAACCATTTTGCCAAGTCCGTTAGCTATGGCTTTCCAGGGGAATGCGTAATTGCGGAAGTTTCAGAAAAGGTGGCTGATAGCACGGAATGCATGTTAAACGAGAAAGAATGTAACAGTTGCCCTTTTTGCGGGCAAGTTTGTACAGAAGCTGCCGAAATGATGGATCACATGATTGGTTGCATGCATGCGCCCACTTGATACCACTGCATAGACATATACAGATACATACCGTCTTTACAATCACGAAATGACAACTGAAAAAACTAAATTGAAGAATTTATATACAAGCTGCATTTGTTCGCGGCTACTTTGTGAATAAATTGGCGTAATTTTCAATTATCACAAGTTTTAGAAAGACATCCTTAACTTCAGGGGCCCCCCGTGCTAGCCCCTTGCATAAGAGTTTCGCTCTCGCAGTTTTGTTTAAGTGGCAAGAAATACTAGAAACTGTGGGATCAAAGCAAGGATGCCAGTTAAGAAGCGATGGACGACAACGTAAGTAGTGATATTGTACCGCTCTTGGTAGAATTAGACAAAGTAACTGAAGAACTTGAACAGCAAGACAAGAAAATTGAAATTTGGGCGGAAAATATTATAAAAAGACTCAGTGGAATTTCAAATACCTCAAAGGAAAGAAAAGGACTCCTGAAAGCGGTTCCCATGAAAGCCGCTGCGGAAGACGCGAAGAGGAAATAAGTTGTCAGGGCCGAGTAAATTGTGTTGAAAAATTTAGGTTTTAAAGAGAACGGAGTGATGGGATCGATTAAGGTGATTCAAGAAATGGGTAACATACTACAAAATTTTGCGAATTCATTCGCAAAGACGAGTACGAAGATACAAGATATCATGGAATTTACGGAAGAAACGGCTCTCCAGAATAGGGAGTCCATGAAAAAAGTAATTAGTTCTAAATTATGAATATCTCCCATTGCTGATTCGATTCTTAAATTGTATATATTGTCCTAAAGTAATAATCTTGAAAGCGACTTTGGCAATGAATCGCGACTCACAGTGGCCAGGGAACGTATGTGGACGTTTTATTAAATTGACTCATTGGATGGGGCCAGCACGGGCCTACGACGCGGTAGAAATAAGTTTGGAAAACACGAGTTTGAACTTTGCTCAAATGCGTAATATAAATTTATTACTGCGCTGTGCATTTAAGAAGATGAGCTGCTGCATCACATATTAATGGAAAGGTCTTTTTACAAACTACACAGAATTTTCCTCTTACGGTCATGTCATTCGAGTGAGGTTCAAGCCTCACATGACGGACCACAGTGGTGTAGACATCACTGCGGTAAGTACATGAACCCCCACTGATCTCAAGCCCTTTACATTTGTATACAACCTTCTTCCTAGACGTTCCTTTTGAAATAGTTGGAGATTTATGAGGAACCAATCGCAAATGCTCCTTGTAGAGATCCAGAGTGATGCTTATATATCAGCACTTTGAAAAATGCCTCTTACCACCTCCAAAACTGTAGCGGAGGCGACCAAATTGATACAAATTTGCTGCAATGTCAACAAAAAGGTAATATATAAAGGCGGTTTGAACCAAACAGTGACTGAGGAATAGGTTACACAATTCTGCTTACGAGTTCTATTGGTTTCTCTCGTAGTTGTGCGAACCTGGACCTTTTCTCGGTGGTGACTTCCAGACTCCGATGCGCCGCCTGCGATTGAAATAAAAAGTTACGAAATAATCAACACCGTATTTACCGAGAACCTCAATGTGCTACATATCATTAAATTTTGATCGCGGCCGTTGTTGCATTAATATATTTACTCATTTCTTTAACACCTTTATTAAGGAATGTGGTGATACTAGCGCCCATAGAGGAGACCTTCTTAGAGAGGGCTAGTATACGATCTTGTGTATCTATTGCCGAGTTTCTTGCAATCCGTAGCTCTGCCAAGACGTGGTCATTCAGGCCACAGCGTAATGCTAGAATTAAACAAATACTCATATCCTTAAAACATTTACACAGCATACACAGAATAAATGTTGCTATTATCACAGTGCTTACTCTTACGTTTATTACCATTATCATTATTAATAATGGTTCCCATGTCTTGACCACTTATCAATGGGTCTGCCGCATCTGCTATTAAAACAAAGATAATCATTTACACCGAAGGTTTACTATTCTTATTGTTACATACAATATTATTAACTTAATTACAACCAACTTACACCACAATTTATTCTCACTCTCGCTTGATATTTCGGACCAAGGAGGCACTTCCGAAATGTCTGCAATAATAGAACTTTGTTCTGTACTTGATGGTTTGGAACTACACCTGCATTAAGTAATTTCCCTTGCTTACTTGTATCTTCTAGGTCGTAATCTCCTGTATCCGACACTTCTATTTCTTCTGAAAAAGTAGGAACACGAAAATCAGTTCCAGGCAAGGGCAAAGAACCCATGACTGCGTAGTTTTAAATTAACTAACTAATACGTTAACTGACTGAATAAAATAACATACACTGTGGTCTTCAATAATGCACACGAGATCCAAGGATTCCGAGGACCAAGGCGTAAATTTTAAATAGTGTATCCCGCCTTTGTTATACCTTTCTGCACTTGCAAATAACCGCAATACTACAAAGTAAGTAGTATCAGTTTGCAGCAAACTGTGTGAGCACACTGCTGGTCCTTACGGTATACGCATATACTGAAACTTCCCGCATCTCCAAGCTGAGCGTTTCACATTCTATGACACCGTCTAATTTCAACGTGGTAACTAATAATTCCTACGAGATTAAATCATACTGTACAAGGTGCATACAATATATGAGCTAGACATTTTAGAGATAAAAAAATGCTTGGGTCAGCTTGGATCACTGAAGAAAATGGGTCAGAGCAAGATGGATCATGACCCAGGACCAATGACCCAAAGCCATTTTGACCCATTTTTTTGATCCACTTGGCCCACACTGATCCAAATGGGCCAATGATCCTGGGTCAATGGACCAGCTGGTCCATAACAACTCTGAGTGTGAGTGTGAGAGTCGAGTGTTGAAGGAAGAATATTCTAAACTCCGAGTTGTGAGATACGAAATTGAGAGCGCAAATCACGCTGATTCGAGGGAAATATCGTGCGTCCGTGGGATAAAACAAAATGCCGACATACAAAGTCCATTATTTCAACATCCGCGGATTGGCAGAGCCTATCCGGCTGCTGTTGGCGTATGCCAACGCTGAGTGGGTAGATGAGCGGATACCTTACAGCGGATATCCTAGTCCAGTACCTGAAGAAATTAAAGCACGTAAGTTGTATATACACTAAATGGCAATTAAAAATCAAAATAATTAGAGGATTACAAGCGGTGAGATCGAGATAATTAGTAATTGCGCCCAGTTAATGGCTTTTCGCTACTGATTCAAAATGTGAAAGCTGTTTTATTAATGATCCTCTGAAATTTTGGGTAATTGAAGATGCAACTTTTGGACAACTTCCGGTGCTGGAGTTTGATGGAATCTACTTGTCTCAATCGCATACCATTGCCCGTTTCATCGCAAGGAAATTCAATTTGGCTGGTAGCGATGACTTAGAAGCTGCTCAATGTGACGAAGTTGCTGATGGTGTCAAGGACTTAGTTTCTCGTAAGTCCCTAAGAAAATTATAAGGTTGAATCCACTAAAAAATGAAAAAATGTTGGATAAAGACTGTAGTTTTATTGTTAAATTTGGAAATATTTTACAGAATGGGCACCAATCTTTCTAGAGAAGGATGAGAGTAAGAAGAAGGAAATGATTGAGAATGCGAAGAAAGTGACCTCAGAGAAATTTCTGCGAGTTTTCAGTGGGATGATTGAAAAGAACGGAGGGTTCGTTGTAGGGAAGGGCGTAACCTGGGCAGACTTGCTGGTGGCTCACGCTATAGAAGGAATGGAGTCGTTTAACAAGGTGGATTTAGTTTCTGAGTATCCTACCTTGAAGGTGCACCGGGAGAAAATATACGATTTACCTGGGATTAAAGAACATATTGCTGGTAGGCCTGTAACTGCATTTTAAATTCATAAACTTCACTGTATATGAAGAGTAAAGAATTAAACGGATCTCTTGTATACATAATAATCTATCACTTGAAATATGCATTTACTTGACCTGAAACTAGAAAATTGTGCAGTACGCATTAATTGCTGAACGCTAAAATAACCGCGTAAAAGGAGCCAGTGAAGATATGTTAGATGCAGAGCTAAAATATAATTCGCAGTTTCATATCTAACGAAAGAATTGTGCATTTTAGTTCAAATATGCTTGCATAATGATAAAATGCTACGCCATCTTGTGTCCCGTTGACGTAAACGGTTGCGATGAGGATAATTTGTGTAAGTGGGATGAAGCAATATAATCAGTTATTGTAGGATTGGATGCCTTAGCGTTGCATAAAAATACACTGGCGGTGTTCGACTGTAAGTGCAAGGCAATTCATATAGTTGCATCACATTTTTAGGAAGCGAAAAATAATCATTAACTGGAAAAATTATACATCAGTAGATAACCACGTGTAAGCAGCGGACAAGTGGCTCTGAGCCGGAGCAAAAGCTTGTCGATGTTTGAGTCACACTGATTTTTTACAGCTCAGAATTTAAAACGCGTTAAGGTTTTGGGAATCAAAGGAAAGCTGGAGATAATAATAATGAAATCTAAAAGCAACGTCCTTGGTTATGAACGATCGTGGTCATCATCTTTGAATACTTTTCATCTCGTGTCTGGGCTTGGGATGTTTTTGTCCCACAAAAAGCAAGAGAAACTTCTGGAACACGTCACCTGGATGAGTGGACGTAATCTCTAATTGCTTCTTTCTCCTCGACTCCTCAAGCTCTCAGTTCTGTTTTACACTTTGGTTCACACAGACACGCAAGTCTAAACCTTCTGTTGTTTTAGCTCCTGAGCCTTGAACAGATTTTTGTGAAAATGCCGACCTACAAGCTTCACTATTTCAACGTTCGGGGACTTGCTGAGCCTATTCGGTTGCTTCTGGCTTATGCCAAGGCGGATTGGTCGGATGAGAGGATTCCGTTTGTGGCAATCCCTACTCCCATTCCTGAGGAAATCAAAGCAAGTAAGAAAGACCAGCGCGAAGAATTGTTTTGACTTAAATCTGAGCATATCCTAGTTGAACTAGAGAGGATGAACTAAAAAGTCTAAGCTCTACATGAACTTGATTATGGAATAACTTAATTCATAGTTGGGATTTTGTAAATTTTAGAGGGGACCTATGGGCAGGTACCGCTGCTGGAGTTTGATGGAAATACGTTGTCACAGTCCCAAACAATAATGCGCTTCTTGGCTAGAAAGTTTAATCTGACAGGAGCAGATGAGCTAGAAGCTGCCAAGTGCGACGAAGTTGCTGATGGTGTCAAGGATTTTGGTGCTCGTAAGTTTATTTCGATAAAAGTTTGAGTTTAAGATTAACATGAGTTTGCGGGTGATTTATTTGCAAAAGAACAAAGTGTATGATTAATTTAGTCATATACTACTGAGTGGTATCTGGTTTTTGCAGAATGGGGACCCATTTTCCAAGAAAAGGATGAAAGTAAGAAGAAGGAAATGACTGAGAATGCCAAGAAAACAACTTCTGAGAAATTTCTGCGCGTGTTCAACGCTCTGGTCGAGAAAAACGGAGGATGCGTTGTAGGGAAAAGCGTGACTTGGGCAGATTTCTTGGTAGCTTACGCCGCCAAGGAAATGGAAAAGATTTACCAAGTGGATTTGCTTACCCCGTTCCCAGCGCTTCAAGCACATCACGAGAGGATTTTCAATTTGCCTGGTGTCAAAGAGTATTTGGTGTCGCGACCGGTTACTCAATTTTGAGGTGATGGAGAGTTAAAAAGAGTACACAAAATCAGTACTAAAATTGAATTTTCACGTTTTAAAATTTCTTACATTAAATGTAAGAAGATGTGATAATCAAGCATATGCTGTGATTGGCGAGTTAAAATTAAAGGAAAATTAAACGGAAATCATCTCCTGTGTGATAGTAATTTTTTGGAAAATAATCAAAGAGCTCTAAAGACACAATTGGGTAAAGCGAAATTGCTTTTAAAGAAGCGATTAAAACTTGAATGTTCACTTATACGTCTTTGTAGACAATTTGTTTACATATTGCACACTATCTATACAATATCTATAATCTATACATATTGGTGGCCTTGAACTATATATTATCTGTCAATGTCATGATCTCTCCTCCACTGTGGTGTCTAAACTTAACTAAAGTGACATTTGTAAGCTACATTGGAGTAGTTGCTCAATACAACCCTGCCTGCAACATTAGTATTTACTATAAAGTGTCATTTGAAGAGGACGGTCTGGGAAGTAGGAACAATTGGTAGTAAAAGCAACATTTCATTGCCCAACTCAGTTTAAAAATTCTGCTGGAGACACCGAGTGGAGTTTATTGTAGGACATGAGTTCAACAAGTAGTTGTGTCAAAGCAGAACTTGAGTGCAGATAGTTAAAATGCCAGAATACAAGCTTTACTATTTCAACGCCAGAGGGCTTGGTGAGCCGATTCGGTGGATTTTGAGCTACGCCGGGGCGGATTGGTCAGATATAAGGATTCCTTTGGACGAGATTCCCGCAATAATCCCGGAAGAGGTGAAAAGCAGTGAGTTAATTAAGTTTAGTTTCTCCATCTAGGTTGATGACTAGTTTGAAAGAGTGTCCTAGTTTATATTTAAACAGACAAACATTTGGAATTCTATGAATGGATACGTATTTGGTATCAACTTTACAGAAACTACTTACGGGCAAATACCATTGTTGGAATTCCAAGGGATGTTTTTGTCGCAGTCCTTAACAATCGGGCGTTTTCTGGCACGAAAATTATATCTGACTGGTTCTAATGAGGTTGAAGCTGCCAGATGTGACGAAGTTGTTGATGGTGTCAAGGATTTCGGTTCCGGTAAGCAATAGTAAAGCTGGTACATGTACATGCATGCCTGGTAGTGTCAGCCGGATTCCTGGTCTATACCAATTAGTTTGGAACATTTTAAAAGATCTGTATGATTTACTATGCTTTTAGTGTGGGGACCAATTTTCAATGAAAAAGATCAAGAAAGGAAAGAGGAATTGTTGGAGAATGGGAAGGAGATGTCAAAAAAGTTTTTGACTGTGTGGAGCAACATGATTGAAAAGAATGGGAAGTTCGTTGTGGGGAACGATGTGACCTGGGCGGATTTTCATGTTGCTCATTTCGTGGAACACATGGGTCGGACAATATACAAGGAGGAATTAGTGAATGATTTTCCAGTTCTGAAGGCACATCGAGAAAGAATCTATAATTTGCCTGGGATCAAGGAATACGTCGCGACGAGACCTGAAACTGGGCTCTAAATTAGAGCCTCATCTAATTAATGAGTAGTGAAGATTGTCAGGCTTGCATGAAAGTTTAAATTGATTGGTAATTGATACGATTATTGTTGGATTGATTTTATTGTGTTTACTAAAGTGTCAGATAATAACATAAAGGAGATTAAAGTAACCCGTTATATTTAGAAAATTGTTATAACATTAAGCCCGAAAGCTCGTAATGCGAATAAGCTCTTGGATCATCTTGTGCTTCTAAACCACCTTGGACAAAAATTAATTAAAATTAATTTAAAAAATTAAAATTGGACACAGGTCTGAAAAAATGCCGGTTTAAGCTACAGAAGTTCTAGAATCACAGCTACGACTGCTATTGTAGCTATGAAATGCGCTGAAAGTCTGCTTGAAGAGCTACAAGGATCTTTGACCAAGGCTTCAGCTTTTCTCGAATTTGGTGTTTTGCATGTATCAAGAGGCAGGTACGGAACTGTGATGTCCGGGTAGGTGGTAATCGGTTCGATATCTGGGGCCTTATTTTCAATGCTGTGATAGCTTCTGCATACTTGGAAATGGTGACCGAACCTGGTTCGGTTTTGGAGAGTGGAAACTCTGCATTCGTTCCAGTCAACGTCTGTATTCAAAGCCGATAGATATGACTTACCTTTAGAAATTTCCGGTTCTTGTACCATATAATCAGGTCTGGAAGCGGAAATGAGGCTTGTACAACAGTTAATTAAATATTGGCTGTCTAGGCTGCGTATGATTTGAAGTAAGAAAATACAGTTAAGGAGATAAATAAACAGTTTTGCACACCTGCTAACGTTTAGTCCCAAAATACTGTGGGTGTCTTCTTCTGGGTACGGCAAACTAATACACATGTCCAAAGCTTTGACCTGTGGGTAGTACAGAAGAAAAGCTTCACACATTTCGTCCCGTGTTGAATACCCGCCTGTCGTTACAGTTCCATCGGCTTTCCACGCCGTATCGTAACTGCATTCTGAAAATGAATACAGACCAGTGAATTCATTGGTGAAGCGATTGTGAAATTTTGGATCATTAAGTAAATATCGATAACTTACCGAAGGTCAAATGGTCACCTTTCTTGATTTGAATTTCTTCTCGTAAAGCTCTGTTTTGCTGGTAGTTGAAATCGTAGTTGTTATCATAGGAAATCCAGGGTAGTTCCTTTGAATCCCGGAAGTGTCGCAATTTTAACTGCCGGCCTTTAGAAAAATTAAGTATTCGGAATAGAATGTTACTATGGTAATAAAGATTTAGTCAAGGATATAAGTTACTTTTGAACTAACCACACAAGTGTGCATGGAGCAAAACGTTGAAAACTTTGATACCATCCTCGGGAAAAGTAGCGTTTGTGCAGGCAGAATTACAGTGTCCGGCTACAATGTAGTCTTTCCTGTTGGGAGGAATTACGAGACTGAGGCCGGGGTCAATTCCTATGAATAAAAGTCCGCCGTCGTTGGCTCTAAATTGTTTGAAATTAAGGCAAGCGTTAATTCGGATCGGACTGAAATGCGGTGAATGCATCGGTGGTACGTTTAACGGTTCTGTATTATATAAATACCTAAGGTGTTCCGTGTAGTATACGTTAACGCCGGTTTCGTACTGAACGTTAGGTGTCTTCTCAGGGTTATCATAGTGAATTTCGAGGATGAAATATTCATTGGCGGCGTCTTTGCCGCCGATGGGGAAACCCACGTGTTCCGGAATGAATAGCGGCTGTGTTTAACGTTTAAGATTTAAAAATTGTTTGGAATTTCCGTGACTAGCTGTATTCTGTTGAAATAGTTTTGCTAACTTACTCCGCCACCTTTGGCCCAAACGTAGAAGTAGGTTCCACAATACAGATTAAGACTCTGGTAGCGTTGATCCTTGTAACATTCGCTGCCACTGAATTGAGGATAGAGGTGAGGCTCCATTAGGGAATCTAAATCGTAGTCTGCTTTTGGAACGCAACGGTGGAGAACTAGATGGTGTGTGTATTTTTCCGCTAGATCGGAATCCAGTTGAACCTCGAACTGTTAAAACGGTTTTTTTGATCAGGAACGCATTTTAATAATTTGTTAAAACTAATTATTCATCGATCTTTTAAAATACAAGAAAACTTACTCCAACGATATGAGATTTGTTCAACGGTGGAGCTTTGTGAACTGTGCACCAGTAGGATGTGTCTACACCGCTGGGTATCGTTGTATTTACCGTTATTTCCCAAACTTGGAATCTGTAATGCACCTAAATTAAACTTTGGAAGCTAAATTATGATTGAAAAGAATGTGATCTATCGGAAACCTTACTCGGACTTGTCTACCGTCGGATTAGGAGGATCCAGAAAGTTAAGAGCTTTTGCGTCACGATTTGTCTTAGAGTGATATTTGATGACGTCTGTTTCGCCGAAAGCCCAGATGGCGTACAATGTATCATTCTAGAATTAAAGTGACCGATGTTGTAGGATGTTTGTTGCAGCCAATCGTTTGTTTTAATTGATGAAAACAGCATATATTACCGATATTGCTATATCTTCGATGTCACAAGTGTTCAAGGTCCTTTTAAACTTTATGGTGGTCCAAACTTGGCCTTTCATCGTTTCTTCTTTAGCCTCTACTAGCTTCCAGGTTTGTTCCTTATCGAGTACAGGGTCCTTTTTACCTACACCGTGATAATCCTAGAGGGAGCCACAATATGCAATAGACTCCTTTAAATGAAATAGCGTTGAGTTAAAGTTAATATACTGAAAGCGAGCGTGTACCGCAAAATAAGTTGTCCCGTTAGGAAAAGCTCCACCTACGAGGATATCAGCTCCTGCCATTCCACCGTTAGTTGACAGTCCTAGTCCAACATAACCGACCGTTTTTGCACTGGCTTGTATTTGTATGACATTGGTAAGAAAATCAACTTCCCACTCTAGATTGAACGAATCCGCGAGTTTTTCACTTCGTTTAATCTTCTTTTCAACGCTTAGCGCGGACACAATCAACGCACACAAAAGCGTCAAAGTTAGTCCAGAAGCCATTATTATAGTGAATGATGCTGTTAAATGTGGGGCCTTTTACTGAAGACGTTTTGCAAGCTCGGACCTTGCGGGTTCTTTGCGTCAAGGTGTTTCGCCAGACTGCAGGTTTAATGTAGTAGAAGTAGTAATGGTGCCCAGTAAGGAAATCCAATAATCATTAACATTGAGTATGCATCAGTAGTGGTTGGTTGTTCTGGCAGGTATAAGTGTTTACTAGAAATGTTTGCGGCACTAAGAAGTAGACTGGGAAATATAACAGGAGACAATCATCTGTACTCAAGTGACCAATTATACAGCAATTTGCGGAGTGAAACACTTGAATGCTGTAAGTCAATTAAAGTGCTGTGGACCGAAGAAAGAACTAGCATTTTTTAGCAGGAAGGATTTTTCTAACGCTAATGGTGAATGACGATGACGGGACTTCGTAAGTTTTCCTTAGCGATTGTTGCACAAGCATTAGCACACTGCAATATTGTAGACAAAACTTGCACGTTTCCTTGCAAATAATGTCCATCGATACGTTATACGTTGGGAGTTCTTTATGTTTGTGCCATATCGATTTTTGGGTTTACTAAAATTGATTGCTAGAAGAGTCTATCGATGCTAAAGGAAACGTTGTTAAAATACACTCTGGATGATACTTGAACGCTCCCTGGTTTGTTAGAATGCACGAAAATCCAGACGGGAATTATTCTCGCACAAAAGAAATTCTGCTTTCACCTCGCTTTCACCGTATCAGGATTAGAGAAAGGCACTGCACCAATATATGCTTGTTTTGCTATCCCGGAAGGCCAGCATGTGGGATTTGCTTATAATGCCTCACCTAAATTTTAATAAGCTAGAAACATGAAAGCACTTTGTGAATCATCAAGTTATTTCAGCATTCTGAGTACTTTTATTATCTCGCGAAATGTTGTCAATAAGTTAATCATATATTTTCATTGACAGTTAATAGGAAGAGTTGGCATTTTTTATTAAATTGCTCTTGCGGTGAAAAATTTAAATTGCTCTTGAATTTATTGTATCGCACTATTATGTCATGAAGATGACGGGTGATTTTTTTTACTCTCAATGCCACGTACACGAACGTTTTGTGCAAATATACAAATAGTGAATGTCTCCTCCGTTTTTGCCTGTTACAAGAATGTGAACACTTCACCGGCCTCGAAAATATAATGGAATATTTGAAATTTGGAGTTTATTCTTTAAAAAGAAATATAAGATATACGTGTATGGGAGGACAATGAGTGGAGTTGGAAAATGTATTTGTTGAGAAGCAATATTCGCGTGTTCCAGACAAAGTGCTTTGAAACATGGAAATACACAGTGGAGGCCTGGTGGTGTAGAAGTACATGGGCGGTATCCTAAAGTTTCTAAGTTGAGGTATCCATAGTTGTGAACTGTAGAGTGCAGCACTGTCTAGTCAGCGTTATTTGATGGGAACTCACCTTAATTGATTTTGGTACAGAGGGAATGTTTTAAGTATTTTAGAAAATTCACTTCAATTTTTATATTTACTAATTAGTTGGCAGTTGTTAGTACTGTTGATACAGAATAAGTTAGGTGGTCGTAGCATTGGGAAAAAGTAGAGAATCTGAATGAAATGTTGCCAACCTCATCCTGCTGTAATGATCGAGATTGTTTTAGCTTTGTGCCCTTGGAGCTAGTTGAATTTTGATAAGGTTCTTGGGATGCATTCCCAAATAGTAATTACAACCAACTTTCTCGAGGCTACTTTCGGTAGTTATAGTGAATTGTTTGAGAATTTCTATGAGACGTGTCTTCCGCAATATCGCAAGTTGGATTCCGATACACCTCCTTCCTTGGACCTCCGGAAAATGGTACATAAGGAGCGTGTTGGTTTTCACTGCGCTGAAGTTGCGACAGGATCGTATTTTCTTTTAATTGTAAACCCTCCTCCTTGTTCATCATCGTCCACTGCGCGGCATCTCATTATTGTGAGGATGATCAGAAGGAGCTATAGATAAAGTAGGTAAAAATAAAATTTGATATAAAACCTTCTTCATTTCCGAACCGTATGTTTTCCTCCCCAAAGAGTCATGAAAAAGACAGCCATACTTCTCTTCATTATCGGAAGATAAAGCTGTTGCATGGATTTAAGAAAAAACCTTTAGGCAAACGTTATTACTACGAGAATTGATTGTTGCAAATTGGCAATACTTTCTCTATGTTTTCTTTTAAGAAAAATGGCTCAATTTTCATATTGAAAGGGAAAGGGTGAACGTAGGAGAATGTACAGTGAAAGGTATAATATTTCAGATGTTTTTATAAAACATTAAAAGATACAACGGGTAGGCCCAACTCTCGAATAAGTGGCTCGTTGTCGTAGAATAATTTCACAAGAGCTATTTGTTACAAGAGGAGAATAATGAAGCAAGTGCGGAATGATGACTACTGTTTTACTTACTTGAAGAAACCCGACAAAGAGGGCAATGCCAGCAATCCAGCCAGCTCGAAGTTGAATGAAATTGGAAAACTTTTTCACACATCCTTCCTGGTACACATTGCCCGTGACTGCATCCCGGCAGTGATCTGCTATTGGCAAACGTGCCCGGTCGTAATCCATGTAATTTACGGAACCACAGCATCCAACCTTTGCAAAGAAATGTGCGTGAGGTCATGCATACCTTGTTATATAGGTTATTACCTCGTAAAATCCCAGTTGCCGAAGCTACTCTTTCCCACTCTCACGGCCATCACGAAAAACCTTTGCTTTCTCTTTCCCCTGTAAGTGACGTAAAGAGGAGCTTCCATGATGCGGCCACTGAAGTCAAGGAAACGTTACTACTACTCTACCATCTCCCTTCATATGTAGTTCGCCATTCGCAACTCTGTCCTGCTTCTACGACTGTATTGAAAGAAATGACTGAAGGTTTCTATGAAGAGGATTACTTTTTCTTGTATGGCTTGAAGGGCAAGGTTGGCTCTGTCGTTGTAGTTGGAATCCAGGATAAGCTTATAGAATTTCTTCTCCAGCCAAGGATCCAGTTTGGAGTATGTCGTTCCGTTTGCAAGGATGTAAATTCCCCCAGCCAGCTCCAAAATGAAGGCAATGATGATGAAGGCTGCGGACTGTTGGCGAAAACAGAAGGAATTTTTCACATTACTCTACCATGTTTTCCCCTTGACTTGTCATTCATTCCTCCTACGATAGGTGGCTGCAGCTAGATGAAGTGAAAATTCCATACTGACCGTTCCCAGGAGACATCGTGATCCATTAATTGCTCCCAAGCATCCGCAAATTGAGATGAGCATGATAAGAGCTCCGGCTGCCATGAGAATATACAAGCCGTTCCAGTACTGGTACATTCCGAGTTCCACAACCCATTCCCTCACGTCGTCCTCAACTCTCATCCATACTGCGAGGCAGAATATGAGCGCTCCCAGAAGCTATTGCGGATGAATAAAAAAATTCGCAAAATCTTATTGATCCTTCTAAGGTCAAATGCCGTTAAATGGATTTCATGAAATCCTGTATTGATCCCTCCAGTTAAATATCCTGCATTCGCAATCGCAATACTTACCCCACAAACGATGTTTAGGATTATAACTGTGAGCGCAATGCAAGCGTCAGGAAAAGATCCGCCATTGGCCATTTTTCTAAAGTTGTTAATGTACTTTCTTTCACAGCACCACTCCACTTCCTCCCACACTCCAATTAAACTTTTAACCAGCACTTCTTTCCAGCCGTTGCTTTTTCGTCAGTATCGAACAAAAAACTATTTTCAGTCCTTCCGTTAATAACACAAGAGTCGCATTGATCCCAGGTGAACTCTTTGAATGAAATGAGGCCGTTCCTGCAAGCCGGATAGGTCCTATCATAGGTGTGACTTGCAGAGTAAATAATTGAAATCCGGCAAATCTCAAACCGCTTAGCTTATAGCTATTTATGTCCTCATAATTCTTATCTAACAAGCCAAGGATGATAAGAGAGCTGACTGACTAGCTGACTCGTAGAAATGAGGACGTTTTCATGCTTTTTATCATATCTTTTGCGAAGATTACGTTGTTGATGATTCTTTTTTACATGAGAATTTTAACGAGTCCCTTATTCATCCACTGCTCATTCCTTCCATCCCCATCAGTTTCTCTTTGCTTCGACTCATTTAGGAACCGCTTCGCAACACTTGTACTCACCTTTTGGTCTTTCTCTTCTATTACTCATCGTTCTGAGATAGTAAACTAAACATCATCTAATCACCTTTTGCTTGTACTTTTTATCAAGTGTTCCGGGGGATGAATTTCTAGGGATTACGGCACTCCGGATGAGGATGACGCATATATGAAACAAAAACATTATGCAAAACTACGATGCAAAAAGTAATCCACAGTTCCCAAAGATCACTGCCCAAATAAACTAGAAAAATCCAAAAGAAAACGCAGTAAAAATGTATATAACAAAGGCAAATGATATAGGTAAACCGATTAGTACTATTTTGTTTGGAGTTGCAGGTTCTAGTTGAAACTCTCAGCCTGAACGTAATTCTGGTTACAAGATTCTGAGACGATGTCATCATCTTCCCCGACGATCAAAATGGAGAACGTGTAATTGGGATTCTATATTTTCGCGGCCGCACCATCTATGTATGACGTTCTCACGGCGGCGGCCTCAAAGCTCATGGCATCAACTTTTGACCGTGGCCGTCGTCTTAAAACCCGTGGTCGTAAACTTTTGATCGCGGCCGCCGACGGAAAACCCGTGGCCATCGCCTTAAACCCCAAGGCCGCCATCCCTAATCCTGTGGCCGTCAACTTTTGATCGCGGCCGTCGTCGTAAAACCCGTGAGAAAGCGTCACTCCTGTATTGCCAATGCCTAAAAACTTTGGGCCAGCTCGAATCTTAAACTTTTGGGACTTGTTGGAAGCGGGTTTTTGCATCAAGAACTCTCATATGATACTCTACTAAAAATTATTTCGAAATTTTATTTTTTATTGTATAATGTGGTTCACTTTCTAGTAGGGTATTGTGTACACTTTTTGACTTAGCAGACCCTTTTTTATTAGAGGAATCATTAAGTGTGTGAGGAAATGATGACAAATAGTTTCTTATTTGCAGAAAATTAGGCGAAGAATTGTTAAAGATACCATTTTGCAAATGCAAAAAATTTCAAAACTTTTAGGCCAGAGTTCAATTGCGGGGTAATGGTTTAGAGTCTCATATTTTATCTACAATATGTAAATAGTGAGATTGTTTAAATGTGTTGAAAAGAATTTCAAACATATACACAACTGAAGAAAACGAGTTTCCATTCAAGCTTTAAATATGTAGAGCTATGGAAAAATTTGTACTTTTAGAATTGTAAAAGTAGGAAGATGAGGCATGACAGCAGGGGCAAGATTGGTCAGCCGGGAGGCATGTAGTTGGGTCCCTCAAGGGATCACCGCATTCATCCAGCGGTTCGAATTCAACCAGTCCGGGAGGATAAGTTACTGTTGACGGGAGCTTTATCATATCCTCAAGAGGAACCCGGTAGGATACGCATGACTGGAAGTGGGTGCCATAGCGCACCCTCTGTCGAAATGTCTCGGTAAAATCATCTGTCCAAGCCACTCGCGTATTTAGTACGTCCTCGTAGCGCATTCCCTTAAGGTCTTCTGGTGCCTCAACGATATATTCAGGCCTGGAAGCATAAAATTTTGTTTCATACGACGATCGAATACAGTTCTTGGAACTAATGAACTTAGGGTTCAGAATTGGTATTACTTTTGGGCTTTAATTCCAAACATGGCGAAAATGTCTTCTACGGGTCCCGGTCCGCTGACACAAATGTCCAAGTCTTTCATAAGCGGGTAGTACAATATGAAAGCGTCGCACATTTCTTCCCTGGTAGTAAATCCGCCCACAACAACCGTTCCGTCGCCCTTCCAAGCTGTGTTATAGGTGCACTCTATAAGGGAAATCATGAATAGGGCGTGGTCAAATTGAATTGAGCTAGTCACAAAGTAGTATGTAAATTTAGAAAAACTAACCGAAAGTCAAGTGGTCCCCTTTTCGGACGTGCACTTCTTCTCTTGTGGGACGATTTTGCTGGAAATTGAAATTATAGCTGTTGTCGTAGGAAACCCAGGGGAGTTCTTGCGGCCCGCGAAAATGGCGGAGCTTCCATTTTCGACCTGTTAAAAGAAAATACAGATTAACTACGCAGAGTACAGAAGCTTTTTGTACAGGAAATGTCGGCAAACTTACCGGATAAGTGTGAATGCAACAGAACATTGAAAATATTGATTCCTTCATCTGGAAAAGTGAGCGCTGTGCATGAGGGACTGCAATGACCTGTGATAACAAACTCTTGTTGTTTTGGAGGAACGAGGAGTGTCGGTTCTGGTTCGGAGCCTACGATTAGAAGGCCAGCGTCGTTTGGCCTGGAATAGTGGTAATTTGCATATGGAATTGGGATCAAAGTCAAGGCAACAATAATTAGTAAAGAAATATTTTACATTTACCTCAAATCGTAAGTGTAGTAGACGTTAATACCCGTTAGGAATTGTAGACCAGCGTCTTTGGTAGGATTGTCGTAGTGAACTTCCAGGAGGAAGTACTTGTCAAGAATGTTAGGGTCGTCACCGATGGGAAACCCCACGTGCTCCGGAAGAAGTAGCGGCTGCATACGGATAACGGTGAAATCGTTAGAAGTTACTGTCGAGGAGCAACCAGCAGTAATCGTTTTATGTTTTATCGGTTACTCACCTCTCCTCCTCTCGCCCATACAAAAAGATAGACTCCACAATAGGTATATAGCTCCATAACATGTGGATCAATGTAGCATTCGTTGCATAGGTAACGCGGATACAAGTTTGGGTCCATGATTGAAGATAAGTTTGACCTTTAAGAGTGACGCAACGATGCAAGGCCATGTGATGAGTGTAGCGTAAAGCTGCTTCTGAATCCAGAATCGCTTCGAACTGAAAATGATATTAAAATTGTTGTTAGTTTTGACGATTCACTTTTGCCATACAGGTCGGACAAGATGCATGGATTCCATGGATACCACTTACGCCGACCATGTGAGCTTTTTGTCGGAATCTTGGTGCTTTGTGGACCGTGCACCAGTAGACTGTGTCGTTTTGGTTAGGAATCGCTGTTCGAACTCCAACCTGCCATTTTTGGAGCCTGGAAAGTTAATACGTGGTATCAATAAGATTCTGATGAGAATGGGAGAGGAATAGCGTTGTAAACGGATTGGATTTGGATGTGAAAAGGCTTACTTGGATAGGTCAACCTTCGGGTTTGGGGGGTCAAGTAAATTAATTGCTTTTGCGCCTCTGTTCCGTCCATGGTGACGAATTTCATCAGTTTCGCCGATTGAAAATATGACGTAGAGCGTATCGTTCTGGAAATGAGATAATGAATATATATTCCTGGGAAAGCTGAAACATACTTACTCGATAGGGATCGTTAAAAACAGTTTGAGACGTTTTGTTTGTACCGTTATTGGAATATCTTGGGAATCACATGTAATGAATTTTCTAGTAAACTTTAGTGTTGTTAACGGTCCATTGTCTTCCCATGTTTCGGATGCACAAGAGAGAAACCAATCTTGAGAAGTATCGACGACCGGTTCAAAAAAGCCTACTCCGTGGCGATCCTAGAGGGAGCCACAAATGTGGATTATACACTAATTATTAACCTTAAAGTCGGACAAGGTTCTCTTTTGATTTACTTAACAGTATAGAAATCAATTTTGCTAATGTGATTAATGAGATTTACCGTAAAATATGAGCCGCAATCAGAATTGACTCCTCCGATAACAATATCAGCTCCGATCATTCCACCATTGTGATTCAATCCAAAACCCACAAATCCTGAAGTTTTTGCACGAACTTGAAAAGTAATTGCTTCAGTTTGAAAATCTACTTCCCAGGCCAACTCGTAGAAAGATGATAATTTGACGCTGCGCTTGAAGTTTTCAGTGCATTGTCCTAAAGTAATGATAAGAAACACTAGTGATATGCAAAATAATGCCATGGTTGTCTAAGAGCCCGCTATATTTGATATTTGATATTGGTGCGGACGGGGTCACACATTCAATTGAAATGACTGCAATCAGAATTTTATTGAAGGATCAAAAATGACAAGGGTTGAATCAAAACGCCTTTGTAACTCGCAGCTCAAACGCTTTGCCTATTTATAGATATTTTGTGCTGCGTTTGAAATTTACCTGGGGATTCTATAAAATTCTATGAAAAAGGAGGGGTTTAGTGTGGATTCAATGATGCTTTATAAATGATAGGATTGGAAGGATGAACTAGAATCGTAATCTCTGTGGAGACATTTTCTGATTTTAGGGTAGGTGTGTTGACCTGCACGCAGAGCTTGATTCACTGTAGAATCGGCTCAAAAAAACTAATCCAGTCAATAAAATAATATTAAATGCGCTGAAGCTTGGAGAAATCTACGCCTTATATGTTTTCCACGTACAAGTACACCGCGTTGAAATCGCAGATACTGTTGAATTTCAATAAGATTTTATGCATTTAGAATGAAAAAATGCTACAAAACTAAAGTATTTGTTATGTGAGATAGGTGAGACGTAACGATTTACTAGACTGTGTAAAAATCGATGTATTGTATCGTTTTAGTTTAATTTACCAATTCAGCTAGGGGATTTTATTTATTTAATTTAAAACGTAAGTAAGCTTCATCTATAATTATAGAATTTAGAAAATAAAATACGGCGGATTTGAAAAAAAATGAATTTATTGGATTTGTAAATGTATAAGAGGTGCCCGTAAACGAGCTCCGACATAGCCAACATAGGCTAATTGCCGATTAATGAATTTATTGGATTTAATTAATGTATGAAAAGTTGTAAATGTTGTTGTGGGCTGCAAACATGGATGATGCTTTTTTATTTTATCTCTTTTACAATAAAAAAACGGCACAAACTGAAATATTTGTTATGTGAGATAGGTGAGACGTAACGATTTACTGGAATGTTTTTGAAAACAATTTATTGTATCGTTTTACTTTAATTTACCGATTCAGCCATTGATTTTATTTATTTAATTTAAAACGTAAGGAAATTTCATCTATAATTATAGAATTTAGCGGATAAAAATACATGAGATTTGAAAAATAATGAATTTATTAAAGTTACTAAATTTAATTAATGTATGAAAAGTTGTAAATGTTTGCGTGTGCTGCAAACATGGATGACGCTTGGCAGCATGGACAAGTACGAGGTTCTGGATGGAAGGGTTCTCTCCCTGGATTCTTGCATTCGTCTTCTGGGATATACTCGATCAATCCTCGGGGATAAGTTGCTGTGGGCGGTAAAACGATTTGATCTTCCAGAGGTAATCTGTAGGCTAAGCATAGCTGGAAATGAGGACCGAATCGGGACCTCCATTGGTACGTTTCAATTAGATCGGTGTTCCAATGCACATAAGTATTCAAAGCGTCTTCGTAGCGCATTCCCTTAAGGCTTTCTGGTTCTTGGACGACAAAGTTGAATCTGTTTGCATTAAAAGATTTAATGAATTGCTCTAAAACGTTTGCTTTTTATTGAAGTAATTTAAAGACACGTAGAACTTACGGTGGAGTTAAAATGTCGGCTTGAACTGTGAGGCCAAACATGCTAAAGATTTCTTGAATGGGCCCGGGGCCGCTTATACAAACATCAATGTCTCTCATAAGCGGGTAGTAATAAATGAAAGCGTCACACATTTCCTCTCTCGTCGAAAATCCGCCGACGACGACAGTTCCGTCACCTTTCCAGGCGGAGTTGTAGGTGCATTCTGGAGGTTAATTACGTTTGTAATAAATTGTAAAATGTTTGGATGGTTATCACATATAGTTTAAGAATTTTCTGAAATGCTTGCCCATGGTTAGCTGATCTCCTTTTTGTACACGGACTTCGTCTCTGGTGGGACGATTTTGCTGGTAATTGAAGTCGTAGTAATTGTCGTAGGCTACCCAGGGAAGTTCTTTGGAATCACGGAAATGGCGAAGCTTCATTTTGCGGGCTATTAAGTTAAATATGGGTTTATTAAAGTTTTAAGTGCGGTATACTTAGTAAGTAGAATTGTAGGGTGAGAAATACCGGGGTGAAGCTAAAGTTAATTGTTTTGTGACGGAAGTTATATTATGATTACCTGATAAATGCGCGTGTAGAAGAACATTAAAGACATTGATTCCATCTTCTGGAAAGGTGCGCTCTGTGCAAGGTGGACTGCAGTGACCTGTTACTATGAATTCTTGCTGGTTTGGAGGTACGAGGAGCGTCGGGTTAGGCAGTGACCCTACAAGAAGTAGCCCTGCGTCGTACTGTCTGCATTACGGTAAAGAGGTGGGTAATTTAAACGGAATTCAAACGAAATTATAAATCATGAAGGCACAAGGGTTTTTATGCCATAGGTTAATTAGCTTGACCTATTTCCTACCTCAGTTCAAGTGTGTAGTAGATGTTCATCCCGGTTAAGAACTGAACGCCAGCGTCGATGCTTGGGTTATCGTAATGGATTTCAAGCATAAAATAGTCGTCTCCACCGCCGGGGTTGTCGCCAATGGGCATGCCGACGTGGTCGGGGAAGAAAACGGGCTAGTTTGGGGTTAATTCAACTTAGATTAGTTTATGTTCAGTTAAATAGTTTTTGTGAAGGATTTCGTTAGTTGCTTTTTTCGCCGGCGTTCATTATGGTAGCGTTGGAATTAAAAATGTTTTTGTGCTTACATCTGCTCCTCTTGCCCAACCAACGGCGTAGATGCCGCAATTCATGCTGTAAATACTCATTATGGCGGGGTCAACGTAGCATTGACCGCCAGGGTGCGCTGGGTATAGATACGGTTCCATAATGGAGGTGAGGTTTACTCCTGGGAGGGTAACGCAACGATGTAACAACATGTGATGAACGTAGCGGAGCGCTTCCGCTGAGTTCAAAATGGCTTCGAACTGTAGGAGAAGGATGTGAAATTAGTTTGGAAGAATCCCAGGAGATGGTGTTGCTTTTATGGAAGGATGGTTTTGAAGGATATTTCCTTAAACTTACCCCGGTTATGTGTACTTTCTGGAAAAAGTTTGGAGCCTTGTGAACGGAACACCAGTATACTGTGTTTTGACCATCGGGAAGCCTTGTATTGACAGCAATTTCCCATTTTCGGGCTCTGCAAACGTAATCAAGAGATCGTTTGCCATGTCAGTTGGAGTTTGGTTATACCAACATAAGCAAGTTTTGTTTCTACAAAAGCTGGGATAATGTTGAAGAAATAATCGGGCCAAGAAATAGTAAAAGGAGTATGCAAACTTACTGAGATGGGTCGGCAGGAGGTGGGCTTGGCGGGTCGAGGAGATTTAGTGCCCTGGAACCTCGGTTATTTGGACCGTGGTAACGTATTTCGTCGGTTCCTCCCATGGAATATATGACGTACATTGTGTCATTCTACACACCAGACGGCAGGAGGAAAAAGCAATTATGAATATGCATACATATTATTTACAATAGAAACGTTGGCTTAATTTACCGTTATAGGAAGATCGTCGGGGTCACAAGTAACGAATTTGCGACTGAATGTTAGCGACGTAAGTGGTCCATCGTTCTCCCATGTCTCAGAAGCGCATGAGAGAAACCAGTCTTGGGAAGCGTCCACGACGGGTTCTACAAAGCCTACTCCATGGCGATCCTATAGAGGGAGGCACAATCTTAATTTCACATTTTTTCAGCTTTTTTGAAATTATACATGATAAAAGATAATTTACTATTGTGCAATAATTTACCGTAAAATACGAACCACAGTCCGCATTAACTCCTCCGATAACAATATCCGCACCGATCATCCCACCGTTGTGGTTTAAACCGAAACCAACAAAGCCTGATGTTTTTACGCGAACTTCAAAAGTAATTGTCTCTTTGAAAAAGTCTACTTCCCAGTCCATTTCGTAAAATTCAGCCAACTTGACGCTGCGCTTAAAATTTTCAGCGCTGTGCGCCAAAGGCAAGAATGTACAGTACACTACTAGGAGGGATTTTAATTGAAAACTCATTGTGGTAAAGAAAGAATATAAACGGAGATGCGATAGCAATTAAGTGTTTAATTTGAGTTTAAATTAATAGTTTCGCGATGTGAGAAGGAAGGCGACCTGTTGATTCCTTCCTCATCTCACAGCAAGAGTGAGGTTGTTAGCCCTTTGATTTAATTTCTGAGCAGAAGGAGCAGTTTAATCCGGGAGAACCGATCGAAATTATTGCTTCCAATAGAAGCCAGTCTGGATTAATGTAAATGTGTTGAGCTTTATTGGATCCATCGTTTTGATGAGGTAAAATTCAGAATGTGCATTCATGTGGAGGATTGAATGATCCTATTTAGTTCTGAGAACATGGATTTCCCATTTGATAATCCTTTCTTGAATTTAATGAAGATTTCTAAAAAAAGGCTATTTTGTGGATATTCAGGTGCGAGAACTAAGGATTTGTACCGTCTTAAGATGGACTATCTATTTTAATAATGTTGACAAAGTCACACCACAAAGGATTTCTTTCAGGATGGGTTAAAAAAATTCTAGAGAACGAGATTAGAGAACTTTTGGTCTAAACGAAATATATTTATTCACTTCACGCAACAGATTAAAATTAAAAAAGTGGAATTAATAATTTTAAAATTATAATTTAGAATTTAAACATGTACTGTATATTCATGTGTTATAATAAGGTTGCGTTGATTGCGGTGGGCCAAGAGTTGAACGCAAGAGCTTTAGAGGTTGGCGGCATAGGGGACAGGTCCGATGGATTACAGGTAAAGATGGAGACGACTCTCTACCTGGACTTCGGCATTCGTCGAGCGGTGCATATTCCAGGAGTCCTTTCGGGTAGGCCACGGTTGGGGGCAAAATTACCTGATCTTCTAAAGATAGTCTGTAGCCGTAGCAGATTTGGGAATGTTGACCAAAGCGCGTCCTCTGGCTGTACTTTTCGATAAGCTCTTCTGTCCAATTGACGTGTTTGTTCAAGGCATCCTCGTAGCGCATGCCCTTAAGACTTTCTGGTTTCTGGACTATGAACTCTGGCCTGGGGAATTGAATGCATATGAATGAATTATTATGACGATGAGTACGATATCAGAATTATGGATGATGCATGGGATGGGAAATCCGATGGATGACGGTACCTTGTAACCTCCAGGCCGACGAAGTGAAACATTTCTTCCGTGGGCCCTGGCGCGCTCCTACAGTCGTCCATGTTCTTCATCAATGGGTAATACATGAGGAATACGACACACACATTTCTTCCATGGTGGAATAGCCACCCACTGTTACAGTGCCGTCACCACGCCATGCTGTATTGTAAGTGCATTCTGAAAAGATAGGGAGGCAAGGATGTAAAATGATACAAAATATGTAGTACAGTAGCAGCAAAATTGCTGATCTGAATCAATGTATCGATATAGCGAATTCCTTGGTTTACCGATTGTCAAATGGTCCCCTTTGGCTACTTTAACTTCCTGTGTTAGGGCTCGATTAGCCTGGAAGTTAAAGTCGTAGTAGTTGTCATAGGCTATCCATGGAAGTTCCTCGGAGTCCCGAAATTGGCGTACCTTTAGCTTTCGACCTATTTGTTTGAGTTAGGAATCAGCGCGCGGTTATACAGTTATAGTGAGTTGTTTAAATATATATATAGTTACATATACAATAATAATATATATAATATAATAATAATATATTATAATCGAAGTGTATATGAGGAAATTTGATTTTACCAGCCAAATGTGCATGCAATATAACGCTGACAAGGTTGATTCCAGTTTGTGGAAACGTTTGGCGAGTGCAATCGGAACTACAGTGGGCTGCATGGACGTATTCTTTCTGGTTTGGCGGGATGACGACTGTTGGATTGGCTTTGGAGCCCAAAATCAAGACTCCGGCATCATTTTCTCTGAACAAAAGCAAAGTGATGAGAGATGTTGGAATTAGTAATTAGTTAAGTTGAGAAATTAATGAACCCGAATAGAGAGATGGAGGATATCAGGAAGTATAGGGAGGCAATATTCAAAAACAGAAGTACGTGGTTATGAATTTGCAAGTTTGATTTACCTCAGCTCGTAAGTGTAATGAATTCTAATACCGGCCGCGACCTGGAGGTCAGGAGGGGGTGGGTGCATGTGCATGTCGTAATGAACTTCAAGGAAGTAATATTCGTTGGGTTCAACTCCAATGGGCATTCCAACATGTTCAGGGATGAAGAACGGCTGGAATATATATACAGTAGATATGGTTTATATCGGTATGGCTTATTACGGTTTATTGGCTATAACGTTGTCCGCGCGAAGTCCCGGCAGATCTTATATGCTTTAGCATTAGAAGTGTATTCTAATAACGGTTAATCTTTATAACGGTGGAATGGTTATATCGGGCAATGTTCAAGGTCCCTTCAGCGTATAACCAATGCAACGCGGATGCCAATAGCGGTGCTCAAATTCAAGAGATAGGATTTTAAGGTAAAAATGTTAAAAAAATGCAAAGTTTAGTTTCTCAAAGCTGAAGAATTCCTGTTAAACTGGATAAAAGAAGCTCCTCATGATCACATTCCTACTGCCGGTTCAATTGCTTTTGAAAAAGCTAGTAAACTTGCCAAAACTTTCGGAGAAAATCAGTTAAAAATTATATGGCGTATGTGGTTAACGGTGTATTATTATAACGGTTTGATTTTGGATCCCCCTGCATAACCGATATAAACCATATCTACTGTATATATATATATTGGCAACATTTAGAAATTATTTTTGGTCCTTGAGAAAGAGATAAGCCTTGAGCATGACGGCTAGAGACAGTTTCCGGGATAAAAAACCCTTGCTCACCTCGGCTCCCATTGCCCAACCAACTACGTACACGCTGCAATAGCTGTAAACCCGCATTATTTCTGGATGGGTGTAGCAATTGTTGCCCGGGAATTCGGGGTACAGGTATGGTTCCACGATTGAGCGTAGATCCTCGCCATGGGGTTGGATGCAACGGTGGAGGATTATATGGTGAGTGTGGCGTGAGGCTAATTTGGAGTGAAGCAGTGCTTCGAACTGGAAAATGATGAAAAAAATAATTAAATTCAAATAAAAAAGATTATTGAGCGAAAGAAAAGAGGGGGTGAATGCTTGATTAAAAGAGGATTCTTGAGTATTACAAAACTTACGCCGACGATGTGGGCTTTCTGTCGGAATGGTGGAGGCTTGTGAGCGGTGCACCAGTACACTGTGGTTTTGTTAGCGTCGGGTAGCCGTGTTTGTACGTTAATGTCCCATTTTTGAAACCTGGATTTTTGTAAACGATACATTTTTAGATAATATGAACGAAGGATGAGGTGAAAGTTATAGTCTATAGTGATGCTGGACAGAACAGAATGGAATGAATATGGATGAAAACTAAAATGTATGATTGTCAAGCATACCTGGAGACATCGACGGGAGGATTGCCCGGGTCAAGTAAATTAAATGCTTTTGCACCACGGTATTCTGCATGGTATCCCGTTTTGTCGGTTCGGCCGACGGAATATATCAAAATACCAATGATAATATAATATAATCGATATATAATTGATATAATATAATATATCAAAATACCAGAATGATACCATCGTAAATGGTATCATTCTGTGAGATGCAATTAATTTTTTGATAAAAACATAAACACAGTGGGAATAGCAAGCAGTTGGCTTGGAACAGTTAAGTACGTTAAAATGAGGATTGGCAAGTCTTATTTACCGTAATAGCTACGTCGTTGGGGTCACATGTGGAAAATTTTCTGCTGAAGATAAGAGTAGTGAGGGGCGTGCCGTCATTCCAGGTTTCTGTAATGCAAGAGGGGTGCCAATTTTGTGACGGGTCAATGAGTGGTTCTATCATTCCAACTCCGTGTCGATCCTGTAGAGGGAGCCAGAAGTGTCATGATTAACCTGCTGATCTGGGGAGCTGGGTGGGATTTGGAGCTGTTGATGAGTGAAATAATATGACACTCTTACCGTAAAATAAGATGAACAGTTGGAATCAACACCGCCAATAATAATATCTGCGCCGATCATTCCGCCATGATGGTTTAATCCGAAGCCAACAAAACCTGCAGTCTGAACGCGGAGTTCAAAGGTTATAGTCTCTGTTGCCCAATCCACTTGCCAATCCATTTCGTAAAAATCGGCTAGCCGGGCGGTTCGTTTGTGACCGGAAGATGGAGCTCCGAAAGCTCCGTGTAGTAGCCATAACTGCAGGAGGACTTGCAAGAGTAGCTTTGCTGAATAGTTATTACAGCGATTGAAAATCATTGCGCATTGTTGTAGCGTTTGGCGAAGATGATAAAATCAGACTGGTGTAGCAAGTGACGATGGAGATGTTATTTTAAACACACGCAACTCTTTAAGCGGATGCGCATGTAAGTTAGCTTGCTCTGCAGCTGGAAGAACTCGGTGGAGAGACGTTTTTAAAAAAAATAATCTTTAAGGGGTTCAGCGGTAGGAATGTCATTAATTCCTGTAACAAATAGGTATGATGCGTAACTACAGTGGTTTTAGGTCCACCGTCGTTGGAGCCATATTCGGAAACCCCGCAGAGATATGGTCATTGCAGATAGGTCATGCAATGACCCTTGGAGATGCGGTAGGGCCCGCTGGAATCCTCTTTAAAAATGTGAGAAATACATACATATGATTGAATTTCAAGAAATTGGAAGCTTTAATCTAGGAATAAAGGATCCTTTTAGAACCATGGTGGTCGGGAATCGGGGAGAGCGGCAGCTTGCAGCTAAGCCATTTTCAAAGAACTGTTGTTCATTCCAGGTTCTGCCGCTAGGATTACAAAGGAAGGATAAGGCTAGGCGACGGATTGGAAAGGAAAGAAAAGAGCCTGTAAAGTTAGTGCTGGGATAATAATAAAATTTAGGAGAATAAATGACCTACAGCATCCAATTCAATCCAAGACAAGCCTCTGACAGCTTGAAACAATGTTGACTTCAAGAAGGTATGAGAAGTTGAGAAGCGTCAGTTCAGAACAGACACGGAGTTTAAAAGGTAGATTAAACTAGACAGCATTCAGAGAGAAACTTATTTCAGATTCAAGCCAGAGAGAGAGGGTGTATCGTCATAGTTGGTCGTGTTGCGAAACTTAGCAAAGTAATTAATCCTGCACTTGAATATTAATTTACTACATATAGACGGACTAAGTGATGGCGAAAATAGCATACTTGATATTCGGAGCAGCGGTATGTGTACATGTAGCTTACGCTGGAGTGTCTGTACCAATCAATGGACCTATCGGTAAGTCCATCAATAACGTACCACGGTATATTTCATGGGTTTCAACTAGCTGTAATTTTCAGAACTAGATTAACTGGATTAAGTAAATTGTTGCGCGTCTTAAAAAAATCTTTATTTTGTAGCTTTTCCGATATGTTTCCAAGGAATGTCGTTGGGATGAAAATGAAATTTGTTGGGGGAAAGGGTAACGTTGATTTTGTATATTTTCAGGACCTCCGCTAGGGAAGCGTATTACAAGGCAAATAGCTGGAGTGGCACCAGCTGCGGTGCCCGGGAGTCCAACGGTGGAAGGTCACGGAGCTGGAAATGCGCAAGCAACGGCCGCTGGGAATAAACCTGGATGGATCATGGCAGTTTCTGGAGGAGGTGGACAAGCTACAGCAACTCAAACTGGATCATCTTCTAGCTCAAGCATACCTGGAATGCCAGGACCACCCTTTACTTCCGGAGGAGGTGGTGGACTGGTTTTGAATGGGAGCGGAAATGGAACGGGAAGTGCTGCTTCTATTGGACAACAAGCAAATTCTACAATCAATACTTCCGGTGGAGCTTCTATACAGAGACCAAAAAGTCGGGAGATTGGCGGGGAGATGCCGTTAAAAACTTTCGACTGCGGATGCACTCGAAAAATAGCTACTCCGTTCTTTGCATAAGTTTAGCGTTAGCGACAAGTATTTGTGTTGATTGATGTTTAAGAATGTATACTGTTTTTGTGTGCTGCATGACATGAAAATAAGCGTAGTGTGACGTTGGATTTTTGATTTTTTTATTCTTTCTGAAACTTTGAAATGTGTCTTGTTTTTAAAGATTAAGGAATCCGAAATTAAAGTTTTATTTTTGAATCAAAATGATATGAGAAATTACTATGTAGTTTAATAATAGCAGCGCTACGTTCATGACTTTTGCGACGGTACTACTAACACCCCGCATCTAAATATATGCAGTTTCAGAGGGTTGGCTGACATCGTCGAAGAATCTACGTGCACGTTTACCCTGGTGGCGACACTTGCAAGTCTCAGTCTCATAAACCTTCTGGAAATAGATCAAGTTTGGAGGATTAGTCGTATTTTTAGCGGAATTTTGATTTTATGAACTGTGGAGCTTTGATTCATGGATATGGATCAAAGGGAGTAACTATAAAAAAGATATGCTCTGGATTATACAGCCCTTCTCTTTTAAAAATATTTTTGATAGATGCTTGAATTATTTTAAAGGGACGCGTATCAATGCACACTGACCTGGATTGTTGAATCCAACGTATTTACACTTGAATAGAAGGGATTATTTAAAGATTCCGCCCCTTCCGGGAATACAATATCCCGTTCAGTGGTTCTTTGCCCTTATTTTATCCTTTCTTAGGAATGGTACTTAAGGGACACTACTTAAGTCCGACAACATCAAGGGAGATAAGGAGAAGGAGGTCTGATATGAGACATTGCTCTTCCCATTCCATCAAACTCTCATCACAGTTTGCATGACATCGACAACGGAGACGTTTTACTGAACCAAAATATTCGTACAGTTTTTTATCGTTGAATTTAAGAGTGTTAATTGCAAGTTGAAAAGGGTTGTACGACTAGCAGAGCTTGAAAATGTCGAAGTTGCCAATTTCCATTTGTTTGATCGTAGCCATGGGTGTATTAGTCCAAAGTTATAGCAAAACTTTTGCATTGCAAGGTAAATTGATATTTTTTGTTTTCAAACTTTGTTTTATTTTGCCTGATTTTTAATTCAGCAGCTGTGGCTAGTTTAAAGACTATATTCAAAGCATTTTTCATTAATTCCGAAATATGCTTTGAAACAGAACGATTCAGTGATATGTTTGCTGAATTGAAGAGACACGTTCGTTTCGTTTTAGTGAAAAATTACAAATATTAATTTCTGTTTGCAGGAAATCCGAATCGGATTCGGGCCGCTAGAGGATTACTGGTTCGTGAGGTGAGACAGGCTGAGATTCTTGGGAGCGGTGAAGGATTTGCAAACGGCTCAGCAACGGCAAATGGCGGTTCACAAAACGCTTGGAGTTCTACGAATGGAGCGTCGCAGGGATCAGTTTCGCTGGTTTCAGCCGGAAGTGCCACTAATGCAGGACAAGGACCACCTTTCGGTGCCCCGCCGACGGCGATAGGGGGTGGGAATACCGTTATTCTTGGATCAGGAAATGGAACGGCGCAAGCTGGAGCTATCGGATCGTCGGGAACAGTCAATTCAACTACTGGTGGTGGAGGCACTGCGTCCGGGACGCGGATATTTTAGTTTAATCATTGATGACCTGTTCTGTTTCTGATGATATTATTATTTGGTGCAGTAGAGTTTGTAATGATGTGGAAAATTTTCCAAAAGTTGCGCAAAAATGTATTTATCTTTGATTGCTTTGAGTTATGGACGAATACTGTGCTTTGCAAGTATGTAGACTAAAAGATAACCTTAAAAATCCGTTTGTTAGATGCTATTCTTTGGATTATTAAACTTGTCATGAGACCATATGTTAAAAACATCTGTTTCGTCTCGAATACCACTGGGTACTTCAGAATCACTCATGTTGGATTCCGACTGCCCTAGAAACTTGTGTGTGCGATATAATGATTTTGTTTTAGATTTTGACTCTTTGCTCTCGTGTTTTTGAAATATATTCCCTAGTTTTGTTTTCAATTTACTTTTATGCTTGCGTTTAGCAGCGGATTTCTTTTTCTTGAGTAGTTTCCGGACGTCCGTGTCATCATCATCGTCTAAAATGTTTTCAGTTTTTCGTAGGGTTGTTGCTGTGTGAACTGGTTTTTGTTTACTTTTCTCTGCATGATGTTTTCCCTTTCGTCGGAGCAGCTTCTTAGATTTATCTATCAGTTTTCCGCCAATGATTGTGGACTTGGAAAAACAGGTGTCAAAGGAGAAGATGTTGAATGCAATGGCGCATAATATTAGGAAAATTAGGCGCAATATTGATCCAGGCAGGGATCCGGGGATTTCGCGGGAAAATTTCTCGATTGTTTCTCGATAATCGGCAAAGCCTATCCATTTACTATTCTTTGCGAGTGCCAAAAATTCCCAGCAACCCTGTAAAATAAATAATAAAGAATTTAAATTTAATCGAGCGGGATAAATTACGCAATGTTGATTTTAGCATAAGAATTGAACGTAAAACCAAAGTGTGGGGAATTAATAGTTTACATGAATTTTGAACGAACCATTGGAAAAAATGCTAAGCGACCCACGTCTTCAATTTGATCCAAATCATTTTGTACAAGCTTTCTTGCTTTCTCCAAAACGTATTTGTTTACTTCGTTATCGTACTCCTGTTTAGTGAAGGCGCGCCCTCTCTTGAGAAGATGATCGCGAATTATTTTACTATCATCAGCTGTGATATTTTCCCTTGCGATTCTCTCTTTTTCCTTGTACATATCCGGTACTTTATCTCGAATAAAAGCATTGACGTCACCGGATTTAATGGCTTGTTTCTGAGCTTCAGGAATGGCATCCAGGTGGCGGTAGGATCGTTCTAGTTTGAGCATGGTTGTTTTGGCGTATTTCTGATGAAACATGTACAAAAAGTTCCACAAATGGGTGCCACATTGACCGGAAACGCGTAGACGTGCGTAGCAGCAACTGTGGGGGACGTTAAAGTATTCGCTTCCATCGTGGACGTAATCTTGGTAACCGGAAACGCCGCAACAGTATCCCTGCGATTAAGCATGCAGTTATCAAAAAATTAAGTGACCTATAGAGTTTGTTGAGGTTAAAGTTTGTAGAGGGCAATAACTGTTACTTACGTCCAAATCCCATTGAATTTGACCAATGAAAGGCGGTGGAACTTTGTGTTGTTTGTAGAAAGATCTGGTATATTCTGTCACGGTCTGTTCATCCATATTGGCGTTTTTTAGCAGGATTAAGGCCACAACGTCAGCAGTAAAGGATGTCGCAAATAGAAGATTTACCTGCCAGAGAGTTCCAACCAAGGCTTACTCACAGTCAATGACTTCCAACTGGAAGGAAAGTGAAGAGAGTTTCGGAGAAAGCTGGAGAAAGTTACCCCAACGACCACAGTGAAGGATGTCATTTCAGTCAAAAGCATAAAGTTAGCGCATAGAGCTCCGACGAGACTTGTGACCTCGGATACCATTTGTGAAGCTTGTCCAGAAGCAAAGTTTGACCCTGGAGGCGGTCCGTGAAAATATGCCCGCATGCTCAAAAAGTGACCGATGTTGATGAGGGAAAGAAACTATTGAAAAAGGCATTTTAATGTTAAATATTAATAGTCAGAGGCATGAGTTAGAAAAATGGCGGATTTACATAGGTCTTACGATGCTAAATACAAAGACTATCGTTAGCCATTTGTAACTACAGAGTTTCCCGAAAAGGAGAATCATTCCGTGTTCATTGATGATGATTTCAAGAAAAGTGGAACAGAAACTGGCCGAGCTGCTCAAAGGTACACGCTACGGCTAAATGACTGATTGCGGTAGTAATTAGGTTTAATCAGATTATGCACATACATTGGGGCACACGTAGGTAATCCGGAGCCTTTTTTGAAAAAAACTACGTGGAAAGATTGAACGAAGCGCCAAAGAATCTGGTGGATTCTTATCTGATTCCATGACGACAACGAGTACGCTGACGCCAATATTTATTCTTTGGGCGCATCATAATCATGGGTTGCCTGTTGTATGAGAAGCTTTGGAGGAAAAAAGCTGGCGAAATTGGGAAGAATGTATGGTAGATTTGTTTTTCTAGCGGAAGCGTGGGGAAGCAAGGATCATGTGTGCTAATTGACGATGCATTTCCTCTTGTCAAGGAGAAGACAAGTATGTGACAGATTGCATGCTAATGTGACAAAAGCTCAAGGGGAAGTTAACAGGCGATGAATGAAGAAGAGATACAAGTTTCCGTGATCTTGAATGATAATGAGTTTGTTCGAGAATTACGGAATAGTATATTCAAAACGTTATTCGAGCGCTGGGTGAGAATATCTAAGCTTAAACAGCAGCGCAGACAACGTTTTGGTGATACTGCGCGGGTGCTGATCGTGTAGTTCGATAGCAGCGTTGCTGCGAAGATGGCCGTATTAAAGATGTATTTCCACGTACAATTGAGTTTTGGTTTTTTGTGCGCGCTGGTACTTTGTGGAAAAACGGCTGGACTGGAGTACGGCAGAATCATGATGCCAGAAACACAATTTGATAAAGGTAAGACTTCGTAATGACGGATTATTTTGGGTGAAGTAAGGGATTGTAGAAGCAGGTATTATAGGAGAGAGTGCTGTTATTTCATACCTGTTAATCTGATACGTGAAGGGCAAGACATAGTGGAAGTACTCGCATCCCTTTGGGCGAACAAGAACGTAAAAGATGGAGGTGGAAATGCTAGGACGCATACTACACCTGCACCTGAACTTGAAGAAGACTATGAATCCGTTGAAGACTATGAGGAAGAAACTGAGGCTGCTTCCGGGAATCCTTCTGGTGGAACTGGAGGAAAGTAAGCTTAGTTAGATCGTAGCCGTTAATAACTCGATTAACGCAGGGTCAGTCTTGAACTTGAATTAAATAGATGTATTTTTACCAGCAAGAGGGAAACGGTTGTCGATAATAGCTGTCAATGTGGCTTCAAGAAAAATGTGGACATGAAGATCGTTGGTGGATCGTTGGCAAAGGAACATGCTTGGCCGTGGATGGCTGCATTAACGTTTGTGAGTACAAGAATTCTGGAATTGATCAGCTATTAGTAAAGGCAAGACAGTTAATGGAATAACTCAAACTGAAATGAAATATTAGATCAGGAACGGTCAGCTGAACGTATTTTGCGGAGGGTCCCTGATTAACACTCAATATGTGTTAACTGCGGCGCATTGTGTTGAAGATATTATCAAGAATGGATTTGGAAGCTTCCGGATTCTTCTAGGAACAAACAGCATTACGAATGATGTTGCCGCGAATGCATCTACAGCAACTGTGGTGGAAATTGCGGGAGTAACCCCATTTCCGAATTATGATAGGGACACATTAAACAATGACGTTGCGTTGATAAAGCTTGCTACTCCAGTCACGTTTAATGAGAATATTATGTCCATATGTCTTGGCCAAAAGGGAGCGCCACATATTAATCGACGAGCAATTGTTGCTGGGTGGGGTGCGCTGAGTACCAACTCGAATCCTGTAAATAATCTTCGAAATGCAATGGTTAGTCTAATATTTTCATTTTTGAAACATATTTAGCATAGGTAATAGGTATTCAGCTAATATAATGTGTCGTGTGTGACCTGATTTGGGATTGGTAGGTTAAAGTCCTGGCGAACAATCGTTGTGATACCATGTATAGAAAAGCGAGGATAAGGATAACTCCGGTTATGGTTTGCGCGACGGGGCAAAGGAAAGATGCTTGCAGGGGCGATAGCGGAGGTCCTCTGTTTGTTCGACGAGGCAAGGGGTCACAGATATTTGATCAGGTTGGAGTTGTTTCGTTTGGACAAGATTGTGCTGATCCAAACTTTCCGGGAGTTTATGCGCGTGTTGGCAGATTTATGAAGTGGATCAAAGATAATACAAAAGATGCTGTCTACTGTGCGAGGAGCTTCCAGACGTCAAGAAAATATCCCAAAACTAGGAGAAGCTAAAGTGTGAGCTATATCCAAAACAATTTAAGTACCTTACAACAATTAAGGGTGGAATGATGATTTCCCGTTAATGTATCTATTACGTGTTGCGAGCTAATCTGTCTGAATATTTCTAGTATACTGACGAAGAAGGAAGGTTAAGGAAACAACTTAAGTTTAATTAGGAATTATAAATGTACTACAATGTAATACAAAGGTGACTAATGTGATTACTTAAAGTATATGCTTCGTATTTGATTCCATCGACTTGCATAATTTGATTTTAAAGCTATAAATTTCGATGAAACTGATAATGCTAAACCTTTTAGGGGAAGGAGCCGATTACAAGTAATTGCGACGTATGAGAGAGAAAGAGGAGAACAATAGTTAAAGTATATGCGAAAATACGGTAGTGGAAAATAACATGAGTCACCTACACCAAAACGAGGACCTACGTTACAGATCACTGAAAAGAGTACGGTTTGACAATCATTTCTGAAAAATCCTTAATCTGTTCTACACCGCGGACTTCGTGGTCCAAGAGGGGCAATTTAGTGACGTTGAAGTCTTCGTACAAGTCAGCGATCTGAAACAACAGGAATAATCATTATTACGATCCGCACAAGTCTACTTTAGGAAGCAACGATCTAGTAAGAGATACATACCTGATCCAAATATTTTCCTTGAATCTTACAACGAGCTGAACACGTCTTGCAAGGTTTGTCTCCTTTGGGAGGGAATACAAGTTGATTGACGATGACGTTATGGACATCGATATTAAACTTGGTCAATTCTTGTACAAGTCTTTCAGTTTCAAAAACAGATAGGAATTCTGCGATGCAGACGCACACGAAGGTCGTTTGGTCCTAATAAAAAATAAACAGGAAAATGATGCAACAATGCCCAATAACAAATGATGGTGAAGAATAGAGGAGAGTCGCAAAACTGTAACATCTACCAACAAACAATGCATAATCAAAATTGAAATCCGCCATTTAAGGAAATGAGAATAGCAATAAGATTCATGGAATGGCCGAGGATCCAAACCAAATGCTCTCACAAACAGAGAAATCTCCTTATCTTCCTCCCAATCAACCAATCCTCCAGAATCTCTCTATAATCTCTGTCGTTCCTTTTAGAACTTCTTCTACACACTAAAAAGGAGCTGACGCACTGGCAAAACGCTGCTCAAGAAAAGGACGAATGCATTCAGCAGCTGCGTACTACTCAAGAACAATTACATTCTACTACTCAAGAGACGAGCATCTTACTAGCAGAAGCAAATGAGGAACGAATGAATCTGAAATTCAATGTGCAAGAACGGTACGCTGGAGGATCTCCAAAAAAAGTATGAATGTGATACATTCGAGTTGAAAAGCGCGTGTTTCATTAACATAATGAATAACGTTATTCAGAATGCTCACCGGGTTTCGAAACTGTTCGTTAACTTGACGTATGATTGGGAGTATTTCGTCTAATTTGGATGCAAGGCTATCGGCATTAAAGTCCATCTGGAGTAAAGAACCGATCTGCTGCATGAAAGGACCAAAGGAGTTTTTGAGCTGCAACAGTTTTCCCAATCCGTTTTCAACAACCTTTGGGAAGGATAAAAGTCGCAAAGTGTGCCCGGTGGGAGCGGTGTCAAATACCACAACGGAGAAATTCATCCCTTTTACAAGCCTGTTAAAATTTTAAAAGTTTTTTAGACTCGAGCCTACGATATCAACTTTGATACATAGAATATGGAGTACTCACTTCATGACTTCAGCGTAGCTCATGGCTTCGTCAATTCCAGGGAAAGCGTTGAGAACTTCTTGCATAACGGATTTCGTAACCCTGATTGCAGCGCCTTCGGAATCTTCAAAATACTCGTCAGGTAGCTCATTATATCCGATATTTGGATCGATTTCCTATTGCATTAGAAACAAAACATTTCATTTCAATAGGTTCTCATTCGGCAACCGTTACATTATGTTGAAGAGACTGCGTTAACAAATCATGTCTCACCATAGCAAAGAGATTATTGAATCCCTTAACCTTAGTGGGAACTTTGCTAAACTTTTGGTCAAAGGCATCAGATATGTTGTGTGCAGGATCTGTGGAAATTATCAATACGGACTCCCGGACCTTTGCAAGCTGAACAGCTAGGCTACAACTGTAAACACAATAGGAAAAAGTTGACATGACGCAACCCTCAGATTTGCTAGTTTTAATAGAAGCATATCAGCTTCTCCACTCACCTGCATGTTGTTTTCCCGACACCTCCTTTCCCACCGACAAATACCCACCGTAGAGAAGTCTGATCAATAACATTCTTTAGCGAAGGATCCAAACCGTCACCGCTCATGATGAAATTGTAAGTTAAAATGCTATGGAAAATTAAAATATAAATAAGTAAATATAATTTATATCAGTCGTGTCAGATTACATTACTGCTAAAAGCTTAGAGCAAGTGTTCTTGACTAGTTCAAAAAAACCTTTGAAAATTTTCTAAATTTAAAAGTTTAAATGCATATTTCAAACCACGTCCTTTAAAAAAGGGAATCCTAGATCCATGATTTGAAACTAATTTATGATAATTCTTGGATTCCAATTAATATATATATACTCAGCTGTTGTACTTACCCACGAACAGTAAATTGAAGTTAACTCTGTTATATTGAAGTCCTGTAACAATAAATAAACTCTCAAGATTCACGATTTTTAATGAGGTGCAACAATTTTATTTAAGTTAAGCAATAAATGACACGTCGATTCTGTTTTAGTGGACAATCTGACTGTACAACCGTATGAGAACATGTAATTTACATACGAGCAGATTCCTGCGGTGAAATTACTTTGAACCTCCGCGCGACATCACAATGTATTCAGTTCATTGAAATGTAAACTCTATGGGAAGGTTCCACTGCAGGGAGCTTTCCGTTTCACCGTTAACGATTGATGGGTCAGACTTTCAGTAATGAAGCCGGGATCGTGACTACCGCTGCTATCGTTACTGCCTTTCTGAAAAATATCCTCGATTTCATCGTCTTGGAGATTACTTGTTTCTGGAACAAATATTAGAACAAAAAGCACAGCCACAAAGGATACTCCTCCGTAGGCCCAAAATGTTCCATGGGCGTCAATTAATTCGATGCTGCTCAAGAAAGTTTTCACAGCAATGAACAAACAGGTTTGACCAAATGAAAAGGCTATAGAACAAGAACTACTTCGGACATCGCTAGGCATGATTTCAGCCATCAAAAACCACGGGATAATCCCGAATCCGATTGAATAACCACCCATAAAGACTAACAGTGATGTCAAGGGGACCCATTCCATACTATAAGACCCTAGCATTACAGTATCAGCAGAAGAAACTGCAGACTCTATGCCTGCTTGACCGTCTCCTAACTGAATGACACGGAGGTAGAAGTATGTACCCAGGGCAGAGTTAGCTAGAAACATGAGGAGTCCACTTGTTATCAAAAGAGTGCGGCGACGGAAGAAATTGACGAGGAATATGGCAATCAAAGTCGAAAACATTCTGACAATTCCAACACAGATGGTTTCCAGGTAATCGTTTACGTCATCATCGGCGTAGCGGAATATGAGCGTTGTGTAGAAAGTGACTGGATAGATGCCGGAGAACTGCTGGAAGAAGAAGAGGCTGGTACCGATGAGGAGAGGTCGGAGCACAGCCGGTTTTAAGAGTCGCTTGAAGACGGTGCAGGAATTCATTTGTGGTGATAGGAGTCCAGAGCCAGTTCGTCTCTCCTTAAGATACTGGAGCCGCATACATTCTTGTTCTGCGTCTTCCGGATTGCTACGCAGCCAGTTCAAGGATGCTAAGGCTTCGACATCATGTCCTTTTGAAACAAGCCATGCTGGAGATTCCGGAAGAAAGACTACGTACATGAGGACCAACAGAGGAAAGATAGAACAAATCAGAGCCACTGTCCTCCACATCAAGATTGACCCCAAGCAGTATGTGGCAAGTATTCCAGTAGACACCATTAGTGACGGGATGGATCCGGATGCTCCTCTTAATTGCGGCTCAACTATTTCGCATATGTAAACCTGTTAATGCACAACAAAATACAGATGAAGTAATGAGCGCAGAAAGCTTCAAGCTTTTCACTAAATTAAAATCGTACTTGCACTGCAGTAGCGTAGAAACCGGAAGCCAATCCTGTTAATATGCGTCCAGCTAGAATCTCTGCTACACCAGTTGCATCCGCTATCACTACCCAGCCGATGAAGAATATCACAGAACTGAAGATAATGGACCGTTTCCTTCCAATCAGGTCCGAGATAATACCTCCAACCAAATTCCCGAGTATGCATCCAAGTGCGACCATGCTGGCTAGAAAAGAAAGCAATAACAGGTGAGTTTATAATAATGAAAGCTAATTTCTTGTGGGTATATAAAAATGAAGTTCGCATACCAATCCATGACAAATCTTCCGCATTAGCTTGCAACGGTGAATCTTCTTGCAGTAACGATGGTAGAACTATTGCAGAAAATCCTAGAATGTTACCCGTAGCAAACAAAGCAATCGCAGCCCCTCCTACGGCGATAACCTGTGTAGCGTAATTCAAATATTGTAGAATTTAATTGAGTATTTTAATCCTATGAATATTTTAAAAACAAAAGTTTGAGTTACCTGGTTTCTTCTCTGCAATGAATCCACCCGATCCATTAGTGGGATGAGTTCCTGTTTCATTTTGAACGGAAGTTCTAAAAAATGTTTGAATACAATTTATAGCGAACGAAGGTAGATTCTATAAATCTTTTCAACTGAACTTGGTAAACTGTGGGTTGAGAATGGGAATATCTGATGTCGTCAGTATATTATTAGGCATGACACAACATAGACTAAATCGGATTAAGCAGCTACCAACTGTTTTGGGGATTAAACAAGCTTGGATTACACTAGATGTTTCAGAGTATGGTAGATCTACCCAGATGTGATACGACGTAACTTTATGTATAAAGTAAGCCTAGGACAGGATTTCGATAGACCCAAATCATCCAGTCCAAGATACAATTCAAAATCCTTTTTTTCTCCTCTAGCTATTGTAGGTCTTACTGACTAGATTCTTGAACGATCCTTGAATACCGTAGACGTGAAGTAGGAAAAAAGTACTCGTTCAGTTTGAAAATTTACCTGCAGAATCTATCAAATGCATTTTTAATTATTACTTTGATAGAGAAAATACTAAGTACAGTAAATGACTGATGCCAAGGAAATTGTGAAAATCGATCATAAGTTAAATTTATTCGGGATCCTGGGACTAAATATCAGAGGCACCGGCTGCTCCTCTCGACGACTTGACTATGTGCCGCTCTGCTTTGCTCCGAAGCCGCTCTCGTGCAGCCTTTTCCTTCTGCCTCCTTGATTTTTCCAGCGTCTCTTCACTCGGCTTCGATTCTATCTGAGGCTCACAAGATCTGATAAACTCTCTAAGTTTCTCCAGTGCATCTGCAGTATTCAAATGCAATGACCTCGTTCGGTCTGATTGTATAACGAAGAACCCTTCCTTGGAGATATGATTCCGTAACTGTAAATCCATAATTACAGAGCCTTATCAGTTAATCAGGTTATACAAAACGGTAAATTACACGTGTCATCGTACAGCAGTTCCATGAATTAAAATGTGAGCTTTTAAAAGATTCACTGACCTTGACCAACATAGTAGACCTGATCTCATCGGGTATCCAGGAAGCATCAGCTACTTTAAATCTCAAATCCACTTTTGAGTTTGTTGTGTTCACGCCTTGTCCTCCTGGGCCACTACTTTTTGATGACGTTATTTGAACCTTATCTGCAGTAATCAAATAAACATGTGTCTGTCACAGATCTGTTATGCATATGTTACGTGCGCTGTTAGGAACTTTAGACAGTTTCCTGATACCAGAATCACGTAGATTAGAGCAAAGCAAACACGGCTCAAATAGCAAGTATTATATATGAAGTATAGGTATATATGTATCAACTGAAGGATTCGGTTCTTACCCATTGGTATGTATCCACTGAATTTTGAAGGTCCGGCATCTGGAATCTGAAAAATAATTTTTAAATCGGTTCAGAAATCAAATTAGCCTGTTTTACTAAAAGTGCTCGCAAGCAATAAAACGATTTTCAATGGTAATTATTATCTTACGATCTTGACAGGAATTACCTGTGGTGGTTTTGTCAAATCTAATGAACTATTTGGATACAGTTTATCCAGGGATAATGAACTCTTGAAATCACTGAAATTTCTATTACTAAAGGTAGCGTTTCTCTTGTTTCCAGCGCTGACGCACCTGTACACCACGCGACTAAGCATTTTCAAATTTATGATCTGACTTAACCTTAGAATTTTATTATTCACAATAAACCTCAATGCAAAAGTCTGACTTCGTTTTGCTCTTCTAGCTGATATTTACGGTCGCAATCGCATATAATGTATCTCGAGGTCAACGCAAACCGGTTTCTTTAAATTAATCTGAGTTCGTGTTTACGCCAAACGCAGAGGGTTGATCTTCATCGCTACGAGTTATATATGTTTAAAATGGTTTATTTTAGTTTTTGTTATAGTACTTTTAGTCTATATTTCTAGAGTATGAACTCTACATTTAATTGCGTTGCATTACTAAAAACACATAAGAACACACACACGAGTGAGAGTAGACAAAAAAGCCGCTGTAGAATTCATAGAGTGCGAAGGAGTTCATCGAGTGAAATGATGTAGCCCGTGCACGTGAGTTTCGTCCGCGGATTGTGATCCAGGGTGGGTAGATACGTAGTAAACTATAATAACAGTAACCGATTTAATTTTCCACCCCGTTGATTGTTCGAAATACTTCAATCCTATTTTCAAAACATTGTGTACGTCTAAAAAATATTTTTGGAAACTGGTAAGCTATGCTATAGTGAGCATGGAAATTGCAGTGGAACTCAATTATTTAAAATGTTATATATATGCATGGATTTTTTAAATTTCATAGCTTCGATTGAGCTGCAATAGGATACAACCGCAACCTGAAAATGGGGTACTACAGTGAGCGGATTCAGGGCAGTAATTTGCAGAAGTTCAAGGTTAAGTTTTCCATTTACGGTGCACTGGCAAGCTTAGCACTGGGATTCGCTTTGGTGTAAGTTGACTACTAAATAATAATGTACTACTATTAAAATTTATGTATTTAAAGTATTTTTATATTATGTTATTTCTGTGGGTGTTGTATCGGAACAGATCGATTTAATCTCACTGTTAAATATTTATGATATCTTCAGTTTAACACCCACTGGGAGGAAATGGTGGTATCGAAGTCGACAAGAAGGCATTTTGAGAACGACCCCTGAACAGCTTGAACGAGAAAATAGAAACCGAATGATGTTGTTTGAAGGTTTTTCATTTGAAACTAGAGATAGTAGGGAAGCTAGGAAGCGAGTTTCGTTTAGCGAATCAAATTTCAAGTTTATAGGAAATCCTGGAGTTTATGGTACAAATTCTACGCCCGAAGCCCAGCCGGAAGCTCAAGCTCAGAGTGAAAGCCAAAATTAGGATTTAGTAGTTGATGCATCATTATTTGAGCTTATTTACAGCTCTTTTCATAGTAGGATGTAGTGCTTATAGTTTATGTTTTAGGACACTTAAATGTCTTCATGTCAGTAAATGCTGGTAGTAAGGATTGGAGTCCTTGAGAAAAAGGAATCAAGTGTATATAGCGGATCAGTTTTGTTACTCTGACATGTTTACATTTGACTTAAACAACAGAATGTTGTGAGTGAAACTGAGTTAGTTGTTTTTTAGATTGCGCAACGAACTGCATGAGTATATGTGTAGTATCAATATGTCGAGTCATCTAGTGCGTGTATCAAAATAGGTTACTCCCTGGAGGTGAATGGAGGTGGTAGACTTTAGAATGTTGTAGGAGCAAAGGATTTTAATTAGGAAATACTCTATTGGGACATTCATGTATTTGTCTGCTGGTATAAAAGGAGAATGTATGCCCTGCAGGCAGGTAGAGTTCTTTTTAGGGAACCGATAAAGTTTCAGCTCTAGTTAATACAGTGTATTGCGTAGTTGGAAAATGATAAAAGCTTAGACGCTTTACGAAGGGATAATGAAACTTTGACAGTGGTCGAAGCTTCTGGGGTGTAGCATCATTAGACCGAAACGATTCAACAAGCAAATCATTTCAGTAGGAGTTTTTGGGAAAGTATGATATCTTAAGAGGAGCCAGGTTTACAGTTAGGATCAATAACCAGGAGTTTGTCAGATTTATTGAGTAGACAATACATTTATCATTAGTTCTGGAGTCTTGAAAGTGAGAGCATCAACGGGAAATTTTGCGGATATTTGCCTGAAAAAATAAGCCGAACGATGTGGAAATTATATGTAATAATAATATTTGCTGCTGTGCTTTTGGTAAGATTGATCACTTAAAAATACTATTTTCTTCGGCTCCAGTTTTATGTAGATGTGTACATGCGTATATACGTGTTCTCACAGTAGTGATGCACTACTGCGTGGAAGAATGAATTGATTGATTTTTGTTCTATTTCTAGGGTCAAGTTGGCGGCTCAATAGATGCTGACTTTCCTTGTGCTTCTGGTAATTGTTTGTTTTCAGTTTGAATTATTGGACTGGAATTTCAGGTGCAAGGTGTGATGATGAATTTTGATGGTTTTTCCAGGACTGAGCGATTTGGTCCCTCTCATACCTCCGGACAGATTTCCTTCATTTATACCGAGTGGTGTTAATGTTTGTGACGAGACTTGTTCACAGCTGTCCACATGTACCTATAATTGGCTTGACTCTTTGGACGAGATACCATTTCTCTTATTTCGCTGCTATTGTCATGGCCAAGTTCCACCAAAACGTCAAGTAAGGATTTAATCGTAGTAGTCTAAAACTGCTGCATTTCGTCATATTTTTAAGCTTGTTGAGATTGGAGGTAGAAAGATATGAAACGTAAATGGCGGCTTAAAAGTAAATGCTTGCGCCGTGTTTTTTCAGATGCTGTTCGGGGATTTCTTGAAAATATCTTGCGATGATGTAACTGCAAATCCCGTTCCTAGTAGATGTACATGCAGGCCCGGTCAACGTTCTTACAAGTGTACCTTCGACCTGATTCCTCCTAGGGATATAAACTCTTATTACTGCGCCTGTTGGTGATGTTGGAGATTTTTAATGGATGCTCAAGATACAACAAGTTTTAAGGGGTATGATCGTTGAAAGCAAATACACTGCGTTTCAGTATAATGTATAGCATCTAACTTTATTATACGTATGTTTCTTGTTGATTTACAAAAATGTACAGCTTGAATTGCAAAAGCGTCCCGGGTTTAAGATTGTTCTTAGCCTATATATAAAATAAGCTATACACTATGGAGTAGTAAACAAACTTAGCCTACCGCACTAAAGATTGAATCCACATTGTTTTTTGTGGGAATAAATTATCTTTACGTTCAGTACCAGTAACGCAATTATTTATAAGGAAATTATTCTATCTATATTGATTGACATTATTCTCTAAATTTGTCTTTTAGAAGCGCAGGTAGCGGAAGTGTGTACACGATTAAGTTGAAGAAAAAGGCTACTACGGGAAAGCCGAAGCAAAGTCCAAAATTTAGCCAAAGATTCATATCATCTTTAGAATCTGTGCTAACAAAGTACCGTTCCCTGAAGTATATTTTGGTGTCCAAATACCTACAACCCTTACTCAAAGATTCGACTGTGCAAGGAAGGGTTTGATTTCCTTGCCATATCGACAAATTAGGACCGAATTCTTCAAAGTTCTTTGCCACCAGAAAAGCTCCGGCATATCGTGGCTGTGTGATGTAAGTTACGTAGTAAAGCCATTCCGGTAAAGATCGAAGGGATTTAACAGTGCCGCTTGATAACGTGAGGGTGAGGGAATGGAATGCCAACAAACTAGCAGTTGCAAGAACTCTGTTTTTCATGATAATTAATGATCCCAAAGCATGTTGTTGTGCTAGCAAGTAACACGTCAGAATCACCAAGAAGCTTAGAATCCAGTTAACTGCAGCGCTTGACTCTTTAGCGGAACTCAGCTCAGCAGCCCTGTGGATCAGAATCAGTTAGCAAACTGTCTGAAATATTTAACGAATACGAAGAGGGTATTGATTGCTCTAAACTTACTCGAAGATGATCCTTGAAGCTATCAAGCAAGTCACAATGTTCATTAGGAGACTGGATAAACTGTAGGAAAATATAAAGGTCGGACCGGAATACATCCCTTCTCGCATCTCCTGATAGTATCGCTTCCGGTGCTCGTCAACTGAAAAAATGAAATGTGACTTAATGAACCGAAATTCTTGAGCATGAACGGAAACATTTATGAGCTCAATTTTCAACAATCCCTTACATGTCATCATAGTGGACCAAATTGCGGAGAAATATGTGATTCCTAGAGTCGTAAGAATAAGTCCATTCTGAGTTACGTACGAATGCTGGTGTAAAGTCGGCTGTAAACATGACGGATTTTTCATTAATTACTTTCGTTACATTTTGTTTATTTTACAGCTGTTTAAGTTACCGGAAATGGGAACTTACCTGCTTTCCGAAATAGAAGACCCAAGCTATAAAGAACATAAGAGGGAAGAATAATAAACGGAAGAATAGCTGCTGCGCTCCTTTCCAATTAAACATGAATGATGTGCTCAGATTTCGACTGGAATAAAAATAGGGTAAACGAAGCGTTAAGCCTGTGAAAATTTTAAGTAAAGTTAATGATCGCATGTCCCTTGTAACTTTTGTTTTTCTCCTTACTAGACAAGTGTAGAGATTTTCTTCAACGTGGAAGGAGACCCTAGGGCATGCAGAGGAGTGACTGATCCCCGCCCTTCCGGTGAACTAAACCCGCCTTTACGAAATTGGCTTCCTTCCAGTTTAAACTTATCAACAAGTATACCAATTTTGTTGTTAGACTCGATGAATTTTTCGTGTGATCTTCGGTCAACCGTGGCAAGACATACTGCAATATTTGGAACAATAATGAGTTTCCTGGTCCCCGAAAATATCTGATATGGCAATGATCCAGATAATCGTGTTGTGTTGAAACTTACAGTAATACATTAAAGGGTTTTCAACTTCCGGACATGGGAATCCGATAGCTCTGAAATAGTCGAGCATGAGTCTAGTGTTTCCGGAATACACGACGTCCCCGAGGCACAAGTAAGTGACCCGGTTGAGAAATGGGAAAATATCAGAGCGGGGCTTCTCCATGGTGAGCACTACGATTCTTCCGTATTTCGTTGCATAGTTTGACAATATGGATACTATAAAATATGTGTTTAATGGATCTAGGTTCCAGGCTGGCTCGTCAGCTAAGAGGAGGACTGTAACATGGCAATTTGTTAGGCTGTGTTCAGCGTCGATTAACGTCGTAAACAAAAACGTATAAATTAGCAGCAACTTACCTGGATCTTTGATCAGTTGGATACCAATGGCAAGCCTCCGTTTCTCCGAAGGGGACAATCTGTCAACGTTTTTTCCGCCGGCTTGTGTCATGGCTATGTCGGAAAGGATTTGACGGATTCTGGCTTTTCTCACCGAGGAAGATACATTGAGGGTCAAGCAGGCTTGATAGTACAGACTTTGATGGACGGTGATTCCGGGTTGGAGATATTTGTCGTTCATCCCACTCAAGTATGCTCCCGAATCATGAAAGAGTCTTCTGTTTATATTGACGCCGTTGAGAAGAACGTAACCCTTCTTGATGCCTGCTGCTCTGGTGGCAATAACGTCCAGTAAAGCTTTTTTACCACTACCTTTAACAGGATGTAGAATTTTTTAGGATTTGGATTTTCACACACCTTCCTTTCCTTTCTAAGCAGGTGGCAAAACTAAATACACGCTATTACTTTAGAAAGAGTAATGAATATAAATTGTATTGAATCTTTTTGTATACCTTTAGATCCTAGGATGGCCATGATCTCTCCACAATGAACTTCAAAATTAACATCACGGAGGATCGTTCCACTCCTGACTGTTCCAGTTATCTGCTTCACCCATGTCACAGGCTCAACCTTAGAAACATTAAATTTTTACGATTATTGCCTCACAACTTTTGATTGTAATATTTACACAATATTATGTTTGTAATTATTGGATATTTCTTACATGTCCAGTGTAATACAAGTTGACCGCTTCGAGAACGTAGTCGCTAGGCCCCATGATGGTAGACATTTTGATGTTGCTGCGGTCTGGCTTCCTTGTCGCTGCAATGTGTGAACCTCCTATCTGTCACTTATTGTCCCGTGTTGTCAAGCCAAAGGCCGCCAGTTCATCTCTAGGGATGATCCTGCAAGGAAATGAATCATTAAGAGTTGCTCATTTAATGTAAATGAGGCACTGCCCCTGTGTAAGTCACTTGCTCCGTGTTTTTGCATTAATGAATTCCGGAAACGGTTCTTTGCCTCTCTGTATACCAGATTATATTCCTTGCACGTATTCTCTGCACATTCTGATTCACAGGATCGTCAAGAGTCACCAAGAGTCACAATCACAATCTAACCTTTGCAGACGGAGCTGAATACGCCAAGCCTTTCTCGGATATTGCCCAAAGGCGCAAGTGGAGATTAGTCAAGATACGAGTAAAGAAGTCCCGGAAGAGAAGCTTGGGTATATATTGCGTTTTTAATCTGTGTGGCTGTTGATGTGAAATATTTGCACGTAGTGCGAAAAAGAGTTGACACGTTCTTTTTTACCTTAGGCAGATCTTCTGAAAATCACATCTTCTTACTTACGGACTATAACTACACACTACGGAGGGAAATAATGCAAGAAATGTGAATAACCTGTTAGAGATGCGGTGGCGACGGTAGGGCCTGACAAGGAAGCTTGTAAAAGGCAAGGTGTGAATGCCTAACGGAGATTCCTGGTCCTCGGTCTCTTCGGCAGCGTTGAGTGTGTGGACCTTGAACGCTTGGTCTCCTCCTGGGGATTCCGCGGAGGATTATGGTAGGAGCAGACACCTTATAAAAGTGAGTATAAAATGCTGATCGTTAAGAAGAAGACGACGACGACAAGTTAGTAGAAGCCAGTTTGGATGGTGTGGAATGTTAGTGATTAAAAATGAAACAAGTGGCCAAGTGGATGACTCCTACGGGATGGAGGCAGAGAATACAGGGAGGACGACATCAAGAGTTTGAGGGAAGGCTCCCGCACTAAACCCTCCGACCACTCGGATAACAATGGACTGGGATTGTGGAATTATAATGAGGAATTGTGAAGAGTATACAGATTGAGCAGGTAGATGGGGATTTTCTGACGGAGCTTAATACCTCTGAGGTTTGTTCGGATGAGAGATTCCGAGAGAATCGAGTAGCTACAGGTAGGACTGAAATCCAAAACTGGTCAACCCCTCACCAGGTATGAGATGGTAGGACAGGGAGTTTGTGTCAGACTGAGACTGAGGATTAAAAGCTGTGTAGGGGAGGGATGGGACACGTGTGAGAGATGTGGATAGAGGGAGAGGCAGGTAACAATTTTGGATGCACACAGGTGAGTGTACCCTCCCTCCTACCTGTCCGTATCAAAGTCCTCTCTCGCTTGCTTCCCCGCCTGGTCCTGGTGGCGGATGAGGTGTAATAAGAAAATAGTTTGGGATATATAAGCTTTATAAGTTGAAACGGGGAAGCTGTGTGTGATGGAATGAGCCGGGGTTGTTGTAAAGAGCTGAATAAAAATACCTGAGGGAGGGAGAATAATCTACCTCATCTGTCTTCCTACCTTTCCACTCACCTGTGCTCTGCGGACTCCCTCATCTCTCCCTCTACAACAGCTAGTAATCTCTGAGGTAGTCAGAAAGTGACTTTTCTGGCAGCAAAGGATTTGGTTTCAAATGTGTACGACAACTAGCCTAGCTGTTGTAGCTTGCTATTATTATTCACCCCTAGTGTGAGTGTGTGTGTGGGACTTTTTTAAATTCACTCTCGGGTGGATTGTCTCCTCATACCTGTTCCGTTCCACCCTCTCTACCTTCTACAAGTGGTTTAAAACTTTAGAGGAAGTTTGGAATTATTTCCTAGTTTCTTCGAAAGAAGCTGAAGAAAATTGAGCGGAATTATATTTATTTTTGAATTTTTTAGTTATTGAGCCGTGGGCTTGGTTCAGTTTTCGTGGGCCTTGGAAGAACGAAACTCGTGTTTCTAAGCGAGGGGTCAAAATTAAGAGTAGCTCAGACCGGTTCAACTACACCTAGTGCCAGTGACAAAGTACAAGTGTGGTGGAGTGACAGCTAATGAAAGTTTGTGCAACAGGTGAAAATACCCGGGTGTTCGCCTTTGATCCGAAGATGAAAACAAGGCTATGCAGGAAAGTTGTGGTTTTTTAAATTTTTAAAAGTACATACATTTGTTAATGCTACTGATGGCCGTTAAGATGGTTTATCAGGTTGGATTTAAACTGCATTGATGTTATCAAAAGGTTATAGTAAGGAGGAAATTATCTATGCATGAGGCCGACGACATGAAGGGAGGTTTAGCTCTGCGCTAGTTGCTGTAGCCTTCAAGGGATAAAAATCCCTTGAGCTACAAAGTGAGCTAAGATCTAAGAATAACAAGGAGGAAAAGATGTGATGCCGGTTTATCCACATGTTAATCATCAAGTTATAGGCTATGGGATTGCTGTAATAGTGCAGCCAAGATTATCTTGTGTGCATATCGCATGGAATGGGAGAAACTCTTGGTGGAAAGTAATTGAAGGAAAACAGGTTTAAGGACACCGAGTTAAGTTAAGCACAGTTCTGAGCGTTGTTGACTGGTGTTGGCGTAATTCAATGACATTTAATGTCTGTCTCAGGTAGGGAAGTGGAAAATACGTTGTATTCTTTTGGAAAAACTTGGAGAAGACGAGTATAAGCAAATGATGGGAAATGTGACAATTTGCCATTAACTGTGTTGCAACATTCGTCCTTGGCTCATGGTAATTATTTTTAAATGTAATCTCAATCATCTATTCTGCTTTACAACTTGTTGCATTAGCTTCCACGTAGGAGACGAGAGACAGAGGGAGTAATAGTTATGGGTAATCCAATTGAGCATGATAGTTGCAATTTACTGCAGTACTAAGTCTGACAGATGAAGCAGATATTTAAATGTCGGTAGGATGATTGTTTCACAAGGAGTTAATACGATTGATGTTGCAGAAGATATAGGGATGGCTGCTGGTTTTAATTTGAGCGGGCCTTGAAAAGCGTGATTGAGATTTCTTAGATTGTAGTATTAATAGCTTGGTCGTTGGCGAATAATTTTAAATTACTGAGATTTGCGTTGGAAAATGTTTTGGATCGATTATTTATTTCGCTGAGGAAATGAATAGGAAGCAGTGTTTAGCAATGTTAGGAAGATGGTGCAACTGTGATGTAAACTCCCAAGCGTCCTTGCAACGTTTAGCCGTAGAACCGACGCCCAAAAACATTCCAAGGAATTGGATTAATAGTACGCTTTCGATGATGGAAGTTGAATAAGCCATGAGAGGAAAAAATACAAAAGCCATTTATTAACGGAAAAGGAAACCAGAGGTGGAAGGGAGAAGAGATGTGGGTTCTTAATACGTTTTTGAAGAAAAATTCTTAAAGATTTACTGCACACCCTTCCGCTGAATAAATCCGCATAGCATTGTGGATGTGGAGAGGGATTTAGCAGGAATGAAACGCAGGATGAACGCTTGCCATTAATCTTGTCAATTGTTTTTACTTGGTTTATTATGATATGGTTTAATCAAATTATTTTTTAGTGTTAAGCGTGCAGCAACTGTGCTGGAAATTATTCAGTGTTTTTATATACAAGATTTATGAGAAGTTATAAGTTGTTAGTTTTGAAGATGAAAAACGAGACGGATGATACGGAATCTTTCAGATCAGTGTATAATCTTAAGTTCAGATTTAATTTATGAGCAATTATGGCTAGCAGAACAAGGTTAGCTAATAATTAAATAGGACACTTTTCTAAAGCACCGGTAGCCTTGAAATCCTGGACCATACCATTGCAGAACTCAGGTATATAAAGCGTTTATGAGAGAGGTCGCTGAAGGCAATTACGCATTCCCATTTTTGCTCGCATCTCCATTAATCGTTCATGATCTCCTTTTTGTTTATTCTTGGCGACATATCGAGCTAATATTTAGCAGAGATTCAGTTAAAGAAGCTGAGACTGAGAGTGCCGGATGTAGGCGCAGATTGTTGGGATATGAGTTGGACATGCAGATAAAGGAAAAACATACAGATATATATTTACTACATCTAAAAAAACTCGTATATCCGTTTGGCATTTTATGGCGGATTTCTGTCGTCTTCGTTAATAAAGATGGCGAGGTTATTACTGTGGTTGTGGTCTGTGAAGTGTGGAAAAAGTTGATGATGACGGGACGTACGTAGGAGGATGAGGTTTTTAGGATCGGCGGTAAGATGTGGTAGGGATGGGGACGGACCTGTTCTTGACTCGTCTCTACACTTTTGATTTCGTTTGTTTTTTCTACGGGAGGGACATGAAGTAAGGGACCGAGATGAGAATTATGTATTAAATTGAGGTGATATTCTAGCTAAAGCTAGTGGTGTAGCTTTGAAAAAAGACTTGAAAATAAGTTTGTGGAAACCAAAGATGGAAGGTGTCATTAGGGTAGGGTTTATGTGTGACTATTGTGTGTATAAGGGCGGAGGAGTGGGAATTAAGTATATGATGACTTGAATTGGCTGTATTTGTAGGCTTTTGCTATGGGATTTGTGGTGGAGACATGGAAGAAATGATTGTAGGAAAAAGTTGAGGACAATTCCTCAAGCATGTTTGAAATCCGTATTATATAATAACACAAAAGAGAACATGTTCTGCCTTGTTGCGCCTTGAAGTTGCGTTGGCTTTGAGGACGGAACAAGGTTTCAGTTTCGGTAAACTACGAATGGGAAGGATGAAGAGGATACGGTGATTTGCATGGTTTGATGATGATGATTGTTGTTGATTATTGTTTCTATTGTTGCAGAAGACGGATTGATTGAAATAAGAGAAAGATATAACGGATTGAAGAAGAGGACGCGAGCTAGTGTGGAGTCCTTGTTAAATGTGTTTAAACAATACAGAATACAGTGTTTGACTTGGTGAAGCCGTTCGACGAAGAATGTACACATGTTGATCCGTGTTGACGAGGCTAAATGTGCGGAGAAACTGTTAAGTTCATCGACTTGGAATTAATTTAACGAGACGTTATATACCAAGGAAGGATTGCGTGATAGGGTTGTGCTTAAATCCTGGGGCACGGCATCCTTTGCGTTACGAGGAAGATCCACGACCGGAGCCGATGCTAGCGCCCGCTTTGTTGTGAGTCTTGTGGATGGACATGGCAATCCGTTCTGGATCATTACATGACAAGAAGATGGTACACGTTGTGAATTGTGAGAAGATTTTTCCCGAACATACGGAAAATACGGATTTTGTTGAATGTGGTGGTGAAGGAGGAGCTAGGGTTTTTTGCCAGTGTTGTTTTTATTAAAGGCTAGAAACTTGTGCGGGTTTTCCGGATTTTAAACTACTAAACTGCCCAATACAGTGTTTGGAACAGAATGCACGAAATGTGGGAAATGGCCCATTCGGGTCAAGGGCATCAGACTCATACGTCGGATCGACGCTATGTGATACCAGCCACTCATTCAGAGCACCAAAACTCTCCGTCCCCGCTCCGAAGACCGGGTCAAGCCCCGTCGGGAGCTGCAGATGACCTACATGCATGGTCAATATATAGACAGAATCTGAATTCGGATTTTACGGATTCAGCCCTCGGGTCTGATGAAAGGTCGCCCCTGCCCTACGGTAACTTTCAGCTGAGGGAGCAAACTGTACAATCTATCCTTCGCCATCCGCGACTCGCTCCGAGATCTGAGCTCGGGTCAAACATGTATGCTTATTTAAAATTCGGGCTGCCAAGAGTGTTCCCGCCCTCAATGTCAACACCCCCTAATCGAACACACCTCAAGGATGCTAGTAGCGGCTACGATTCGGCTGACGAGAGGAATCATAGCCCCGCCGGAGTTACTGCCCATCAGCGAAGTCGGTCGAGGTTGACGGATCGAGGGCATTCGCAAGGAAACGGGAATCTTGGGAATCGAGCCCGGTCGGAAACTGACCTTCGGGAGGGTATGATTCATAATAGATTCAATCCGAATAATACGGGGAACAATCATCATTCAAGTGCCAGTCATCTTCACCACTCGGGAGGAACGGGGGCTCATCGGAATAAGATGAGTATGATGAGAGGAGCTAATTCTGAATCCAACTTGTTGCATGGGAGCCACCATCCGCATCATGAGGCGAGTATGGGTCGGAGCGCTATGTCAAAAGCGGGGTCACAAGCGTCACTTGTGTCGAGACAATCCAGGCCGGCCCATGGCCAAAAAGCTAATGGGAACGCTGCAGGACTTGGTTTCTACAATGGAGGGATGAATGGTGAAACGGTGCTCAGCATTGACAACGAAACTGATAATTATTTTAAACATCCGCATTTACAGGTGAGACGGATTTTAATTATTAATAAGGGGGGAAGCGGGGAAGCCTAGATTGTTGAGAGCTGTCCTAGTTTGTTCGGTGTTTAGATGGGCGAGGAAGAATATGCCAAATGCCAGGATTGTTCTGGCGGAGAGAATGAGCTAAGATTTTAATTAGGAGAGGAGTCATGGTGTGATGGGATAATGAATGAGGGTTAACATAGTAAACGCGTCAGCGTGAGTCAGGATCTTTAAAAGAAAACCCCAATCGTGTGTCTTTAAAGTTCTCAGCCAATAAATTAGAATAAGATATAACGAGATGTACTGCACAGTAATAATAATAAGTGCTCGGGTTGATTGTGGATCCAGTGAGGGCCTTAAAGTTGCTGCAAGTTGAGGGGGAAATAACTGTTGATTCAAGGGAAATCTTTGCTAGATGAAGAGAGGTATGAATGAAGAAGAGGGCTGTGGATGAAGGTGAATTGGCCGTTGAAGGAAGAAAGCTTAATCTTTGTATCAAACTAAAACGTAAAACGGCTCATGCATGCAAAATCAATAGTAATTTAAAAGTTGGACGGACTTGAAAAACTGTAGCCCACTTGTGTATTCCAAGAGCAAAGCACTAAAACCCAGGTAGGGAGTACATGAGAGGAAATGCAAGCGCAATTCCGGAGATGAGCCAAAACACACCTGTGCAAACTGTACTTGGGATGAACAACTGTTAGAAGATTTGCATTACAATGTTCATGAGTCACTAAGCTACTTACATGTTTACCGATAGTCATTAGTCTTCTCTCACAAGTCTGTGCACATTTATTACCATCTATAACAGCATTCCAGTTATTGTAAGTTAGATACTGAGTTAATGATGGTGGATGGAGGAATGAGCAATGGAGCAAAGGAAGAGTAGTCAGCAAAGGAGCTGAAGATTCAATGGTTGCTAAAAGCTGTTTAAATTACAGGTGATGAGGAGGTGAAGATGCGGAATGATTACGGCGTATACATGATTCAAATTCTGCATAGTTAATGCGATGAGGATTCGTGGATTAGATCGATAACTGTGCAAGAATTGCTATTGGGTTTATAATTGCATCTGTACTGTAAGGACGAAGCGGGAGGGAAAAGCGCAGCTATAGCGCAATAACAAAATGATAATTTGAACGGTGATTTTGCGAATTAAACTGTAGCCAAGATGAATGCGCGGAACTTTTAACGGAAGTGGCGGTGTCTTAGAGGGTCCAAAGGCTTTTGGTCAGAAAAATCTGTCATTTTTTTCTGACAGGCATAGGAAAATAGCGCTTTTGTGAAAAATAGCGCGAATCTAAGCTCTAGAAAAATCTCGAACTGTCAGACATTGAGTACTCCCCCCGGACTTGGGTTAAGGTCCTGGGATGTTTGAGTGCGTCAGTGAGTTAAGATGATTTGTAGAGACGGAAGTATAAGTAAACAAGGGTGAATGAGTTCAGTGTGTGAATGGGTGTCAGGCTTTGTTGGAAAGTGTATTTGAAATGTAATACAGTATGACAGAGACTTGTGACAGAGGAGAAGACAAAAGTAAACGGAATCTGCGTCATCAGAAGGGGCAATCTTGTGCAAGTCTTCTCCAAAGGGAAATGAGTGATGAGATTCTTGTTGAATGAGGATGCTCTTTCTTTAAGAGGGTAGTTATAATTTGAAGCTTTTAGCTTCAAGACCAAGAGAGTGTTACATCATCCTCTTGACAATTAGTGTACGGAATCCCATTGAACTCCAGGTTGAATCTTATTGTAGACATAGTCTTGAGTTAGCCTCGCAGTTTTTGTACAAGCTGCAATAGCTAGGAGCAACTCAGTCAGCAGATTGAAATCCGAAGAGAAGGAGAGAAGACGGGAAGAAGTTGTTGAAGATGAAGCTGTTCCTTGGTTGAAGATGAATGGGAAGAAGCGTCCATTGTTTAGTATATGAGCGTGGAGAAGTTGTAGAGAATGGAGGAGGGATGATGGGGGATGAAGAATCCAAGTAAGTTAGCGGTAGGTTGTCATAAAAGGTGATTGATTCATTAGATTACAAGGAGAAACAGCTACGCATCATCTCTTGTTGATATTTTGCCAAGGAAGGTAGGAACGGAGAGGAAGATGTGTTGGTGAAGAAGCTTGTAGGATACGGGCCGTATCATACGGCTGGATTGGTTTTGGAATTCCTTGGGGCTACACAGCGAGTTTATTATTTTTATGTTTCGCAAGCATTCTTGCTGGGTTTTTAGGCATCCGCGATCCTGGCTTTGCCTATGAGGAAGTTGCCGTAGGCTACTGAATGAACTTGAGGGAGGAACTGAGGAACTCCTCAGTGAAGATGAGATAATAAAATGCTTCATCCCCGTATTTCCTGCCCTGTCATCCCCCTTTTGATTCGTTGATATTTTTTGCATTCTTCTTCTTGACTAGAACAATCCCTGGAACGGTTATAGAGAAATTGTTTTTCCAATATTATATTATCCTGAAATGGTAATTGTTCTATGCGGGTGGCAAATATTCAAGCGGCCCTTCCTTCTTAACGTGACAGTTGCGAGCTCGCCTGACTCGAAAGAGATGATGCTGTGAATTCTAGCTTGAAGGGTTGTAGCATTGTGTTCACTGGGGTGTGTGGGAAATATTTTTTAAAGCGAGTGTAAAAATAATAAATGCCGTTGTGAAAATATTTTCAAACGAGATTCATGAACCGTGCAGATTTGATTTGATGAAACAAGAATCAGTGACTTTAGCAATGCCAAGGTTCCCAAGGGCTGGGTGAATCGGATTTCGCGAATTTTAGCGACAATGAATCATGGAGGATTAACGGGGATCGGTTTGCGGATGATGACAGGGCAGATTGATAAGATTTTGCAAACTTAAATTGATAATTAGGAGTTTATATTCACGGCACAGACGGAGGGAGGAAATGATAAATTGCTAGTAGGGATCAAGTACATAACTATGTAAGTTGTTCCGTTTCGGATTTGCAAGTGCTGAATTTTGCAAATTGTGAGCAGAGCAGAGTGGAGTAATATATATGTATGCATGCTGAAGTAGCCCCAATTAGGGATGTAAGGTAAGGTAGCAAGTAAACGGTAGGTAAAAGGCAGGTGTGTCTTGCCGTAAGACAGGCAGGAGTCAGGTCAGAGTCAGAGGAGATCAAGTGCAGTCATGTAGAGATGGAACTGATGGAAGTAAATATCATTGAGGAGGGATGGGGGGAGACGGGATTGAGAACTGGATTATAATTAAGTATAATTGTAAAAATGGTTGAGAAATTTAAATTTTTCTACAATTACAGGTACGTGGCTTAAGCTATGAAGTGGGACGAAGAAAAAGTGGAGGTCGAGGAGGTCGTGGACGGGTTTTAGACAGCATATCTTTTGATGTACGAGGCGGGGAAATCATGGCTCTCATGACAACTACACGTAAGTCATGGGATTTTTTATGCTTTCTATTCTTGCGTAAAATGCTACTGAAAATTGAATTAAATCTGGATGGAAGTGAGAATGTCTCCTTGGTTTGTGATAGAGAAAGCACCTCGAAGTTAGTTCTTCCAGACATAATTCCAGTGTCTGGCAGAAGTTGAAGTGGGGAAAATGAAGAAAATATGAGAAAGATAGATTCAGCTCCATGTAAATTGTAGAAAGCAATGGAAGACGAGGTTTAGAAGTTGATTTAAGTTACGCAAGTTAAAATTCACCTTGCGTGCCGACTATTATGCTAATTGATTCTAAAAAATGCGGTTTGTCCATCGTGCTTCCCTGGTTTCTTGGTATTGACTGTCTGCTTGGTAACAGAATAAATAAATACTACGAATTACAATTTGACGTGTCAAGTATTGGGACTGAAGTATATACTTCTAAGGTTACTTGATTTGCATTCAGGTTCCACGGAATCACTAGAGTGGTTTTAAAATACACCTTGATTGGGGAATTGGAAAACTATTCTTTTAACTTTGTGACTTGAAAATGCGCTTGTAGCCACAATTTTTTAGAATTAACAAATGTTTCTGTAGCTTCAATGAAGCTACTTCATCAAATGAAGCACTTGAAATCTTTGATTGATACAAGTTGTAAAGATATATATTCCTGCTTAAAAATCAGGGTCGTGCTGAGAGTTTTTGATGAAGTGTGTATAATTTTACTAAAAATCTGGAAACCGGTCAAAATAAATGCCAGAAGGCTTTCTCCTCTCAGGAAAACAAGGGTAGGGCTTGGTTAGCTGTACGGGTTTTAAAAATTGAAACATTATTTCCAGATTTTTTGAGTAGATGAGTGTAGTTTTGGGAAGTTGGGATGATCATGTAATTTAACAGTGGATGCTTGCTAATATACGTGCAGATGAGATGAATCTGAAGAGTTCTCACAGGTGTGTTAATACACAGTTGGGATATACGAAGCAGGAATGGAATGTGATAAGAGGAGTAAGTAATTGCACGTAACTCAGGCATATAGCTGGGGTAAAGTAGATTTCAAATCTTCTTGAGGCTAAAGGTGCAATTTACCAGAGGTTTACAACAGGGCTTTCTGCTATCATAATCAAGGAGCCAGAAACTTGTAATGAGATCCACGAATGAGGAGGTTATCAGGTATAAAATCTGTTAACTCAGGGATGCGGATTAGTAGTCATATAAAGTCGCAGAGGCAATGGATTTAAAGAGATTTATAAGGGATAAAGAGAGATGATGATTCAGAAAGAGAATCTGCGGAGGTTGTGAGAATTTCATTGAGATTTCTCGTGTTTTTTGCAATATTTTCATGGTCATTCATTCCTAATTTATTGCTGAAAGCATAAAGGAAAGCAAATTGTAAAATCAAATATGCCTGACTGACGAGCTGTACGGAGAGACTAAATGATCATATTAAACAGCTTCTTTCTTCTTGACGTTTACTTGCTCATCCATACTTAATTTCTGACTCATTTAAATCCTGAATTTTTAGGCTATGTAGCGCTACAGGACTGTGGGATTAGAGATGGGAGGAAAGTCAGAGGGATGAATATTAAATAGGAGGGAGAAAATATTTGTAAAAAATTTGTTAATGATTCAGCAGGAGGGAGCTGTATGAATTTCTCTTTTTTGCAACCAAGCAAATATTTTTGGTGATTAGACAAGTTGGAAGAAGAGAAATGTGTGAAGTTTTGTGATGGAATTAAACTGCGCATGAAATAATTTATTCCATGGATCATAAAAGAAGAAAACAAACAAAAGGTTTTTAATATGATGTAAGCAGAAACGCGCATGTATTAGAAGAATTTACAACAATAAAGCTAGTTTATTGGACAGGGTCGTGCTTTGCACTAAATGGCTGCGCTTTAATTGTGTTTGGAGGCACACACAGCAGAGTGAATGGCAAGAGTTTTGAGAGGAATACAAAGTATTGGGAATATTTGCGCGTTTGTGGATAGGACTGTTTCAAATCTGAAAGACAGAACAAGGTTTAATGAAGTGACACTGTAATAATCAGCTGTCATAAGAGGAGAATTTCGGACAAAGTTGCAGAATTTTAAGAATTCGTAAGGAACATTCCGTTGCTAGGGAAGATTGGAAGATATGCAAGGATTTTAGGCGCACATTTGATTGATGATGAAACGATTATCCTTACCGGTTTGATTGTAAGAGACGAGGGTAATTAATAGAAAAAAATTGGAGGACTTGGTAGCTGACTTAATGATATTATGGGAGAATACGAGTTTATAAAAAAACTAGGCTAGATATATTGTTTACTTTCTGTCTGTTCCGTTACGAGAGAGATGCTGGGAAGTTGATTGGGGGATGATGAGAAGCTTGTTTTTTTTGTATGCTGATTACAAACCAAGTGCCAATAATGTTGATCCTGATTTAGATTACATTGTAAGGGAGGTTATGTTTAGCACCATTGAGAGACAGATGGAGTATGCGAGAGAAATCCTTGCATGGATCATGGTGGAGGAAGCATGGGAATTAAAGCGAAAAATTTGGACTCAAGCTGTGGTATTTGCTAATTTGCACATGACAGGAGATAGAAGGCCAAAATAATGCTGTTGTTGTCTGGTGCTGCCTGGCTGATGGAGAAAATGCAAGTATTTTTGCGATGGGAGGAAGTTAAAAATTCATAGCTGTAAAGATGCAGGATTTAGGAATGCAAAACAGAGATGCAGAAAGTTATGGGACAAAGTAGTAGACCATAGATGGGAGGATTTACATGGAATGGAGAGAGGATAGTTTATTATTACATGTGCGAAATAATGGGTAATGCGTGGGATAGAAAATAGATGGTATCTATTCATATATTGAACAATAGATTAGTTTATCTCTTTGTAAAAATAAAAGTTAAGGTGTATATAAATTCATTCATGACAGAGGATTAGTTTTGGGATCATTGGAATAGTTGGCTGTGTGGTGGAAAGAACTGTGTCTGGGACTATGGGCCGGTTCGTGGGGGTGTGGATGCTATGATTAGAGATTAAAGGAATTACCTATGTTGAGAAATTACTGTGAATGACATGGGCTACGTTTGCCACGCCTAAATTACATATCGAAATCCAACTCGTGGGTTCCAAGGAGACGTAAGTTAAGTTAGTTGATGGTAGTGGATATTGAAGTAGCTTGAGATTAAGTTTTAGCTTTTGCTTTGTATTGGAGATAATGTAGGATTTATAATGTGAGTCTTTAGATATTATTGAAGTTAATTAGGGATTAAATGTAGTTAATGCATGGGTGGCATGGTAGACGGTTGGGAGGTTGGAAGTGAATCATGATTAGGTGATTAAAGGAGTTGTCAAAGGGGTGATGAAATATAAGGTGGAACCAGGAGGGTGGGATGTTAAGCGTGACTTTATTGGGTGGTTCTAATCGTGGTTTATGGAAGTGATTGATTTAGAAAGATGATTATTATTAGCGGGAGCTTAATCGAGGGAGGGGAGTTTTGACTTTTAGAAGAGATAAGCGGTTCAAGATTGTGCCGGAATGCGTGCGTTAATTAAGCTGAGATGTTATAATCAAATGGATTGGCTGGGTTGGACAAGAGGTGGCTGAGAAGGCAGAGGGCGCTATGGTTTGTTCAGGGAAACGTTTGAAGATGCTTGAATTTAGGAGAATCATATGGCCGAGAGTATAATTAAAGTAAGGAATGAAACGGAATTACATTTTTGCAATTTCGATGAGCTAGAATAATTTCATACTAATTTTCAGGCAAGAAATTTATAAAGCATGTTTTTAAAATGATTTTACGAGAAATGTGTACCGATAATAGTGGTTGATTCTGTAGGAAGACATGATAGGAAGTTTTGGGAAAAGAAGGGTCATGTTGTGCTAAACTGAACAGGAATAGAAAATGGATGGGATGGTGGACACTAGATGAAATGGAAACTATGACTTGGATAACTTGTATGTGCGGAAAGTTGAGTGGCAAACAAGTTGCAATACCGTAAAAATATATTCGCATCGTCGTTTCGTCGGCATCTAATTGTGATTTGTTGTGAAGTTGCGGAAATAGCCGAGGATTTGACAATAGAAGAAGCGTTGAATGAAAAAAAGATTTTTGCTGAGTATGCTAGTTAGTTAGATCAGTAAATATACAAGAGAAAGTTGTGCCGGCTTCTAGAGCATTTTTAGGTAAGGGTTTTATTCACAAAAAAGAGAATTTTTGTAAACAGGATTGGTTCAAAGTGACAGTGTTGATGTAATTTATGAAGGAGTTGGTTAGGTTTTATATGTAAACTCTTGGTTTGGAATGGTGATGTGATGATGATGCGGTGCTATGATACAGTACCTGAATTACAGAGAGAGAAAAGAGGGTCGACAGATGCAGAATGGCGATAACACGTATGTTAATTGGTCTGTTGCGGCTTTCTAAATTTGAAAACGAGTTGAAAAATTTTGAAATTTGTTTGAGGAAGATAGTGGCCGTGAGAGTGCCTGAGATGAGGGACAGAGGCAAGATGAAGATCCAATGCGGAAGAGAGTGAAGCAAAGGCAGATGATGACATTTAATGAGCACATAATCTAAATCTGAGGAATGTTAGGGCGGGACATAAACCCGATGACGTGTAGTTTGACTAGGGTAATTCATGAAATTAGCCGGATAGCTTCTGGTGATGAAATGAAAATGATAGGGATGTGATAAAAGCTGTGGGGATGTGTACTTTTTGGGTGGTCATTAAATGAAAAGGAAAAGTTGCGCAATAATCTACAAATTATTGCAGAAGGATATGCACTAAGGCTAACGCTGATTGCTATTTTACGGGTTGTGGAAGTGTAATGCGATTGTTGCGGGAGGAGATGAGGGGATGACGCAGGTGCAGAAACCAAGGATGAGTTTTGGATGGGCCATTTGCAAATGTAGTAAAAAAAATGATAATGCCATATAAAGAAAGGGGAGACACCCGTAGAGACGGGAGTTTATGAGAGTTTAATGAGGGGAAGATGGTAGTAACTGTGGAAAGATGAAAAATAGCCGGCATTGACCGTGAAAAGTATGGGATTTTGTTGGTGGAAGAAAAGGAAAGCAGAAGCAGGATATTTTGCAGGTAATGCTAATTATTCTTAGTGGGGAAAAACAGGAAGAAGGAAAAGAAGATGCTTTTAGGGTTTTTTTCGCTCTTAATGAACTTTCCGAAGATGAAGGAACGAGATGAGGAAGAAGGGAGAAATGAACGGATTATGGTGGCCGAGAAGACATTGATGAAAGATTAGAAACTATAAGGAAGGAAAAGAGGGAATAATAACTATTGGAAGAGGTAGAGGGAGTGGGTGCCTAAGGAGAAGATGGTTTGCAGGCTTGCGGAGCGAGGCGGTTAATTGGATGAGGAATTAAGATATTAATGAGGATTTTCTTTGGGTTTTTTTTGCAGCCGGAGAAGGGACAGCGCTGCTGGACATTTTAGCGGGTCGTCGGACTCATCGTGGCCGGTTAAGTGGAGAATTTGTGCTCAATGGGAATCCTGTGACGTTGACACGGCTTGGGTGCCGCATCGCTTACGTTCGTAAAGACTACCGAATGCATCCTGACATAACAGTTGCTCAAACTATGAGATTTCATTCGTTGTTGAGGAAACCGATTCGGAATAGCTCAACACATGATAAGGATACTTGGGTAAGGGATGATTGCAGGATTAAGGAAGATTTTTTTTATAAGGGTGTAAGAAGTGTAACGGTTAAAGCTTTTTAAGGGCTAATCTTACCGATTTAGAAGAAATTAATGACGATTGTGTGGACAACAATCCACTGTTGAGAATTTTCGGAAAATAATTTATAGTTTTTGCAGTAAATGCGGTAGGCATGTGGTGGCAGCGTTGAACGAGTGGGCGGCGGGTTTATGTTTGATGTGAGGCAGAAGGTTTGGGATTTAAGGAAAATATTTGATTTTTCAGGCAAATATACTTCTGGAAGAGCTAGGACTTGGAGCCCTTCGCCATAGCTTAGTTGAGAATCTGGCTCCTGCTGAGAGGCAACGTCTTGCAGTGGGATGTCAATTGCTTTTAGATACGGACATAATACTTTTAGATCAACCGACGAGAGGAATGGATATTTTTGATACGTTTTTCCTTGTAAGTTTCGTTGAAGATTGTATTTGATGATAGAGACGGCGGACAGATTAGAGGAGGCGGTGTACTGATTGTTGATTTTGTTTGTTACAGGTTGACTACCTACGTCAATGGTGTTCTAGAGGGCGTATAATTGTGATGACAATTCATCCGCCTACTTTCGAAATATTTTCAATGTTCACAAAAGTAGCCCTTACATCAATGGGAAGGCTTATGTTTTATGGACATCGGAGGGAGATGTTACCGTACTTCGCATTCATCGAATATCCGTGCCCGGGTTTTAAGAATCCTAGTGATTACTACTTGGATCTTGTGACATTAGATGATTTATCTGCGGAAGCACTGTTGGAGTCGAGTCAAAGGATTGAAGCACTTGCGGACGCTTATCGAAGGAAGCAAGAGCCGCTTGCAGATCCTGGGCCACCGAGTCCTCTGCCGCCAAAGATTAAGGATGCGGGAGCTTTTATGCAGATTTGGGCGCTGTGGATGTACACAGTGGTGTTCACTTTTCCGTGGAATGTAGTGAGATGGCTGATTTTGATGATGTTGTCCGCTGGGCTTTCCATTGTTGTTGGTGCCATATTTTGGAATGTGAGGTTGGGTAATGTGCAAGACCAAAATAGTGTGGATGATCGGATCGGACAGCATTGGACGCTTATGGCTGTTACTTCATGGCCTGTGATTCTGACATTAGTTGCTAGGGATGTGAGTAATCTCAAGTATGTGACGCGTGACAACGAAGAAAGACTCTACTCCAAGGGGGCGTACATGCTTGCGAAGGTGAGGAAACGGCTTGATGTGGAGAGTTCTTGAATAGCCTATGACTTGATGACGGTGGAAGAAGTGTAGCTTGACGGGACGGTATAGTCTGTGTGTGGTAGGATGAATGATAAATAATATTTCTGATTGCAGACAATTATCGAGTTGCCATTCATCTTGAGCATTTTCTTGGCGTACATTGTTCCCTCGTACGTTATGGCCGGCATCTCTTCCCATGATGGAGACTTCAATCATTTCTATCGGTTTGTTGGTACGTGTTCAGGGGGTCTAGTGTAAACTAAATTGTGAAAAGATTATGCTGAACGGAATATGGTTTGAAAGGTGGAAAAAATAATATTATTTGTCCTTTTGCAGGATTCATGCTCCTCTACCTGTATGCGTTGCGAATGTGCCACCTTGCTTTTACTTACTTCTTCCGGAATGTTATGGTTGGGACAACTTTTGCTGCGATGGCGGCTGTAGCCATGACGTTAAGTGCTGGTGAGGGTCGTCTTTAATCCGTTTCAATGCGTTTAGGTTGTCAGTGGGGACACAGTAAGTAATACAGGATTTGTGTATTTTACCTGCTTTTTAGGGTACCTGGTGCACGTTAACGATTTGGGCGAGTGGTGTAGCTGGGCAAAGTTTGGATCACCAACAGCATGGCTGTTGTATCCGATCATTAAAGACGAATTCAACCAGTCCAATACTTTCATATGTCCGAGGAATCCTGAAATTTCACAAGGAACAATCATGGTATGTGGAAGACAGTTAACGAATGCTATATAATAAGTTTACTAGACAAAGATACGGCTAAAATAAATGTTTTACCGGTGAGACAGAAGGAATTTTTTTCGGTGCAATAAAATTGACACTCTTCGTTTGCAGGTAAAGGCAGAATGTGGTATAAAAGACGGGGCTAGCGCACTGGAGTACTGGGATCTTCCGCATCTTTCTCCAATGTGGGTTTCTCCTGTGGCGACAGCAGGAATCACTCTTGTTGCATTTATAACCACATTTGTCGGATTCATTCTTCGGCGGCATGCCCTTGCCATTCCACCTCCTGAAAAACCTTGAGGAGTGTGAATAATTTTAATTATTTATAACAGATACGAAAATAGTCAATATTCTGAAAATACAAATTGATGCTGAAAATACGCCTAGCCTAAGATAAATGCATGCAAAGACTTCAGCTGTAGGTACAAAAGACTTTTGTACGAATAATTTCTTCCCATGATACGAATGATCAAACTTACTTGAGGATACGACAATGCAAATTTTTATGTGCAGAACTATGAAGTTTCATAGCCTGTTTACATATCCTACAATAAAATAAAACTGAGAACATTCGTAGATTTTGTGAGCTGCTATAAAGTTAAAAGATTAAACCAGTAAACTGTTTCTTTAGTTTGACTCATTAAAGTTGAATAACATATGAATTCAATGTGAGATTAATTACAAGTGTGGATCTTAATAAAGAAGAAAAATAAGTAATGCAACTACACCTTTCCTTACTCCGCTTAAACTTGAAAAGGCTTGAAGCCGCCAGCTTCAATCACGAATACCTTGTCTAATACATATGCGTAGTTCACAACATTCTCCTATGGAAAGTAACATCATCAGGGTGATAAAACTACGACAATTACTAGTAATAACAGCTCTCTAGGAGGCTTGCATCACTTCAATTAGACAACCAGCATTGATCCTAAACATATGTGTCATGTACAACTAACCTTCAACTACAACATGCATGCAGACTGGTGTGGCTGATATGTATAAGGATAAACCTGAGAATCAATGACTTTGAGGTTATCACAATAGTTTTTAAATACTTAGAATCCAGCTCCAATCAGTTCTACAGACCAATATGCGATGGGACTAGATTACTCGGGCATAATTCGATCTTTGATCATTAGCGGAGCCGTAGCGTTACGGAGGGGAGCAAAATTTCTTAATATTGTTGAAACCAGCTTTCAGGACCGCGAACGGTTCTTCTTCCTCGGCAGCTTTAGGATCTTCGAACTGATCCTGAGAAGTAAATGATTGAATTACTTCCTGGAACCCGATACAACTTCCAGTGCTCTCCTCCTTCGGAATAAATCAGACTTAATTGATGACTTACATAGTGTTTCATGTATGAGAGGAAGACGTTCCAGAATGTTGTAATCGTATTAACGTACAACACCCGGAATCCGGGCGGCAGCAAGTAAAAATTAATGAGTTGAAACGGTGGCCAAAGCATCCAGTCAATCTAAAATCACAGCGAGCATTTTAAACACATCCAGAATTTACAGCATGTCACCAGGTATGGAATGGTATACTCACGGCGTAAACTGTGGGAAACTTTTTCTTGAACTCTCGCCAACATTCTGACAATGGCTTTCCTTCCAAATAGGCCATTCCCATAAAGAACTGGACACTGAACATTGGGCAGGCAATAAACTGATCGGCTAATATTTTTTTGCTTATCGATGACTTGTCCCTCCTAGGCAAAACGCGGTCCAAGTACTTGTAGAAGTAATGGTGGGGTGGACCCTGGAATATTCCCACAGCACTAATACGAGCTAAAAATCAATATATGTCAGTTCAACTAACCTTAATTACAGTTATGAAGAGTGATTTTAAGAATTGTCAAAGTAAAAAATCTAAATAAACTTACCAGATCGTTTCCAGTCAAAATCCTTCAGCATCCCGCGTTTCATTTCTATTCCTTGTTCGATAGCATCTCCGATGAAAAATAATGTTCCACCGCTAACAGTATTTGCTAATAATCCGTATCTTCCGGAGAAAAGGTCCTGCACATTCTGGAGATACCTCCATCCAATTTTCATGATGAAGGCTTACCCGCACAGGGATGAGCACCAAATCAGATGTATCTGCTGAGAGCCGCAAGGCTCGAAGATGCAATCGATGAACCTTTAATTTAGATCTGGGGTCTAAATTAATCCTTTCCCCGTAACCAACACACTTGCTCACTATCATTCTGGCTAACTGGAAAAATGAAACCGCAGAATATCACTATCAGAATAATAATTCAATTAAGTAACATTCAAAGTAAATGCATTAATTTGGAGGGCTTACATAACTGCAGAGAACTCATTCTTAATTCTTGATCAAACGTCAACAACTGATTGAGAAAATAAAAATCATATTTACAGCTTCACAAAGCATTTGACTGCTTCCGTCGGATACCGGTTTTGGAAATTCCTTTTGCTCCAATTAGTAAGGGCAGACAACCCAACCTGCTTCAAAATTAAATACACCTGTTTACAAGTGAGTACTACTATCACATTTCACACGGCAGTTTTAAAGCTATATATTACAATCAGGCTATAATTAGTTTACCTGGTACTTGCGGTTTGGTCTCCCGGGTCCCTAGAACAGGAAAGGTGTAATCCGATTTGTAAAACCCGAAACTAATCGCATAGTTCAAATGTCCACATTTAATTAAAGTCCTCCGATGCCTTGACGCAATTTTCTATACCTTTTCCTCCATTAGGTCTGACATGGTATATCCTGGTCCGATTGATTATATCTTCTTCCGTATGCAGTACCTAAAATATTAATAGAAAACAAGGAGTATGTACTACAGTGTGGTTGAGGTAGTTGTATATGTGCATACCTGTCACAAGACAATCGTGCCAATTTTGAAAATGTTCTTTGCCGCGGAAAATTTTCTCGATGGTAGATTCCCATGCCATCTTCCATAATGAGACGCAATTTTCCTTTGGTCTCCGACCGTCCGGAGGGAGATTTTAGGTTTGGGTTTTAGAAGATTAAATCGCGCATAGGAAATGTCGTTTTGTTTTGCCTGTGTGAAATCTTGGGATTATATATCTAATTAATCGCGCAGTGTTACATAAAATATAGTGCTACGAAACTGCGTGAACTAACTGCTTGTGGAAGAGTTAATTTAAAATTAGCAAATTTTAAAGCCATTGTGCAGAAGGACTTGCTGCTGGAACGTCAGGATTTTAGGTAAATTTTCTTAACAAAGAATTCCTTATCTGATGAAATTTATTTTTATTTATTTCCAGAAATATTTTAAAAACAACTTAAAGGTGACATGTCGTGGTTATGGACAATCTGCGGCTAAGTAGTAATTAATAACTTTCGTGGTAATTAGTTGTTAATTGCTGTCCGGGTTATATTTCTTTAGACCTGCCGTTTTTTGGCGACCCTCGATGTTGATTAATAAGCAATTTTGCCATTAAATTCATTGTAGATGCAATTATTCGTATTTCCGTGAATGCAAATGACGACGTGTGTAAATACAATGTAAAATGCTCTAATTTTTTATTTTAGGTGATTCCGAAATCTGAAGTAGGATTTGTTTACCTTTTTACAACACAACCGGATTCAAATTTGGGAGTTAGGACTCACAGGAAGCTGCGTTTTGTGTTATTCTTGGGTTGACCTGATATAGCGGGTCAAGTGAAGTGTACAAGTTTTGAGAAAGCAGTGTTAGCAACAATGGCCAGTTTGGAGCAGCAAAATTCGGGCGTGCAAGGGAATTTCGGAGAGAATGCAACCTCAAGTGGCCCATCAATAGTTGTGATATCAGCAAGCTCATCGTCGACAGGGAGCATGGTGGAACAGGATTGCAAAATTTCGAGTAGTAATCATAACAACCCTAGTGCTGGGAATGCGCACAGCAATGGAATAACAGAAGGAAATGGCGATGTACCTCGAAGACCGTTTTTGTGTGGAACCACAGTAGCGACTTCTGCAGGAAATGGTGTAAGCTTTGCAGAGCAGTCCACTTCGGTTGAAGCCACTCCAGCTGAAAGTGAAAGTAACCCCGTAAACTGTGATGATGGCAGCAATGACGATTTAACTAGTTCGGGAGCTCATCAAAGTAATCGAAGTCGGAATTCAGTTGGAGATTCAAGTACTAATCTCTGCGATTCTGTCAGCAGTTCCTCAACGAACGCATCTTATAATCAAGGTACATTTAAGGTTTGCGTTGGATTGCATGTAAAGTTAAGTTATTTTGCGAATGGGAAGTTAACGAAAGTTGCTATGGACGAACTTGAAAACACTACTGTTAATAGCGGGAGAGACGGCTCTAATAGAGCCGCTCTAGGATCAAATGCTGAAGTCAAAACAATTCCACGTCTTTTAACTCTTTTCTATAGGAAAACGGTAAAAGTCGAGAGTGGGACTGGACAATGAAAACACTGTTGTTTGACCTTGGAGTAAGTGTGAGTCTTTTAGGGTCGAATCTTCGTTTAATCCTTACGAAGCATGTGTAGGTCACGGTGTGTATTTAGTACTATTTCTTTTAATACGGAAAGTATAACTGTGTCCTTGAATAAGCCTGTTGCCTGTTGCAGATCCACGCAATAAGAGTTGAGGCAAGGATTAGAAGGCCAGAATCATTAGTGGCGCACATGGTTTGTGGGTAGCGCGCGCATGAAGTGATCTATATTTATTTATATACAAACAGAAATTGACAGAGATATGAATGATGAATAAAATATCATCCTAGGCTGTAGGAAGTGAATAGAAAGGCTATAACGGCCGAATTGGAATATACATAATACTTGTACAACAGTTAAGTGTAAGGAGTTGTATTATAGCTTTGAAGCTGTACTGTAGCAATACAGTTGTGTACGGGATAGAGAATGACTCTTGAAGTCGTTTACTCGCATAATTAGATTGTAGAGTGATTGGTGTTAGCTTGTTTTTAAGGGAAGGAGGGACACTGATTTGATATGGGCCATTTGTTCTAAACTTGAAATAGTTTTAATCGGTTTTTGTTTTTGAAGTTCCAGGCGTACATAATCCTTGCGAGAAGATTAGTGTAACCCTGTAAAGATTATACTTTTATGAGAGGTTTAGAAAATGAATGAATCTAAGAAATAGGTGTGATATGTAGTAAAGCAATCTAAACACGAATATAAAAGGGACGAGATGAGAGAAATGGAAGTTTAGCTACGTGTTAATGCACTAGATTGTTTTATCTGTTACTAAAATAGTTATGATTTGAGTGAGAGGAGAAGAGATAGCTGAAGGAAGTATGGATTAATCGGGATCGCATTGCATGTACAATACAGATTTCTTCCTCTACGGACGGCGCTTGACAAAAGTATATATATTTATGAGGAGGCTAAATATGAAATGCTTTACGTAAGGAGGAAAAGGATAAATATAAAGCGAAACGAGCTGGGAAAATTGTTTGTTTTGCCTAAATAGAACTACACTCATCTGGTAGAGTTGAGTGTTGACTACAAAGTTATTTTGTTGTGCTTGAGAGCAGAGTGTAATTTTCCGTTGACTTATTCCGGTACTATCCAGAATTGGGCAAGATCAGCTTATTTTCACATTGATTACCATCCAACATATCTGTAATCTCCTGAGTGTCTCTCTTAGGCATTATCATCTATCTGTTCCATACGCTAAAATCGTTTGATACTGTTCAGGCTGTTTGGTTATGGGATAGGGTTAAGGGCAGGAAGAAACTCCTGGAAAGTGTGGGTTTTGCATGATTTTTGCGAATTAGATTTCATGATTAAACTGTGATCGGTGAGAGAGCGGGGGTGTACAGAATGGGTGGAGAGATAGGATACATTATTGGAAAATTGTTGTTGCTCTGATATTTTTGTGTACAGGAATGAATAGTGTGGGGGGATTTTTTGAGTAGATTAGCGGGTATTTATACTATCATGTTTGCGTGTTTAATTGCGGAGATGAACTGAATGAGCGATGTTTTGGATAAAACTGGGTGTAACCCATGGAAAAGTTTTGAATTAAATTGTATCAGTGTTATTCTTAACACGAGGTGGATGGAGGAAATACCTTAAGATAAAGAGTAGTAAATGAGATAATAGGGAGATAAGATTTTGGAAGAAGCGTGTAAAGCATGAGCGGGGATCGTAGACGTAAGTCAAGAGCCTTTGGTGCTCGCTTTACCTAAGAATATTCAGTTCATAGTATTTACGTAAGACGCACACACACAAGGAAAACTTCAAGGTTGTTAGGTTTGAACACAGTTTAAGTGTAATGATGGTTTGTTGGTAGAGGTAGGAGAGCACTGTTGTAGGAAGGCGGATTGATCTAGTATGGACACTTGGTTAAGACTGGGCCTGGAGGAATTCAGCCAGAGGTTTGTTGTTAATGCAGAATTGAGTAGGATGGAGGGTTTGACATGTGGGTTAAGTAGAAATATGTGTGAGGTTAGGATAGCAAGTAAAGCCTGTAGCAAGTCTGGTATGTATTGAGGGAGGCGAAGTGGCTAAGTTTAGCGAGGGAGATGAAAAAGATGAATGCGATTCTGAAGGAGCGTCAGTATGGCATTGATCTCGGTTGAGGTGCAAGGAGGAGTGAACGCAAGGCTGTTTAAACCAAGCTTTCTTGATTGAGGTAGTTCAGTTCATTGGAATACAGGGTTGAATAACGTAAACAAAATCTACTTTGGACAGGATACAGCTAAGGTAATCTAGCTAACTGCGGGAAGTAGGATGTATTTTGGGATTACCGGCTTTGGGAGTTTGTCAAAAGTTGGAAAATGAATCAGAGATGATTAAGAAGTTGGTATTAGCTAGGGGATGAACGAATAATTGAAAACTTTTTTAACCAACAGGCGGAGGAGTAACTGACGGAGAGCAAGACGGAAGTGGAGAGTCGATTGTGGGTGTTGGGAGTTATCGTGTGTCATCAGGAGTTCCTGAGGACGACGCGGGATCATCTTCCCATTCAGAAGTACGAAGTTCAAGTCCTGGTATCGCGGATGCCGACGCGGATGTCGAAGATAGTCCAAGTGGAAGTGAGGAGACGGGTTCGGAATCGGAACAAAGGATTAATAACTCAGCTAATAATATTGGAGCCGGTGGAGCGGGCTGCGTGGAATCATCATCGACTATGTACGCTCCGAATACTGTAGGATTCCCTCCTTCAAGATCTACTGGCCCAAGTGGAGGTTTGTAAATTATTCAGCTCGAAAATTATCTCAGGCATGCGTATACGCTTCCAAGATACTTGCGAAAAAGGTTTAGAATAAAATTTAGGGAGGTAGTAATTTGGATGGATATGTTACATATTGAGTATGGATTTAGAATTTAGTTGGGTGATGGAATACAATAGTATTTAGAGCAGACGTCAAATTTAAATTGAATGATAACCGGACTGATTTGTGTTGAATGCAGGATGTTTTGGAAGTAGCTTAAAGTATTCTTCTGGTGGAGGAAGTAACCCGTTTGCAGTTAAAGCTGCATCGCCAAGCAGTGGTTCAAGCCCTTTATCTGGTGGAGAACGATGCACAAGCAGCACGGGAAGTAATTCAAATCATCAAGCTAGCTCTTTTAGTAGCGGCATTATTCGAAGAGGATCAGCACCGCTCATCTCGCCTGGACGGTGGAACACGGCGAGTAACAACCCTATCTCGCCTAAATGTAAGTTAAGAGAGTTCGGATGTCTGTTAAATGTTGCGTGTAATTCAATAAGTACACAAATGACTGAGGATATGATTGTTTAAGCATTAAGTAAAGTTTCATTGTAATTAACATGGACTTATTGTAATTATTTTAGCTACACCTTCGTGGAATTCCAAGCCTATTATTCGTCCATCCGCTTTGGGAGGTGGATTTGGTTCACAAATTTCAACGACATCAAGTTTTGGACAAATTCAAACATCTCAGTTTCCAAATTATTTTGCCATGGGGGGTACTTCTGAAAGCTCTCGGGGACCTGGGTTTGATAGTGGAGATTCCAATTCGGGAGCACCATCTAAACCTGCATTTGTACTGAGACCACCAAGATTAGCAGCGACTTCATCCTTTAGCGCGATTTCGTCTGTAGGATCAACCGTACCTGAACCCAGTTCCGTAAGCATGGATGGAGCAGGAAGTGAGGCTGACAACCACAACGTTACTGTGTCCGGAGCTGATAGTAAATCTCGGGAAAGCTCACAAGGAAAAGCTGAAAGCTCTGTAAAATTCGTCCCGCTGGCAAAAGATGGTGAACCAAGTAATACGTTCGTTCCAGAGAATGCAACTCCGGGCCCAATTTCATCGACTTCTACAAATGCAGGAGAATCTGCCGGATTTGTGTTTGGTCAAGGCTTGCAGGAGCGTGTTCAGGTAGTTGAACTTTTTTTCGTAGCCGTTTTGCTCTGAAATTCAGTTTTTTCGCATGGATTGCAGTTGAATACCAAGCTGAGGACTTCAGGTGGAGGTTTAATTCATGACGTGTGAACTTATTTTTATTGCTCAGAATCCCCGGGAAGGTAGCTTTACGAATGGTATCTCTTCATCTTCGACGGAAGGAGGAGGAGGACTCTTCAGTTCTGCCTTAAGAAATTTACAAAAGGATGGAGAAAATCCTAATTCAGGTTCTGACCGAAACGATGATGAAGCTGGACCTTCCTCAACGTCTGAAAGTCAATTTGCTTTCGGTAACCCGGAAGATGCTAATAGTGCAGATAGGAAACGGCGGTACGATGATGGTCCTGTTATTACCGGTGAAGAGGATGAACTCAACGTGCTCCAGGTATATAGGATTACAAAATAATAAGTCTATAACTAGAAGATGTACACATCTGGGTAATGCGTATTATTTAATTTGCTACTCTTGGTTCGTACAGATTATGTGTCGCCTGTTCATTTTCGATAGTGGAAATTCTAGCTGGACTGAAAGAGGAAGAGGTCAACTTAGATTGAACGATAGAAATGATCCAGATGCAAACGAACTACGATCCCGGTTAATTATCAGAACAAAAGGTTCTCTGAGGCTTATGCTGAATACAAATGTGTGGTCGGGAATGAAAGTTGATAGAACCTCGAGTAAGTCTGTGAGATTTATGGCCAACGAAAACGGGCAAATCCGATTGTTCTTGGTAATGGTCACCGTAGGTGAAGCAGATCAATTGTACAACGCTCTGGATTGGCGAATCAAGAACCTTAAGCAACAGGAAGAACTGAAATGTAGCGGCAGCGTTGAATGCTTGGAAAATAATCCTGCTGAAACTTCTGTCTGTGATGATGAAAACCTCATTGCTGGAGCAGATAATAGTGACGACGACGATGACCTGAAAGAAATGCCAACGAAAAAGAAACGATACATTGCCAGCGAAGTACCTTCCCCAGACCACGGATCTAGAAAAAATAGTGCCGATCATTCTGGAGTTTCTCTTCCATCACCATGTTCGAACCAAGTGAATCCACCTTCCATACGTATTAGCAATCACGACAGCGACGATATCATGTAATGATCAGAAAACTTCTACATACTTTTTTTGTATTAGGACGTACAATAAGGCATATTGGTAGTGTTTGATGGTCAGAGGTGTCATCCTTGTGATTCAGCTAAATGTCTGAGCTATTTAATGACGAAAATCTGCTCTACAGTACTGAATATATTAGCGTCAGCACCTCGGCGATGGAGGCCTCTTAATAATTAGGTATTGGTCAGGTTTGTGAATCCTCTGGATTGGGCGGATGTAGCCTATGAAGGAAGAATTTTTGATATTGCCATAAACCTTTGGACTTTAGTGTATTTTATCGTTGGTTCTACCTAGATTTCTACTTTTCCAGTGCACGATTGTATTTTTACTTTGCTTTAAGGATATTACGTCCGTCAATTGTTGCCCACCCTCTTTGATCAACGGCTTGGGCTATCTTTGAAATTAAGCGTATTAATTTGTTTTAGCAATTATTTCTGATTACGCTCGTAATAAAAGCTCCGTGGATAAATAGATTTTGGGATGAAAAGCCGTATTGATACCTAATGTAACGCGTTTGCATTTTAAGAATGCTGATAACTACAGATGTGACACACACATATGTATAGGCTTACGAGGGTCTGCTTTTGTGAATGGAGTAAAAACTTGGACGTAAGTAAGCTCCATGTTATAGTGTAAATATCTTGTGCTACGAGGGACCGCGACACTAACCGTCCGTGGTATCGTCACGGAGGAAAAAGGATCTCTAGTGCTCACTACACACAACTTAATTGTCATTAACTCTGCTGCCTCTGAAATGTAAAGCTAATATGGGGTAGCGTGCATTTTGAAGAAGTTGAGGATCTATGCTCTACTCCGTGCAATCTTTAGCCGTTTTCTTCGGACGCATGAGGGAAAATTATAGACACATAACATTTACTTTACACGTTATCGCGTTATCCAAATCTTTTAACTTGTACTTAAAAGTAAAAGCGAAAGAAAATATTGGGTCCCAATTTAATCAGTAATTACAAATTGTGCACATTGCAAGTGAAACTGTTAATAGCTGGAAGTTTATGTTTTGTTCCGAATAAAAGTTGAATATTTGCGAACGGTCATTGTTTGACACATCATTTTGGGGGTTTAAGTGATTTACAAATTATGGTAAGGATGTTCATCCACGTCACAGTAAAATAGTTCTGGCACGGATATCCCGGATGTAATGTACATCAAACCCCCTTATAAAAAAATTATTCGAATATCATCAATTTTTATGAAAAGTTTGGCTCCCTTTTACACGAAAAGTACTCTATAGATTTTGATAAGAGTTGATTCATCAGAAAGCCAAACTTTCAGAATCGTGGCAACACTCTCACTCTAAATCGCTGCATTTCATCAACGGATGTTTAATTGTAATTAAAGATCGGTTGATTTCTAGCTGCTGCCGCCAAATTGTCAATGCAATGCAATTCATTTATCGTGTTACCTTGGTTGTCAACGAAACCGCTAAATTTAAAAAACAATTACGGCAACGCAAGAATCAAAACTAAGCATTTAAATAGCTAAAAAAATGTTTTGTCTGCGATTTAGATGATTGCGTTGAAGTCAAAAGTTGTAATTTTGATTAACGGATTTTATACAAAGTTTGAAAGCAACGTACGATTCCTCGGGAATTCCGAAACGTTTTGGTAGGGCTTGACGGAGTCGTAGGTATTACATGGGCTGCATGGCGTGAATCAACGATCCTATGCGCCACAGCGTACATATGATATATTTTATAGATTAAGATTTAAAGATCTAATGCGTGGAAAGGTTCTGATCCCATGATTTGTTAAAGTAATTGGCCTACACCGAAAATTTTTTGGCGCATTTTGATACAAATGATACAATTGCGCAATTAGCTGCTCGAATTCTGACAGGATTAACCAACTGAAAATACGTTTTTAAAACGGATGAACTAAAAGTCTTTGAATTAGGCAGTTAGAGTTTGCTATGGCTTTTAGTAGTTAAACATACATATGTGATGTACAACAAAATCTTCCACCGGGAAAAAAATTGAATATGCTCTCCTCCCAAAAATGGAAGCATTTCAAACAATATGGGGAAAGCTGGGTGTTGGTAAAAGGAAGAAATAGGGGAACATTACGAGCTCTGACTACATTTATGGAAATCAAGATGGAGAAAGTTACACTATTTTAAACAGATCAGTACGTTGTCTTAAAATATGTGTCTACACCTATAAAAAGTTGATTTAGCTTATAATCTCAAGGTCAGACAACCTTTCCATGCATCAGTTTGATAAAAGGGGAATCACCAACTCCTTTATAATCACATTTCTTTGAGGAAACAAAAACAGTTCCAATAGTGCAGACATTGGAGCCTTTTTTGCATAGTTGCTAAAGATCACCGCGTACAATTTTGTATAAGATCAAAAATGAGCAATCTGAACTGAATCAACTTTTATGGCAATACATACCGGCTTAATGGCACCGTGCAATTTGCACGGTGGGCGTTGCCTAGTACTACATACAATGCTTACTGTACCATTTTGCGGATTTACTCTGAACACTGGAATTGCAAAAAAATGTGGAACGCTTCACGATTTTGCGTGTCATCCTTGCGCAGGGGCCATGCTAATCTTCTCTGTATCGTTCCAATTTTAGTATATGTGGTCCCGAGGGACCACGAAAGAGGAAGTAGAAATTGCGTTTATATATCCTGTATAATTTTGTCACCATCCGAGAAGCGGCTATGACTGTGCCACTTTTTTTCTCACAATTGTCAAGTGCAATTGCGTAGGATTTTTAAGGAATGAATAATTGTGGGCCATAGCTTGCTGAGTTAATATTTTTAGACTACCGCTTTTACAGGGTCAAAGGTTAAATACGATTGTATGTATCATGTGATGGTCATGTTCTCTGACCTATAGAATGCATATATACATCTTCTTTACATAACTATGTATTTTGTGAAGTACATATACCGCAATGCCTTAACGATTACAATAGCTTACTATTTTGATCATTTTAAATTAGTGAAACTACAGGGTTTGGAAATTCCGCAAAGTCAATTACACGTTTTCCATTGATTAAAACCATAAGCGCATGATTGTTATCCTTTATTTCCTGCAAAAATCAATAAACGTGATCTAGTATTATAATACCATATCCTTAAACCGTTGTTAGTGCACTGTTTTACTTCCAACATACTTACCTAACAATTCATTCATCCAGTTTTAATATTTAGTCGAGCTGTAATCCGCAAGCTCTTACAGCAGAATGGTGATATAAAATGGGTATCTTTAAGTATTACACTTGGCCTTGGTTGCTGTGTTTGAGATTGCGATGGGGTCTACTTACTACGAGGGCTAAGTAATACACAATGCGATTTAATACTGCAGATTCAATTCTGTTGATACAAATAATGAGTGAATCCGACCTAATTATAATTCAAGCTAATCATCTATATTTAAAAGCTAAGCGCAACGTAACGAGCTGTAACAATCGTACTTATTAAGAGACTTCGAAGAAAGTAATTAACTAAGACTAGTAATATCTCCAGTTAACTGTCCTCAGTATAACACGCGCATCTTTTCAGGTTCAAAGAAAAGCTGAATTTGTGGTACGTGGATTAGTTCCAAACATAAACGTAGAAAGGAAGTCAACTTTGCTAAGTACATGAATTAATCAAAGCTGGACTGGTTACTTTAAAATGCATGTAGGAAGCGCACGGATTCAGAAGTCTTCCTTAGGAGCCCATAGTCTGACAACTGAGTCCCCACCGGCTAAGGCCACTGTGTTATTGACTGAATGAACCTAAGGAATTAAGTCACACAGAGAGTCAGGATTACAATCGCATTAAGATTATATACTTCCGTCTGAATATTACGATAAAAAAACATGGAAGTTACCCCTGGCAGTTCAGAATTTATCTCTAAAGTTGCCAATTCATTTAGTCCCAGACTTGGTTCTAAAACTTTGAGATGACCGTCCCGAGAACAAGACATAACACTTCCGAGGCTATGAAACACGCCTTGAACTATTTGCTTGTGCCCGATATCGTACGTCTAATACAAAAAAATTAACTGAATCTCCTTGCAGTAGTATCGGGTAAATATTGACAATGATTTAAATTTTGCGTAATACCTTGACTATTTCGAAAGCATCAGAGTTGACTAAATGGATACGACCCATCCGGTCTCCCAAATAAAATAACGGAGCTGGATCTTCTCTTCGAAATGATAAGCACGTAGGATACGCACCGTCAGGGAGCTGAAAGTAAAGGAAACAAAAAGGTTTTATGATTTTTACTAATGATTTAGCTAACACAAAATTTTCATGTTATAAAGTCTAGCCCACAAAAATAATATTCCTTACTTTAATGTTCTTCACACTCTTTTGAGCTCGGATATCGTAGTTGATTGTAGTCCCATCCTCGCTACAGGAAATAATGCGTGTATCATCCATTCCAAGCGCTAGTACACATCTTTTATGAAGTCGATGTTCGCCTACTTGCTTGTATGTACCATCACGAGGGTCAAACAACAGAACTTTCTTGTCGTAAGTACCGCAAGCTATGAGATTTTCTGTCATAGCCAAACAAAGACATGCGACGCGCTGTGTCCTACAAATTGATACAAAGTTCGTTAAATGAAGGATAAAGGTCACCTTACGTGATACACTAACTAATGTGACTATGTCATAATCTTACGAAAGTTCCCCAACACGCTGAAAACCGGAGTTCTTATCCCAAACACGTACGGTATTGTCCCAACTTGCTGATAATATGTATTGATGATTTGACGCAAATGCCCAGATCCAACCCTTATGAGCTGTTGCATTTTGGTGCACTACAGCGCTGTTGGATGCGATTGCTGGAGTTTGAGGCGACACTGCTATACTTCTGCTAGCGTTTGAAGATGACTTGGCAGATCCTGTAACAGATGACCCAGGCAATGCCTCTGCCTTGGCAGATACTTCGAAGCTATGCAGTGCTTTCTCTACATTCCATATGATGATGCTGCGGTCTCTTGATCCGGTTGCCAAAAAGGTTCCTCCCTTACAAAATAAAAAAAATTAAAAATTAAATCTCTCTGCGGTTGTCGCTGTGAATGTTCTCAATAATGAATATCGACTAAATTCAAAATTACCTCAAACAAATGGACAGCGTCAACACAAGCAATGTGCTTACGTAATTCAACGTTTCGTAAATTTGCACCGTTTGATCCCCATAACTTGGTCTGTTCTTCTCGTTTCCAACACGCTCGACTCCAAGAGTACGTTTCTTCGTCAACTATACCCAGGAAATTAAAACGAGTTAATATACTTTTCCTTTACTTTCAGAAGCATCAACTCCAGCCAGATTTCACAAAGCTAGATTACCTTGAACCGGTGGATATTTTCCGTTTCGACCCCACCGCTTCTCTTGGCGAATCTTCCATGTCTTTTCATTTGATAATATGCAGTAAAAGTGTTTGCAAACTAAGCTAACGCTTTGCAGAAGAAATCCCGAGTCCAGAAATGAGCATATGTGCAGAAAAACCTGCAAACATAAAGAAGACAAACTGTAATCAGAACTCACAACTTTGCCATCAGTACATTTGAGATGCGACTTTCTGTACCATCTTTTACGCATTTATATAAGCAGATTTTAGTTTACCTCAATTGGTAAATTATCTAAACTCAGTCCAAATCCCGTGTTGTGGTCAATTGATTCTAAGGTTTCTGCAACTTGATTAGCTTCAAGTTGAATTTGGGTTTCTTCGAGTGCATTAGCCTTGTTCTCATTCAAATTTTCATCAAGTCCAGGTTCATCTATAGCACATCTTGCCAAGTCCAGGTCAACCTGATCAACGCCTCCACCTTCCTTGACATCCATGTCTTCCGTATAATCTCTGAGTGTCGTTTAATCCGTCTACATGTCCAAGCTCCGTTAAACCCATACAATTATCCGATGGCAGACCTGTATCACAAGAACGGTACTCTTAATTAGCTTTAACATAATGCTCAGCATTACATAAACAGTGGGCCAACTATATAGTTAAATGCTACGGCATACTTCAGGGTAAAGTATAATAGCATTATTAATGGTCACAGGCTGTGCCTCACTGAATTCGCTTAAACCTTGTTATGGGTGAAAAGATAGAAAATCAGCTGTTCCTTTTCAATACACTGTTAAGTACGTAGGTAAACACAAGTCGGCCAGTCCATTGGTTCTAATTAAGATCTGTCAGGAGGAGAGCCGATTTTTAGAAGCTTTTACCAGGCTCATGTTTTCAATATGGTTCAACTTTAATTCGAACATTAATCCAAGGCTTTCACCTAGGCAACAGAGATTTAGAAGACAAAAGTGCATGGAGTGTGAAATGCAAGTGCACAAACTTTCACATGCAATTCAATACTCTGGCAAATTGCAACTGCCAACTGCAACTATCAAGTGGAGCTGCGTCAGTAAAGAACGTCTTGGATCCAGAAAAGTGCTTATTTATTCAAAACCGATACAAAACAGTCGGTGCTTTAGACTTTCAGAAAAATCTTGCCTCGTTAAGTTATATGAGACGTCTCCTAAACGTTGCTTGCTGGTAGTCAAGTGCCACTTCCGAGTACCCCGATCTCAAGTTTGAAAAGTGTTTGTAAAGTAAAAACTAACCAAAATTCCTGAAGCATGTATATAATAGTACATATATATATATATAACATATATCCCTCCCCCCTCCCCCTGCCTTAAAGGTTATGATACTTGACTAAACTTGCCTAAGTTCGTATGAGAAAACTGGCAGGCCGAATTTTTTGAAATTTTGCACACTGCTAAAGAAATGTATAATCTCAACTTCAAATTCCCAGTTTTTCGAAAACTTATCGCAAACGCTCACAAGCAATTTTTGAATATTTGCATCAGATACTGCCTTGTGGATGCCCTGCCTTGTGTAACATGCATTTACTTGCAAATAATTTTCAAAAATTGATTGCGAGCGTTTGCGGTAAGTTTTCGAAAAACTGGGAATTTGAAGTTGAGATTATACATTTCTTTAGCAGTGTGCAAAATTTCAAAAAATTCGGCCTGCCAGTTTTCTCATACGAACTTAGGCAAGTTTAGTCAAGTATCATAACCTTTAAGGCAGGGGGAGGGGGGAGGGGCGGTGCAAAAATTATCTCTCCAGTGTTTTTGGGGTTTTCGAATACGCTCTTTCACATGGAGTGAATTATATATGTGTACATGGTACAGTTTCGCGGTTAAATGGATCGGAGTTAATTTCATTCATTGGTATGATGGAAATGTATCGAATTTATTTATGTACGGACATGTAAAGTGCATAGCGAATTTAGACTTGACTAGAGTGAGTAGTGGATCAAAGAAAAAGTGAGACGAAAGTAGGATTTATCCCTTGCTTAGCACCTGATAATCGCGCAAACGAAAAAATTATTTGAAACTTGAATTAATGGCAACAATTGGTTGACTAAAACAGCAATCGGGAAAGTTAATGTTATCCAGCGATACCGCTAATAGTTGGTAACTTTTGTGTTAAAGCAACAGCTTTTACGGTGGCGTTCGTGGACGTCGTACAAGACATAATCGTGTCTAAACGTGCAACTTTGCTGTAGGTTTGAGATCTCGCATGGTCGCTTGGCACATTGGCACGTCGTCCGTTATCTACAAATTAGGCCTACACATGTAAATTTAATGAATTTTTTCTCGAATTTCTACTTGCGTAGGGTGCTGTCAATTGTAACTTAGTTGAAATTATTTAAGACGGCCAAAGTTTCGTGTTGTGGAGGTTTGATCTGACTGGGAGTAAAGGCATTAAGAAGGAATTTCCTAAATGTATATATATATATATACATGTTTTCTTGAGCAGACAATTGAAAGAAAAATAGACATGCAAGCAATCGGAACGGAACCAGGTTCCAAGCATCGGATACGGCAATATTGACGGATCTCATCAGAGTTTGAATCGGGTGGACCGGAACTGTTTGTAAATTATCCCTGCGAACTTGTGGGTACGAGTTCAAGGCTATCTGAACCTTATTATCATTAGTTGGTTCAGGTTAACCATGGGTTGCTGACTCTGTTTTAATTACTTCCCTGTTGTTGCTGTAGATTTAAACTTGGTGGCCAGCATTCCCGATTCTGCGTGGGATTGCACGAATATACAACCGGAAGCGGGTTTGCAGATCGCAGAGCTCCTGTGACAAGGTGTGTGGCTGCTGGTTTTGATTTGAGTCGATGCATGCTTTGTTTACAATTGATAAATAATCTCTTAAGGAAATGCTATAAACGGTTAAGATGTATTTTGTATAAAGCAGTTCAGTTTAGTGTCAGACTGTGGAAGCTGCTATGCTGTAGTGACATTGGTTTTGGTCTGATGTAATGTAATTTTCCATCTAGGTAGCACCTGAGTGACTACGGGAGAGAGCTGCACTCGGCTTTTAAGAAGGGTGACCGGAGGTAGTGAAAGAAGGATCTAAGTGCTTCGGTGTACTTTCGTCTGGTGGGTGACTGGTTGGTTCTGAAGCTGACTGTGTACAAGTCTCAGAAAGTACACATCCGTATACATAATCCTCTTCAGAGTGAGGCCGAAGAAGCTGATATAGCTGTGTGTATACCTGCTACTAGACTTCGACGGTGGTGATTTTAAAGATGGGAACACATCGACAACTTGCTATATAACCATTTTGAAGCTGGGAAAAGCAAAGGAGTGTGAGTGTTGAACTCATTCGAGGGTTCGAGGATACTCCGACGAGAGAGAGAGAGAGACGGGGAGAGAGAAAAGAGAATACAGGAGGAAGAAGGAAGAGAAATAATAGGACGTGATAGTACAGTGTGTGAAAGATGACGAACAACATGGCGTGGCAACCTCAAGAAGAAGGTTTGAGACAAATAATCCAAATTTTGAAAGAATCCCAAAGTCCTGATACACAAACTCAGCGGATGGTCCAACAGGTATGTTTTATAATTAATTTGATTTTAATTACACGATTAAAGTTAGTTTGAGTCGAGTTTGAAAACGCTTAATTCTTAGGTCGGATATGTCATACGTATTTAAGAGAGATAATGTACGTTAAATTTAAGTTAAGGTACAGTTATCGTGTTCTAAGATAGATTTAGCATCTATTGTAACCATATTAATGAATTTACTAGTTAACTGAGCATATAATTAGCACCAGATCTGATTATGTAAGGGAAGTATTGAAGGTCGGGAATGGTGAATAGGCTCACAGGATGGGATACAGAATCCTAGGTTAGAAAGAAGTATCGCGGGCGTATCTTTTAAGCTTATGCACAGGGTATAAACTTAGTTTTAATGTAATTAGTGCTTAAAGGACAGGTTAAGATTTTAATATTGGAGATTTATGCGCTTTTTTAAGATAACGTATGACATTAGGCGATGGCTGATAATCAGCACAGGTAGATTGATGAAGTATGGATATACGAGACCCGGTTCCGGTTGGAGATAAAAATTCAAGACCCACGGTAATTGTAGTAACAGTTTGTTAAAGGTTAATTAGAAGAACATTCATTCTCATGCAAGATTAATGGAATCTAAGGAAATAAAAAGTAAATGTACACCAAGGTAGGTAACATCCATGAGAATTTATTGTAGAAATGTTTATAGATGCGATATACGATCTCCTGCTTTGGAATGAAATGCTGTCGGAACGGACATTTTTGTAGTTCAAGTTACATTTCGAGGCAGTCTAGAATTAGATTGTTGGTTTAGGAAAGTATTTGAACGGGATTAAGAAAATCCAGTTTTGTGTATACATTTGTCACAAACTGTGTGACCTTTTTATAACAGGAGCCGAAGGAGCTGTGCTTTAGAAAATTACAAAAGGGTAGTCATAATACGAAGAATTAGCTTGAAACAGATTCGAGTTTCAGGTAGCGTACATAAATAGTTTCAACGAAAATAAAGAGGGTTCCGTCCACAGGATAATTGAATATTGAATATTCATCTTAAACTGACGATAAGCCATGAAAATATAATCCAGATTATTGGAGACAGTTATATATATATATATGGAAGGCGGGATATTAAAGATAATACAAAATGTAGGCTACCGGAAGGCATTTTTATCAAAATACAGTTATTTAAAAAAGTAAGGAGGAGAAGATTTTGTTGAAACCGGCTATTTATACGACAAGAGTAGGTTGCAGCTTTGCGTTACCACATAGCTTCTTCCCACGTACATAGCAGGATCTTTTACACTTGTTATGCAAAAACAAACGGAGTAGCTCTTTGTGTGTACTAGTTTAATGGCGCAAATGACATTTGGTGGGTGGGTTAGATAGCAATATTGCAGGAGGAATAATTTGGATGGTTAAAGAAGTAATGCTGTAATCATGTTCCTTGACTGTTTGGACGCGGGAGATTATTACGTTTGCGAAATGTTGTCATTTCATATTGGATTAGTTCGAGGACTGGGTATTATTGCGAAATGAAAACTCATGGATGATTATCACGAATATTTATATTTGAAGAATATCTATTGAAATTTTGAAGTTTCTTTGTGTCAACAATCTAAGATTTTATTTTGGTTTATTTGATTCTCTTGTGTCTATTTGTAGAAATTGGAAGAGTTGAGCAAATTCAGCGATTTTAACAACTACCTGATATTCGTACTGACCAAGCTGAATTCTGAAGGTAAGGCGAAGTGGCCTAATTCAGAATCAGTCCAAAAAATCAGTAAGTAGTCCTAGCAAAGCTTTATTCATAATTTTTCCCTACCTTTTGTTATAATTATTGTCTATTCTGATGAATCTTCCATGCACATTGAATATTTTACCTCTTCGTAATATCTTTGCCATTCTATTTGGGGCTGAACCGGTATCTGAATCTGAACGAGTTCCATGCTTTTTTTTCTATCACCCAGTTTTTAGTTTACTCAGTAGTGAACCGGGAGTTAACTGCATTAGTATTGTAGAATTCCGCCATGAATTAGACGGACAGTTTGGGCTCGAATGCATTACTGCATTTATTTGGCTTGCTACGAGCTCTCTACATTTTATTCTTTCATGCTGGTAGTGTAGCAAATCTTTCAAATGCTAATGAATATTGTGACTTGTTTAAACCTTTGCTTGTTAGATTGTATTAGACTTTTTCGTTTGCGGGTTATTGGCGAAGAGAGCTTAAAAATGTATGTTGCATAACCCCGACAGGAGTCGTCAGTACATTCTACAGGCGTTAAGCGAGTAAAGAAATGCCTAGATGAAGTGAAGTTTTAGGCAGGGATTAGGTTGTAAGAGTACTTAGATTTAACTTATTTAATAATTAGATTTAAACTAAACTATAAGATTCTCTATCTTTAGTTAAAGTTAATCTACATTGTTAAATAAGTGTACCTTATGTGTGTTGGCTAGTGTAATAGGGTATTGAATCAGTTCTCACAAGGTCGCAAGGTGGTAGGTGAACTAAATCATTTGAAAAGTTCCAAGGGGTTTATCGGGCAACTAATTTCATTGTAAACGAATCGTTTTCTGATTGATGACAGATGTTATGTAGTAATGAGAAATGTTTAATTTGTATTTTGATATCTAAACCCATGCAAAGCATTCATATTGAAGGTTTTTTTTCATCGGTATTTCAAGGCAGAATTAATATAGTTTTTTAAATGTTGAGTTAATTTTTTATCCAAGTTTAAAATTCGATTTTCGAAAGAACTTATTTTTTAATTTGATTCGAGTTTTGGTAGGCATTTTACAGAGAGCTCATCAGATTTATTTATTACTCTTAAGCTAAATTCTTTGCTGACTTCCCTGCTTTTACAGTCGTTTGAAGAGTCTTCAAAAGCCTGAAGAGTCCTAATTTATGAAAGAATCCGATTCCCATGAATGAGATTTATTGCTACCTAGAAGTTTCTCAGATGGGCTAAATGTATAATGAAATGTCCTGCATGGGTTCGGCTTAATATGAGCTTAATTGTGATGCTTGTGCGTTTTGCAGATGATGCTACGCGTTCTTTAAGTGGACTAATATTAAAGAATAACTTGAAACAACACTATGACGTGCTTCCTCCGGAAACAATTGAGTTTATCAAGTCAGAATGTCTTTCTGCGTTATCCGATCCGTCAAACCTTATCAGGGCTACGGTCGGAATTCTTATTACAACTATTCAAATCAAGGGTAAAATAACATCATGGCCCGAACTGATTCCAACGTTGTGCGCTATGTTGGATTCCCCGGACTATCATACAATCGAGGTGAGTAATATTTTATCTCAGTTTTTGGATGTTAAAGGGTTCCAATAGTTTTTATAATCTGAGTTGAATGAAATAACTCCAGGGATCTTTCGGAGCACTGCAAAAGATTTGCGAGGACTCTGCAGACACTTTGGACACGGATGAGATGAACCGCCCACTAAATGTTCTCATCCCGAAGTTCTTACAATTTTTCCAACATGAGAGCCCGCGGATAAGATCCCACGCAATAGCATGTGTCAACCAATTTATCATAAATAAGAGCCAAGCTCTTATGGCTCACATTGAAATATTCGTGCACAGCTTGTTCCATCTGGCTGGTGACGAGGACACTGAAGTAAAAAAGAATATTTGTCGTGCACTGGTGATGCTACTTGACGTGAGATTAGATCGTCTGTTTCCTCATATGAAATCGATAATTGAGGTAAGTATTGAACGTTCTCGAAAATGCATACTGTGAAATGCAGCTTGGGCTTGCAATGGGCGAGGTTTCTTACTTACACTTGTTTACTGTTTTTAGTACATGTTACATCGTACTCAAGATCCGGACGAATCTGTTGCGTTAGAAGCCTGCGAATTCTGGTTGACACTAGCAGAGACACAGATTTGTCACGATGTATTGGCACCATACCTGCCACAGATCATCCCGGTTCTAGTGAAAGGAATGCGCTATTCGGAAATAGACATCATTTTACTCAAAGGTGATGTCGACGACGAAATGGTTCCAGATAGAGAAGAAGACATTAGGCCTAGATTTCACAAATCGAAAACCCAGAGAATAGGATCCTCTGCTGATGAAAATGGCCAAGGCGATGATGACGACGACGATGATATGATGGACGACGACTCGGGACTGTCTGAATGGAATCTTAGTATGAATTCTTAATAAGATTTTACACATTATGGTTTGGAGAAGTAGCTAATTTGGGGTAGAACTAACGTGTGTTTGTTTGGTATTAGGAAAGTGTAGTGCAGCTGCATTGGATGTTTTGGCGAACGTTTTTCGCGATGACTTGCTACCAGTGTTGTTGCCTATTCTGAAAGAAACATTGTTCCACTCGGAGTGGCAGATCAAAGAATCAGCTATTTTGGCACTAGGAGCTATTGCTGAAGGTACAGAAAGTAAAGCACATAATATTATTCCTTCATATATATATAAACATACTCTCAATAGCATACGTACTAAATGTAAAATTTTGATATCAGGCTGTACGAATGGGATGGTACCCCATCTTCCAGAATTGATACCGTATCTCATCAATTGTTTATCGGACAAGATGAGCCTCGTGAGATCTATCACGTGCTGGACGTTATCGAGATATTCTCACTGGGTAGTTGGTCAACCTCATGAACTTTACTTAAAGTCGTTGATGACGGAACTGCTGAAAAGAATTTTGGACTCAAACAAGCGCGTGCAAGAAGCGGCTTGCTCAGCTTTCGCTACACTCGAAGAAGAAGCATGCACGGAATTAGTGCCGTACTTGGGATTTATTTTAGAAACATTGGTCTTCGCTTTTGGAAAATATCAACATAAAAACTTACTTATCCTTTACGACGCCATTGGGACTCTTGCCGATTCCGTAGGAGCTCATCTGAATAAGGCGGAATACATTAATTTGTTGATGCCTCCTTTAATCCAGAAATGGAATATGTTGAAAGATGAAGATAAAGACTTATTCCCTCTCTTGGAATGCCTCAGTTCTATCGCTACCGCTTTGCAGTCTGGATTCCTACCCTATAGTGAGCCTGTGTATCGCCGATGTGTGTCCCTTGTTGAGCAAACATTGAATCAGCATATTGCCAATGTTCAGAATCCGGAGCAGTTCGAAGCCCCTGACAAAGACTTCATGATTGTGGCTTTGGACTTGTTAAGTGGACTTGCGGAAGGATTGAACGGTTTCATCGACAAATTAGTTGTCAATTCCAATATCCTTCAACTTTTGTACCAGTGTATGCAGGATCCCATGCCGGAAGTTCGTCAAAGCAGTTTTGCTTTGCTTGGTGATTTAACCAAAGCGTGCTTTCAACACGTCTCGCCGTTTGTTTGTGAGTAAAACCTTTTTATTCTTATTGTCGAGGAAGTATATCCTAGCTCGTTGGCTCATAATTACTGACAGTTGTCTGCATGCAAGTGGCTAATTCTGAGGTTCGCATTTCAGCTGATTTTCTGCCGATTCTTGGACAGAATTTAAATCCCGAATTGATTTCCGTGTGTAATAATGCAACTTGGGCGATAGGAGAAATCGCGATAAAATTAGGTAATGTAGTTTAACATTCAATCCTGAGGATTCAACTGTGCTTGTTAGTGCCGTAATGTAATATACTGTTAACTTTGTATAGGAGCGGATATGCGTAATTACATTCCCATGGTACTCAATCAGTTAATTGTTATTATTAATTATCCGAGTACTCCGAAAACGCTGATGGAAAATACAGGTATGAGCAGACAAGAAAGTCTTATCATCTCTTCAACAGCTGGTCTAATGTTTTTGTTTCTTGTACATAGCTATAACCATCGGACGATTGGGTTTCGTGTGCCCAAGTGAGGTAGCTCCAGCACTCCCACAGTTTGTTCGGAAATGGTGCTCTTCTCTCCGAAATATTCGGGATAATGAAGAAAAGGATTCAGCATTTAGGGGAATGTGCATGATGATCCAGGTTAATCCGAGTGGTATCTTGGCGGATTTTATCTTCTTCTGCGATTCGGTTGCATCTTGGACCACTCCCAAGGCTGATTTGAAGGACATGTTTATGAAGGTATGTAAAATTTGAAATATCTTATTTCATAGAAAGTCTCCTTCCCTGTGCTGCTTGGCCAGAACGCAAATTTTATATCAATCGTTAGTTAGAATCAAGAGAATTTTATTATTTAATTACGCTAGATTCTACAAGGCTACAAACAACAACTTTCGGAGAACGGATGTTGGAAGCAGATTGCTGATAATTTCCCACCACAGCTTGCGGAAAGATTGCAGACAAATTACGGTATTTAACGTTGGGGAAAAGTAACCTAACAAATACCAGGCTTCACCTCGCTTATCGTTATATTAAACTAATTTATCCTAAATACTTATATTATTATATGTCCCGATGCAAGTGCAGGGGCTATTTATAAGAAAAGACTTTGCTGGAGTCTGTCTGTACTGCCGTTTTGCAGTAGAATCGCGTACTGTGGATTCCTCCCTCAAGTCTTTTGTCAATCAGCCTCTAGTAATCAGAATCAGATTAACCTAATTTCTGGTCTTGTAAAGGTGGGAATAAGCTGTATAACACTGTAGATCGTTAAGTTAGGTTTTATATAAAAATTGATTAGGGCGGTCTTGTAATTAATACAGTTAAGCAGGAGTCGCTAAACTTAAAATTTAAGTAGGGGACGCTGACATCCTATCTAAAGCGCAGTGACTTAGGCGGTAGCTGGATCTAGAACCACTTCCTAATTAACCAATTTAGTATGTAGTCAAATAATTTTTGCGTCGTGGCACATCCTACGTGTTCAAGGTATAGTAATATTTTCTTGACACGCAAAGTTAACCAGTAAGTCATTTTGGCAGTCTTCACATTAATCAAGAACATAGGTATACGTAAAAATGTATTTTTGAGGGGGTTTAGAATAGGTATTAGGAACGTAGGCTCAATAATGAATATGTGAGGGTAAGCATTATTTACTCATCAAGTACTGTGTAAGAGTAATGTGAGTAAGTAAAACATGAAGTTTCATCTTCATGAAGCTAAAGATATTTAGGTTATTATGAAATTATATAGCATAGACTAGGTAGTTTTGCACTATCTAATTTTTAATTATCAGGTTTTTTCGTTCTTTTAACCCGAAGTTGCCCGCCGGTACTGAATGGGTTATTAACTAGTATCAAGTGTAGCTTTATAATTAATAACTGTAATTTTCTAACGATACTAGGAGCTGGCATTAGAAGATGCAAACAGGAAGATTTTTGATATTTTATGAATAGATTTTAAATGTTTGGATATCTTACGTCGTTATCGTAAGTTTTGAATAGTTAGGCGGGTTCCATTGACCCTTACGTTGTTGGTCAGTTGTTAAATTCTTCGTTACCATTGTCAATTGCGAATTTATGTGCTCCTTGTGTACAAGTGGGGCTTATTCTTCGGTCTGAATCAAAACCAATAGTTTATGATTTCATTAAGTTAATTCAGTCATTTATATGTGTATGATTCAGGTCCTAAGAGTCCTGTTTAATGCGACGGTGTAGCTCAGGAAGCCTTAGGTGACTTAACATCGGACCACTAAGTAGAGTCGCAGATCTGCTGACACTACTGATGGCGATCACCAATGCATTAGCTATTCACATTTTCTAGTTCAAGTCATATCAGGTAGGGTTAAGAGCAGGATTAGGTTTATGAAAAATGTAGCGATTAGTGAGAGGATGGTTGGAACAATCCCATTTACAACTTAATGTTAGCCGGCTGTAAATGAATTAAGGTAATAGGCTGTAAATTATCGCGGCAATGTAGTAATTATTATATTCTGATACTGAGTGGGTACTAATTGAGCCTGATAGTGAGAATGGATGTAATGCTTAGTTCGCTAATAATCAGTGTACCTTTTGACGGAGAAGCGGATATGGACCTGCAAACCACATCATCTTCTGCCTGCGCTACCCATAGTTCATCATGGAAGGCATGTAGTATTTGTATAAGTATGTGTATTATTTTATTCTGTTGAGCATATATATATATATAAATACGTATTAATTTCAAAAATATTACCTTAAATATGCAATGTCGGTGATATAATAATGAGCTAATCTACATACTATATTGGGAGTATAGTAAGTAGTATCTAATAAAGTACGAAATATTAAGTATGTGATAATTAGCTGTATTTAGCATACGCATAAGTAAGTTGGAATCATACATTTAGGTTTACGTTTTGTGATTCTCTACATTACGCCAGGATCCTTTCTCATTGAAAAAACAGTTCTACTATAATTGGATCTTGTATCTTGTTATTGGTTAGCCAGAAGTCATGATATAATCTCACTATGTTTATATAGTATATGGAGGCCTAGATTCTGTGTCAAATTCAAAATCCTAGTGTGTACTACTAGTGGTATGGATATGGATAGAAATGTAAACTAAGGCTGTCGCAAGCGAATTTTTTCTAATATGTTACTGTGGATCAAGTTTTCCGTAGAGTATTTTCCTCGCCGATAGGTTAGTAGCTAGCACCTGCTGAACTGGTTTAGGTACTATGCGTGACTTGTTCAGACAGTCATCCAAGTATGCAGTTATCACAAATATTTCTCATTAGTTAGTTAAGTTAAAAAATATGTCTACTATCTTGAGAACCTCTCAGACGTTGGAAGCAAGGAACTATGTCCGGTTTAAGTTAATTTGGACTAGGTTGGATTAGTTGGCTAATACGCTGCTAAGCTCAAGGTTAATGCACATATAATGGAAAAAATGAGAGTAATAAGTACGTACGAAAAGCATTATGTGAAGACTATGATATCAAGTAGTAATCAGTTATGGGCATTGTGTCCGGTTAAGTAAACAAAATAGTTGAATAAGGTGGATTTGAAATTAAGACTGGTCGCTCTAGAAGAAAATTGAGGTAGGATCTATTACGAATAGGTAAGTTAAGGTTACTTAAGTGTTCAAATTAGATAATAGGGAATGCTGAACGAAGAAGTTGCGGAATGTTATGATTCATGTTTTTCTTTTAGAATTGTTCGTTTTCCATGCGAATTTTGAGGGTTTAGTTTAATTCAAGTTTTTTTATAATGATTTGACCTGTACCAGCACACTGAGAATTAGTCAAAACTTTGATTTTACAAGTGGTATAAGATTAGACTTGCAATTCCTTTTTTTAAGTGATGATGATAATGATATCACGATATGACAAAGGATTTTTCGATTGTTCTGTAGTTTCGCATTTTGTAAATTGTTTTGGAATTCATTTTAGGGCACAGTTTTTGTTTGATTCTACATGTAACGGCTGGCAGCTTTCAGAAGCGATCCAGTGATTTTATGTAGATGATTGAGACATATCCGTTTTAGTCGATTGAACGTTTCCCTGGTAGGAAATGGTTATAATTTTGTTACATTCTGTTAGAGTCAGGTAATGATTTTTTTGCTACAATTTTCTATGCGTACTTATTCTACAGGTACGATTTTGTCGACGATTGATAATCAGTAAAATTTCGGACGCAATTGTGTGATGGTCCGTGTTTCAGGTACCAATCGACCTAAATGTATAAATAATTACCAGAGTGTTTCTCGTTTAATACAATGCTAATTGGATTTTTCTGTTTTAACTTGGCTGACCTCAGAGAGGAAAATCAACGTTTGTTTTTCGATTTGACAAGGGTCCAAGGTTGTTCATCATGTTTAGTTGACTGTTCCACTTATAATGAGAGGTAAAAGATGTAGGCAGTGTTAGTGAGTTTTAGAAGGATTATAGGAAATTAGGAATGAGTAGCCACAGAATTTAATGCTAGCATTTACCCCGTCCGTAAAATATCAAATAAGTATTTGAATGCCTAATAACTAGACGTAATTGACCTATGTCGATATTTGAACTAATTGTCCTTATAATATCCTGAATTGTATTTAAGTGCTATAGCCCCCAGAGTTGTAAAGCTCTGTTGCCTGAAAATAGTTTTATTAGAATCCATAAGGGTGGTGTTGGATACATAGCTACCGCACTCCTTCTTGAATAAAAACCTACCGTTGTAATGTGCATGTGATATAACTATGCTGCGCTGGTTTAAAAACCTTTAAACTTTAAAATAGCGATGGGATTTGTAACTGGGACTGGGCAGTATTCTTATGTTAGTTTCAGAAGGTAGCTTTGCATGATCACTTTATCATTAAGTAAGGAAAGGAGTTGAGTGTATGGTTTATATATATTGAAAATGGCGAGCGTTTTGTCCAGTGGCTAACGTTTAGCCTGGGGTTATGTAATTGATTCCAGTTTAGCAATGAATAGAATGGTTGCACGGTAACTTTGTATAATATTTCTAGCTAATTCAATAGAAAGTTAGTAAGATGGCGAGAATTGGATTATGATAATATAGTGACTGCCTCTAATTTTGTACTGCATGGGATACGGTTCGCCACTTAGCTGGCTTTGACTTGTTGTTGTTGGCGGAAGGATGTGTACAGACTGCGGGAAGGATACTAATTGCTAAGATTATTAATAATAGAGCATAGTATTTATACCTGGAGTAAATAATATTGAAGAATCTAATAATGATATTTGAAAGGGGAAGTGGATACTTGCAATGGGATAATAGACTTGAGACTAAGGGGAGGGTTTAAAAGAGGAATTAGCTGTACTGTTACAATACTAAATATTTAACTGTTGTCAGGCTAACGTATAGTTGCTATACGGAAGTTTACGAAGATAACGGCAAGTACTGATTCATTAAGCTTTGTTTAAAAAGGTAGGGAAGGTACAGTACAATTTCTAGGTACTTAAAATAATTTATTAAATATTGGAAGAATCCAAGTTTGTGAAATACTTTAACGAGTCAAAAATCCTTTAGATGGAATCAATAAGGCTAGGGATATTAATTACAGTCACAGTGATATGTTTATAATTGTCATTGAACTCTATTTCCTATCAAGTTTAAGTGTAAAGATACAAATATTTGCATGCTATCATGATATTTATGCTGGTCAAAATAATCAGATTAGTTAACGTTAAATTAAAGAAGATACATGTAGTATAGGTCCGGCAATGTGGAGTTGAAAAATTGGGCGTTGAGGCTCCAACGACAAATTTTAGCTAGAATTTTGATTGATTGGATATTTCCAGCTAATTTTAAACGAGCATATTTTGGAGGAGATTTATATTTAATGCTACACTAGGTACTTAAACGCATGGGAAAACATTTCGTAGAATCGTAAAAAGGAGCAGGGCCAAAGGGTTACAGCTTATGTTGAAATCTGTCGGAGGAGTTGGGTAATCTCGGCTTGATGATGCGTTGTAATTGTACTGTTGTATTATTGAAGAAGTTGTGTAACCATCATCACATAATCATGTGGCTTAGATGCTGCTTCGTAATGTACGAAATAGTTACATGAGCCCAAATTGATTGGAAAAGGAGAGAAAACCTTTACATTGTAAGTAATACCTTTCCTAGCAGTAGATGCATGAATCGTTGACTGTTTACCAATAATGCCAATGTTTGTCGACAAGGCCACTCGGAATTATCAGACCTCACAATAACAATAAAAACACCAATATTTTAGATCTAATGGTGGTATCTCTTTTTTTGCTTACATATGCGTTGAAATTTATGTTCAGCAGATGCATCGGATTCGGCTAGTAAGATTTTCGTGAAGATAGTTAATTTTGTTTATTAATAGAAAACTGAGTTGGCTTGCTGGCTTTAAATGGTAAGAATGTATATAATCTTAATAAATGCATGGCCTTAATCTAAACTGTTTTCAAGTACATGCCTGAAGTATGACACATCAATTACGAGCAGGAACAGTTAGCGTATTGGGAGCATCATTAATTACCAAGCAAATATAAACTCAGATCTTTCTCTACCGAAATATATTGTATATAGAGGACCTAGAATTAAAAGTTGAAGTGGATTTGGCAAATATTCATTCCCTTATTTGAAAAACACAGTATTATGAAAATGCAAAATTTGGCTTAATTTGGTTTACATTACATTGACAAATCCAACCTGAGATGTATGTGAAAAATTTGAACTTATTTAGCTACTATGTTGAATGTGGGGTATGGTGAGGTGTATGGATGATTACTGCATCGGTACATCATCCGATGCCGGTTCCTCTGCAATACTGTCGTCGCAGACATTATTCACAAGGGAGTCTGGAATATGTTGTACAAATGGTCATTAGCTACCTGCTTGTGAAGGTTAATTTTGAAGGTTGGACACTAAAAATAGGTACACTTGCGTGCCACTTGCAAATACTTACCCATATGATCCGATGCTAAACGCTTGGACGGAGTTGTTGGCATTCCAGACTGTGATTCTATATCTTGCAGGGCAAAAGGTGTGCCCACCTACAAGCAAAATGGCAGAGTTTGAAATAAAGAAAATGCAATTTGTTTTCAGAGTATAACGCATTCAAACATGCAACTTATAGTCTGATGCTTACCTTGCCCAGAGCACCCATGGAATTCCGAACTTTCAACATGATAAGGGATGCTCGACGATTGGGAATTTTCATAGCTGTAAATAGAATGAAATGGCATCATGAGATGGTGTACAATAGTACACAACGTTGCTTTCAAGTTTAAATGAACAGTATATATGCTCTACTTACCAACAACGCGAGCTGGCTGGGGAGTTCGGAATGGGCGAGAATTTGAAGACAAAACTCGTAATGGACTTTCAAAGACCTCTGGCTTTTGTTGAGATTCCCGTGGAGGACTGGCTTTAATGCTTTGATCTTCAGATTCAACTGCATTTACCTCTGTCAAATTCAATGAATCCACAGGAACATGTGCTTCCTTCTTTCGTTGCTCTTCAGTAGGTCTTGCATTCGAATCTACTCGAGGAGTCAAAGGTAATACGAGATCGATCAAAGTAACGTCAGTTTCACATTCACCAGGCAATGGGTTGCTTTGCCTCATCGCAGCCTTTCGTTTTTCTATAGTTTAAAAAAATCGGAAAATTACTTGGAAGTTTAATAATTACATGTTTGCATGGTTCTCATTAACTGGCCAAATTGCAACTTACGGTTAATAAATGCCCGAATTCCTGAGGATGCCGCTTTTGGTTTTACTTTGTTTTCTTTGTTCTTAGCGTCAAGCCCTCCTTCGCTAATGGCCTTTTGAACCCGTACCGTTGGCTTTTTCAATATAATCTTGGTTTCCTCTGGTAGAGGAATCCAACCATTGGCTTCAAATAGCTTTAACTTATTGCTTGCTTCTTTAATTTTTTCTATCTGTAGGATACAGTATTTTAGATATAGTAATGAGTGAGGGATCGTTTCAGTTTCAGTTTTTTAGAGGTGAATTAGTTACCTGAATAGTTGCAACATCCCACCATCCAGCTAGATCGCATTCTAGAACGGGACCATCCACCCCGTCGTTCGAAAGATAATGAAAAAGTAGTTCAGCAAACTGAGGGAGCTTGGACTTGAGAAGTAGCCCAAGTTTTCCAATATGACTACTGACTTCGTCTTTTTCATTCTCAGGGATGTTGGACGAAACTTCGAGCTTATTCGTCCAATACAATGTGTCAGTGTGTAAGAAAGTCACGGCTTCGGATAGTTTTCCGCTGTAAACATGATCAATGTACTTTACAAGGGATATTTCTTTAAGTACTTTGCAGTGCAACGCAGATTTCGATTAACAAGTTACTTGAATTCCATGAAACAGCGGTCGAGTGGTCCAACTTTTTTCTTGGGAAGAGCGGCCGGCGCAGGCGGTGCGTTGGTTTCCATTAAATTTCCGTTCTGTTCGTCTTCTGCTTCTGCTATGACCGTTTGCGCTGGAGAAACAACGTTATTTCTAATAACTGCCCTAGGTCCAGTTTCTTCTTTCTTACTCTGTGAGGACGTCTTGTTATTATCGATGAGGCCAGTCGAAGGAGGGTTCCGTCTTATTGCAGCCTTCGGGTTCTCTTTGATTTCCCCAGGTTGGGCTTCTTTGACAGGAATGCCTTTTCTTGCTTGAAGGGAAAGTTGGCTCATACTTTGCACCGGGGGTTTTGGAACGACTTGCGTTCTCCCTGACGCCATGGCCCGGGTGACTCTTCTGTCGGGGGGTGGGTTGGGATTGGACACACCTAGGCCGACGGTTTTGCTTACGGGTGGCTTGTTTACGATAGGTTTTGGGGCTGGATTTAATCTTGACGTAGATGAAGATATTGTACCAGGTCCTTTGTTCAGATTAGTTCTTGAGGAGTAGGTGCTGGAAGCAGCATTTATATTGGGCTTGCTACGGGAAGCAGTACTGGCTGACGCCTAGAGATTAATAGCACAATTATATTTCACACGCTACATCAATGCTTTTTCCAATGGTTTTCACCTATTTCAAGTTCAAGAGAGCTTGCGTAGCAAGAAATACTTGGATGGCTAACTAGAACATTTGTTACATTCACTCTTACCAAAGATTTGGTAGCAGGAGCAACTGTGCGTTGTGCCACCTTTTTGACATCAGTCTCCTTTTCCCTTTTCCATTTATCCAATCTTTCTTTTCGGGTTAGTGGACCCACCTTCGGCGCATTCCCTAATGCTGTTCCAATTGCTCGTGATTGAAGATTAAGGTTTTGGTGGGCGGAAGCTTTGGGTAGACCGTCTACATCCATGTTTCTTCTCTCCATATACTTGCTATCCTTCCGATTTCGTTTTTGTCGCTTTTCGTCTTCTGCACGTATTCCTTTTCGATCATTAGCAGTTAGGCCTTTAGTTTTAGTCTTAAAAAAACTCGAGAAATCCTTAGTCTTCTTCCTACGTATCGAACAGACATGCAACTGTTAGACTAATACAGTTTCACATCCTATGCAGCGAGCTACGACATCATAAGCCTGTAATTAACTGGTACTTGAAAACCACTTGAAACTTACGGCAAGACTGATCCTAAACCGGTGCCCTTGGAGAATACTGGAACTTCGCCAATAGGAAACTGGAAGGCTTTAGCAATTATTGATGACCCTGCTCCAAGTCCAGAAAAGAAATCCTTATCTTTTTGGAGTTTTGTTCTGGGTGTATATTCTTTTGGTGCGGCCATCGAAGCCTTGAAACCTATAAAAACGAAATGTAATTGAAATACGCATTTAAGTATTGTTATTACAACTTCATGGAGTGTTAAAAATGTCCATGAACGAGCATAGTACCATTTGGACCGAACATCCTTACTAATAGTAAGTTACAATTTCGCAAACACTATTTGACCGCGCTAATTATAACAACTACAAAATAAACGATTGGGACCATGAAATTTCGCGCGAAAATTCAGTAAAGCACTAGCGGGTCACAGACCTCACAAAACCCGTTAATGCTAAGCTAACTGTAAAGTTGACAAGGCTAATGGTAGATAATAGTCAAGAACTCTTGCTCTGTTTGGTAGTCTGGTAGCGAGCAGATAAGGGTCCTTATTCTACTTTTCCCCTAATTCTGTAATGATGACTGAGAGCCATCACCTTGTTCATCTCTTCCCTCAGGCACTATCCGCTTCATTTTATTAGCTATACTTCACCTACATATTATGATTATTCCCAAAAAGCCCAGTATCCTTCACCAAGCATTAAGACTGCATCTAATCCAATCTGCTGTAAAACGGATTCATCCATGCAACTAGAAATAAATATATCAGTGGTATCAATATTCTCGTCATTCATTATATATTATAGGTAAGGTAGGAAAATAGGAAAAGATGTATCTTGTTATGTAACGAAGGGGATATTGAATCGAGACTATACTTTTGGTATTAAGTGAGAAATTACATAAAGGAAAAATAACAAGCTTTGAATTATACTGATAAGGACGCCTAACCAAATTCTCAAGGGCATCTCTCTGAAAACGGCCTGGAGCGGCTTGCGTAATCAAATAGAAGTAGCTCAACAGTGAGGAAAATCAAGATAGAAAACTAATGCTAGCAATTTAATATGTATCAAAATTCTACGCAAATCTGCAATTAACCGTCAATCTTCCTTTGTCCTTGTAGTAACTTTCATAGAGTAGTGACAGAACCAATACGCACGACTAATGTTTGGAAGATGAACTAAAACCAGAGTGTATTTGTTAAAATGTTATTAATAATAAACTGATGTCAGCTTACCTAATTATAGTAAAAGGGATAGTTATGATTGTAATAAGTCGTTAAGAACTCATATCCCTTGTCTCCAGCGCATTGCTGTGTCGCGCAATGATGATGATGGGTGATCAAGGTGTTTAATTCACGGTTTTATTGCAACGGACAAAATTAATGAAATTGGTTTCCCGGGGGCTACATTCAAAAATGGTATGAGCGGGATGTAAGTAAACCATTGAAAAGTCTCATCTTCCTTATTTTGCAAGAGAAAAAAGGAAAACAATGTGATAAACTCTATGGTTCTTTTATAACGTTGTGAATGAAGGCGTATATATGCATTATTATGTGGATTGATATCGGCATTCACGGCTATTCTGATGGACCTTCTTCGCCCTCTGGTGGCAAGATATGCTGAAATGGGTGTCTTCAAGTTGGCTTAGAAATTAACTAACACATAATTATGTTACGTTAATTAATGAATTCCAATGAACTAATTGCTATTCCAGCACCTTTTCTAAGGTTCCAGCAGGCTTGTTTCATAATTGCGGCACTGATTTTGTAATGTTTGAATTCAACTGATTAGGAGATATATATGGTGGATACAGTAGGGAACATTTACTTCTACGCACTATTTTATGAAAAGGTTGTTTTGCAAGATGCAGTGTTGGTATTGATGATATGGTTCAAAGATTTGAAATTATCATACGTTTGATTAAACGAGTATATTCAAGTTTTATTTCATGGAATTATGGCGAGTAGAGAAGAGAGATAAATTTTGAAAGAAGATACGGACGTTATTCAGAAGAATAAGTTAGGTTGTTAAAAGAAGGTAGTTGGTTAGGACGACCAGCTTAGTTGATGACAGCGCTAGCGATACCGCAAAGCTCGAGAACTCCGGATCCGCTGAGTTCGATTCTGATTTCGATGGGCTGTAATATAGAACGGGAGTGTAAATAATCGAGTTGGTTCACTTGGATTCTTAAAGGGAATTACGAAACTCAAAAGTAACCACTTACTCCAGTTCCGAAAGCGTCGGTAACAGCGATGGGGTAGGTGACGGTGTAGGCGGTTCCGGCGGAAACGGCTTGTTCAACATCTTGGTTGATGTATTCGACCTCAACTCCTCCCTTGATGACGGTAGCCTTGACGTTGAAGCGGGTATGGTCGCGGGCTAAAGTTATAGTCGTAAAGGTAAGTCAAGTACTGGAACAGAGAGGGAAAGGTGAACAGAATGATAAGAGGATGGGGATGTGAAACTTACATGGGATGAAGTCAACTTCGACATCGTAGCTGCTTCCGATGTTGATTTGGCAGGGAAGACGGGTGCAGTCAGTGACACGGATTTCCAAAACGGTTCCTTGGGATCCTGGAATCGTATTAAAATGTTTATATAGTAAACAATTGGTAAGGCTTTGTGGGGTCAAGAGTTTTTGAGGCGTGGAAAACCTAAAAGATTTCAATTGGATGGTTAATAAAATATCTTACCGCAGGGGGTGACTCCCTCAACGGGTCCACGGGGCTTGACGATGACCGATGCGGAGGCAACGGCGACCAAGAGAGCGAAAGCTGCAAGACGAAGCATGGTGATTGAGTTTTGGTTTGCGTTAAGGCAAAGGAAGTTTTGGAAGTCTAAGTCAAAATAGAAAGCGGTAGTGATTTAAATGAGAAAAAAATATGGCTTTTATACTTGCTCCTGAATTATGTGTTCATACGCAATCAGGATTGTGGGCCTTTGTTCGTGCCTAATCTGTAATATATTCCGAATTTACGGTATCTTATCCATCCTGGACTTTGAAAATCATAAGCGTTGGTGTTTAGCTGCTGTAGGAGTAGAAGAATTATGTCACATGAGCCTTATCAGTGTATAGTTGTCTCCTTGCAAAAATGTGCTTACCGATGTTTGCATTGATTCACGGCCAAAGATTGTAGATTACTTATAGTAGTTTGCAGGGAATTAATTGATGGGTTTGCACATGTGTATGCTATATGGGCGAGTGAAACACGATGTAAAATCATCCCTTGGATTGTAGTGTGGAAGATGGATTACTGTGGTGGATAAATCAGAGCTAATCTAGGGATGCTCACATGGGTTTGCAGAATGGTAATTATGTGCGGTTTGCGAATTTGGATCAGTTTGAATAAAGATATTTATTGGATCGAATTTTTAAGCGAGAGAAGAAAATTTTGAAAGAAAACGTTCACAAGAATAAATTATTTTTGCGACAGTTGACTGCATGGAGTGCGAGTAACTTAGTTGATGACAGCGCTAGCGATACCGCAAAGCTCGAGAACTCCGGATCCGCTGAGTTCGATTCTGATTTCGATGGGCTGTAAAATAGAAAGTACAGGAGTGTAAATAATGGAGTTGGTTGAATTGAACTCTTAAATGGAATGTTACGAAACTCAAAAGTAAACACTTACTCCAGTTCCGAAAGCGTCGGTAACGGCGATGGGGTAGGTGACGGTGTAGGCGGTTCCGGCGGAAACGGCTTGTTCAACATCTTGGTTGATGTATTCGGTCTCAACTCCTCCCTTGATGACGGTAGCCTTGACGTTGAAGCGTTCATGATCGCGGGCTAAAGTAAGCGTCGTTAGGGTAGGTTTAGTAATGGAAATTTTAGGGGCTATGAGAGGTGAAGAGGATGAAAATATGATTGTGTAACTTACATGGGATGAAGTCAACTTCGACATCGTAGGTGCTTCCGATGTTGATTTGGCAGGGAAGACGAGTGCAGTCGGTGACACGGATTTCCAAAACGGTTCCTTGGGATCCTGGAATTACGATGAAAAAGTGAAAATGAAACGTTTGTACATTGGATATTGGTCCAGCTTATTTTCTAAGCGTTGAAACTATGTATAATTTTGGCATGGATTGAAAATATGGAACTTACCGCAGGGGGTGACTCCCTCGACGGGTCCACGGGGCTTGACGACGACCGATGCGGAGGCAACGGCGACCAAAAGAGCGAAAGCTGCGAGACGGAGCATGGTGATTGAGTTTTTGGTTTGCGTTAAGGCAAAGGAAGGTTTGGAAGTTGGTTAGAAACCGAAGTAGTGAGCAGACTGATTTGTTATGGTTCTTTCGGCCGTATTTATATGAACCGGGCGGGTATGTATCTGCTGTTAGTTGGTTTTGGAAAGAGATATCGTGGTTATGCAGTTGAAATTACTGATTTGGCAGGCTTGCTAAGACCCGGGCATGCATATGTCATGTTTGCGCGAACGATAAGCGGTGGCGTTTGCAGATATAAGGGTTTATCGATGCTCATAGATCTACATTAAGCATACAGTTCGTGGACTAGATATTTGACATTTTCAACAGTTTGCTGACATGAGGCTCTTAGGATATCTGTGCCGATGTATTGTTGCTATCTGTTAAGAATGCGAAACTTAAGGAAACATTGTGTGCTATACGTTGAAGTTGAAATAGTTACATCCGTCTCCATAGAGGGAGCTGCATTTTATGCCAGTGACATAACTGAAGATCCGTTTAAATCGTATTGTCAGGTGTTGGTCATCTAGAGCTAATGCAGTAGTAGTGGTCTCTGCATTTAGACTCGATTTAGCTAATGATTCATCCGGGAAGGTGCAGTAAGAAAGGGCTGATTTAAGAAATATCGCTTTAATAATAAATTTTCTTTGAGACATTTCGGACAGAGGCGGGGATATTTGGGAACCGTTAGAGTTGTACGCCACGTGTTACATTTGCTTTAGCAATTTCTTTTGAATGCTCGCAATAATTGTTTTGATGCGGGGCTATATCTAATAACATGTCCTTGGTTAGAACTCAAAAACCGGTAAAGAATGTCTTTGATTCACGCTGCTGTAACACATGCTCTGCCTTTTTGACAAAAAGTTACTGTCCAGTATGTGTCTCATTAACGATTTTTTCCCTGTTATGGGATACCCGAAACATGAAAAGGGTTTGTCAAGCCGCCATCAACTTTAAAAGCATATGATTCTACACAATTACTATAAATTATGCAAGTTGAAGCTTATCTTAATTTCTGACATAATCTATAAATGGATCAATCATTTATTCTGCAAGATCCGGATTCAAGCTAAATGGTACAATAGCATGGACTGTGCCTTCAAAGTATGATAACGAAAGAAGGTGGGTGAAGCGCTTTCCAGCAACGGTTTTCCGTTTGCGGGTTTCCGAACAAGGGTCCATGAGACTAGTTTCAGACGGTTCAATATTGCTTATGGTTGGTCCTAAGGATTCGGGATGCAGCAGCAAGGACATTTACAAAAGCAGAAGCGATCATTTGCTCGCAGACATTCGCTAAGGAATTTTATGGATTCATGGCATAGCAATGGAGTCCAAGGGAAAACCCGTGCATGTTTTTATTGGACGTAAAATCCGCGGTCTATTGTTGTAAGTAGCAAATTGCGCCTGGTAAACAATGGCACTTGTAATTTGGAAATGTTCAAGAAGCTCTAGAAATACGGACTTTGTGCTGGCCAAAGATTATTCTAAAACGTTGAGGCCTTTATCCTTTTAGGATGGGCCATATTCTATTTTTACTTTGGAACAATGTTTGGCTACCGGACATGCAGAAATATTAAATTGCATAAAGACTGGATTTGATAAGGAGTCTGGACGGTTTTACAAGGATGAATGATGAAGAGGCGGTCATAAAAATTGATGGAGAATCTAGGGCGCGGATTAATACATAATGATGTGTGAGATTATATGGGAAAGTAGGGTGGTGAGAGTGCAATAAATCTTACATCATAAGGGAATTTAGTTTGGAGGAAGATTTACTTAGGAATCCCGGCTGTCACTCATTCTTGCGCAAAATGTAACTATGTCAATTTGATGAGACAAGAGCTATAGTGGGAGTGAGTGAGAGCAAAGTTTAAAACGCAGAACTAGATAATTATCGTTCAGAATGATTGACTCTATCTAAAGTATCCCTACGTGGAGCGCTGTGTGTGTGTGCAGAGAAGAAAAACACTTGAGTTTTGTATTTGCCCAATTAATCCTCTTTAATTCCAAGCAGGACTTGCAGGACCCATGAACAATATTAAAACTCATCACACTGGAATTAATTGGGTTCATATACGGAACCTAAAAGTTTGCGCAATCCTCTCGTCTGTCCATGCAGATTTCTAGTTTCATTTAATTCATTCAAAACTCAAGGTTTGGGGGATGGGGCAAATGTGCAGTTTTTATACGGCTGATTGGTTAACTCTGCGCTGACCTGTCCTCATTCTATTTCATAGAGACTTTTGTTGCATGGATCCTTGAGTTGCAAGGATAAAGAGCTATAGGAAAAAATTTAAGGAAAGCATCTGCTTAATTCAACAATGAAGCCTTTACATGCTTGAGTACCGAAGGCTACGATGCACTATACTCTGCTTCCAAGGCTTTGCCATGTTGTGTTTTGTGCGGATAATAAAATGGATGCATTACAATTAACTTAAAAGCAATGGAACAGACGGAAACGGAAGAGTTGGGATCAAAGGTGATACATTTGATAACCTCGTCGCATATGCTCCGATGCTCAGTCCGGTCGGGGATCCTTGGCGGTTATTTGTGTATGCAATAATTTTATTGATTTTGGATGGATTCGAAGGAAGGACTTGCTGATGGAGTGATAAGAGAAGACGAGACGAAATAGAAAAAAGCTGGAACAAGGAGTCAATTGTTTTGGCGGATTTCGGAAATGAATCGGTATTTCTTTGGCATGCATTTTGGCTTCTTGATATGCAAAGTTTAAAGACGGGAGGAAATCATTGAACTTCAGCTCTGGAGCATTAAAGAAGCTGTAGGAGAGCGTGGATGAAGATGGAAGACGAAATGAATTGGTGGCTATAGTATTGTGGCCGCTTCTAGCAGCCTTGGACAACGAGTGGAGATGAGCTGAATTGCTTAAATATTCAAACTACTGTATTATTGCTTATGGCGGCAGTTACTCATTTTTTGAGTCTTAGGGTAATCTAGGCCGAAAGTTCATGCGTATGTCTGAAACGGAAGGATGATGGTGAAAGGAATCGCAGATTAATGAAAAAAATCAAGAGATTAAATGAGTCCAGCAGTGCTGTGTTGAGTACATAGTTGAGAGATGAAAAGTGTTTGATTTTTTGCATGGTTCTGGAATTGAGGAATAAGTAATCTTGGGACTGAGGCAAGGCTGGTTGGATGGATATAAAGAGAGGATTTATAATATTGGAGGATTAGTTAACGGAAGCTAACGCGACGCGTGGAAGAAGTGGAGTGGTTGGTAAAATATAAGTTTGAAAGATTGTGCATGAAAGGATGAAATCAAAATATCTTTTTGGATTGGTTTTCGGGGTTGCGGTAACGCTTGTTACTGCACTTCCGACGAACCGGCTCGAGTCCGAGCATGTGATGGAAGACACGGAGGAAATGCCAGAGGATGTTTTACGTTTCCAGGTAAGTATAGATTTTTGTTTGTGTTACCGATATTGACGCTAGGTTTTTAAGTTTGGTCGATTCAATTAAGGCAGTAGGCTTGAAAGCTTTAGCTGCATAGAGCGAGGCAGTAAGAGTCTAGTTTGTGAAACGTTGTTTGTCAAACTGTTGGGGAAATGGGACGAAGTGGGGCGAAATGAATGCTAAAGCAATGAGTAAAATTAGAGAAAGGGTTTGCCGTTTCACTTGTAAGATGAAATACTAATCTTGGGCAATTTTGATCTTGATTGATTTCAGAGATTCCTGGAGGTATATGACATAATCCTGATGCCGCCAAGCATGATGCATGAGAGTCAGCCACTTGATGGTGACGAAGAAGATGCTCATCACCTGCTGAATGTGCCGTATCAATCGCTTCGAAAGGTATATCATGTTATTATTATTGATTATATTGATTGAAGACAATGAGGTTCGGAGGGTAGGGTGGATTGACGCATAATTCATGTTAATTTAAATGTGGATTACTTAATTTGTTGATAGAAACGTCAAGCGATTGACACGGTTGACGTGAGTAGTGATTTTCCATCTGAGCCCTATCAACAACAGTCTTCCCCATCAAGTGTCTATGCGACGGATGATGAAAGCAGAGGCAAGGTCAGAGGTGAGCTGAATAGAATCTTAATCTGCTATCAAAGGCTCAGGTGTGGTATTACGAAGCAGCAGGCTGAACAGGATTGCAAGTGGCTTGAAAGTTCGGAACTTTATCATCAAATCATGCGAGTTTTGGACGTGCGGGACTATCCGAAAAAACCTACTTATCAACGTGGTCAGCGTAGAAGGAATTTGCCTGCATCAACGACGACTACAGCAAGTCCAGGACCTGTGGGACCGGGCGGTCAGCAAGGTTTTGCTGCTGACCCCATGTCTGATGCTGCAATTAATCCCCGTCACCGCAACCTCCGAAATGGAATTACCCATGCAGTTGCTCTTCCTGGCCAATATCTTACTCCTGATAAATACCCGCCGAAGAATAAGCGTGTTTATGATTCATTTTTTGTATAGCCCGTTTCTAACGTCTTAACTAATTGTTGCTTTCGTGGGAGCCAGGGAACGGATGCTAATTTAAGTTAGCGATGACGGATATTATGATTGCTGTGTGAAATAACTGCAGGATTTGTTTACGAATTTCATCATTTTTTGTATTTTGTGTACAGAAATATTAAATGGTTGATTATTTTGAAAATATGGATGGGTCTTTTGCTTATTTTTAGTCGTTTTTGGACGGAATTTAAGGTTCTTTAGTTTATAAGCATGACTTGAAATGACCTACATAGTTAAAACTAACTCGACCTTTTCATATACGTATTTGAACGCCATCTACCCTGCAACAAACTGGTCGTGTTCAAAATTCATATATTAGGTTGTAGCTAGCATAATGATGTTTGTATTTTAAACTCAATTTGGTAAAGTTTAGGTTAAAATTAGGAAACTAGAGAATCTAGATTACTAGAAATAGTTCGGGAAATATTTTTAGTTGATGTAAAAATAGCCGGAAATTGGAGGTCAAGGTTTGATTCACAATTTCCAGGAACGTTATATGTGGAACGGCAGGGGATACGAAGAAAGCCCAGTACATAGCATGTTACTTACATAATAGGTGGACAGTGTATGTAAACAAGCCCCTCATTCATTGAGTTTTAAATGGAACGCATTTAAGATATCATGTATATCAATATATATACGCTGTAATAACAGCAATTATGGAGGCTACAGCTGGATAAGGTGAGTGAAAGCTTTTAAAATTGTCATTAATTTGTGTAACTATGTGGTTATCCATGTTGAGAATTTAATGTGGTGGGTTCATATTTATGCGTTAATATTGCATACTAATTTCATCATTTTTATCATTAGTCACGTAAATATCGGTAACCTAGCGTCCTTTTTACTAGTTACGAAAGGGGAAAATTTCCATGGAATAAATAAGTATATTTATATATATGTAATAGATTTTTATACTGTTCAGTACGAGTACAGTGACAGTTTTTCTGCGAAATAAGGCTAGGATCATTGAGGTTTTTTAGAGGTTGTATCCGTAGATGTAATTGCGTAAAATGAAGCTGTAAGAGACAGATGGGTGACCTATATTTGGTATTATTTAGAAAGAATTTTGATCTTACCATCGAATCTAAATAAATCGATAAGGAAGGGGGTTGGAATTCTGGAGTCAATTGAGGGTTTTAATATTTGATTGCATTGCGCATTGTCTGCAGGTCATCCTAAGGATCTAAGGGTACAAGTGGCGTGCGTAAAGGTTAATTGTTCTACTTTGGACTAAACTCATAATCATGGGAGTGATAAGGAGGCCTTCTGCGGTTCCAGTCACTGCTACAAGTGATGATGGAACTGCTCAAGAAGTTCTCAACGACATGGGGTTGTAAGTTAAATTTGGATTTTATGCGGTTTTCTGTTTTTTAAAAAGGATATGTTGTACCCAACTCCATGATTTTGAAGAATGCCAATATGCTGTTACCGTGATTAATGATTACTAACTAACGTTTGTTTTTAGGACGGACAATGGTATGACCACTGATGACGGAGGAAGTGAAATCGAACCGGATTTGGAGTCCCGTCTAGGGAACGATGGGAGCCAGAGTGGCCGGATACGCTTGCTCGCCTCTAGGCGATCTCATTTCCGACGCAGCAATGCCCGATCTCGCCATCCTGCAATTCCTGCCAATACTGCACCACCCCCGAAATTGAGTACCCATGGGTCAAAAAAGTTTCGACGATATGAAAATCGTGAGAAAACTTGCTAATATTTGCCAACTATATAGCTGGAATAAAAATGTGGCGGTTATTCGCCATCTGGGTTGTGGCTGACAAGTCCTCAGTTGATGTGGTACACTAAATCTGAGTAAGAAGAAGAAGAAGAAAGAGGGAAAGAGGGCGATGGTGGGAGGCAGAGCAGGAATAATATGGAGAATGGCTTGCATCGACTCTTACACCTGTGTTCGTGTGAACTTGTAGAACTGGAACTACTGAAAGAATGTGACGAAAACGAGCCTGGAGAAGTTTCCATTGAGGACTTTATTTCAAATCCACAAGGGCCGGGAACATTTACGAAGATATTCCGGGAGGCCAACATGAAGAACATGTGGAACTTGGTTGTTGACTGTGCCACTGGTGATGACGTCCCCACATCTTCCAGAGGGTCACACAGCAACAAAAAGCTCCTGAAACCGTATTCAGGAGACTCTGGCTTTGATCCGGATGAGGCGTTCCAGGGAATTTGTAGGAAATTGCGAGCGTTGCTCAAACAACGTCATTTTCCACTTGTAAGTTGAAAATTCAGGCCAGAATTCCTGTAAAATAAGGTAGATCATAAAGTAAGACATTAAGTTTCATAAATTAATCTTAAGCGTGTCTTGGTAATTTCAGGGTATGATGGAAACTCTTGAGGAGACCATGATTGAATTCTTTGCGTCCCGGCCGGAAGATACCTTTGAATCTGATCCTATGGATGGCTTTCGTAGAGGCATGCTCCATGCTCTGAGTCAGTACAACAAACTACGCTCTCACAGTAAGTATTCGAAGAATTTGCATTCCACAAATTGATTTTATAACTGGCGATAAGCATTAATTGTTTGCTTACAATATAATTTAGGCGTCAAGTGTAAGGAAAGCACGAAGGATAGTATTAAGAAGGTTCGTGTTCAACCCATGGGCCAACCCTTCTGTCCGCCTCCGGTCCGTTTAGTTGTCTATTTGGAAACGAAATATCGTAGTCCTAATGTAATAAGAGAAAATTGATAGAAGGTTTCTCTTGTTTTTATCGTTTATTGTTAATTAAGGACAAAAGCTTCATGCTTTCAGAAAAATATGTAGTTTTAGAATGTATTTAGCTTTAAATCTCACCAAATGCATTGTATCAAATGGAAATTCAATCATGAGAAAACTAGCTTGATATTGACTTACTTCAACGGCTGCTGCTTGTGAAGTAAAAGATGAAGGTTTTTTTTATCATGATGACATTGTTGTAAAATTTTTACTGTGAGTGATTGGGCCAAGCAAAACGTAGTTTTATTTAATTGTGTACTGTTAATAGGATGGAAATCCTCTCTGGCCTTCTTTATTCGTGTAATTGGCACCAGTTTATCCAGTTATCCACATAGACAGTTAGTCTAGTCCTGTTTCAATTTGGAATAATAAATTAAAGATGCACGAGTGGCAAAACCGCAGTTAACTTGTGTACAACGCAAAGTTCGATGGATTGTTGTGAGTGTCACTCTCAAGTGAGTTCTGAAACCGTAAATTTGGTAACGAATACAAGTACAGCATATTTGCATTTCAAACCTACGGGTTTGTGAAGTTGGTTAGGGGGTCTTGACCCTAGAACTTGTGACGTGTGACTCTGAAAACTGATTAACGGAGTCAAAAATCTCTTTATGAAAGTCGATAATTTTGTTAACAATAAACCAGTTGGGATGACGATAACTAGTAAGTTATCATGCTAGAACTTATGGATAGAATATGCAATCATGGTTAAGACGCTGTTTTAAGAAGTTCAAAAACGCCAATGGCGTTTTCCTTACATACTATGGCTCTAAATCGCAAGTTGAGTCAGCAATTTGCAGAGTCTTCATGTGTTATTTTGCTCACTAGAACAATGCTGAATGGTTCTAAATGATTCTTTAAGACTATGAAACTGTCCTAGGATGCAAATTCAAAGCATGTACATAAGGTTTTGAAAACCGATTAACTGAAGAGTATAATAGAATAATTCGTATCAAACTAGGTAAGAATAAGAGCGGCCATAATTATAAGAATAATCATTCAAAATTTCCACAGTCAAATAATACTTAATCTAAAAATAATAGTTTCGCGCAGAGGAAGAAATACTGGGAATTTTGCACATCGTAACTCGATTATTGCTTAATTCTGTAAAATATTAATTCGATCGTTATTTCCGACTAAAATGTTACAAAAGTCTATACGTAATTAATAAAATACGTGGGCTGAACAATATTACAAATTTATGCCTGACTAGACTTATTTTAATTGCATATCTTTGAATCATTCAACGAGGTCTACAACGGAATTCCGGTTAAAAAATTTAAACCCTTGCTCATCAGAACACATTGTAACCGTGATATTACTTTAAAAATTTCATTGTGGTTAGGCGATCCACAAGTTTCATGGCGCTAATAATAATTATAGTTCAAAATCCTCATCCTTGAATAATTTACAATTTACCGACAATCTAGACAATTTGGCACCGTCTTGCATTAATTTCAAAAGTTTAGTTTAGAGCAGGTCAATCACTGCTAATCAGGACTACGTTACTCTCTAAAAGTTTACATAACGGAGCTCACGTAGCTTTGAATTCCAAGTTATCCATATTCACCACTATTTCATTTAGTTAACAGAAAGAAACTAAGGGGAAAAGAATGGACTTCATAAAGAGTATAAATTGGGGTGATCATTTGAACAGGTAATAAGACAGGACTTACAGAACTACAATAATACAGATTCAACAAGATCCGATACAAAACACAGCTTCCGACACTTACAGCTTACACAAGCAAAACAAAATCGGTATAAAAGCTGTAATCGCAATAAATACTGGGAGAATTGCGGAAGTTAAAGTTACGTCCTCATAAGGATCTTGCGTCTTTGGGCCACTTGGCTTACGAAGCTTCGATGTCTTGACTTCTTCACGCTCCTCTACGGCTTCTTCCTCTTCTTCGCGAGTAGGTGCCGGAGGCAACTGTGGTATATCTGCACAGACATAAAATTCACATGGAAGTTTGGTTTACGCCACGTGTTTACGCATAAATATTTCCTTTTTAACTACAAACTTCGACAGCTTATTCACTCACCGTCAAGAGATCCTTTCATCACCAGGATGGCATTGACTTTTGGGTTGTCCCGATAACCCTGTTTCAAATTTACAATCCCATTACTCAGTATCTTCATAGATGTTATGTTATGTGAAACAGATAATAGGTAGGAAAGTGTTTTCATTTACCTTAATGAATTCAACTCGTATCTTTCCACCCCTTATTTCAGATTCTTCTTCATTAAAATGTAATAATTTTGAACCCTTTGAGACTCGAAAAGGGACTATTTCGTCGTAGGCTACACCGTGTCCGACTTTGTCATGAATATCCAAATCTGATATTATTGTATGATCTCCATTCAGGACAACATCAAATACCTGCAACATAAAAGAAATGTAAATGCTCAGCTTATAGCATACAGTTTTGACCAGACCAGAACCAGACGAACAAGAACTAAATCATAAAAAAACTTCATTGCTACCTTCATGTTTGGTGCATTGAAATAAACCTCGCAGAACTTGAGCACCATCACATAACTCCCGTCTTCATTGATTGGAATATCGTAGCCAAAAGTGGAATGATGGTATCTCTCAGTTTGATACAGAATCTGGTCGTTGGGGTGAATTCTCCCGACTGTTAGTAAATGTTTACCATAGTCCGAAGCAGTACCTACTTTCAAGGGGTCTTTTTGAAACTTCACTCCGTTAACATCAGTATGAGCGTCTCCCCCAGCGTTGATGGCAAATATAACTTTTCCAACATTATCTGCACCCTCCCCAATCAACACTACCATGCACAGTATCGGAAGTAATCTGTGGTAACCCATCTGTACAGTTGTTTTGCTGAAAACCCTTTATCTGCCGGGATGAATAATTAGCAATTCTCGATGAATGATCCCTGTGTAAAGAAACATACGCAACAATTAACAAGGCGAACAGTACACCTATGGCCATATGCACAGAAAATACAGTTACCTTAAAATACACACGATATTTTAATTGAAATGACCAGCGGACCTGTTGTTTATGTTTAAAATTGTCGTCTTACACACACTATTATAAGTTCCGTTTCTTGGCAGATTTCACGATTGTCCAGCTGTAACGGATGGTTCACCTCGATTGCGGCACCTTTTAATAAGATTCGTGCTCTTCAATACCTGGCAGTCAGTCCAGGATTGAAGCCAATAACCTGTGCTATGATAGAAAGTTCTTTTAACAGCACATGTACTCGGCGCAAACTGCTGTCATTTAACCAGAAGACATTGTTTACACTCCTGCTCACTCCCTGCTATTTATGCTAGCATGCCGCCCAGAACTAGAAGTAAACACAACTGTTAAAAAGTCCCAATCCTTCAATTCTATTTTGCTTTTCAATGTATCAAAGGTAACTCCAGGAAGCAGATTAATTCTCACACAATATCCTTTGAATAATAATACGATAATAAGTTAAACATACTAAAACATTTTCCACTTTATCCAAACCGATTTCTACTACATGTCATCAAAGCATAACGTGAAGTTGGCGCTTATTGTCCGCAGTTGTGCATATATATATAGCTTATTTCGGCAGCGCACATGTTTATGACATATTAGTATTGTCATGTCGTTTCGACGGTAAAAGAGGCAGGGAATCCAGAGTTTTTTCAGATTTAGATTATGAGCTAACTTGATATCGAGGATAGTAGACATCCTTCGGAACTTTCAAGATTCCAGCTGTGACCTCCGTGATGATGAAAACTTAAATTTACACAATGAAGCCTAAAAAGCTTTATAAGTTGAACAAGTAGCCATTACAAGAGGCAAAGATTAAATGTTTTAGACCGTGTAGCTTCGGTCTTCCGGCGTTGCACGCCGGATTGTTGTGACCCGTAACATTTAATTATGATTTTAAAAAAAACTTGTAAAATCTATCCGCAATTAAAGTGTCCGTGGCATTTTAAGTGATGAAGTAGGATTTCGCTTAAACCTAATGTTGATAGGTGACACCATACGTATGCTAGAACACAAGAGCTGCGGTATAGACTACAGCACGTATCCCTAATTGTTGGTGACATGACAGTAGGTGTGCGGTAATTCGAGACGGTCATAGGTCCGACGACCACGGCCGTATTCGTGGAACAGTATTCCAGCACGATGGGAAATTATGCCACATTCACACTCTTGGACAGAGAATGCTAACTTCACGTCGCATGTTCTTGCCAGCTTGTATTCCCCGCCTCGATAATGTTAAGTTTTTTTACCACAAGGAAAATACAGGATTTTGCATAAATTATTTCACATGTGGGTTCGGGTATCCCGAACAACGAATGAATCCGACTTGAATCTAAATTCGGGGTGTTGCTGAAATTTGCAAAGTTTCTAGCGCATCGTCGATTTTCAGTGGTGAAACTGCTTGAATTGCCGAAATTTTTGTGTAATGGGCCAACCGAAAGAGTTTATTTAATTGGAGAGAAAACAGTTTCCATTGGCGGATGCCAAATAAAATCGGGGACAAAAACTGACCCTGTACGGTGAAGCAGAAAACGTATTAAAAGTAACAGGTAAGAGCGGAGAAGCAAATTCTAAAATTATCTGCAACTGCGGCATTTTTCATTTTTCACTACGGTGTTCTTGTCAAGTATATATTTATATATATATATATAATTGATAATGGTATTTACATATAATAATTTAATCGAATCATGTAGGAATTAGATTTCCGAAATAGATGGGTGATTCGAAGGATTGCATCTGGCCAGTTCTTTGAGTCCGCAAAAATGATATGGTGGCATTCAGCATTTTGCTTCGTTTTGCTGGTCCAGTTATCTCAATGTCATCGGAATCCATACGACGTGCTCCGTGTTCGTCGCCATGCGTCAGCTCTGGACATTCGAAAATCTTACAAACAGCTTGTCAAAGAACTGTAAGTTAATTTTCATTTTCAGAATACTTAAGAGTGCTGAATAACATTTTCTTCGAGTCATACTTCAAACTAGCAAAGTTGACTTGTTGATGGAGCTCAAGTCAACATGGGTGTACTTATATATACATACTTTTCTGCTGGTTTTGAATACTTAAGCTGAATTTTAATCATTTTTCATAGACATCCTGACAGGAATAAGTCACCGGAAGCTGCAAACCAGTTTGTGGAAGTTGTGAGTGCATACCAGCTCCTAATTGACCCGGAAAGGAAGGACCTATACGATAACCGTGGTATCTATGACGAGGGTGCAGGGGTAGGGAACAAAAGGCAGCAGGATGAAAATTTGTTCAACTTTGCTACGGGTGGTTCCTTCCACTATCCTTTTTCTGATGGGATGAACTATTTACACAAAGAGAGTATCAGTGGAAAGTATGTCATTCCAGTTTATTTTTAACTCAAATAATTCAATTAGTGCTAATTATCAAATGTGTCAGCTATCGAATAATTAACTCATTGTAATTGTAATTGCAGGTCGTTTGAAACTGTGATTTTGCCAAAATCATACACGGTTCCTCAGTTATTGCTGTTCTACAGTGATTATTGCGCTGCCTGTGCCAGGGCTGCTTCGACGTGGAGAACTATAACAGAAGAATTGTCGAAGTTGGGAGTTGACGTCGCTACTGTACATGCGGAGCGAGAACGAGCTATCTCGAGACGCATGGGAGTTTCTGGAGTACCTGCAATAGTGGTTTTAATCAAAGGAACTCCTCATATTCTTCGAGAGCATGTTATCAAAGCTTCAACGATTCTTGCACATGTGACATCAAAATTCATCCCTTCTGAACTACTCATCAACATAGATTCGGAAAATATTGGACATTTTCTGAACCCTGCTGGCTTTGTGGATAATCGAGTCCGGGTGTTGATCTTTACTGAGCCAGGAACGAATGGGGATAGAGAATCTGATGACTATGTGGGACCAAATCTGAAATACCTAATACTCGCATTCCAGTATCGGGATAGAGCTCGCTTCGGAATAACTAATCAAGAAGGATTAAAGCAGCAATATGGGTTAAATCGGAATCAAGATAATATACTGCTGTTCAAGGAACTTACTGCTAAACCAGTTGCCACTTTGAGTATGACGGAAATACCGTATAGTTGGATGAAGGACTTTCTGGAAAATAACAAGTTTTTGGTGCTGCCAAGATTATCGAGTCAAGGAATACTGGAAACTTTATGCCCAGCAGATTCTTCCAATTTCCGTCGAAGACTCTGTGTTGTGCTTGTATCGCCAGATGATTTGTCAAATCGTGGAGAATTAAGCAGTCTGAGATCTTTTGCTGCTGCCTACGTCAATAGCAGGCTTCGGTTTGCTTACATTTTCAAACATAAACAGCATGAATTCGTACAGTCTTTACACAGTCCAACTCCAAATTCAAACCTTGTAATCATCTGGAGGCAAGATTCTAATCGGGTTAGCTATGAATGGGCTGCAAATTGGGTCAACGCCAACAGCAGCACTTCCCTGGAAGAACTATTGCAAAAGCTGCTGACTAATCCCGCTTCAAATTACCACATCACTGAAATTAAAGAGCTCACAGATGAACATGCTCAAGGATTCCTCATAAAGCTCCTCAAGAAGATTAACTTAACCATGACGTTTATCAAAAGCCATTTGACAAAGGACAATGTTGTCCAGACTACTTCCCTCGTCGCCACCATCCTTTTTGTGGTTGCGGGTGGATTCATCATGGCATATTTAGTCAGATTAGAGGAAGAATCTATACTCGCCAAAGCAAGCCAGAATATTGGAGGAGCCGATGTAGGTTCCGGAGCTTCCAGGAATGGTGCTGAAGCATCGCATGAAGATTCTGTCGCTCAGGACAACGCAAACGGAGTAACGCGTCGCCGTTGTAGTGGCCAGACCACAGGGTCGACAGCCACTACTGTTACAGGCTCCACTGAATTGAGGATTCATGAGCTAAGGGGCGAGACGTATAATGGGCTCGTTAGACTAATCAAACCTGGATGTAGGACGTTGGTGCTTCTGCTGGACGCGGATTCAAGGCTTGTTTTGCTGCCAAAATTTCAAAAGTGCGTCTGGCCTTACCGAAAAAATAAATCTCTTCAGTTCAGCTATATGCACGTTGATCGAGGAGCTGGACTCAATTGGTATAAGCAGCTACTTCTTCTCAGTTTGACTGAACAAAGAAGTTTAAACATCAACCCGAGAAATTGTGTTGGCACTGTTCTTTCCTTAAACGGACATCGCAAATACTTTTGTGTCTTTCATGCTACGCTACCCGGAGGAACGGCGGCAGGCTCCCGTCGAACAGGCTATCGGAATGGAGCATTTCTGGGATTAGACGACTCGGATGATTCTGATGAAGGAATGAATGGTGATATCGAAAGGGGCGACAAGGAATCAGTTCCTTTGGATCCGAATCCCAGTGTGGGAAATTCGGGATATTTATTTACGAACCATTTGCTAGATAATTTGTCAAACTGGTTAGATCGACTGTTCGAAGGGTCTGCTCATCAGTATCAAGTTAACTATTGGCCGGATTTCCCATTTAATTAATATGTGACGAGTTCACGCCTCTAACCCTTATAATTTTGTATTCCAATTGTAAAGTTATTTGCTGTACATTTAAGCCAAAACCGTTCTTTCGTTCTACGATAATATTTTATTCAATTAATCAACTAATTATGGTACCCAATGCACTTCCTAATAGACCTACAAAGACCCTTAAATTAATGTAATTGGATAATTGTAACAGGTCCATTTCACGTGACGCTGCCTATCTTAGCCTGATTTTCGTCCAAAGTTATTTGTCATTATCAGAACTGCTTATGAATCTCTAAATCAACTAGTCATAACTGCGGAAGCTAAATGTTTTTCGCATGTTCATATTGTATAGAAAAAGTTTATATCGTATTTATTGTGCGAATGTTTTAAAAATGTTGTGGAGCAAAGGACCTACATATAAGAGCGGGGCAGAATTCAGTTATTGTTGTGTAATTTCGGTTACAGAAGAATATGTCTAGTAGTATTTGTGTCCCGTAACACTTGACTATGTAGGACTGTAGGGAAAATCTAATTGAAACTATTGTGTGGATAGCTCGCAGCCCCGACCTAAGGAACATGATTTAGTTACGGACTTTTTCAGTGAAACAGTTATCGCATGAAGACTAGAATTTAGATTTCAGCCGATTGTTGTTTAAAGTATGTGAATATAATACTTGTAACTGTTAAGTGATTCTTACCTAATATTCGTTTTAAATTGACGATCTAAACTTGTTTATCTTATTCAGAAGTCCCTGAATGTGAGAAATAAACCAAACCATTATTGAAACTTGTGACCAAGTCCTGTCAGTTAGATTTCACTTGTATTTTTAACATACACAGTTAATGCTAATCTTACTTTTATCTGATTGACTATTTTCAGGTTTTCCTCCCATGCCGTCTACTCATGAATGCAAGGTGCGCATGTAAGTCAAGATAATTGCACATTGCACGCGAATACCTACTGCCTTTAGACTCCGCCTAAGACATTCAGAAGATGTTTGCTAAGAATTAGCCTTCATGTATGATTTTTACACATTTTTCCAGTTTGAGCTAGCTTTATACTTTATACCTAATATTAATTAATCACAGCGTTTTCCAGCCCAGTCAGAGAGTGTTAATTTGTATTCTTTATGGCCCGCAGATCTTCGTCAAATTTACATGCACTGCGATTCCTTCGTTTACGCAAACGGTCGCCCTTCCTGGAGTTCACACTGTGGATAGTGTTATTACAATATGTAAACCTAAGCGGCTACTTCTTTCGGTGCATGCAACGTAATCATGTGCGTGGCGATAGATAATTTTAGCGTCAAATCTTGAGTCATCACGGATTTATGTAATCTAGGATTGTGTGACCAATATAGCATCAGCGTAATGGGTTCATACGTAGCGAGCAATTATTGTTGCAGCTCACATGCAAATATTCCTCATTGGTTACGTAATGTATGTTAAATCTGATATTTTTTATACATTATATAAGTGTGATTCAGCTCCTTTTGAGCAAGGGTGAATGAGACAGAAAATCTAATAGCTTTAGTTTTAGTGGGTATTCTTAATGATGACACGTATACCCTTTTTGTAGTTTATGATTAGCATGAGAAGGTGTTAAGTTTTATTGTTTACTATTGTCATTATTGCTATTGTGAATAAGTAGATAGCCAGAGGGAAGGTGGAAGGAATATATTTGACAGTCTAAAAATCTTTAGGTCCAAGTGATGCATCTACACGAATGTGCTGGAAGGAAATGATGGGATTCACAATGTAAACATTTACACTCCCATATGTATGTGTGTGAGTTCTCTGGTTTATGGATGTTATGTAACCTTGGAGAGCGAGTGGAGACACAACTTATCGAGCACAAGGGAGGAACAAAATTATAAAAAACGGTCAGTCCTTAACCGCGCAACAACAGAAAGATATCCTGTGCTCTTCTTTACAGAAGAAACTGGTGTCCAGTCTACCTAGATATCAGCTCCCACTTCCAAAAAATTAACCAAGTGATTTTATTTTTAACCTCGATTTAATACGGAATCAGCCATGGCGGACGTTTTGCTGTTGGTACTCATCCCAGTGTGCGCGGTATATTTTGCAATTAACGTTTTGCTCAGCGCAGCCCAAGCAGTCTTCAGTGGATGTAAGAGACGCGTTTTTAGATTACGTGAATTGTTTTGTTGTAAATTCAAGATTTATTAAATTTTATGTAATTGCCTTTTGCTTTTATAGCGCTCTTCAACTACAATGTATCCTACGTGTCAAATACACGTCCGGTTTATGTGACTCCCGCTGGCAGCACATTTATGATCTGGAATGTGATCTTCTTGTGGATATTTATCTCGTTCGTATATTGTAAGTGTTTGAGTTCTGTTTGTAGGCAATGAAACTAATAGTATGCGTGTAGCTCATGGGGGATTTTTTTCGTTGACAGTGATTGTGAACATTTTCCGGAGGAATGGAGAAATACGTGGAAAGGTGTACGATAGCCCTGCGATATGGACGCGGACTGTATCTGTTGTATTTCTTCTTAACATGGTCATTTATACGTCATGGCTCTTTGCATGGGACAATTTGAAGATTACATTAGCTGCAGTTCTTCTTGCTGGCCTGGCTATTACGAATCTGTTAACAATTTCGTTGGTGGCGAAAAAGTAAGCTTTGATAACAATCACTCGGTAAAGTAGCCAAAATCTTAGAATAAGCCTTATGTCTGACTGTTATTTTAGCATTTTCGAGAACATCAGCCAACTTCATTTAGTGTCAAGCTGTGAAATCTGGATCTATCGAGTTTTGACGCTGAATGGATTCGGTATCTACTTTGCTTGGACTCTGGTGGCGACAATTGTCAACAGCACTATAGCCATTGTGTACGATGGAGGTGCAAACAACCGTGTGACATCTTTAGCTGCTCTTGGCGTTTTAACTGCGCTTATTGTCATCTGGACTATCGTTGAGCTTGCCGTGCTTGATAACTGGTTCCGATATTTGGTCACGCCATTACTGAGTAAGTTAATGCGAGTTGAAATCAAAACTCGGCGTCTTTAAATACTCCGCGAATTGAATTTATAAAACTTTCTATGCCGTATTCATTTATTTCAGCTTTCATCTGGGCGTCGTATGGAATCTATAGAAAACTTGATAACGAGTTGACGGGCAAGGATATGGAGGCAGTGAAAACATTCACTCTAGTATTGTTGATCCTGTGTGCAGTTATATTTGTCCTGCGATCAATTCTAATGGTTGTGAGGCACATCAAATCCCCCTTGGAATGGACACAAGTCTAACAGGAATCGCTTCCGTGTACAAAGACCACAGTAGTATTAACAGTCCATGTCAATAGTTACCGTGTGCCTCTGATAAGCATACGCTTTTTATATGTGCCTCTATATTTGTACTGTGCTTCAGTATGCTATTGCACAATCTTTGTTTTGATATGGGTTGAAGACCCTTTTATGGTGGCTGGAAATATTTACTTATATTTATAATGTAACTGCTCAACGTAGACAGGAACTGAAGCGGGGGTTTTAATCATGACTTTGACATGTGCAAATACAGGATATCATAGATTGATGAAGTTCAATTCCGCTTGGATCTGTACTGGTAGCTAAATTTGTAAATGACAAATGATAGTTTAATAATGGAGCTTTACTGAAAATTCGGCCTTGTGTATATAAGTTGAATAGAGTTTTCATTGTATTAAGGTGAGGCAGATGTTAAGTTAGCCTCCCGTTTTTGAACAATAAGCCACACATCTGTATTCTGGATCGTATTGTGTGCATTGAACCAGCCATGTTATTGTATACACAAGTGTCAAATATTTTCTAATCATGCAAATTAAAATTCCGGTGTTCAATGTTCAACCTAGGACGTTAAGTATTGTAATGGTTCAGAGAGTTATTCTTTAGTCTGAATGAAATTCGTTTTGCCGGTATCTGTTCCGAAAACGCTTGCAATAGGTGTACAAATCTGGAAACCAGTTAAAGATTACTTCATGCTATTAAAATTAGTCTCGGTAATACTGTAGTCCATCACCGTCATTTCTCGGCTTGTCTCGTGACTAACCATTGGCTCTGTATCTACTAGAATTTGTTGATAGTGACCCCCACTAGTACTCGAATTTATGCTCTGAATAATTTGTTTTGCCAAAATCCGTACAACTGCTAAAAAATACGAGAAGATTAAGTTAACGTTACACGGATAAGATAACCCGTTGCAGATATGGCAAGTCCTTTGAAATATGGTTTTACGTTCTTGGTTACCGCAATTATTTTTGCAGCTGTGTTCGTAAGTGAACTTTCTATTTTCTAATTTTAGCAAAATTGGCATTGAAACGAACCATTGCATTTTGCAAGCTGTATTAGCCACAAATATATATATAGTTGTTGTTCATTTGCTTAACGTTGGCAGCCATTGAGTCTTGTTGAAGGAAGCTCTGAAGTACAGGAAGACATGATACCAAGTAATGATGTAGAGGATCTGTCAAGCCCTGTTAATCAGAACCAGGAGGAATCAGAAATGGAAAAAGAAGCCCGGTTCTGTAAATTATGCGGAGGTTTGACCAGGAGTCAGTGCCGTTCAACATGTCATAGGTCAAACCGAAATGGATTCTGCTCATTGTGTTCATGCAGATGTTCCGTGTGAACTTGAAAATTCTATCTATTAGCTAAACTCCAGAAGTAAACGTTATTTTATGACGCTGTTTTTTAAATGAAAGATAGTTTTTAATTTTTATCCAGCTTGCTATTGTGTTTGAAGAAGTAAGGTAAATTGTAATCTTATTAACAGACCTTAGCAATTGAAATAAAAGAAATTGCAATTTAAAAAAGCGAGTTTTGATGCAAGCAAGTGCAGAGGTGAAACGAGATTATTCGAGGCTGTTGGAGCAAAAGAAGCCAGCAGCACCCGGGATTCCCAAGCGGTCACCCATCCAAGTACTAACCGGGCCCGACGTTGCTTAACTTCAGTGATCGGACGAGAACTGGTGCTTTCAACGTGGTATGGCCGTTGGCGAAAGGACATTGTTGTGCTTAAAACTTATACTTGTTTTTTTAATGGAATTCAACGAGAAAAAGAGGTACATATGGAAAGGAGGGGTAGGAGCAATAATAATGTAGGATCGAGGATGAAGCGAAGAGGCACAAAACAGAACAGAGGGCGGAGCGTAGTGTAGTCAAAAGATAAGCACATGATACTCTACTGCAGGAAAACGGACGGTTCAGTTTTTCAAGCTTTTAAGCTTGAAGTGTGTACGGCAGTCGAGGGTGTCACTGTCACTTTGGCTGGGCGATAGGCGGTGCTGATAACGTTCCCGCTGTGATTCAAATCTATGTGTCACCCAATCACAGCAGCCCTGCAAGTACTTTGGTAAAGGATGGCAATCCGGAAAGCGGCAATCCTCGGATTACTTGGTACATAAGTTAGTCAGAGAAATTCTTTGGGGAGCAAGCTTTGGATAGCTTTCAATAAGTAAGCGGGTTTGAAGCTAGCGCCGACTAGACAATTAGCATTGCGAGTATTTTTATTGACTACCCTTTGGGGAGTAATCTGGAAAAAGGCTATTCAGAAGTAAGCGTTAGGTATCCGGGAAGGATGTTATCTCCTAGGAGGTATCTAGAAGGAAATGCTGGATATCTCCGGGTACATGTTGGCCGATACGACGGAGCTAGCCGGAAAAGAGAGAGCTTTGGCAAGCCGCAGATTGGGTACATTCTCCTATGTTCTCACCATTGCAGCAACTATATGCATCGAAGTAATATGCGGGTATCCTTAGAATAGATGACTAAGAATAACAGCTTTGCGGATGACGGAAGAGAACTTCTCAGAAGAAAACCTGGATTAATCGTCAATTAGTACTCTACGGTCAACTCCAATGCAGCTTTCCGAAGATGACCAAAACAGAATGAGTGAAAATAAATATGTATGCCTAATGCAAAGTAGAGGGGTATGAGAATAATAATACATAGTTGGTTTGCCTGTGCTTAGCTTATGCAGCTGGGCGTCCTTTAGGATCGGCATAATCAATGAAACCTAATTACCTTTAACCTTATTTTGGTAACCTCCCAAGACTCGTACAGCGTTGAGCATAGTTAAAATGTAAAGCCAAACTCTTTCTCTATAAGACTATTATAATGAGAGCCGCGGGCAGCCGACAAAAAATGCAAATAAAACTATTATAAAAGCAGAATGAAAAAAAAGGAAAATTTACATGTAACGCTAACTCGCTGAGTATGAGGAAGTTCGATTTGATGACGCTTGAAATGCGTTCCAAGAAAAGTTCTTTGATGAAGATGTATATTTAGTCAGAAGTCATTTAATAACCAAGCTTGTATATATATATATAGGAAACAATTAAATAATGTATGCAACCATAGGTATAACTATTCCATATTTAAGTCAATGGAATTAAAAGGCACAAAAAAATAACCATTTTTGTTGTGATTAATTCGGACGCATTGTCTTTGGAGCGTCTGGATTGGAATTTTCATTGCCTGTTCTTCTGCTGTTACCTCCCAAATATATTCCAAGGGTATTTGCCATAGCTTGAGCTGGAACTTGTTGCAAAACAGATCGATGCGGCCATCTTTTTCATGTAACTGGATTTTCGTCACTTCGACAGCCGTACCAGCAGAAGTAATGAAGCAACTTGAATTGTGTCGCACTGATAGCGGATCCTTTGATAGTGCTGTAACTGTCAAGGTTCGATTGTCAACTTTAAAAGATACTTTCCCATAGCAAGTACCCTCAACGGACCGAATTCCCTTCGTCATAAATGGATTAGAAAACGTGAATGTAATACCCGCGATGGACACGACCTTAACATTCATCTTGGGAATTGCTAGAAACATGGGGTCAGGAGGGTCGACAACGGAATTTGCATATCGTTTTACCGCATGAACAGCTGTGAACTGGTTGAAGCAAGTGCAGCCGACGATCTTCTTGTTGAAATTTTCGTAATATCGAAGAGAATAAAGGTAGAGTGGTCCGTATAAGGTATAACATCGTGGTAGGTGCTTTAATAGATGAATGTTGTAGTTCACGGCCCCATCAACAAAATGCTTTGAAATTCCAGCGCTGAAAGCATTGAGAGCGACAGTGGCTTGCGCGATTTCTTGTTCATTTCGCCCGTGTTTTAATAAGATCTCGATTCCACGCAATAATTGTACGTAAAGATTGAAGATGGATGGAGGTAGCAATTCCTTGAAGATTAACGGCAAATAAATGACTGCTAAAGCTGCCCACTCGTGGGCTTTAAAGTGCGCTCGCTCGTTAAGTTGCCGCGGATACTTGGCGAAAGCCTGTGGTGGTCGAATAGTTTTTAAAAACGCGTCTATCTTTTCCCGATCACATTTCTTCAAAGGAAGCCTGGCACTTCTTTCTGCATCTCTTGGTAATTGCGGTCTTGAAGAATCATACTGAAGCTCTTCCGGTTGAATTCCTCTTCCAGACGCACGGGAAAATTCATTCATTGCAATGTAATCCCAGACGATGTCACCATAGGTAGCTTCGCGTGCGGTGTCTGTAGTCGTTGACTGGCTATTGACGCTGGAACTGATGATTGGGGTCTCGGTTTTCTTAAGGTTTGCCTTGATGCGGTCTGAGGGGAAGAGCAGTGAATTAATTAGAAGTTTAAAAACCCCGTGGGAGACCGTGTGCATGCTGTCAATCGGAAGTCCTGGAATATAATGTAAATTGAGTTATTTATAGAAGCGAATATTTTTGACTAATTCTATCTGGTATATGTTTCTTACCCCATATAATATCGAAATAATGCAGATCGCACAAGACGCTTCGATGCTTTAAAGTATACTTCATAACTTCCGTATCGCGATAAGTCTCGACATCCGGATTTAAAGTCAACCTCGGTTCTAGAAACTGCTCTTCGATCAGCAAATTTTGAGATTGTCGAGAATATGCAGCTATATAATCTTCGTGAGATCGCTCCCGATTAGATTTAGTATGGCTAAAATAATGTCCTGGTTGTTCGTGAGTGCAAAAAGTGCATCCATATCTTCCGTTGTGCATTTGTAATCCCGAGACTTTGAATCGAGCCATTGAATCGGTGCATACGTACGTAAGAAAGACTTTAGTTGAATGAGTTTGACCAGCTGAATCTTGCCACACTATAGGATCTACTTCCAACTCCATCAACTCGTAAACAATAGCTGTGAATAGCCAATTCAAATCAGGTGTTTCTTTTATACTCACCCAGAGACTTTGCATAAACATGTTGCACTGGTCCTTGCGAAAGTGCTGCGGAGTCCCTAAAACACTCGCCAAAATTGGCCACAAGCTTTTTGAACTACTTTTACTCACAGCTACACCGTCTGTATTCAATGAAATGAAGACGTCATCTTCCGTAGCTGCCACTTTTTTCTTGATGCGCTGGAGGCCTTCATACCGGAATTCGAATTCCTGGATGGTATGAAAAATACGTGGCAACGATCTGGTCATGATATCCCTCAGACTCAAGGTGAAGAAATGAGAATCAGTGTGTTTAGCACGGGATCCACAGCATTCGAGAGAAACAAGTCGGTTTTTAAACGCAGTCTTGTGTACCCGGCTACATTTTGAGCACTTCCAATGAATTTGCGTTGTTATGGCATCCACGCCTCCGATTTGGTTGTGGTAGGCTTTAAGACATCTTGGCAATTCATCAGGTTTGATTTGAATTTCTTGTAGCCGAATTTTCTCCAACAGTCGTATGAGGTCCATGGTACACGCATCGTTAAGATTGTATCGCTGTGAAAACTGGTGGCATGCTCGTAAAGAATCTGGTGGCTTCTTGATTGCTCGAGGAAGAGTAAGGCGATAATTGATCGCAGGGGACTGATGCTGTGATTGGGTATCTGTTTTCAGTTGTCCTGGTGACACAGTTGATGAATTCGGTATGGAAGCAGTTACTGAATGCAAAAATTAAACATGAACGAGTCTATGCTATTACATCCCAGGCAAATAGTAATGAATATGAAATACCTGAAGGTGCGTTTCGACAATGAGCTGCAACGATGTAGAGGTTCAATTCGTCGGCATCATAATGAAGGCAATAATAATCTTCGGTATCCTCGTCAATACTCGAAGCAGCAAGCACCTCATACCAAGATATTTGCTAGAATTAGTAAGAATACTAAAATTAGCAACGAAGTTCACCGTTTCACACAAATGCTGAATATACGCCGTAAGCTACAGTCTGATAATTAGATTGATTTATAAAATAAAGTGCATTACGGAATCGAGGAATGTCTTTTCTTTCCAAATTGCATTGTTTGGATTAAAGTAAATCGGCTCTTCAACGCCCATGAGTCCACGAATCCTTTGACAGTAATTTAGAGTCATAGCCATATCCAGCGGTACAAACCGCTGTATCGGTCCTTCATATTGCCATGGTATTGTCATGTATTCCGTGACAATAAATCCAACAGGTTGAGCGTTATTATTTTCATCAGCATTTTCCACGAATTCGTCCCACATTGGATATCGGCGAGAAGCACCAGTTTGGGGGCCAGATCCTTGTCTTCTGTTAATAACAAAAATTAATAAATTGAAAAAAACCAAGCACGACCAGTAATATCGCCAATATCCTGAAATGGAATTGACTAACAAATTGCAAAATCACGAATTATTTTATAAGGCTAATTAATTTTTGAATCCAGCAAACAAGCTTACCTTGGATACACCATTTTCGATTTAATTTAACTTAAATCTTTAAATTACGTTGGAAATCAAGAATTACAAAACTCTTGTACACTTTGATTTCAAGTAAATAAAATATATAGCTATATAGCCCTTCACTCGTCGAGACACTTTAGAGAGGATGATGAAGTAAATGTTGCGCGTTATGTTCTGTGGAGCGTAGTTACTGCTATGCACGACGTTCCTTTACTTCTGTATAGCTCTGATAGAACTCTTGTATAAAGAACCTGCTAATCTTACCGTATAGCTTCTGTATATGTAATCTTTTATCATATTATAACTGTACAATTCGTTCCTCCCACCTTTACTGTAAGTAGGGCATCCTTAGCGACTAGCCTGCGGAATCTGTTGAAGTTTCATTTAATTCAAATTAACTAGTTAACCAGAAATCAGATGTAACCAAACGTTATACCATTCGAAAGCCCGTTAATTTGTCTACAAGAATATTATAATTAGATTCGCGGTCACTCGACAAAATCTTAAACTGTTTAACATTCAAATATAGTCAGCATGTTGCTAGGGTATCAGAGGGATGTTTCAATCTCAATTATATTTAGATTTTATCGAGTGACCGCGAATCTCGTTAATATATTCTTTAAGACAAAGAAACGGGCTTTCGAATGGTATATCGTTTTGTTTGAACTGATTTCTGTTGAATTCACTAATTGTAATTTAATATAACGTGTACTTTTTGTTGAGTAAACGTTCGCGCATTCTAGAGAGGAGAGACTCGAGTATGAGATCCTATTAAGAAAGAAGTGCGTGCACACTGCGGTGAGACAGAGATGGTAATGTTGGATGAATAAATATAGAGACAAATAATTCGGGAAACAAGATAAATTATTGTATAAATTAATCATCATTACTACCGTGATATGTACTGAAATGTTAATGATTTTACATAACCATTATTATAGCTATCCACTGGCCTCTTTCGAGGAAAAAAGGTTAAGAGACTCATGACATAAGTAACATACATTCTTCCTTTCCAAAAAACAGTTCATTAGTCACTACCAATTTGACAGACCGAGGCTACTATCTAAAATGTAAGTAGGTTCATATTCTACTGGGATTTCTTCTAATGCTGTAGCTCCTAACGATTCTGTCCCATTATTACTTTGTGGAGAGTAGTTCATACTTGCTTCATTACATAGTTTCGTTGCAATATCCTTGGGTTGATTATGAATGTCTCGAAGGTGTCTGGCCAGGTTGTCCTTTCGATTCACAGCAGTTTCACAAATGCAGCACTTGAACAAACGCTCTCCTACAAACAGCATAAATAATTAATCCTTTTGTTTACTATAGCTATCATAGACACATTGTCTTTTAAATTTGATGGTCTGCATACAGATAGACTTCAAACCGCCGAGACTCACCTGTGTGAATGACCAAATGACGTTTTAAATCCTTATTACTGCTAAATGATCCGGGGCATTGGTTGCATAAGTGTTGGCGTTCTTCCGCATGCGTTCGCAGATGTAGTTCCAAGATCCACTTACGTTCAAAGAGTTTCCCACAATAGCTGCATGGTAATCGTCTATCACCTGAATCATACTATAATCCAATCAAGATAATGCTTCGAACAAGAAGCTTGACAAATTCAACTGCATACCTATATGAGTGCGAAGATGTTGATTGAGGTTCCTCAATCCAGGGAACCGCTTTTGACAGAACTGGCAAACGAATGGCGTTTCCCCTGTGTGAATAAGCAGATGTGATTCTAGAGTTTCCTTGTTTGCGAATCTGTGACCACATTTTTCGCACAAGTACTGCTTCTCTCCTGAATGAGTTCGCAAATGACGTTCCACTTTGCTTTTCTGGTTGAATCGTTTCCCACAAACTGGACAGCCATAGGGACACTCACCTAGAAATAACAGAAATTTTTCATTACTCAAATTTTAGAAAAATCCCCATGTGCATGGGCAGATTAAGAGAGTACGACATTGTACACTCAAATAGAATTAAAGGAATTCTGATTGGTCTTAAATCACCTGTATGTCTTCTTAAATGATACATGTAATGGGACTTAGCGATGAAACTTGCCCCACAGGTTTCACAATGATAAGGTTTATTTCCAGTCACACAATATGCATGGTACTTAATATGCGCCTTCGTTTTGAACTTCTTCGAACACAGATTACACTGATATAGCAGTATGTTCCCAAAAAAAGTAAAATCACAGAAGGCAACACTGGAAACCATATCTCCTTGTTAAATCAAAAATAACCATAAATTAAATCAAATGACACTTACCATTCGATCCTAATTCAGTTATGTAATCTGGAATTTGAAGAAGGGTCCGTTTTTTCCTTTTCATGCCATTATTGGAGCTTTTATCGTCGGGTACAGCATCAAGCGATTCCAACGGAATATCTAAGGCCAAGGGGTCACATGCTTCGGTACCATTATCAGAGTTTGAGCTGTCGCTGTCGCTTACTAAATAATAATTATCACCCACGTTCATAGCTGTTACAGATCAACCGGGGAATCTTTTCACCGAATCCCAAGTGTGCCCTGCCGTAACTCGATGGAAACAAACTAGGAGAGAATCTTCCTTACCTCAATTCACTTAATTTCATCATCTAAGGGAGTAGGAATCCTTCTACAAAGCCTTAGCCTTGATATTGAAATGAATCATCCCTTATAGATTATTATATTGATACACAAATTACCTGTACAGCATATATAAAGGTCCATGATACGAGGGAAAAGATTCAATGGGCATATTTACTTTACATTTAGTTCTGGCAGACTTACAGCAATTTATCGTGGGCCTCATGGTTGGCTTAGAGGCAAGGTTCTGGATTCCACTCAAAGTATCAGATACCTGGAAAATGATTCTGGTTTGAATAGGATACTCATTATGGACATAACGGGAGCATGGGACAGCACTATGATCCCTCCATTTCTAATTGATAAAGTCAGGTCAGCTCTATCATTATAAGTAAAGCTACATTGTAGGTGCTGCTGGCAAAATATACGTAAACTGCTATAAGAAACATGGGAAAATACTAAACATGCATATTCAAGTTCCGCAAATGCGATTGCCCAAAATTGTTCTTGAAAATCTAGATTGTAGTCTAGTTTATTACATAAAACCATTTTACATCTCTCTTACTTCTTATATAAGAAGCTCAGCCATAGCGGCATTTGCTTATGTGTACTTTGTGTAACTACAATTACTTTTCGCACTATGATCGAATCCAACAACGATTCACATCATATGATAGCCATTAGTTTTCTGCACTTATATATGTATAAAAATTGAGATAAGTAAGTAGTAGACTACCTTAACAAGCATTCCCACATAGCAATAAGATTTAGTTAAAAGGAACTGTTCATTACAAAGAACGGGTCTGCAAAGTGAACTATTTTATGCTCACTGACTAACAAATGATACATTGTGTTAAACGTTTCCCAACGATATGGAGTGTAAAGTCTCCAAATGTTTTCCTGAAAAGAAGGACAATAAATTTTTTCAGGACTTTTCTAAGCTGCTATATTTGGCACACGTTTAATTTGCTGTAATTAGGCTTACCGGAATTCCATGCGCAGCAAAGTAATCTAGAACCTTTCTCTCGTTCATTTTATGAGATTCGACGATTCCGTGTTCGATTTCCGCATCCGTTAGACCGAAATTGTCAAAGTAACTGAAGTCTTCGTCTTCATTGTTTGGATTAACAAATACACCGTCAGGTATTCCAAGTTGCTATAAAGTATTAATTTAAATCGATTAATTTGCTTAAACTTTTAGATTTGGCAACCTAAAAGCTGATTTCAAACAACAAGTAACAAAATACTTACAGAATCGAAACATGTTTCAGCAGTCCATACAGCCGTGTTTGGGTCAAAAGTACCAGGCTACTCCACTCCCATAGCAACACAAACTTTACGGGCGGCCTCCGCAGCAGCTTCAAAATCCAACGGCATGAACGATTGTGGAGGCCCTACGTAATCTTCTGGAATCGAAAAATACAGCTCAGTATCATTGTCCTCAATATCCATATCCTCACTGGATCCCTCCGACTCATCTGAAGATTCATCTTCAGGTTCATATTCAGATTCATCGCCAGATTCAAAATCTTCTTCGAGCACTACTACATCGTTGCGATGGAGGGGATCATCATCCATGTTTTTCAGCTGAAAATAAAAAGGTAAATCGCTACTCAGTTAAATGCAATTATATTAAACAAGGAATGGATATACACTTAATAAAATAATACTCTATGCAATGAATTCTTTGAATTGTAGTAGAATTTTCACTTAAGTTTTTAACTCACAGCTTCTAGGTGCATTTATATAAAACCAGCAAAGCCACAGCACTTATAAAAAATTAAATAAATTTAATTTAATTAAAAATTTAACTTCTTATTCCTTGATCTAACTCTTAAATAAACCTTCCTAATTAATTACTTATAATTAATATAACTCTTAGGGAGAACACAAAATATTGGTGGAGTAGTTAACTAATTTTCAAGATTCTAGATTAAAACACATCTATCTTGTTCAATAGCAAAACACACGTCTTATTTCTCATGGGGCCAATTAGGCCTGTAGCTGCGTCCTATAGTTACATGTTTCACACACACATTCATTCATAGGTACAATTTGGATGTTGCACACTTCAAGTGCTTACACTTAAATTGTGCTCTTGTGCAGCACGTCTACTACGTCTGCTGCCTTCTGTATAGCGTATGCTTCCTACCGTCCTTACCGACAGTCACCATGACACACGCAATTATCTTAAATCTAAGTTAATAAATAATATTTTAATCGTGTTTGACTGAGCATGACATCATTCGAAAGCCCAACTTTTCCTCTACACGATTATTGTTACTAGAAACGCGGTCACTCGATGAAATCGAAAAATAATCGCGCTTGAAGAGTTGGTGTTTTACTGTTTGGCAACGTAGCTTTTGCACTAAATTACATGTTCATACATACTCTTGCGACGGCAGCGCTCTTCAAGGACGTGCTCCTCGTAAGGCTAACATGCAGAGTCGTATGAGTCCTTCACCCAAGCGGAGCAGAGCGTAACATTTGCTGCTCAGAGCTTTCAGTTCAAACATAACCTTGGAGCGGCGTGGTCGTAGGTTGGGGTTACAGCTATTAGTTTGGCGTGTTTAAAAGTTAACTACTATTTATTTAAGTTTGATATATCCAAGTTTTTTAGCCACACTTTACTGCGTATTGCATATAATAATTGTGAACATAAAATTAAGGTATTCCATGGATCAGGTTGAGGTAAGAGGCTATGAAGGCCGTTACGTTCTCTTTTCGTTCTCTTTCTTTCGTGACGTTTCTAATATTAACATTTTATACATCATTATTTCAAGACGTTGTCAGCTGCCCGCGAATTACATAATTTTATTCTTGTAGAGCAATACAAGGGCTTACAAGTGATATTATTTTTTCTTTGATACGATGAAGTGGCGATTAATTAAGGCATCCAGATTTTGCCGGCTATGGCGGATCTGTGATAGATGACTTTAACGACAACTAACTAATCACCATATCATCGTGTGAAACAAAGAACTATATCACTTGAAAGCCTTTTTCTTGCCCTACAAGACTATCATAATGAAATTCGTGGGCAGCCGACAAAATCTGAAGCTATTTAATATAGTTACCATGTATTTACAAGTAGATTATTCCAAACCTATGTGTTAGCGTAAGTGAGCTGAATTTCAATCTTAAATAGCTTCAGATTTTGTCGGCTGCCCACGGATCTCATTATGATAGTCTTGTAGGGCAAGAACAGGGCTTTCAAGTGATAAAATTCATTGTTTCACACGATGATATGGCGATTAGCTGTTTGTGGTTAAAGATAACTACACTCGCATGGTAAATTTGGTTAGTTTTTGTTTTACAGCATCGAGGATATATGCGCGTTTGCTAAGTTTAACACCAACAACACATTGAATCAAAAAATACAGACATGACTATATTAAATTCTCTTCAAAATTTATGGATTTCTGAGGTTCTAAAAATTGACGATCATCCGGGCCTAAGAAGTTGTTTTGCTGAAAGTGTATTTTGTGTATTGATTTTTTTTTGTTTTAATTTAATATATATTCTTGTCGTGTTTCAGTTCCAAGCGGCCGAAGTAGACTCATTACTTCTAGGGCTGGATGAAAATAGTGCTAAGCTTCTGATCGCTACCACAGTGGATACCATGTCATCAGTCTTTAAACAGCAGATCGAGGGCATTATGGATAAATTTTTTGACAAAATTATTGCAGGTAAGTTACATTAATTAACGTCTACCTATTCTTGGTTTATTTTATTATGCGCATGCCATGGCTAATTTAGGTTCAATTTTATTCATATACTTGAATTTTTACAGCTTTACCAAGTGGAAACGATAAACCAGCTGGACCTGGAGCTTCACATTTGGCCACCAATCCCATTGAGGCAGAGGAAAGGCCCGTCGTTAACGTGGTAAGCTTGTAAATACCTTTAGTTCTTACCGAATTTCACCTTGCTGTCATTAAATACTAACTTGTGTTGCCAACTTTTTTAATTATTTTATAGACACTTACAACGGTGAAGCTGGTTAACGAAGAAGAGTATTCGTTAATTGTACCACGTGGAATCGAAAAGATGTTACTTGGTCTGAAGACAGCCCGCTCATTCATTAGAGAACTCCTTCTGCATCTCTTCCATCATGACTACAGCCAGCTTGGGAACCTGTTTCTGAGCTTAAACGGAAATGTCACGGATCGCCAGCCCGAAGCAATATTACTTCCGGAAGGCATACAGAAAGCAATTCTTGGTAAGCAAATAGTAAACTGTTGATCCAAATTTGGGTCCTACGGTTTTTGCAGTTTTACTCATTATTTGTTTTATTATAGCTTACCTGCGGGAGACCTGGCTTCCGAAAGTGAAAAACGATAATCTCTGGAACGATACCGTTGAAGCAGTCATGAAGTCCAAACTGGGCATCGTACTTCGTGGATTCCGCGAAGTAGGTGATAAGGCTGGCTTAAACAAGGAAAATACTACACCCACCAGGGCTAGAGCTAACAAGCGCCGTCGAACAACTTCCAGTCCAGAGAGTAGCCCTGACCCTTCGAACGGACACGATGTTTTGGTTGAAGCTAATTCTGCTAACACCACCGTTTGAGAATTAAGGTCTACAACAGCTATGTAAGTTTAAACATCGGTATTTTTAAAAAATCAGTTTATTATCTTAGAGCTTCATGATTCTCACATAAACATAGATCTGCAATTGGCTTTAATTCAAAGATTTTTGGTTTTAATTTGTGAGACTAATATTGCTGTAAAATATTAATTTAATTATTTTAAAAAGAGTTTGTAGTACCGTATAACATACAACATGTCATTGCTATGTGGATAATTGTATTTAAACTTTACACGTTATTATAATTAATGGCTTAACATTTATTGTATTCATGTATGTTTTAATGTTTTTATGTTACAAATCATTTTAATGAACCGAATTTTTTGAATGCGATAATATCAATAAAATATTAATGCAATATACCAAATTCTGTGTATCTCCACCTACCTTTCCAGCAGCTATATTCAGCTATACTATTTGCGGCTACCTGCGGGTATAGCCGGGGCAGGTGCATCCATTTACCTGAAAATAAGTAACCCCTGGCTACCTGCATACAAGCTATACGCGTATATCCATTTTCTAGCTACCTAGAGCTAACTTTTAATCAGTAATCTTTGATAAGGTACGTAGCGACTATCTCTAGCTATATCCGTACAGGATTATCGCATATACCCCGATTGCAGAGACCTAAAGGTAGCTTCGAGCCCGGTTAACGTAGATACGCTCATTCAGGAGTTCCGAAGTTGCTCTCTCCGTAGCCGTCCACCGCTACCCAGAAAACGGAGAGCTACAGTAACATCGCTTGCGTGCATCTTCGAATACTCTGCATGAGAACAACCATAGTTATCCGCTCCGCAGCTCTTCTTGTGTATCTTCCCAGAGTCTTTCGACAGCCATCTACAATGAAGCTAGCGACGAGTAACCGCGACGCCGCTACCTTTCCTTATCCCAAACTGACAAGCTCCAGCAAACCCCGCAGCAGAGATCCAAATTTCGTCCACCGTATGTCCGCTTAGCGTGTTGCCGCAGTAACCTTTTCCACCTTTACCAAAGTACTTGCAGGGAGAGAGGGAAAACATATCTGGTAACGGTCAATGTTAAGGCTAAAAAGAGCCATAGGGAGAAAACTGCATACGATTTTGCTGTGGATTCTCACACAACTTTTTAGTACGGGCGGCGGTTGAGGCGTTGAACTGTAGTTAGAAAAAGTGCAGTTTATTAACTGTAAGTAAAGGAGCTAAAAGTGAAATGGAGCAAAAATACGATAATAATAAGAATGTTGAACTTGTAGTGAAAGGTTTTGCATGTAAAATTCGTGTTGCGATTCAATGACAGTTTGGCAATATCACAATTTCAAGAAAGTTCCATCGCCACCAGTTGAATAAAACCGAATTAACAGTGGGAGAAAATGTTCTGAATACATTTGACATTAGTTATTTTGTGCTAGTCGATTGCCAGATCGAATTACTGCTCATATATTTAGGCACATGTGAGCTTCTGGCTTTATTAACGTGGCCAAAGAATTGGAAATCACCACCACTTGGAGTGCAATTTGAGGTGATTTATTGGATCAGAAATTGTTCAGGGTTGTACGAGTAGCAATTAAAGCAATGTGTATTTAATTGCATACTGTATTGATTCGCAGCTATACTAAATTGTGACAAGGATTGAGGAGACCGAATGACGTCTGCAATCAATCTGACAAAGTTTGGAAAATTGCAATCACCAGCAGTTGCTACCATGAGCGATATGAACAACACTGCAGCTACAAAGTTTCGAGAGCCGTATAGAGCTACAAAATTGGTGAGTATATGAATACAGTCGTTATCTTGAATGATATCATGACACATGAGTCGTGATTTGTATTTGAAAGAGCATGTCATTTGGGATCAAGAGCAATATTATCTATCTGTATATTGTTTTGCAGTGGCTGGAGGCTGTAGCAATTTTTCGACGAGGAGTACCAATTGGGAAACATCGAAAGCAATGGAGGACTTACGAAAATTGTTTTCCTGCTCAAGATGCTATAACGTGGTTTCAATCACAACTGCAAGTAGCGTTTGACCCCTCGATCACGAGGAAACAGACTCTGAAGCTGCTTCAAAAGTTCTATAAGGCCAACATTATTGCGGAAGTTACCAGATCGCCAAACGTGAATCAAAGGGAATCACCTTTTGTCATCAATGAGACTGATTTTAAAGACAATGGACAGTTGTACAGGTATGATGAGAAACACAAGTCGAGGCGATAATTTGAAATGTTGGGTGAATGAGCTTGGATTCTATTGGGATGTGTCGTTGATCTTGCAGGCTGGTATGTACAAACGGTTCACCGAAGAAAGAAGCGGCAGCTGCTGCAACAAGTGTCAACTATGATACAAAGTCCCTTAAGAAGGGTGTGATGAAATCTCCGATGCCAAGCCAGCTCTCTAAGTCTTGCTCGAATTATGACGTTATCATCAAGACTTTGACGCAGGAAGAAATTCATGCCATTTGGGAAAAATGCTTCATGAATAAGTAAGTCGTTGGTTTGGGCAGTACACAGTACGTTATGACTTTATTGAGTCAGCGATGTGCTGGTGATGTAGATGGCTGTGAAGATGAATACAGTGTGTGGTTTGTCTTTCAGATTCGTACAAATTGTGGGCTGTGATGTGTTCAATAGCTTTTACAGGCCGGGAATCATTAAGGGTTCTTGTGTCTTATATAATCTCACTAACGTTGGTCCTCGGAATATAGTACAATGTGCCAACAAATCTCATGATCTACCTCATTGGTTGATATCAGCTATGAAGTGCCTGGCAAACTGTAAGTTTTAAACTGTAGAGCGCAAAGGCTTACCGTCGAGGAGAAATATCCGACAAGTATTGGGTGTACATACAACAATCTTCAATCATGGTTTTACAGGGCCCAGTGACCACACTCAGGAGACTGGTGTGCCTAACTACCCCGGTTTTGAAAATGATGTGTTCAAACTCGTCAGTGACTACTTTACAAAGTTTCAGAAGAATAACCCGTTGCTTACTTTTGATCTTTATGATGCATTCATAACTACTTTCATCAGGGCAGAGTTATTTGACTTCAATTCTCGACTCTATTCTGCTAAGATGAACAATGCTTCCAGATCTCGAATCTTCCAGTACCAGCATCAAGGAACACCTGTGAGGAACGGCCCGTTTTGTTCTATTCGTTCTCCCATGTTTCGAATGGAAGATCAGTACCCGTTCAACGCCTCGGAATCTGTGGAGAATCTCATTTTGGATATACTTACCCCTTCTACCTCCAAACCGTGTCAGCGTCGGAACAGAAACGTACTGCAATCAAGAAATATTGACTCGGATCCGAGGAAAAAGCTGTTCCATATTCCTGCTAAAGAAGATGTCATTAACGAGGCGGATTACATAGAATCACCTCAAGTAGCAGTAAATCCGCCACCTCCAATGCAGCCCCATGACTATGACTTGGATCGGTATACTTTACCTTTATTCTATGAGACCGCCTTTACTGGAAATAACTCTCCTATTACCCGCGTAGTATCGCAAACTGAATTGAAGGCTAGTTTAGGAACAAAAAGCAAGTCAACTAGCCGCATTCAGGTTCGCCCTCCTGCTTCATCCGCCGGAGCTATACTGGATAGGAATTCCTATGCTTATGAAAACCCTGTTTTGGATCTGTCAGCCTCTGATATGATAAATCATCCAAAATATACCGACATTAGAAACGAGATCGCTACTGATGATACTTTAAAGTCTCGAGCAAGTCCCGTGCAATCCTTCATGAACTACACTGTTGCTAATGAAGACTCTGGACATGAATCTGGAATCTCGTCTGGAACCAATTCCTTTTTGGAAGATCGTTTTGGGGGATTACCACCTCGAGCTGTTTCAGCTGTAAATCTGAGTGACATGAACAAAGCTAGAGATCGTCGTCAATTTGTCTCAACTACATTGCCGCGACAGATTCATGTAACTTCTCAGTATCAGAATAAAGAGGGAGGAAATCGATTTTCAACGGCTTACACTCCAGGAGGAAACATGCCCTCTTTAGCTGCTCAGTATGCTCAATCACCAAGTAAGAGTGTTCGTCGTATGCTGGAATATTACTATGGGGCTGATGCGTGTGTGCCGGGTAAACTTGTGTGATTTTTGTTTCGTCGAAAGTTGGATGTTTGTTTTGCTTTTATAAATGCTTTGATTGCATGTAAATGGCTGTAAAAGCTTGGATTGGAGTTAGAATAGTAGCGAGCATTCATAACAGCGATTAAGTTGTTTCATCTCTAACTGGTGACTGTGTTATGTTTTTAGGATTGATGACCAGAGAGGGCAAGAATTTGGCCATAATATCTTTCCGCTTACTGACTTTGCTTCTTCCACCCGAGAATCGTCGTCATTTGCAAATTCTATTGAGATTTATGTCAAAAACTTCGAGAAACGAGAAACTGATGCTTGACGTTGCAACTTCAACCAGAGCAATCGTTAGTTGTTAAAAACAAGCTGTTTATTATTTGCTGGATGTCATGATTTGATATGTTATAATTGCCATGCATTTGAATTTGCAGATCATCAACACCTTTTTCCGGCTCATTATGCTATCTGAGGATCCTTTTGAATATGACGAATTGCTCGCATTACGTATTGTGACGTTCCTAATGGATAATGATCAGGAAATTTTCGCTACTGAGCATGAAGAAGATATCATCAATGACTCTTTAGAAGAAATTTCGCGTCAACAAATACTCAAGGTACTTTTTGAAAGCTTCATTCTGCTTCATCATCACAGTGTTTGGTGGTATAGCGTGTTTGGTGGTGGAAATTTTGGCTTTCCTAATTAACTTTGATGGTTTTAGGTACCTGCTCGCGAGAAATCTGCTACTCCTGTAAAACCGAAACCCACGGCGGAAGTACGTGTTGAAGCTATAGTAAATGAAAATACAGTGTTTGTGGAAGCGAATAAGGAGAACAAGGCTCAGTACTGCAGTCGTATCTCCATGGACGAATATGATGACCAGCGTCTTTTATCCAGCACTTCTAAATCTCTAAGAGATTTGCTGGACTCTTGGGTCGGTAGCAATACGATGGACCCCAAAGAAAAACGTCGACAAGTTTTGAAGGTGAATATACTTTTTGACAGTCATGACGGCGAACCATTGAAATTCCAAAATAACGTTACTAAACTATTCTTTGTAATGAATTCTAGTTTAAAGAAGAATATCCTCATATATATCAAGAGAAATTTGGTGATGACGACCCTAGCTTCCTAAATGAATCAAGAGTTAGCAAAACCAAGAAGGAAAAACGTTCGTGGAATGTTTTCAAAGCTTTGCGACTTTAAAAGCTTATTGAAAAGATCAGACAAGTCGGAAAGATTACCTAACCCATTGAAATCTTTCCAAATCACTGCTCGAATGAACGAACAAACATGTCAAATGAAAGGATATGCCGATCGCCTTATCCTGAAGCTAGGCCATGAGTGTAGGACAAATTAATGAGACGAAAGCTTCCAAGACTACCGTTTGACTGAACTTGGTATAGTGAAGGGGTACAATGTCATCCTGCAATAGAAACAAGAAGGAATTGTAACAGGGTAAAGTACCATGAACACTGAATTAACTAATTAACTAAAGTTATTAGTTAACAGCGGTTATAGATAATTATCATGTAACCATTATATATACATGCTTTAAGTTACCTCATTAGAGTACAGATTTCCATAGATGATTTAATTATTGCTATTGCCACAATTCCTAGTGTTCCATTCTCCAATTCAAGTTGATTAATTTTGACAATCCATGTCAATCACAATGGCAGAGCGACACCAATTGTTGCCTGAGATAAATGCAATAACTTAAGTAGCAATAATAATATTAAAATATATTAGAATTACCAAGCCTTAAATGAAAGCCTTTAATAGCAATTATAGAAATCCTTCATAGTATGTAGTTTTTAGAATATATTTGCAGGTTACCAGTACTTATATATGTGCGGAACACTATTCTGCTGTTATCGGGTCGTAGTACAATGGTTTAAGTTTACTTGAAGTACATTGCACCCCGTAAAGGAAATAGATGTGTACTATCGTTAATGCAATATTGTATACAACAACGTTGTAATGTTAAACTCTGGTTTATAATGGAAGTGTAATAATTTAAGTGTTGTTTGTTCCGTTGTAGGGAGGCTGTGGCTGTACATATATTTGATTTAGGTGACCTTAGAACTATGCGTAGCAATGTAAATTGCAATTCTCGTTAACTTAAGGTTAAATAAATTCACTGCATATGTTTTTAGCAAAATTGTAGTTCTGAGTTCAGATTGTGTTCAAAAATGTACGCGTTTAAATGATGTATTATGCATGGGAATCTCCAAAGGCTACCATCAAGGTTGCGTTTTAAGCGTCGCAGTATGAGTCAGTAAGAAGGTGCTGAATGCAAACAAATTTCTTGAAAAACTTACTTAACTTGGATGCAAGAGCAATGCAAGCTTTTCTAATCAGGCACCCTATGCAAAACGACCTTCAGTGTGCTTCAACGAATTAATATTAGACACGGATATACATCCGGTTTTCGGAAGGATCTCTATATTTGGCTTAGCCTATGTATGTTCGAACATTAGTTTGCACCCATAAAAATGCTGACTCCTGTGATTGACTGCATTAGCAAACTTATCCTTGTAAATCTCCCCGTAAAGCCCTTAACTCCGGGTTCAAAAGTCAGTTGGTATAAGCTGAATGCAAACAGTTCAGAGGGAATCGGCTTATAATCAGCCTTGATTAACTTGCAAAAGCTACATGTTGCATACTTGGTTATAAGTAGGGAAAGGTCAGGCCCATTCCACCGTTCAGTACTCATTAGGTGATAGGAAGGATTTCCAAGAACTCCGAGCCTTAGCCTTTTTCAGAGAATTTGTGAAAATGTTTGTCAAATGCGAAATATAACTAGCATTAGCATTACTCGGTATGAGAAAGAAAAAGGCGTGTCGTGGAGAGGCTCGAAGGTTAAAAGCTCTTGAGTTGAACATACAAGTTGATGTTTTATAATTATTGTCAATGCTCATTATGATGGCTTAAGGAGGATAAAATGTTTTGACAAAAGCGGCTGATAAACGCTTCCCCCAAAACTGCTGTCACTCGGACGTAAATAACAAAACGCTTGAGTAGAAGTATACGGCTAAAAAATGAAGGAAAGGTGCGAGGCTATTTAAACGGTAAACAAAGGAAACTGTGCTAATATTTGCAACTCAACTTCAAACAGGAAAACAGGATACCTGCATTGCGTTGGAAGTGCATAGCTAATAGATATTTAATTAAGTAGAGGAAGACTTGGAAAAACCAAGGGTCTCATTCTACTATTCTGTGAAGTCTCCTACTACCATTCAAGAACAGACGCCATGGCTTACAAGAACGTTTTGGGAATGCTCGTTGTCCTCGCCGTTGTGCCTGGTATATTAGTGCGACGGCAAAATTCAATTAATAATTGGTTACAGTTTCGAAATCCACCGCCACGTCTAACTAACTTGTTGTATTTAGCCCTTAGAGCAGCCGCTGTCGGAACAAATGCTGATGCTCAAGCCAAGGAAGTGCGATTTTTTCTCTACGATACCCCCAAGTAAGAATTTCAAACCAATCATTAAATAATTAATGGTTGCATTTGATAATTAACTTGAAATTGGCGCAAAGGAGCTGTATTAAGGTTTGATTTGTGTATAAATGTGCATGTTCTAAATTATGATTTTCACAGTGATGTAACCAACGGACGCCAGTTAATCGTTGCAGATGACTCTACCCTAACGGGATTGAGCAAATCCAGCCCTCTAATTATTCTGATTCACGGGTTTCTGCAAAACTACCAGTGCGGGTTCCCTCAGGACTTTAAAGATGGTGAGATTGTTGCTTTTGATTGATATAATTTTGAGGATTTTCGAGACTAAAGTAACGTGGATGCAAATGCAGAAAAGACATAAGTGCTTTAAGTATATGGTTTGACACGGAACTTTTTTATGATTGCAGCGTACCTGACCCGTGGAGACCATCCGGCCGTTATTACGGTTGATTGGGGTGAAATCGCTTGCAGTGGAATGTCTGCTGCCCTCTCACCTCTCTGCTATCCTTCTGCAGTGACCGGAATCCAAACAGTGGCGGACAGAACGGTAGAGCTTATCCGCGCACTCATTAGTAAAGGATTGACCTCCGCTGAGAAAATACATATTGTCGGTGTGAGCCTTGGGGCACATTGTGGTGGCTACATTGGATCCAGGTTCACTACCGCTACTGGACAGAAAGTGGCTCGTATTACAGGTCAGTCTGTCAGCAGTGAAGCCATAATGACACAATTATTCATGCAAGATCAGATGTTATTAAACATAAATGAATTAAAAATACTATTTAATTAACGGAATTTTAAGTTATACTGTTCAATTTTGTCAGGTTTGGACCCTGCTGGACCCTCATTCAATGGTGGCGCTGGTTCATACCGAGCTCTTCAAGTCGGAGATGCAGTATTTGTGGATGCTATCCACACTGACGTTGGATCCCTAGGAACGACTAAGGCTAATGGTGATGCGGATTACTATCCTAATGGTGGTAAAGACCCTCAACCAGGATGCGAAGGACAGTCTGACAGTAAGTTGACTCTGTAGGTGTTGACAATCAAGCTGTGGTTTCGAATGATGCGGAGAGGTTATTTAATGACGGGATTATTTAACGCAATAGCTCAGTGCAGCCATGGAGCAGCTGCTAGAATGTTCTTGCAAACTATTCATCAAGGCGGAATGGTAGGATACCAGTGTCAATCTTATGAAGCTTTTGATTCCGGAAGTTGTAACCGTGAGGCCACTCATCAATCTGTTATGGGCCACGATGTTCAAGTCGAGTAAGAGAGTTTATCATTTTAATGATTCTCATGGTTCTTCTGGATAATATCATGCGATAATTCCAGTAATTCCTATTCTAATTCTTGATATTCTTGAAAATTACAGAGTTGCTGGACATTATTATCTACATACTGGTGTTCCTCAAACGTGGAGTGGAAAATACACATGCTATTAGAGGATACTTGAGAGCGCTTACAATTACAACCTTTATCAACAAAATTAATAAAATTTTTACTGCAAAATTATATGTTTGATTCATTTTAATTTTCGCTTGTAATAACGAAAATCATGCTGAGATTTTGGTAGAGATCAGATTAAATTCATGAGCAATGCATAATTCAACCAAACATTTGTTAAGGTCGTTTCGCCCCCTAGCGTCAGTTCGGTTTGCGTCAGTTTCGCATGGGTTGTACTTCAGTAATCCGAAATTCATTCCATATACATATACATGCAACTAATGTGGTAATCAAATTTTTCCATCGGATGCTGTAATTTTAATGTAAAATATTTAAGGAAAACCATAAACTTTGTAGCATCAAGCTAATTACGTCAGGGTCTAACGATGACATGCAGTGGACGATCATTTCCGCTCCAGTAGCACACTACAGAAGAAGGGCGTTTCTCTATAGAATGTCTTAAACTGTTCCTTAATTGTTGACTCATGAAAGAATGCAGTTCTGGAAGGTGAATAAAGGTTATGTAATCAAGAGGATTGAATTTTGGACTCGGTGCGTATTTAATTGTCAAGGGAAGCTGGAATGATTTATGACTCATAATAATCATAATAATATGGTAATCCGGCTACAACGTTTCCTCATCTCTCGGTCGTTGGTGGTTCATAGTTCATGTGTGCCGTGTTGATTGCTCTGGAGGATGAGTCTTGTAAAAACACTCATGATTATAAGTAAATTGACGAAAGTTTGTTTTAATCCGAAAAATAATTCAGCGGTGAATAAAGTAGGATTCAGAGAAAATGGTAAAGCTATTACAGATAATGATAAGCGGCAGAGAAGCTAAGATTTATGACCCCTTCCTAACCATGACAATGACAGTGACTTTAGGCCTTGGAGGATGGGATGATAGAGGGGAGGTGAAGGTTTGGAAATGCATACGGGCGGTGTCAATTTACTAACGATAAGAAAGTCGGGGAGTGCAAGGAATGCAGATTACAAGAGAATTAAATACATGTAAGGTAGCGCTTGATAAAACCGTTTTAATAAAGCCGCCAATAAACGGATGAAGAGCTTGGAATAAGTTGGGATTAAGCAATAATGCGCTTGATCAAATAGGAGAGAAACTATTGATGAATCCGCGCGCGTCATCGGATGGAATATTTAAAGGGGAAGTTGTGCGAAACTCATGACCAGTATATGCTAATTAACTTTGCGAATAAGAGGCTAGTTTTGAGTGAATTTGCGAAAAGAGGCTTTTTGAGTGAGTCAAAATTTAGCAATATGGCTTTCAAAAACGCCGTCGCGCTTCTCTGCCTCATTGCCGTCGTACCAGGTAAGAAATTTTGGAAATTCAGGATACAAAGTGATAAATGGGACAGAAAAGACGAGAAAATAATTAATATTTCTGTTTATATCTAACAGCTTTGAGAGGAGCTTCCGTTGGAACCCAGGAAAATGCTGAAGTTACCGCCAAGGAAGTTAGATTCTTCCTCTATACTTCTCCTCAGTAAGTGCCTGCAAATGCTTGAAAGTGCTTAAGGTTAAAGGTCATGCGATAATATGATGGAGGTTGGTGGCTTCAAGGTTTGCATGCTAAACTATGGCAGAGCTGTTAATACAAGTATTTAAAATTTCAGCGATGCTAACGTTGGTCGTCAACTAGTTACCGCAGATGCCGCCACCTTGACTGGCATTGATCCCTCTGCCCCACTCATCATCCTTATTCACGGATTCCTCCAGAACTATCAATGCGGATTCCCCCAAGACGTCAAGGATTGTGAGCTGATATTTGAAATTACATTTTAAAAATTTAAATGCTACTGGATGCAAAAATAGTAATTGTGCTAATCAACGTTAATTGTATTCGTTTCAGCTTACTTGACCCGTAGCGACCACCCCTCGGTAATTGCCGTTGACTACGGTGAGATTGCGTGCAGTGGAATGTCCGCTGCCCTGTCTCCTCTCTGCTACCCTTCTGCCGTTTCTGGAATCCAGACCGTTGGTGAAGAAACTTCCAAGTTGCTCCAAGCTTTGATTGCCAAGGGATTAACGAGCGCTAGCAAGGTTCATATTATCGGTGTGAGTCTTGGTGCTCATGCTGCAGGTCAGGCTGGAAACAGATTCAAGCAGGCTACTGGACAACAAGTTGCTCGTATCACGGGTACGTAAAGTGGAGGTCATTGCAGTTAGGGATGCTCTAGGCCATGGCTAGATGAGAGTCTTTGTATTCATGTTCTATGATTTCAGGTTTGGACCCCGCTGGACCTTCCTTCAACGGTGGTTTCGGATCTAGCAGAGCTCTTCAACCCGGCGATGCTGTTTTCGTTGATGCCATCCATACTGACTCTGGATCCCTTGGAACCACACAGAACAACGGAGACGCTGATTACTGGCCCAACGGTGGCAAGAATCCACAACCTGGATGTGAAGGACAATCTGACAGTAAGATATTTTTGCTAACAAGATTTGTCCTTGAGTGCTTGTTTAATTGATTGCAGGAGAGGTGAGGAGGGAAAAGATGGGGTGAATTTAATAAAGTAAATTTGAAATTTCAAGCCCAATGCAGTCACGGAACTGCTGCTAGGTTGTTTATGCAATCCATCCACGGAGGTGGAATCACTGGATACGCTTGTCAATCCTATGACGCTTTCAACAGCGGAACCTGCAATCGTGAATCTACAGCTAGTGCAATCATGGGACATTTCACTCAAACTCAGTAAGTTGTAGCTCTTATCAGTTTAAGATCCGAGAACACGTTTTAGACAATTGATAGAGTTATTCATTTGGTTAATGGACAAGTGTAGGTTAGTACAATATGATCTGGTTATATGAGTATGACATGTTTTTCTCTCTTTGCTTGCAGCGTCTCTGGAAAATTCTACCTACACACTCCCGTGCCCGCTACCTGGAGTGGAAGATACACCTGCTATAATTAATAAACGTCTGAGGGCTTTTGTAAATCACGGATTCTTGCAACAACGTTGAATTTTTCAAAGACATCCATTTGTTATTCGTTTCAGTGAATTGTTTTCAATTGCAAAAATAAATTTGTCAATCTTTTTTAAAGCATGCAATTTCCGAAGGACACGACTTCTTGTGACACGTTTCCTCATGACATTCATCTCTTCCTACGCTTAACGCTAAGACACTTCCAGGCAGGGCAGGGCTTCCAATCGGCCACCCCTGTACTTCGTATCAGGATTACAAATATAACTCCGTATTACTGGAGGGTCGAGGGTCTGGGACGCTGATGGCTTATTTAGCAGATTCAGCGTAAAGCACTTCACCACTTGTTTTATCAATTCAGCAGAGCAGTTATGATGAACTTGATCATTGCGAGGATCAACAGTTATCCTATGTCACATCACAAGGCATCCGGAAGTTCCGGACCGGAACTATATAACTACAGGATTGCTTCACGGTTTTAGTTAGTGACTGATGCACACATATTACCAAAGTTGTGTTAGTTTTAAAGGAGTGTCTTGGGCATTTTGCTGTTTTAGATCAGCTTTTTTGCCTGATCTAGATCTGGATCTGATCTATGGCTCAGATCAAGAAAACAACCCATGATCTGATCTGATCTAGAAAACCAGATCAAATCTAGGGAATGATCTAGATCAAAACTGTAAAGTGAAAACTCTTTTTTCTTTGCATTTTAGTGCAAAAATTAAGAAATTAGTAAATTTATCGATGAAAGTTTCATCATGAAATAAACGTTTCTGAGAGTCTGGGCGTGGATACTTGTTGGAAATTGGCTGTAAACGTCATTTATCGTCACTGCTCCATGTCATTCCAGCATCTAACCCTTCAAGTTCTTTAGTCCTTTCCACCTCAGGCGTTTGGATCAGTGTTATTTTCTCAAAATTAAGTAGCAGGGAAAAACTAGTGCTGGGTTTGGTGTCATAAATTCTTTAATTTTGGCTATTTTGAAAGAAATTCCGCTCGATAAAGGATGATCTAGTAACCAGATTGCCTCCAGAAACCACTGTACCCAAAGCGACTTGTCGGCATTGTTTTAGCCGTAGCGGACAATCTCGACTTTTATTGATCGCACCGATAATGAGGAAAACGAATATTTTCATGGATAAAATTTGCATGGCGAAAAACTCGAGACCCTCCTCTACAACATGCAACACACCCCATGTCGATAAGTTGACTGGTATTGTCACCACCTTGCGGAAATGTGTAGACTAATTAAAAAACACCCTGTATTTCCCGCTGCTCCTCCACGAGGTCATTTTCCTGCATGTACATACGCTTCTTTCCTCTGCTGCGTCTCGTGCGTGCTCGCTGATGAAACTGGGCATTTCTTTTACTGCCGAAATCTTCGCTCAAAAGCGTCAAGCGGCTTGCCCCGTTGGAAAGCCGAGATCTTCTGCTCTGTTTGTTATGCACTAACTTTTATGTCCCTAGATCATAGGTTGACGATGCAGCTACACTTAAAGTACAAAAAGTCAGGTTTCCTAAACCTGTAGAAATTTAATTCTGTAGCGTTGGAACAGTTTGGTACTTTTTCAGGAGAATCGAATTTCCTATTTCTTGTCTATATTTACTAAAACTCTAAACGTCTTGTTCTAAACAACCGCAACTATGCACCTTGTCTAGATTAATTGCTGTTAAGTAAAGCCTATTATTCATAAATGAAAAAATTATCGTTCATTTTCAAGAAATTCAGTTGCTAACATTCATATTTTGGAACAATATAAATGTATAAACACTATAGGGTTTTTGCGGCTTCAGTCCATTTGGGAAAAGCGTCAGTCCAGAACTCTTGTATGTCGATTTTGCCTTCTGGAGTGACAATCGGAGCTGAGGGTGTGTTCTTGACTATGACAACGGCAGGGATTGTAATAACGTTATACATGTTGCGAACATTCCTAGGTTGGAAGGAGAAGACTTATTATTTAAAGACATCTTTCTAGTTAGTACTGTACGTCACGTTTAAAACTTAGCTAAAGCTGAATTAGTACCGAAACTTGCCTTCTCATAGCTTGGTTTTTCCACGGTACGACAAGCCAGTCCCCATGCATGCTTCTAACAAAAGCGGAACAATCCTTTTCGTTTTCATCCATTGGCAAATAAATGAAATCTAACTGTGGCCCATACTCACTACGAATTTCCTGCCACGAATAGCCAAGTCCGAGAATAATGTACACAAAAATCTCAAGCGCTTAATAAAGAGATGGCGAGACTTGCAATTTATTACCTCGTAAAACTCTTTAAGGAATTGACATAGTAGACGTGATGGGCGATTGTAGAAGGAACCGAAAAACACTCCAATCAATTCCGTCTTTTCCAACGACAATCTTCTCTCTTCAGTAGCTTCTTGGTAATGTCGATCGAGCAACTTTGTGCTCCGTTCTTTCCACCAAGCTAACATTTTAAAATTCTATTCAAACTCAGATAACTTGTATAAACAAAATTTAAGAAACACGACGCTGGTTGTATGTGGAGTACTAGGGATTGTAGGTATTAAATCGATACATTACAGTGATAAGCTGGTCACCGCTTCTTGGGTTGGAATCGGTCTCCTAGGGGAACTGCATTGCTACCCTCTATTTTCTTTTCATTGAATTTTTTATCATTCTTACGGCGTTTCAAACGTTTTAACGTCAATATCCTCTTTTCTGATTTTCTTTTTGTGTTCTTGACTTTGCCTCTGCAAATGAGCCGCAATTCATTACGTTCCCCGTTGTTAAATCTATACAAAACATCATCTAACTTTTCATCAGATTTCAGGAAAAAATCTTCTATACCCTCAAACCTTTTGTCATTTTCTACGTAAAAGAATCCTGTGCGTTTAGACATATTAAAAGTAACTGAAGGGACTGAGGGTTTGATAGCGTTGGTGGATTTCTGTGGCTCGTCTTCGTCCTCACTTTCTGATGAATCGTACTTGAAAGGATTACGGCCTTTTTTAGATTTTTTGCTGCTCTTAGCCATGGTAACTGCACTTTCTGCCTCCGGGTCTCTTGTAGGGCTACTGCCACCAAAGGCTTGCAATAGACTGAAACCGGTACTTTTGGAAGCACTATCACCACTAAATAAATCTTTAAGATTGGAGGCAACAAAATAAGATGGTTTTTCTGGTTCCTGTTCTTCCGATGGCGTTGCTGCTTCCTGAACTGGTTCAGTCGGTTCTTCTTTCTTTGACTTCTTTGATGGTTTCACCGCAAGTTTGACTGGAGCAGGCTCATCATCTGCTTCAGGATCGTACCTCGCTACAATGACGGACGCGGCACTCGTACTGGGAACTTTTTGTTTTTTCGGCGCCTTCGCAACCTCTGACACGCCGGAGGTTACTAGGATGTCATTCAATATGGAAAAATTCGTTTCCTTCTCCTTCTCCAACTCAACTGCCGCGTCAGCTTCTGAGTGCTTTGCTTGCTCTGCTTCATCGCGGAATCTTTCGTCCAGGACAAAACGGTTGTCATAACTTGCTAGTTTGGAACTCAGTTCCAGGTTTTTTGCGCCACTTTTGCCTTCAAACTGTGGACGTAGTTTAAACGAAACTTCTTCATTTACGGATTCATTTTGATCTTCTTCATCTTCATCGAATAATTTTCGTTTCTTCGACTTTGTTTTCTCCTCTGTCTTGGGTTCATCCGAGGTTGGCGGTGCTATTTTAATCGCAGCCAGACTGGATGTAATCATATCTTGCTGAGTTTTCATCATAGCTGTCTTGCTCTCCAATGATTTTTGTCGAAGCATGTCTGAATTCCGTTTCTTGAAATTCAAGACACAGCCTTTCTTCTCTTCTTCCGGCGGTGGTGCAGTGCTGGTGCCCACAACTTCCAGCGGTTCGTCGGCAAACGTTGTACGTTTCGGTTTTGTTCTAGGTTCATCTGTATTTCCACAAAATTCGGTTTGATTAAAAATGCTTCAACCAGATTATTCGACGAAAATATGAATGTGTGCACGAACTTACTTTTACGATCAGGTGGATCTGTGTAACTTTTCATGGATATACCAGCAATTGATAACAATTTACTCTGAACACCAACCGGCGGCGCAGGAGCGACTTCGACTGCCTTAGTGTTGGATGATTGCTGCTTTGATTTTTTCTGAGTCGACTCTGGTTCCAAGTCTGTCATAGTTTCCAGCTCTTCTTTGCTGGCTGTAAATATTGATTCAAGCATAACCCAAAATTTCTAACTAAAGAATTCAAATTGACTGACGTAAAGAAACCTACCAGGTATAGCAGAAGTCGATGAAATGATTGCAGGTTTTCCATCGGCAAGTAACTCAGGATATGCGAAAATTCCTTTAAACGGCATCAAGGCATTTGCACCAGAATCATAATCATCTGAATCCGAATCGCTGCTCTCCTCCTTGGCCTTCTTCTTGATTCCATTCAAGACTGGTTTTACGGGGACTGCTTTACCTTCGATATCATCTTCAAAAGAAATTATTGACGTGGCAACGCGGTCAAGTGGGGGCCCTCGTGGTCTATAGGGTGGTCGATCCTGGCTTGATGCTTGCTGTTCTCGCTTTAACTTGTCTAGAAAATTTTCCTTTGCAACTTGAACTTTGATTAAAGACCCTCTCCATTTGGTGTTGTTCATCAATTCTATTGCTATAAAACAGATTTATCAAGGTTAAATTATGATTGTGATACTCAATGTTATAAGTTAATTAAATATTTACTTGGTGCTATTGTATCTGCTTACCTTCTTTCACCTTTGCATCATCTTCAAAATTAATTGAAATAAAGGAAAAATAAGACTCATTTTTATTCCTTAATTGGAGATCCTCGATTCCTCCAAAGTGCGAAAATTTAGACCGCAAATCATCCTGGGTTATTTCCGAGGACAAATTACCTACATACAATCTGTGTTTCACCATTGTCACTTAAATAAAATACCGATGATGCTGGAAAAACCTAATTGCTTAAAAATAATATAATATAGTAGTCTTATGTATCACAAGTTAATATGTTGCCAACTTGGAACGTCTATATATCAACCTATCAATAACACTAATTATTATTATTTAATTATTTTTCTTTAATTATTCTCCGCGTGTGCTTTTATTTAGGATGTTGATGGGTAAAACCTCGTGGTTAAGGCCAGTTTGATCATTCGCGCAATAGAATCATTGAGTTGCGAGTCACTCTATGAGTATCAATGCCTGTGCAAATGGATGCGAAATGGATGAAAACGATCAGTTTCAGTTTCAACTACAAGTTGACGCTAGTAAATATGCTTGAAGTTTCACGTTATTCAAAAATAAAATTCACACGATTGGACTCTTTAATGAAAATAAGGAAGATACATAAGGTAGGTTATGCTAACAAGGAAGGCATTACTATCAATACGATTATGCTTGTGTAAATTCTCAAGATTGAATAAAGTGCTTGGTAGTCTAATGAGTAAATTCTTAGCGTTAACTGGAGTTGTTATGCTGTATAATGTATAAAAACAATACAGTTGTCAAAGTAGGTCTAGTCCAATTCATCTCAACCAAACCTTAATAGATGTCACGCATAGAATCGTTAAGTTTTTCTTGCACTGATTATTTCACAACTGATTGAAAAAACTAAGCTACTATAATAATTATTGTATTTTTAAATACAATTCAAATGCTACAACTTTTAGTAAAATATTATGAGCAGTGCATTCAGGTAGCAGCAGAGTTTGCACGATATTGCAGTACCAGCTTTCTTGTATATATGACTTTTTGTATTAATTATATATAACAATTGTAACAATGATAGCATCAGATATTAATTTCAGTCTAGTAAAAGATTCACTGGTACAAAAATCAAAAAAGAAACCCTTGATTCACTGTACTTTTGCTTAGAAGTGCTCACTTAGATTATGGCGTCTACACGAGTGCCAATTGGAAAAATTCGAAGATTTTCTCTTCAAAATTCACATATATACTATGCTAAATATACATATATATATATATATATATACTATTTTGTGTGTCAGGGATATATCTGTGAACAAAAATATAAATCGTTTTACCCCACACTAAAAAGTAGTCATAATTTCTCTTTTAAATAATCTCAAAGACTTGATAAATGGTCAACTATGACAAGAGACTATACTACTGACCGACCTTTCGATCAATTACAGCTATGGATGTAAAATTTCCTTGGGAGTCCAGCTCCTTTAAATAAATTTGCCATTTATCTGAGGTCGGATTGTAGTACTCTACGGAAGAGATGGGGCGTTCGTTGGCGGAGATGCCTAAAATAGTACAGTAAGGTGAAGATTATTGACTTAATTTTAACAAACTTAACATATACAACATATTAGTATCTTACCTAATGAGTAATCGCCACCGATGACGTAGATTTTTCCATTCAGTACGACAGCAGCTGAAAGCATACGTAACAAGAGTCATTCAAGTTTGTCCCCTGATAATGATGCGGCTGAAGCAATACAAATTATAATTTTGCTAAACTTACATCCATATTTCCGAGGGCGATTCATGTCTGAAACCTGTGTCCAGGAATCCTCAATGGGATCATAAACTTCGACAGTTTTCATGTCAGGAATATCTTGCTCTGGATCTGTATGACTTTTGACACTACCTCCGCCCATTACATATAATTTCCCATCTAGGACGGCCACGCAGCATCCGTGTCTGCTTTTGATCATGGATGCTACTCGGCTCCATTCGTCTGCCTCTGGATCGTAGCACTCAACTGTATTGAGTATTGTTATGCTGCCATCATTATCTTCACTTCCATAGCCGCCGCACTACGAATTTCGACAGCTGTTAAATCAACTGCATTACTTAATTAATTTTAGTGTTAAACGTATTAAAAAAGCTTACCACGTAGAACTTTCCATCCAAGACACCAGCTCCAAAACTATGCCTTGGTTTTCCAAGGTAATCAAATTCTTCCCACCGTAAACCCTTGCCCTTCTTTTTATGAGGCATGTCGAGCCGCAACTTTTCGGCACAGTTGACAGCTTCGTTACCAAGGATATCCTCCGATCCTCCAAACTAGAATTTAAAACGCAAAGTGAAACTTGCAGCATACGCTCATAGATAAATACATTTGTATTTCAGCCTTGCTTACCACATGCAAGTAGTCATCTAAAACAAGTGCAGCAAATTTGCATCGGCTTTGAAGCATATCCGGCCCCTGTTCCCATTTTTGCGTCTTCCCATCTTCCCGCCACAGAGATGCTTCCGATATGGAAGATACTCTACTAGTACTCCGATAATTATCGTCTGCACTTACACCACCCAGTGCATATCTGAAACAATAACAATGACAATAGATAAGAATCATAGAACCCATTCAAGATGCATTTGCCAGCGTTGCAAAGTTAATCTTACAATCGACGTGTTGAAGGAACCCATACTAGAGACGGATCCAAGTCAAGTATTTTAAATTTCCCTAACAATTTGGGGTGTTTCATACATAAGTCTGTCATCATGACTTGAGCAGTGCTCATTACAGAGTCATGGCGCAGATATATTAGCACTTGTCTCGTGGAGCTTAATTTCCAAGATTTGTAGGCAGTCCCGTTTATCGTAGACGCTGAACTGCCGTCTCTAGAAACTTCACTTTCAGATGATCCAGATAGAATGCGTCTTCTTTCGAGTTGGAGGCTTCTGGACGGACCTGGGACAGCCGGTTGCACCTTGCCAGTTCCAAGCGAGCTGGTCGATATCCTTGAACCAGCATCACTATTTAGACTATTTGCGGAAGACGTATGCCGCAGCTGTTCGTTGGTTTTGGGCTCTGGAAATGTTTCAGAACTAGAATCCGCTGCTGCTACTGCCGCAGGTTTAGGTGGGGGTGCTCTGGCTGTGCTTTTGCGGGCAACGACTTTAGTAACAGTAGGGATAATCACCTCTGCCCTACTGGAAACTTCACCTATGGCATCATTAGCACTCGAATTGTCCACATCCATAACTGAATCCATATCAAAAGTTTCTGCAATAGCACCAACAGCGGCGACTGGATTAGAAATATTGAAGCTAGAGGCTACGCTGGTTTCGGCAGATTTTTTAGGAGGAGGTTTAGCTGTGCTTTTTCGCATCACATATTTCTTAGATGCCAAAGTCGCTACAGAGTTACTGTCAGCTGAAACGACAGCATCAAGAAGTCTTCGCTTTAATGGTGGCGACTGAAAGCTTGCACTATCACTTGCACTATCTGCACAGGAAGAATCTAATTCCTGGTCAACGACTGACGCTGTTCCACCGTTAACTTCCGGGGGTGAACTCGACTCAGAAAAGCCAGGTGACACAAAATGTTCCACGTGTTCATCTAATTCCATCTGAATCCTGGGATGTTGAAGACTTTTTGAAAGTATTTCTCCTCGTACTTGTGGGCTTAGAAATTTGGAAAAAATCTCAACACATTTTTTCGTTTGTAACACTGGTTCACTACGTACTTGCTTGTCTAGAAACTTTTGATCAATCCCCTCCAAGTCTATATGAGCCATAAGACTGGAAATTTGCTCGAGTCTGGCTGGAGGTCCAGACTTAAGCCACGTTATCGCAGCAGCAAATACTTCTTCTTCCTCAACATCTGTTCGAGAATCAGCTGAAAGCATTCTGATGAACTGAAAGATAAGGTTTACCGTTAGTGAGTACTCAAATTCCATATAAAATTAATTTCTACTTGCAAGTTTTCCGCATAAAAGAAATTCCCATTTGCAAATTTTATATCAACAGCACCTCCTGGATTTACATCTCATAAAACAACTTACTTCTTCGTAGCCAAGAGTGACTAATTGCGGCGATCCAAGATAAGCAAGGTAATCTTTGTTAATGTGCTTCAACACAGCATCCATGAGGACCTCGGATTTTTGCATCCTTCCAAATCGTAGCCTGCAAGAATGTTTAAAAATGGTAGTGGACGTTTCAAATGACTTAAAGTAATATAATATCATTAACAATGGAAAAGGTTCGAACGGAAATGACCTACCTTTGTGCCCAATTCGTATCAGTCACGGTTCGTTCCAAATATTCTATGCACTTCTGCTTAACGCGCTGAACAGATAGTAAATCAGCAACTCTGTACAAGTCTTGATAATCATTTTCGGATATCGTGATTTTCCCGGAATAAATAAAGCTGCAACATAAAATAATAATATATTAACCACGGAATCAGTCAACCAAGTTTCAATATCTGAAGCAGACGTCTGCCAACTGTTATATAATTATTTTATTTCAGAATGCTCTGGTTTAACTTACTCGACCACAGTTTGGACAAACTGAGGCTTGACTCCAAAAATTTTAACAGACTTGGCGTTAGGCCCATGTATTCGATCAGGGTCCGTGAACACACTGTAAAAATAATTTGATGCCATGGCAAGTATTGCTCTATTTGCTTTAACTTCTTTAAACCCATTTCCCACTTTGACCTCCAAGACTGCATCTTGCAACTCGTCGTGCCTGTAATAAAGTATACATAATGGCAAAATTAATAACAAGTCCACGTGACAGAAAACTGCGACAGTTATAGTTATGTATGTAGAATTAATTAATTACTCGAGTAGTTTGGCCAAACGCTTGGAATTAAATATATGATGGACATGATTTTGGCAGGCGATATGATCACTTTCCTCGTCGAAAAGTGTTATCCTAGTAGCTGTTATTGCTGGTGGTGGAGGCATTATGAAACTTGTAAAGTATAGTTAACAACTGTTCAAACTAACTGCCTCTTCAAATATGGAAACACGATAACATGATCCTTCAATTGTAGTAAAGTGTCACACAATTTCGAATACTGTGTACACTTATGTTAGTGGCTCACGGATGATTTCTAGAACTGCACCTAATAACTGCGACTCGAGAGAGAGAGAGAGGTGCGGTGCTATTAGCTCTACATACATACGAGTCAGAGGCCAGAGTCCTGTAGCTAATTACTTGTAGCACAAAATTGATCTTGTGAATGAATGAAAATATATGCGAGTGTATTTTAGAATGAATTCAAGACCATGCACGAAACAAATTGAGATCATTTTGTTATGTTCGATATCCTTTAGGAGGTTCAGTAAAAAAGGCCCGCTGCGTTGACGCGAGCTCTATTCTTACACGGAAGGAAAATCCTTAGTGCATCACCGCACATAGCTTTTCTTATGATGTTTACGATTTTCTTTAAAAATCGTTTCTTAATTGATAATGTGAGAGTGTAGGATATTATTTTTATTTTTATGTCGTAATACTAATGACTGTTTGGTACTGTAACCATAATTATGCATGGTTACACATTCCTAATAATTAGCCAGACGTTCACATATTACGAAACTGTTAGCTCTTTAAAGAGCGCATTTAATGCTGGGATGAAGCACGTAACTTCTACACCATTTCTAATAGGGATTGCGTTTACAAAACAGGCATATTCATTTATATATTTCATGTTAAACTATAGGTCCTATAGTTTAACATGAAATTACTACCGACTCGTGAGTCACGAGGTATCCAGTCTTACTCCGTCAATAATTGTTGACATGATTTACTACAGTGACGCGAGATTAACAGTCTTTCAGGCAATTTAATATAGTCTCTGGCTGTAAGGAAAAACGGACCTTACGTAAATATAGCCATAGCCAAGGATAAAGTGGGTACTGAATAATGTTTTTATCGTAGGCTGATCGAATAAGACGTAGTATTTCTTTGCAGGCAGAAGCTAGGTAAAAGGAGACAAGTGTAGCATGAGCTCCATTAATATCATCAAAATTACAATTGATGAACAAGGAATCTAGACTTGATAGCAGTAACTTAAGTTCGTCTTCGGCTATCATATTTAAATTACCGGAATAGCTGTCTCTGAGTAACCAAGATATCACAATTGATGTTCTAAGCCGTATGGGGATTAAGTTGAAAAACTTTAGCCTATATCTATCGTACAGTGCTTGAATGAAGAGTCGGGTGAAGTCGAGGATTGTAAAATGAAAGTGGCTTTGAATGAAAACAGCGCATAAGTTCTTCATACAGTTTTGAAAGTTTGATGGGACTGCAGGAGAACACATTTGGATAAGTTCAGTTGGGGTTTTGAAAGCAGCAGTTGATGATTCCGTAAAAGAGGCTAATGCATTGAGCAGCAAGTTTTCTAGGCGGTCTTCACTTACTGTCCGTAATAAAATAGAATGAACTTGAGAGTCGCCGAAGTCAACAATCCCTAGAAAAGAGAAAAGCTTGTGTTAAAATAAACCATTCATAAGCTAAATACAAGGATCAAAACAAGTACGCTGTCATTTCCATCGGGGCTTCAAGGAAGGGTTCAGAAGGTTTATATATAGATAACCCTGTCTCCAGTTTAGGACCACTTGGCGCATACTGTAAACTTTTCTTATGCACGTGTTTAGAACAGGCTTGGAACTCTAATTTAAGTAAACCCTTACCATCTTCCTTTTGATTCCAAACAAACTCGATGAATTCAGTCTTTAAATCAGAATCTGTGGATTCTTCAGATATAATTGCTGTTAATATTCTCTCAAAAAGGGTCAAGTATGTTTTCAATTCATCTAGCTCGGCATATTCTGTAAGTTAAAAAAACGTAAATATTTCGGCACATCATTCAGGAAAGACATGAAATGAAATAGAGGATGGATAAAATGCAGTCATACCAGGATGGCCAGCATCCAAGCATTTTTTATTAAACCCCTGCCAGTTGATGATTTCTTTGAGTATGAATTTCGCAACGGTTATTTTCTGAAAGTTTGGAAGGGATGGCGAATTGCTAAGCGTATCCAGGATCATGGCATTCAGATTCTGTACGGGAAAGATACGGATCCATATATCTTGGAGCTCGTTATTTCCGGTCAGAGCAGATCGCCGTGGGAAATTCATTTTGATGCCCGCAATAGATTCTAATGTCTCTTTTGGTTAAGATCTGAAAACAGTACATATTTACGATGAATTTGAATTGTTGCAAATTCAAGATACAAAAAGGTTGGTTCATAGAAAGAAAATACAAATATGGTCAAGCGCGCCTTCACGCCAGACTACCAAACAGAGCAAGAGTTCTTGACTAGATTTCTTAAATTATAATTGCTTACCAGGAAATCAAGTGGCGGATAACACTTATTAATAAGTTTCAAGAACACTCCAATAATTTGCAAAATATAGTTCTTAATTATGATTAATAAACTAACGGGATTTTTTCCTGAACACCGCACCGGTACTGACATATGGGTTACTTAGTTACTGATGGACGTATCTTATGTTTTTTTCTGGAGCAGCTGATCCACATAAGCTGCAGGCAGACTGCAGAGTGCTTCCACTACAGCTATACGAGCTATGCCACTGCTGCACATTAGCATAGAAAATTGAGATATAAATTCTTAGAAATTTCATTCCCTTCGCCAACGGCCATACCACGTTGAAAGCACCAGTTCTCGTCCGATCTCTGAAGTTAAGCAACGTCGGGCCCGGTTAGTACTTGGATGGGTGACCGCTTGGGAATCCCGGGTGCTGTTGGCTTCCTTTTGCTCTATGGGAATGCGAATCTCAGTCTGCCCCTTGCAAATCTACTGCTATAATTTTTATTCTTCAAGATTTTATGTTACTAAAGGAGAATATTAAAAATTACTGAATAGTATTTTATTTTAAATCAGAGTTTGCTTAGAATTTTGTGCAGAGTCAAGTTATGATATATGTATGGCTTAAACATAGGACGAAATTAACTTCGTATTGATTATTCACGCTAGCAGCATCATGCTACATTCAGTTTGCTGTAATTGAAACAGGAATAGCTGTACAGTTTTTAAGAAACTGAATATATTATCCTTTATCATTGGACCAGCTCATTATAATAGCATTGGCTGCCACTGAAGAAACGATGCCCATTAGATTGATGACCGTGTCTCTCTCGAAAATGTACAACTCGCCAACGGTAATGGACATTTTCGATAATGATTTCGTATATGTCCATGCATTCTTTCCCTCATGACGGTGGGCATCCATGTGAAATAGACGGAGGAATTCTTTGGAGCTTTCGTACACGTTTCCAGCCAGTGTGTACGTAACAAGCTCAACTACACCGAAGCAGAAGAAGAGGGATGAGAAGCCGACGTACATGAAATGTATAATGGTACCATACAGGACGACGAAGCAGTAAATTGACTGGGTCTGCAAAACAATCGTCGTGGTCTTTAAACCTCCTGCGAATCCGTAACGGTTGAGTCGATTGTATTCGAGATTTAGAAGCTGGAGACATCTGTAAATCCGGATCCGGTCATGCAGAGCTATGTCAGAGCATGTCGTGAGACTGGTGTTTTCAGCCTGTTTTCCAGATAGTCTCCAGGTTCTGGAAAAGGGTTAAAATGTTTTTTTTGAGCGGGTTACAAAAACGTTTTTAGCTTGGAAGTTTTTGTAGCGGATATGAAACTCACACTGCTTGTGTCCAGAAGCGTCAGCTTGTGCAATGGAGCATGAGAAGGAACCAGCAGAATTGCATTATGGCCCAGGACACGGCCACAGTGTACGCTTCCCATGCACAGAAGATACCAAGCGTCCACCAACAGTTCCCGAAGATGGGCAGCATGAATTGGTACAAGTAGCGATAGTCGTCCGGGTACCAGAAAAAGAGCGCACCGAAACACATCCCGCCGCTGAAACAGCAAGGCCAACTTAGGCGAATGAGGATTTCGCATTTGTCTCCTCGGGCCTTTCTACTTTCGTCCGTGAAATATTTCTTCTCGAGCTTTGCGTTAGCAGCGAATAATTCGTTTATGAATGATTCCATATCAGTCCGGTAGTAACAGAGTTGCCAGCAGAATGCGGATACCAGAAAGTACCAGGCTGTGTATGAGATGTTGAAGAAGCCTTGGCGAATGTCGACTTGGAGGAGGCCGAAGAACATGCGGATTTGTAAGCAGGTTGAAGAATGTTGTCCAAAACCAGAGACAGAGGAAGTAAAAATAATTGAGTCTTGGTCTGGATGGATATTCCAAGGTTTTTCCATTCCATTTGTACGGGATTGCGAATAGGAGATTGCATAATTTGTAGAATACGCCAATGTGTTTCAAAGTTGCTTTTGTAAACATACTGCAATACGCTGGTTTAAATCAAAGACTATTATGTGACAATGATGGCTGAAATTGGGCTGCAGTCATGAGGTGTCGCTAGTACCAAGTATCAGACTAAATATGTGAGGTGGAGCAGCCGATTGGAAGGCGAGACGGAAAGTTAGATTTAGGGACAATGAAAAGGATGAATCTAGGCTATGAATCATGTAACGGAGGCTAATTTGCCAATACTATTTCCTAACAACTAAGAATCATACAAACAGTTACAGTAAAATCAAGGTTTTATGTGAGGTGGAGCAGCTGATTGGAAGGCGAGACGGAAAGTAAGTGGCTAAGTTTATCAGCAGGAACAACTAAGACGGACACCAAGCGTTTCGGTGGTGAAGGGGACGTTAATGTTAAATCATGGCTGTAAGCTGTAATCGATCCGTTAGATATACGTTAAAGAGGAAATGGAAAAATACCTATTACCTCTGAAGGTATCCGAAAGAGGTAGATGGCGCAATTAGCTTGTTATGTGGTAATAGCTGTTAGATGGCGTTACTTATCTGTGTAATAGTAAAAAACAAGGTTGGACTAAGGCTTCAAAATTATAAGGAATGATAGAATGCGATAGAAGATAACTTGGAGAAACTATCAGTATTTCGAGATAATATTAGAACAAGATTGCCAGATTGACGTAGCAGCAATACAGTAACTATTATTCCGGAGTAGTTGATTCGCTGCGTTACATGAGCAACCGCAAGACCAATCGACTAGTTACCTAATCAAGACTTGTGGTATTAACGATATGGTTTGCATTTATTGCAATAAATTCGACCGAGTGCAATGTGGAATTGCGCAAAATGGTGGATACTTAGCCTAAATAGATTATGTGTCTGATGCTTGGCAAGATTTTAATGGTAGTGGTGGTGTAATACCTACGTGCTTATGTGTAGTTGCCAGTGCATAGGTGTAATTTTTTGGTTGTGAAGCTGTTAGTCTGCAGTGTAAATTAGTCTGTTGCACTTGTAAGCTTTTACTTTGATTGGAGCTTCTCCAGATTACCTAAGTTTAGCTTATCCGCTCATATCATTAGACCAACTCATTATGATAGCATTAGCCGCTACGGAAGAAACGATGCCGATAATGCCGATGACAGTGCTTTGTTTGAAGACGTACAAGTCGCCAACAGTAATGCCGATTGTTGGTAAGGATTTTGCATATGTCCGCCCACCCTTCCCTTCCTGATTGTAAGCATCCAGGGTAAAAAGATGGAGGAATTCCAATGAGCTTTCGTAAACGTTTCCAGCCAGTGTGTAAGTAACAAGCTCGACCACACACCAACCAAAGAATACAGAAGAGAAGCCCACGTACATGAAAAGTATTATGGAGCCGTACATGAGGACGAAACAGTAAATTGATTGAGCATGAAGAACAATCGTGCTAATCTTCAATCCACCCGCAAATCCGTAACGATTGAGTCGGTTATATTCGCTGTTAAGAAGTTGGACGCGCCTGTAAATCCTGATGCGGTCCTGGAGAGATATTTGAGAGCATGTTGTCAGACTGACACTCTGGGCCGGTTTTGCATGTATTTTGAGGGTTCTGGAATGTTTGTGATATGTTGTTTGTTGGACGGAAAACGTTTAGGACTATCGTATATTATTATAGGAATATTATCGAGAACTAAACTTACAATTCTTGCGTCCAGAATCGACAACTTGTGCAATGGAGCATGAGAAGGAACCAGCAGAATTGCATTATGGCCCATGACACAACCACCATGTACGTTTCCCAAGCAGACATTAATCCAAGGGTCCACCAACTGTCACCGGTGATGGGTAGGATGAACCGGTAGAGGTAGCGGTAGTCATCGGGGTACCAGAAAAAAAGCGCGCCGAAACAACCACCGCCTCCGAAGATGCAAGGAATACTGAGGCGAATGAGGATTTCGCATTTGTCTCCTCTGGCCTTCATCGTTTCATGGATAAAATACTTGTTCTTGAGGTGCGCGTTAGCAGCGAACAGCTCGTTTATAAATGCAGCAAGGTCTTGGCGGTGATAGCAGATTTGCCAGCAGAATGCACAGACTAAAAAGTACCAAGCGGTGTAGGAGACGTTGAAAAAGGCTTGTCGAACATCCACTTGAAGGTATCCGAAGAACATTAGTAAAAGATTTACTAGCAGATTCAAAAATGTAAAGAAGTACCAAGCGCAGAAGAGGTAAAATGTTATTAGTCTTGCCCTGGATGGACTTTCAAGGATTTTCCCGTTCCACTTGTACGGAGTAGCAAATAAAAGATTGCAGATTTTGTAGAATAAAGAAATGTAGTTTAAAGTTCCTTGTGTAAACATTGTGAATGGTTTGCGGTTATTTGAACAATAAACACACAGAAAGAGAACTGCAAAAGTCGCCAACTGATGTAGAGAAGTGGTTGGTAATGGCTTTCGCAAAAACTATTACTAATACAGGAAACACGAGGTCTGTTGAGCTAATATACTGGTGAGCAAATCGGCAAGTACAAGATAAAGTGCTAAGTGGATGCACGTGGATGGTAGATGGCTGATGGAAGGATAGTCAGTGTTAATAATTTGCTCCGGATTTCGGATAAGGACTATGAATAGATACAAAAGCGGCCGATTAATTAGCCGATTGTTTAAGAATGTAAATCAAATCAGATGGAATGATTTCCGGGTTACGACATCGACGTACCGAACCATTAACTGGCCCCCTTATCGGTGTTTTCGGAATGCCTCAACTTCGATAATAAGGAAAAGCCACACACCGTTACAAGAGCTCGTCGTGTAATTATAACTATTAACATCGATACGAGCTGTCTATCGGGATTTCCGAGAACGTTACTGGTGGCGTGACTGCGTGGATTTGAAGAGAAATAAGTTTCTGAAAGAACACTCACGCACTAACGGTGGCTGCCTTTATAACCAAAGTTTCGAAAAACGATTATTTTCCAGAAAGGAGTGGCAGATAAGAATAGTTAGTGCGAAAGAATACAAATATAGGATCTGATGATTTATTCAGTTATTGCTAGAAGGTTAACATTAATTCAATATTTATTGCTCGCCAGGTGGCGTTACCATCTACACATTTCCAGAAAATAGGTAGGAAAGCCATACTCCGTTGGGACAAGTTCGGCTATTGGAATATCTTATTAGTAACAATTAGCAGCAAGAACAATAGAGTAGAGTCAATTCGTCAACTTTATAGGCTAACGGATCTTAACAGATAGGTCATGAAACTGTGACCAAACTCTTTGTCTCTACGCTACCTACCACTGTATCCACAAGCGTTCCAGTCAATTTACTACAACACCAAATACTGAGAAAACTGAATTGCAGGAAAATCGGTGATGCAGTGCATTCTTGGAGAATCTGCAGGCAAGTTTTACGATGAGAACCAGTGCATGAGAATCATGTTAGTAGTAAGCGTAATAACTAAAGTGAGGAATGCTAGGGGTGTACCCCTTCTGACATGGTACATGTGGCCGACTTGGACACTCACTACTGGAAGCGCCCTCTGTCTGGATTTCAGAAGCCTTAAATTGTCAGTTCCAGTCGTTTGGTAATACCGTGCAACGAATTCTCGTGCAGCTTCAAACACAGAGCCGGCCATGGAATACGTGACGAGTTCAACTGTGAGCCAAATGAGGAAGGTCATGAAAAGACCCAAGTACATGAACCAATTGATTTTTCCAAACTGCGTTACGACGCCGCATGTCGCAGTCGCATGGTTAATGGCGTTGAGGACTTTTAAAGGAAGTACGAAATTGCTGCGAAAGAGGGCATTGTATTCAACACTCAAACGTTGGAGAGCTTTGTAGAAGCGGTAGCGATTTGCAGGGGATTCCTTGAGAATTAAATTGTTATTAGATGATGGCGTCCTGAGAATTAAAAGGATATGTTGATATGTATTGCTGTATTAATTTTCAGATGCATTTAAGTCTTTGTGGAATTTAAAACAGCTTTGCATATAAATCTTACCGTTCTCTAATCCAAAAGGATGTACTTTGGCTGAAAAGCATCATGAGAAACCAAAAGAAGTAAGTCGGGAACCACGTGCAAATAAATGCATAGAGCTCCCAGGCATACGCCAAACAGAATACCCACAAAGGCTTTTCGTCAAGTCGGAGCCAGGATGACAGAAATTTATGGTCTCGCTTATTGAACAGTAAAAACGACGTATAGCAGAAGGATCCAGAGAAACAAGTGGGCGTGAGCAATCGTATAAGAAGTTCACTATAATCGCCAGGAATCTTTTTTTCTGGCGGTAGCAGAAAATGTTGCTGGCGTAGCGATGCATTGAGGTGGAACAACTCATTCACAAATGCGGCTATCTCGTGACGCCATGACCAGAAATGGTAGGTGATGAAGCAAATGAAAATGTACCAGACAAAGAGGATGAGCTCGACTATCACAGCAATGTTGCTACTCACAGTATCACCTCGAATCAGGTTGTAGAAGACGAGAGATAAGTTGAGAAAGTTTAAGAAATACCAAAAGCTGAGGATTAAAAACATTGTGTTGTTGAAGCCTATGCGAAAGGCTAACTTTCCCGTTTTGAAGTTCCATGTGTAAGGCAATGCTTGCAGAAGAGAGCCGAGATGGCAAAAAATGCCAAAATGTTTCACTGTGCCCGAGGAAAACATGTTTGTACGCTTTGGCAGTATTATACACTGAATTTTAGTAAAAGCTGCAGGGTTAGTCCTGCAATCGTACCACGTGCCTATTGTCTGTACGGAACTGGACGAAAAACTTCCGACGTCACAAAAACAAGACTCCCAAGGTATTTAGGTACCAATTTTGTGCAGAAAATGCGCTTAAATATTGACCTAAAAAGGAAATTAAACCTAATTTGGTGGATTACAATGAATTTAGAAAGATTAAACGAACTTTGGTGTCTGGTTTACCGAATAGGACACATCGAAAGGTTCTTACGACAACGTTGTAACGTAGAAGCAATTAACGGGGCAGCCGTATGTATCTGTTTCGTTGGAAATGACAACGTGTTTACGTCGCAGAATAGAAAGTACGTAGGGTTTAACTGAACTTGCAAGTAGCGACAAATGCTGGAGTTCCAAAGTAACAGGGGAAGAAAGTTGTCATTGCACACGTGAATCAATCGAGGTTAATCGGCGACTTTAGCAGCTTAGTGTCTGTGGATAAAAGTTAATGTGCGATTTAGCTGATCGTACTTATATTTGAAGGCGTGTGCATAATTTCCGTAATTCAGGATGATTGGTGTGTAAATAAATACTAGTTCTTGCGTTCACTGCTACGCCTGATAAATTATCAATGGTAATTATGCCGACTTCATTGCTCAAAAATCCGTCGTAAAACATAGAATACCAGAAACTACTTTTATACTAGCTGAACGCATTGCTTGTACGTTTCTAGAGCTGTAAAGGTTATTCACACGCTAGCTGAAAATCAGGAATATTGAAGCTGCTTAAAGACTGTATATTGTTTACTGAAGAGTCGATTGGTGAACAAATTCAGCGGACATGTATACAGTTAAAGTCTTACTTTTTTTAGTTTACCGCAAGTAGTTCGCCTAACAATCTGACATCCTTGACAATGATGTTCAAGAGTGGACAGAAGCAAACGATTAAGAGAAACCTACCATATTTGCTTGAATTTAATGACAATTTAACTCATCATACATTCGTTGCAATTATGGATAGTATTGTATTTGTAGACGCTTTCCTAGTCGGATGTAGCGAGCATCTGCTCTAGTCTAGTTACATGAGCAAACAGATGTTACGTAGTTGAATTCAATTGGATGTCACACAGAAACACATAACTCGTAATTATCATAAAATTGGTTCTAACAGTTTAATTATTGTTGATTTTTCATGAACGACGCTAGTTAAGCTAAGAGAACGATAGTCTTTCCGTACAAACATTGCTAATGTTAGACTGAACTTACGTATACAAATTTTGCAAATTACAGTGTTATGTTGGGGAAACGGACACCTTGCTTGGGTATCGTGTTGACCGTTCATATTTGTGTGATTACTAGGCACGCGCTGAGATCACCGATATTGGGTTGGAAACGATTAAGTTGTAACGCTCTATCAGTCATGGCTATGTAATTCCAAATCAATTAACGCTCGTCATTTTGTCTCCATTCAAAACTTCAATCCTGACCTCGATGTCTCTGCTTTTGTGGGTGACGGAAACAATCATGTATATAACACTAATGATACCACTTCATGAGGATCATGTTGGTGGTTAAAGATATAATGACAGTGACAACATTTAAAGGAGTTTCCCGCCTCATTAAGTAAAAGCTTCCAACTTGAATTTTCAAAGGTTGTAGCGACCTCTGGCGTTGCTTCTCGTATCGAAGCTTTCGTAGAGTTACGTCTGACAAGGAGAAAGTTCGGATGAAATCCTTGCAATTTTCGAATATTTGACCTGCTTTGGAATATGTGATGAGCTCAACCATGAGCCAGCATATGAATGTCCAGCAGAGGGCGGCGTAGAACATTCCGTTAATCGTTCCGTTGAGAGTAACAAGGGCGTACGTTATATTTGAGTGGTTGACGAAGTTTAGAAGCTGGAAGGGTAGCATGAAGCCGAAGCGGTTGAGCGAGTTGAATTTGTTGTTGAGGGATTGCAGAATCTTGTATATTCTGTAGCGGGATTCCGGATTTATCCGATCTCTTGTTCCTTGTGACCTTAAAGGAGCATTAAAATCGGATTTTGTAGCGGAAATTACTCGTTCGCGAATGAATTATTTAAAGCAGACGATGAAAAAGAGTCATTTAAAGCTATGGTTTCACTTACAAATACTGAAGCCAGGATGAAGTGCTCTTGCAGTATAGCATGAGGAGGAACCAGTAGAAACAACCGATGAACCAAGCAACGAAAGAAGCGTACGTTTCCCACAGGTAAGCTCCGACGAAGAGAAGGAACGGTTTCTTGTTTAACGATAGCCAAGCAGAAACGAATCTTCGATCTCCCCGGTCAAAGAGCAGGAAGGATGTGAAACACATCGCGCCGGCGAAACATCCTGGGAAGAGTAAACGGAGAACCAATTCCGTGTGATCATATTTCGCAATCGCAACTGTTCTAGACGAACGGTATTTCCTGCTGAAATTCTGGTCTACCTTGAATACTTCGTTTATGAGACCAGCCAACTCAAACCTGGTTGACCATACAACGTAGCTCATGCAACCTGTAAAACCGATCCATACGAGGAAGAATACATCTATGACGGCGTCGACTGGATTTTTGGATGCTCCGGATAAGAAGGAGATGCGTACGACTTGGGAGAGCTTTAGAACGTGTATTAAATACCAAACAACAAAAAGCTTGAAATTAGATTTTGCAGACACATGTAACTCCCTCTTGCGCCTTTCACAGATAAATGGGATTGCTTTGAGGCTGGAACCTATATCGAAAAAAATGAATATTTGTTGCAGCGTTCCCTCGGTCAGCATTTTGAAATGGCCTCTTGACCCAAGATTTTAACGCATGCTGCGATATCGTTGAGTTATATAGGATTGAATGCGGTTGCAAATGCAGACGAAAAATGTATTGAAATAACAATCGGCAGATTTTATTATTATCATGAAAGCATTTGGAGTGTTGTTAATAGTATGCGAAAACAAACTTCCCGTGACCGTTAATAGCATATCTGCTCGGGAAAACAAAGAAGTTACCTTCGTGTTTACATTGTGAATTTGCATGGTTAACTCGTCATGGAATCAGTAATCAATGCAGTTAAGAGACATTTATTTCGATTTACTATTGATAGTTGATACTTTGCTGTAATCTGAAACTTGGGTATTTAACTTAGATTGCATGTTATATACGTTTAAATTGAAGCTATTGGCTGGACGCAATCATTAAGTTAACCAAACTTTGATTTATTAAAGTGAGGCAAGATGTTACCTAACCTTTAATTATAAATAATCATTAACGATATTTAATGCGACTTGACTTGAGCCGAACATGGATTTATTGCAGTCCAGAGTGCTTGTAAAAGAAACTGGATACATTTAAAAGTAATTTAATGAAACCAATTCATTAAAATCATGTTGGTTGTAAGGGAAATAACTATTGTAAGGACCATTAGCGGTGTGCTTCGTTTCATGGAGTACAGATATCCCACCTGAATGCCGATAGGTCGGAGCGCCCTCTGGTAACTTTTGCAGAGGCGAAGTAAGGCAGGATTTGCTGTAAGAAGAGGGAATGATCTGTAATACTGTTGTGCAGCATGAATGACCTCCCCTGACATAGAGTATGTGACAACTTCAACAGTTAGCCAAATGAAGAATGTCATACAAAGGCTGAGATAGAATATAATGTTAACTTGACCATGAAGGGTGACCAGCGCGTAGGTCAGCATTGAATGGTTCAAAATGTTAAGGGTTTTGAAGGGTATGAGGAAACCGAATCGGTGCATAACGTTAAACTCGTTGTTCAAACGTTCCAATCGTTTGTAAACACTGTAAAGGGCTTCTGGTTGTAATTCACCGTTAAATCCCTTGATTGACCTAAACATAAAAGCCATGCTTAGTAGCAACGTTTTTTTCCAGAATTTTCGGATTAAAGGTATACACAAGTGAGAATGCGGATAGATTTGCAAGTATCAAGTTATTGTTTTAAAAATGTTAGACTTACAAGTAGCTGAGCCAGAAGGAAACGCTTTTACTGTACAAAATGAGTAAAAACCAGTAAAAATACGCCAGAAACCAAGCCACTGTAGATGTGTACGCCTCCCAGAGATATGCCATCGTAAATACCAGAAATGACCTCTCGGGAAGCGCTAAGAGCGCTGAAAGGAACTTGCGGTCAGTGGGATTGAAAAGGAGGAAAGAAGTGAAACAAATAGCGCCGGAATAACATGTCGGTGTTAGTATTCGTAGAAGAAATTCTGTGTAGTCTCCTGGAACTCGTTGACTGGTTTGATTGTATGTTCGATTCAGTTCCCTGTTGACTCTGAAAAGCTCGTTTACCAGGCCAGCTAGCTCAAATCTGGAGGACCAGATTTTGATGCTGATGATGAAGGAAAAGCCGATCCAAACGAGGAAGAAGAAATCTAAAACGATATCCACTGGGCTCCTTCCAGAAGTCGGAAGAAACGAAGTGTAAACTGTGTGTAACAGTTTCAGAGTGTGTGCCATGAACCAAAATATAAGGGAAATGAAGTAATAGCCGTGAAAACGGGGACATACTTCAAGTTTTGCCGTCTTGCTGTTCCAGACAAACGGAATAGTTCTGCAGATAGCGCCGAGTTTGTAAAATAGTTTTATGTGCTTTAGTGTTCCCTTGGTAAACATTTTAAGGGATTTGTCTGTTGTGATTTTAAAAGACTAAAATATATTCAAAAATGTTTTTTAAATAAAACCAGTCCTAAAGAGATTGTGGAAGAAAGTGCGTAAAAGAAACGAGGATTGTGGCGATTGAGAGATGAGAACTGGTTGTTTTACATGACATCGTTATCGTTGGTGGTGAAAAATGGGCAACCACGTAACAATGCTTCATCAGTTCAGAAACTACATGTTTTTACTACGAATTTTCGTAAATGTGATACGTTTATTTGTTTTCCGGCCGTTTCATGACTCCCTTAATTTGGTAATGAGTGTGAGGGCACTTATTGCATAGCTGCCCGATAATTTCTTGCTTTCGAGGAGGTTGCCAGAGTTAACATTTAATTAGCCCCTTTGTTAAAGTTGTTCGTTGTTCATTTGCTGAGTGAAGTGAGAGCGAATGTAAATATACACGTATTTAAAAACTTCTCACCAATGACGAATAGACATTCATAAATGTTAATATACAGTACATATTTTGATAAGATGAAAGTAGTGTTAATGAGATATGCGTCGTTCATGTGGGTTTAATACACATTCGCTGGAAACATAAGTGTTTATGAAACGTGACCAAACAAATGTACGCAAAGTACGGTAATTTCTGGAAAGAGATCACTGCTATTTTACGAAGGCTGAGTAAACCATAACAAGAGAACAATGTTAGTTCAACTAGCAGCGTGCCTCGTTTCATACAGTATAAAGACCCAATTGGTATGGCTACAACACCCTCTAGCATAGAACTTTGCTTCAAATAAATGACAGGCTAGGATAGAAAATGGGCATACAACTTCTAGTATATACAAGATACATATATAAGATATTATGGTAATATATATAAGATATATATTTATATACATATCTAAGCAGCACATACGTACATGGCAGAAAAATCCAGATTTCCTATTTCTATCTCAGGCTTGGTCGAAGCTTCGAGTTGCTCACTATTTCACTAGTATTTGCCACGGAGATCCCGCCGTACTCGTTTTTAAGTCGATAACAGAATCAATATGATCTTAATGATAATTGGAATCTTGGCCTTTTTCGAGAACAACATGCACTGGATCCAACTTACATCTAGCATAGCTGCATTGCAATATCTTTTATACAAATATGTAAGTGACAAACCCTCGCATTTAGTATAAAACTCCACATAGTGTTAATACCATGTTAATTGCCATTTTCTGTGAAAAAAATTCAGTCAACTGATTAAAAAAATTCAAATCGGGGAAGCTGTTTCCCCATTCAGTTTCCGTTTTGCAATTAGTCGTAACAGAGAACTTGTTTTCGGAATATTTCTTTTATTATATTACTCTTTAAATGCGCAATCCTTGAATAATAAAAGTGAAAACGTTAATCTAGTTGTTTTGTATACCTTGTTTTTACCAACGCTTCAAGAGAACCTCCTAACCAAACCTCCTCCGATCTGCATTTGTGCAAACATACGATCATTTTGTTTTAATTTCAAGCGGTTAAAATTTGTAGAAAAGTAAGTGTATGCAAGTGTCGGGCTCTATTTTAGGTTTGTTATAAATTTCAAAATCATCATTCACAAACCTCAAAAACATATTCGTTTCATCTGGGTTGGGCTCCTCCAAAACAATATTCGTTTCCTAAGCCTTCGCATTTTTCTATTTGCCTATAAAACACATCTATATGTTAAGGTGAATTGTTGTTGAATTAGTTGTCAAAAAGGACTAAATTAGCGAGTTATTAGACCTTTCGCAAACTCTGATAAGAACTATTTTGACATTTTCAGATTTCATACAATAATCACGCCAATATGATTGTTTCTCTCCAATTGAATCAATTTGTTTCGCGTTTGTGCCGTTGGAAATTCAACATCACTCCAATGGCTCCAAAAAGGCGTTCCAATTCTTAATACGTGTGACATTTCTGTCTGTCAATTTTTTAAATTTGTTTTAAGTGAAGGGAAGCTAAAAAAGCCACATACAGAACTGATTATCTTCGTTTACTAACTTCACTAACCCTGGTCTGCCTTTTTAACATTTAGGTAGTACCATGCTACCTCTTCTGCTAAGCCTGCATTCACGATATAAAGAAAACGTTTTAAGAATGAGGAATAAGCGAGGTTGCTGCGATGATTTTGAGATTGTAGGTTTGCTGGGATTCCATTGATGACCATTTTATGTGATTATATCTTATGTACCTTATATTTTATAATAGGGGGTTTATAACGTTGGGTGTGATGTAAAGTGATACATTAATATACATACTGCGATTGAAACCATGACTATTACCTATATGTAGCGGAATGATACCGCATTTGAAGTTTTGACAACACACAAAACTTTTCTCTCTAACTACTACTATGGAAAAATAAAACCGGTATATCATTCGTTACTACAGACTATGGTACAGATTTTATGGTACCGTATTTGCAGAAAGTATACATCACTTTGAAACCATGAGCTTTTTGAAGTTACCTTTTCTGGAAAAATTCTCTTGCCGGTATAATTCGTTACTTATGCAGATTTTATGGTACCGTATTTGCAGAAGTATCATCACTTGTAGCTTTGAATTACCTTTTCTGCCTGCAAAATTATGCTAATTCTTGCAACCTTAAGAATTTGAAGCCAGAAATAAATTAAATTATCTAAATTATTGCGTTTTCGACCAACGGGTACTCTTTGCGTGTACGCTACACTATAAACAATATATCCCGCATTTAGATATAGCGTACTGCTCAATACAACGTATTTTTGCTCCTGCCAACTGACGCTGTATGGAGGCTTCACTGTATGTATGTCATCGGAAATGAAATCATTGCCACTCTTACGCAATTGGTTAATGCATTAGATTGCGTACGTATTAAATCCGGAACATAACATAGTAGCAAAACTAGTCAAACCATCGCATGAGAATCATATTAGTGGTAACGGAAACAACTACCGTAAGAACTACTAGCGGTGTCCCTCGTTTCATATAGTAAAAGTGTCCTACTTGTATTCCGGTTATCTGCAGCGCTCTCTTGCGTAGCCTCATTATCTTTGCTTCTACGGGATGGACGGCTTGGGCAGAGTACAGTCGACGGAAGTCCAAAGCAGCTTCACACACCTTCCCCGCCATTGAATATGTCACAAATTCTACAACCAACCAAAGTATGAATGCAACGCATAGAGCGCCATAAACAAATACATTGATACGTCCATGCAGTATGACTAAAGCGTAAGTAGTTAAACTATGGTTCACAATATTAAGTAATTTGGTGGGCAAAATAAAGTCAAAATTAAATAGCCAGTTACATTCTCGTATAAGGCGCTGAAGCATCTTGTAGAGCTCGTAGCGAGGTGTGGGTCTCGCTCCGATTCCAGAAGGAGCATGGTTTCTGTTGATAAAGGAAAAATACTTAAAAATGTTGGGATTGGAGTTCTAGTAAAGTATACAGTCTTTGTTTAAGATGTGGGTATAGCTTACATTTGAAAGATCCAAAAGGACATGGACTGGGAAAAAAGCATGAGAAGATACCAATAAAAGTAAACTATGAGGAAAGTGAGGACAACAAAATAATACTCCAGCGCGAAAACTACACCGAAGGTTGGCAACGACATGGATGTAAGATCCAAGAATGTTGATGACAGATATAAGTGGCTCCTTCTGTTGATTATTATCAAGGAAACAAAACAGAGGGGCGAGGAGAAACAAGATGGAGATACAGAAGAGCAATAACAAGTTCACTTCGATCACCTTCCATCTTCCGAATAGATGGCGCTAGGAACTTTCTTAGATTTGCGGTAACATGGAAAAATTCGTTAACAAAAGAAACAAGTTCTTTTCTCGCTGTCCAAAGTTTAAAGCTAAGCGAACAAACGAAAGTATACCAGGCGAGGTATATTATTCCCAAAACGATGACTGTCGGATTTTGTTTCCTGTGTATGAACCAGTTTTCGTGAATTGCGACAGTCAGATTTAGCATGTTCCCGCCGCACCAGGTGAGGAATATTAAAAATACAGCTTTTCTTGGCTTAGAGCCGTGTGTGAAACACCTGGATGATCGTGACCAAGAGAAGGGAATGGCGTTGAGAAGAGATGCGGTTGAATAAAAAAGACATATTAGCTTTAAAGTCCTTTTAGTAAACATTATTTAACTTACTTTTAGTTTTTGCCAAGATACATGTGAATACAAAAATGCTTAAATTCTAATAAATAAAGATTTGAAGGGTAAAAGTAAAACTGGAAGTTGTTGTGTTTGTTTCACTCCCTCCAAGTTACTGATAACTCATCAGTGATGAGTTAATGTTCTAAATTTCTCGTCAATTAATTTTAGAGCTTGCAGAAGTATTCGTTATAGCGTAACACTAGTTAGTGCATATCATTACGCTAATGATCATTATCATAATCTGCTCCCGAATGCGTTTTTTGGATAATTAGCAATATCGATAAAACCACATTTACTGTGCATTAGTCAAACCATCGCATTAGGATAATGTTGGTCGTAATTGTAATAACAGCAGTAAGAACAACTAACGGAGTACTTCGTTTCATGTAGTAAAAGTATCCAACTTGTATGCCGGTGATCTGGAGCGCCCTCTTCTGGAGTTTAAGGGTCTTCATCTCCGTGGGGTGGACAGATTGGAGAGGAAACATGTGGACGAATTCAATTGCAGAATCACATACTTTCCCTGCGATTGAGTAGGTAACAAATTCGACAACCAACCAGAGAACAAAGGCGACACACAAAATGGCGTATAGCAAGGCATGTATCCGACCGTGAAGAACAACAAGGACGTACGTTGTTAAGCTATGATTGATAACGTTGAGTAATTTAACAGGGACTATTAGAGAGAAGCTGTAAAGCCAATTAAATTCTCGAATTAAACGTTGCAGCATCATGTAGGTTCTGTGCCGCGGATTCAGGGCCATGGAATCGCCCGATTTCTTGGGATTGCTGAAAAAGAATTAAAATTTAAATCACATAATGAACATGTTCGCAGCATTGTTTTGCGTTAGATTTACAGTCAAATGTAGGTCTTACAGGTAGGTTAACCAGAAGGACATGCTTTCAGAAAATAGCATGAGGAGAAACCAGTGAAAATAAACAATGGCGAAAGCTACAAACCCGAAGTAATATTCGACAAAATAGATTCCGATGAATGCTAACTCAGAGATTTTTTCCAGATCCAGCTGTGCTGATGAGATGAACAACTTGGTTTTTCTGTTCAAAATAATTAGAGCGACGAAAATGAGGGGCATGGAAAAACAAGAGGGAGACAAGAGGCCGATGAGCACGTCGCTTCGATCGCCCTTGACTTTTTTAAGGGTTGGGATATAAAACTGGCGAAGATTTTTATTAATTTCAAACATTTCGTTAACCAAGCAAACACACTCCTCTCTGGTCAACCATAACTTTAAACTGAGCCAGAAACTAAAGGAGTACCAAGCGAGGAAAAGTATGGCCAGGATTAGATTTGCAGGGTTATCTTCCCGTCCCTCAAACAGGTAATGCCGAACCGCCATGATCAAGTTCAATACGTTTCCACCGTACCAGAAGAGCAAAATCATGAAAGTGGTTTTTGTTAGTGCGTTACCGCGAAGGAACTGTTTCGATGACGGCGACCATGAGAATGGAAAGGCGTTGAATAGAGAAGCCATTCTGTAGAATATTTGAATGTATTTCAGTGTTCGTGAGTTGAACATTTTGATGTGAAATTTAATGAAGGTGTATTTTTGCTGGTGTTGATGGATTTACGTTGAATTAATATTGATAATTTACACGAGAATTAAAAAAATACTGATATTTTATCCGCATGTTCGAGAAGAACGCAGTTGTGAATCTATATATTTTACATATTTGCAAATATCTGGAGATTATGTGACTCGATTCTGGAGGTCTTACGTAAACATGTCGTATTCAAAGAATTTTTTGTAATTAAATACGTTATAGCATGATAAAATAGTTGATAAGCTTCTGCTACACGCTTTGCCTGTAAGCGTGTGCTGACGAAATATAATGATAGATTGGTAAATTGAGTCATATGTGCTTATTAGCAGATATTTTTGTTCGTGTGGTTTGGTAGTGGACGTGCAGTGATAACGCAATATTTAATTTCGATAGTCGAAGCTCTTTTTGTCTGGGACAGAAGAATGATGTCCCAAGAACACGATTAGCTCGTTCGCTTGTCGACAGTCATAAAAGATTTGCAAATGCATTATACTGAATATCCCCTTTTAATTTCCCTTACAGCATGAGGGGAATCGTTATGGGATATTTATGAGTCTTAAATACGGGATTAATTACCGGGATTTCGAAACAGATCCATAATCTGTAGCTGTGTCTAATGGAGGTAACTACGAAGACATGGCGTAGAAGATGATCATGCCATCTGCTTTTTTTTCATGCCGATTTAGGGGATGTGCGTTGGAGAGACACGAAGCTAAGAAAGGCGTAAGGAGTACGTAAGCTAATCTTATCTTAAAATAAGCTTGTGAAATGTAATTTGTTATTCAATTCAAACCATAAAGGTAAAAGCACACATATGGGCGGCTGAGAATACAAATTAGTTATTCAAACCATCTCATAAGAAGCAAGTTAGTGGTAACGGAAATAACGACAGTAAGTACAACTAAGGGCGTGCTTCTTTTCATGTAGTAGAAATATCCGACTTGAATTCCTGTAATTTGTAGCGCCCTCTTGCGAGCAGTCAAAAGTTTGACATCTGTAGGATGGGTGGGTTGAAGAGAGAACAAGCGGTGGAATTGCGCAGAAGACTCGTAGACTTTGGCCGACATGGAGTATGTAACGAATTCCACTACTAGCCACAATAGGAAAGTGCCGCACATGGCGAGATAGAGGAAAATGTTAATTCGCCCATGAAGAACAACGAGGGCGCAAGTGATTAAGGCATGCGTACTGATATTTAAAAGCTTAGTTGTTAGTATGAAAGAGAAACTGCAGAGCCAGTTATACTCCCGAGTGAGGCGTTGGAGGGTCTTGTACACCAGGTAACGATCTGTGGTTGTCATAACGATGACCATGTTCGATGTACTTCTATCAGAAATAAGCAAAGGTTTTACATAGCACTGAGAGTGCCCTTTTGTTAATGTACGAACGTATGACTCACATTTGATTAATCCAGAAGGAAACGCTTTGAGAGAAGAGCATGAGGAGGAACCAATAAAAGTAAACGATGAACCATGAAATAACGGAAAAGTAATATTCTCCAAGCCAAACGAGTCCGAAAGCCCACTGAGGCCATGCCGGTAAATCCAACCTTGCTGATGTAAAGAGCCTGTTTTTTTTATTAAAATGCAACGCAGAAACAAAACAAAAGGAGCCCGAAAAGCAGCCTGGAGAGAGAAGACAAATGAGTAACTGACTCCAATCTCCAGGAGCTCGTCCAAGGGTTGGTAAATATGTTTCTCGAAGCTGTTTGTTGAGGTTGAAGAGCTGGTTGGAGAAATAAATGAAATTGTTTCTCGAGGACCAGAGTTTGTAACCGTTTGAAAGAACGAAAGTAAACCAGATGAAGAAGATCATTTCAAGTACTACATCGGCAGGATTTGCCCGTTGGGTAACGAATGTAGAATCGTAAACAACATGGAGGAGGTTTACTACAGTTGTTAAATACCATAAAATTATAAGAAGGAATAGCGTTTGGCGGAGGTTAGAAGCGCGCTGTAGATTTTTTTCGACGGGGTTCCAGGAAAACGGAAATGCGTTTAGTAAGGATCCTGTATGGTAAAATAGGCCTATGTACTTGAGAGTACCTTTGGTAAACATGTTCGGGATGGTTTCAAGAGAAAGTTCTAGAGTAACGGTCGTTGCTGGATAACGTACTAAGGAAAAGTGTTAGTCTGTGTTTCTAACCTAAACATGTACGAACAAAGCTGGTGAAATATTTGTGTACATCGCAATAGGAATCAAACTAAAGGAAACGACTAGCAATTTTAGAAATTATTAAACGTAATTTTGTGGTCCTTTAATTTGCTGCAATTAAAATTGTCACACTAATAATTTGTCTAATTAAATAATGGTTTTCAAGATACATTTTTGTAGTTACCGGATAAAAACATTTAGATACTGTTTTAATGGTTGAGTCAATAATATACGGAAATTACAGGGGAGTTCTTTAATAATCTTCTATCGATCATCGCGTTGTTTCATGCATGAAGAAAGGAAGTTTGAGCAAAGTTATTACAGGAGTTACCGATAGTCAAAAATGGGGCTATTCAAACTTGTAATGGGAACACAAGTTGCTGGAGAAGGTGGCGAAACGTGTTCCAGGAAATACAATATTTGAGGCATTATGGAGGTATTTATGGAGAAGTTACGCCATGAGTAATTTCGGCCATAAATTACTGCTTTAATGCATTTAATGGAACCATTTCATCAGTATCATATTCATGGTTACAGAAATAACAGCAGTTAGAACAACCAGGGGAGTACTGCGCTTCATGTAGTAAAAGTAGCCTACTTGTATGCCAAAGACTCGGAGCGCCCTCTGGCGTCGTTTCCTCAGTTTCTCATCCCTGGGATGAACGGGATGGAGAGAGAAGGTTCGTACAAACTCATTGGAATTATTATAAACCTCTCCGAGAGCGGTGTAAGTAACGAATTCCACTACAAGCCATAATGTAAAAGACAGGATGAGTCCAGCATAGAGGAATATAGGGACTTCTTCGAAAAACATTACAATGCCGTACGTCATCATTGCATGATTCACAACGTTTAAGATTTTGAGATCCATAATAACACCAAAACGATGAAGCCAGTTGAATTCTGAAATCAACCGCTGAAGCGTCAAGTAAAACTGATAGCGATGTTCAGATAATTTGGTGTCTCCATGGTGACGAAGTGTACTGGAAAGAAAACAATTGTCTTGATGGTATTTGTTATGATGTACTAGGGAGGTGAGCAATAGGTTTCGTAGAACAAATAATAAAGAGTATACTCACATTCGGTGTATCCAATAGCTCATACTTCGACTGTACATCATGATGAAAAACCAGTAGAAGTAAGCGATTAGCCAAGTCACACAGTTGGTATACAATTCCCAAACGTAAGCGCAGTAAAACATCCAAGCGGGCTTTTCGTCTAAACGAAGCCAGGATGTCAAATAACATGGATGGCGCTTATTGAATAAAAGGAAGGATGTGTAACAAAATGCACCGGAAAATGCTGAAGGCGTGAGCAAACGAATAAAAATTTCACTGGAATCTCCGTTAACACGAGCATCAAAGTCACTAAAATTCTCCTTGCGGAGATTAGCGTTGAGCCTTAACATTTCGTTAACGAGAGCTGATAGCGGGTGCCTGTGAATCCACATTTTACAGCCTATAACGACGATAAAAGAATACCAAGAGAAAAATTGAGCAGTCATGAGAAGAGGGACGGGTCCGGATGGATTTATAGTTACGACGTTATATAACCCATAAGAGAGATTGAAGAGCTGGAGGATAAACCAGATGAGAAGTGTGCAAAATAAATATTTATGAAATCTTGAGTGAAGATCTAGAGTGTGGGTTGCAGAATGCCAGCGAAAGGGGAAGGATTTAAAGGTGGAGCAGAGGTTGTAAAATATTCCAATCCATTTCAGAGTACCGGAAGTGAACATTTTGTGTCCTTTGTTTTAACGAAGTAAGACTCCCGAGTTTGAAGTGCAGTATTATATGAGAACAGTGTGATGAGTATTAATTAAATGGCAGCGTTCTCTTTCTTCCCTTGATGAGGGACGGGAACCAAATGTATTATAAATTACAATATAATAATAAAAATGGTCTTTATATATTCCTCATTAAATGAATGAGGTTATACTGTTACTCGTTATATTACAGTCTTGAGTTTAGCAAGTTACGTCTACTCTACGTAGACTGTTTTTGCAATCAAGGAAAATTTTGTGGGAAACTAGTGGTGCAGCTAAAGGGATGTTTTGACTTTGCTATGATCAATGCTATGCGATTCATATATATGCTATGCAATGCAATGCTAACCTTTTCAGGGAAAAATGATAATTTTGCGTGCAAAATGAAGACCAAGTGATTACGGATGACAGAAGGAAGGAGTAAGTTTGGGAAAAAGGTTCAAAAAAACAATCAATACCTGGTAATAAATGTTTTTACCAGCGTCTAATTCATTACCTAAGCAAGAGAAGATCAAAGATCTGGTAGGGGGCGCTGTTAATTGGGGTATTAACACGCCCCTCCAACGGATTGAAATGGATTTACAAAAAGCACAGCCCTGTGAATAACCTGGCGTGTGTAAAAGGTTGAGTGTGTATCTTCTGGATGCTGTAGAATCCGTATGGTTAATGCACCCATGTTTTGTTATTATGTTGGTACCACTTAAGGTAAAACGCTTTGAAATCGATATAGTATGTATCGGAAACCCACAATGTCTGTTTCACAGAGGAAGCAAATGAGCCAGGGGTCATCCAGCTTGAAATGGGAACAAGTTCCGTGGAATGCAAGTATCTTTGTATGATAGTCTTTTAGCTTTTAAGGTGTTATTCTTCAGACTTCTTGAGGCCAATAAAGTACCAGATACCTGGCAAGAAACTTGTACTCAAAAATTTGCCAGAGCACTCTGTGCAGTGAAGCGCAAAAGTTTTTTTGTCCCCACGGATGGCCGCGGACGGTTGTAGCATAAAAAGGTTTTTATCCACTCCTATGTACCGGCAGGGGAGGACGCTAACTGATACACTATGAACATTTAATTTGGCGTTTCATGCAAAGTAAAAGTGCAAGAAACTGGAGTGGTGATCTCGAGATTCTCGGCGCAGACAGTGTAAAATAAAGGCTTGAACGGCAATGAGTACTCAACTCAGGATTAGCTGATACTTTCTTCTTCACTCTTGTTAAGTTAATTTACTCTGGCGGATATGGGATGTTGCAGAAGTGGTCGGATGAGTGAAAGGGGGATTTTAAAGATTATTATTGTTATTCTCGTTATGTATGTGATTGTAATTTTCTACGAGGGAAATCACGGAGCAGTTAACCCGATCCCTGAATTCAGTTATAAAAGAGAAGAGCTAAGCAGAGTCGGAGTGGAAAATAATTCAATTGGTGTCCCCAAGGAGACTGGCATGCTTACAGTACAAGAAAATAAATCAGAACCTACGCTAACTTCTCAACAACTCTCTGAAAGAGAAGGAAAGAAGTTGATTGCAATTTACACTGCGTGGTATGGTCATTCGTCATGGATCAGTGAGAAGTTCCTGGAGGATTCATACTTTACGGTGGATTCCAAGGATTTTATCTGTCCCAAGAAGTGTTTGTACACGTATGACCGAGCGCTGGTTTCATTCGCGGATCTTGTCCTCTCCAGTATTGTTGATTTAAGACGGGAAAAAGTAAGGGAGATGGCCAAAGTTTGATTTGAAGTTTTGTTTTTTAAATGAAAAAATATATAGTTGTTGATGGTTTAAATTTATGAACTGAAATTAGCAGGTAATTGAAATTCCTGTGATCCGGCCGTGGAATCAGATTTGGGTTGGATTTGTATGCGAATCTCCTATTAATGTGGATGTGAGCTATTATTTGCGGGAAAATAAGGACCGTTTTAATTGGTCGGCAAGTTATCGCCGTGACTCTGATATTTATTGGCCTTCTGGACATTTTTACAAGAGGAAGCGTCCGTTAGAGCGTTGGGAAATGACTCCAACGCTTGAAATGGTCAAGTGAGTATAAAATATTTTTGAATTTAATTAAATTTAAACCAAAAAAGTGCAGCTTAGTTAAATATTTGAAAATATTTAAGGAAGAAAAAGAAGTTTGCAGCTTGGATAGTATCCAGCTGCAATTCAGCAGGTAGACGGGAAGTCATTGTTCGCCATTTACTGAAGACGATGTCAATTGATGTGTACGGTGCGTGCGGTCCGTTGTCTTGTCCACCTGGAAAGTGTAGTCGGGAGACGATATCTCCAGATTACAAGTTTTATCTATCCTTTGAGAATTCAATGTGCTTGGATTACGTGACTGAGAAATTCTACGACGCTCTTGCATCGGATATGATACCAGTGACTTATGCAGCAGCAGATTATGGGATATTAGCGCCTCCGCATTCCTTTATAAATATGTTGGATTTTAATAGCACGTCGGAGCTTGTTAACTATCTTAAATATTTAGATGAAAATCCGGAAGAGTATTTAAAGTATTTTGAATGGAAAAAAGAATATGGCGTTAGGAACGAACCTGTGAGAGCTGGGCTTTGTAATGCATGTGTTAAACTGCACGAAGAAGAAAAAAGGACGAAGATAATTAGGGATTTTACTGAATGGTGGACAAGCCCGCCTCCAAATGAGAGTTTTAAATTCAGAAATAGGACAGTGGGGGATTTTGTTTGTGTGGGTCCTGAAGAGCTGGGATATAAATGATAGCTAAATATAGGATTTTAATTAAAGGTAAATGTAGGGCGTGGTTAGAAAATATTCATCGATATAATTAGCAAGTTAGTGAGAGCGTAGTTATTGCTGTGTTATTATTTTATTCAGCCGAAGTTTATAGCAATATGGTCAGGTATTATGTTTCCATGCAAACGGAATGTTAAAAGTTAAGAAGGCGTACAGGTTATTCGAACCAGCGCATAAGGATCATATTCGTAGCAACAGATATAACAACAGTGAGGACAACTAGCGGTGTACTTCGCTTCATGAAGTAAAAGTAACCGACTTGAATGCCAGTTGGTTGTAGCGCCCTCTTGCGTAGTTTCAGCAATTTCTTCTCTGTAGTGCAAACGGACTGGAGTGCATAGGTGCGTACAAATTCCTGGGATGCTTCGTACACTTCCCCTGCCAGCGAATACGTAACGAACTCTACTATTAGCCAGAGAATGAAGGTACCGCAGAGGGACGCGTAGAGTATGTGATGAACGTGTCCGTAGAGGACAACGAGCGTGTAGGTAATAAGACTATGGCTTATTAAATTGTATATTTTCAGTGACATTGAATATGAGAAACTATAGAGATAATTTAATTCACGCACTAAGCGCTGGAGCATCCTGGAAAGTTTGTAGCGTGACTCGGGACTCATGCGATTTCCGGATTCGGATTGATTCCTGTGAAAATCACTATCAAAGTAAATATGGCGGGCAGGGATTTGTCAGGCGGGGTCAAATGTGCTTAGTGCTTAGTGAATTGACAAGACTACTTACAGGTAGAGGAACCAGAAAGAAGCGCTTCGAGAGAAGAGCATTAGGAGAAACCAGTGAAAGTATACGATTTTCCATGCTAGGACGGAGGAGAAGTATTCCCAAAACCAAATAATCGCGAATGCCCAATTGGGTATAGAATCCAGGGGAAATCTAGCGGAAACGTATAAGCGACATTTCCTATTAAAGTACAACATGGAGGCGAAGCAAAGGGCTCCGGAGAAACAGGAAGGGGATAGCATTCGAACAAGTAGTTCACTGTAGTCACCCTTGGGGCGACCGAGCCCTGGGACGTATTTCTCTTTGAGCGTTTTATTAAAATGGAAAACTTGGTTCACAAAGGTAAAGTACTCGGATTTTTTGAGCCACATGTTCAGTCCAAGTGAGACGAGCCATGCGTACCAAGCAGAGAACATGATTTCCATGACGACGTCAGCTTGATTCTCTCGTTTGACAAGGAAGAGTGTCTGGTAAGTAACAATGCAGAGGTTCACGCATGTTATCGTATACCAGAGGAGAAGTACAAGAAACAAGCCTTGCTTTACTCGTGACCCTGGCTGAAACTTCTTAGCAGTTGAGTTCCAAGTGAAGGGAAGCGCGTTTAAGATGGAGCAGGCTGCGTAGAAGATTTGGATGGATTTCAGTGTACCTTTAGTGAACATTTTTTATGGTTGATTTAGGTGATATATTGAATACGATGAAACCAAAGAAAAGTATGTTTACTGTCCGTGTGAATGGTTGTAGGGGTAAACCATGAATAAAAGGATGTAAATGACTGAGAAGTTTGCGTTAGGAGTGTGTAGCCCTTTATATAAGAATACTGATCAAGTTATGGGCATTAATGAGTTATAAGTATTCTGATTTAGAATGCAACTTATTTCACAATGAGAGATAATCATGGATCTAACTAGACGATAGAGGCTCGTTACAATTATTAAGAATTTAGCAGTTGGTTTTAATTGGAACTTTGTGATGAAGATAGGGTGATGGAGATGGGGTCTAATTGTCGCTAATCTTCATTATCAATAACTTGAAATAATACAAATAAAAATGCTGACGAGAATATTGCTGGCATTAGCCTTCATTTGGGACTCGCATATAAGAGATTAATTTGGGAGCCGTGAGTCTCTTATATTGAGAATCGACTGTAATTAGCTTCGATTAGCCTATTACTTTTTGGCTGGTCTATCTATGGTTGCGCAACTTACTATGAGAATCCGGGTTGCCATGAAGAACATGATTTAAATGTTTGGTTCCGCAGAGGTTAATGAATGTTTGTGGCAGACCGTTAGTCAAACCATCGCATAAGAATCATATCTGTTGTCACGGAAACGACAACTTCCATTAAAGCAAGTGGCGTGCTTCGTTTCATGTAATAGAAATTCCCAACGCGGATGCCCGTAACTCGTAGCGCCCTCTGACGGAGCATAAATATCCTCAAGTCTATTGGATTTACAGGTAGGAGTGAGAAAGTTCGAACAAATTCTGAGGAGGCGTTGTAAACTTCAGTGGCGAGGGAATATGTGATAAGTTCTACGAGGACCCAAACAACGAATCCAAAGCATAAAACTATGTACAAGTTTAAATTAATACGACCGTAAAGCACAATCAACGTGTACATGTTCAAACTGTGCCCTGCTACATTGAAGAACTTGAGGGGATATAAGTACATGTTTTTGTGGAGCCAATTGAATTCTTGGATAAGTCTTTGGAAAATCTGGTACAATTTATACTGTGACAGGTGTCCGTCCTTGGGTAGGTCCTTAGTTTTCGCCCTAATAAATTTTAATAAACATTTAATTAAAAATTTAATTTAAGCAAGCGTCAAACCGATAACGATTTCTGAAGTTAATGCTATTTTCAAAAGAGCTTAAAAATGTCGGAATTCACGAATAATTATTCGCTATACAGTAAATGGATATATATACTGTTAATTACTTACAAAAAACTAAGCCAGTAGGAGAAACTCTGACAGGACAGCGTAAAAAGAAACCAACGGAAATAGACGATGTTCCATGCCATTACTTGAACGTAGTATTCTGCTAACCAAACTAGCGCAAAGGACCAATTTGACAAGACATCAAGATCAAACCGGGCTGAGATGAAAAGGCGGCATTTTCGATTCATAATTAGAGTCACAGCTAACCCAAGCGGAGATGTGAAGCAAGACGGCCAGAGTAAACTAACGAATGCTTCGGTTTGATCGCCGTCCACTTTACCAACGGAAGCTGGTATATATTTCTCTCTCCAAATTGCGTTAATGCTAAATAATTCGTTGCCGAAACCGATAAATTCTTCTCTGTCCAGCCATAGATTTAAGGATATGATGAAGACAAAAGTTCCAAAGGTGAGAAAGACCATCTCCATGACGACATCTCCCGGGTTATCTCGCTTAACGACAAAAATAGAATTGTAAGCTACTATCGATAGATTCACAACGTTAACGGCAAAGCAACAGAGGATGAATTTGAAGGTTAGTTCGTGTAGCCTGGATGCTGGAATAAACTTTTTATCCTTTGAGTTCCAAGAGAATGGAGCCGCCTTCATGGCAGCACTTAATGTATAAAACAGGTTCAAACATTTTAGGGTTTTTTCAGTAAACATTTTGAATAATTATTGATTTTTTTGGATAAAATTTGATGAAAGTCAGTCTCGGACTGTCAGTGCCGCTCATCATTAGACGTGTCTCTTATTAACCTGCTGGGCTGTCGTCCTACCTCAACGAATGCATACTAAGAATTTGCATGACCAAATATCAGAAAACAGTTTAATCAAAAACAAATAAATAAAATCTGAAACATATTTTCTGCTTCACGCGATGGATATACTTATCGGTAATTAAAATACTAACATTATTATTAAACAGGTGACACGGTGCACGAGACACGGGAGAGGAAGTGTGCGAGATGGTTAGTTATTGTCTGCTACATCGAACTGAGTTCTTCCGATTGGACACGCAATTTAAATGTTTCCCTAGGAGTAAATTTATTTATCAAACACTGAGCAAGCGTGAAAAGTGCTCACAGCTTCTTGAAGTAGGTTTAGCTCGCACCCTCGTGCATTAAGACTATCCAAATCGAGAAAATAAAGCACATGACGATAGTAATGTTGAGCGTTAATTGATCGTGGAGGACGATTATAGTGTATGTGGTAAGGCTATGATGGATAACGTTAAATATTTTAAGGTTAACGCAAAAGAAACTGCTGTTGAGGTAGGTGTATTCGTCAGTTAGCCGTTGGAAGGATCTGTAAAGCCGGTAGCGAGAAGCAGCTCCTACGCTGAGTTCAAGGTTAGAACTATAGAATGATTATAAATAGGTTTCAATGCTACTTAATCAATGAAAGCATGATCTTACTGATTATGCTTGACAGAAAAGATACAATAGCTTTTGAAAAACATGAAGGACTTACATGTAATTGATCCAAAAGTAAGTACTTTGACAGAAGAACGTGAGCAAAAACCAGTAAAAGTAAGCTATGGTCATTTGGATCACTAAAAACATGTATTCGACAAACCAAACGGTGGAAAACGCCCAGTTGGACAAAGCTGGAAGGTTGAATCTTGTCATTATCAGAAAGCGACAGTTTGGATCGAAAATAAGTGTTACAAGAAAGCACGCCGGAGAAGTAAAGGTGGAAGGGACTAACACTAGAACAAAGAGTTCTGTGCGATCACCACGCACCCTGCGGACTGACGGCATATGGACTTGATGTAACGACTTATTAAGAAGAAACATCTCGTTTAAAATGCCCACGTATTCGTCCTTGCAGAACCATAAGTTCAAACTCAAGATGAAGACGTAGGAATGCCAAGCGAAAAATAAAATCTCCATTACAACACTGCCAGCAGTATCGCCATCTAGGAGGAAGAGTGACTCGTACAGTATTAGCAACATGTTCACAATGTTGCAGGAGCACCAGCAGAGGACCAGGATGAAAGCTAGATGTTTCAGTCGGAAGCCGGGTTGGAATTCTCTCTTTGCGAAATTCCATCGAAACGGTAACGCTTGCATTGCGGAACCAGCCGTGTAAAACAAACTGAGACATTTCAAAGTGGTTTTAGTAAACATTTTGATTTCGACGGAAGAAGTATTAACGATTTCGAAAGCGTTGGCAAGAGAATTAAATATGTACAAAGTTAAACAAGTTGAAGCTGACGATGGAAATGCAATGTCTAAAATGATGCTGACTGAAGTCAAGCACGTTAAGGTTAAAGGCTGGCTGTGTAGCTAGCGTAAAACGATTTCGTCTTCGTTATTATATATTAATGATTCGGAATTTTTATAGTAATCCACCGTGTGATTAACACATGTTTGCCTTGATGCTTATGGGTTGATGAATTAATGCTGATTAATGTAAAAAACCGCTAGAACTTTATGGGTCAAAATTATATAATTTTGACGTTTTACATCCTGGATAAACCAAATAATAAAATAATGTCAGTAACATAAACGTTTTGTCATTTACGACGAATGAAACCATTTCATTAGTATCATATTCATGGTTACGGAAATAACGACGGTAAGGACTACCAAAGGAGTGTTCCGTCTCATGTAATAAAAATGTCCCACTTGAATTCCAATTATTTTTAGGGCAATTTGGTGGCGTTTTCGGAGTTTTTCATCTCCGGCGTGGACAACATGGAGGGAAAAGGTGCGAAGGCATTCTTTGGATTTCTCGTACACTTCACCAAGAACAGAATGCGTTACGAACTCCACAACTAGGCAAATGCAAAATTTTAAGGCTAGAGCAGCGTAAATAAAAACGTTCAGTACCCCATGGAACATGACAATGGCGTACGTCATCATAGCGTGGTTTGCCACGTTAAGTACTTTAATGTCCATAATTATACCAAAGCGGAGCAACCAGTTCACTTCCATGTTCAATCGTTCGACCATCCGATAGAAGCTATAGCGGTATTCCAAAATTCCAATGACCTGATGCAAGTTCCACTGGTATCATTAGGGGTGGATCTAAAAATAAAAAATATCAAACATAGCGAAACCAGTCTTGGGATAACGACTATAACTTGAGAAACTTACAGCTGCTGAATCCAGTGAATCATGCTTCGGCTGTATATCATTACAAAAAACCAGTAAAAAAACGCAATGAACCAGCTAACGGCAATTGTGTAGATTTCCCAGGAAAATGCCAAACAGAAAATCCAACGAGATTTTTGATCCACTTCCAGAAAAGACGAAAGGTAAAGTCTGCTTCGGGCATCTACAAGCAGGAAAGAGGCGTAGCAAAATGAACCGGGTAGGATAGAGGGCGCCAGCAAGCAGATAAGGTATTGACTCAGATCTCCCTTGACGCGGCGCTTTAGTTTCGGTAAAATATTCTCTTCTCAATTTTGCGTTAACTCTGTACATTTCATTAACAGCAGCCAGAAGTTCACTCTTCTTGTGCCACATTTTAGCGGCTGTGAGTACAGTAAAGATGTACCAGGAGAAAAACGCTGAGGCCAGGAGCAAAATCACTGGACCAGATCGATCCTGCACGACCCTATACAAAGTGTTGCTTAAATTAAGGATTTGAAAAAAGTATCAAAGCGTTAAGAGTAAAAACCAGGTTTGAGAGTCGTACCGATTTTGTAAAAAATATTGATGCAGAGCAAAGCGCCATCTGTGAACATTTTTGGGCTTTGAATTGGATTTTACGTTAATAGAAATATTTGTATATGTTAGCTGAATTTTAATAGCTTCCAGTGGTTACTACAGTACTAGTGTAGAGGTCGAGATTTATGGTAATCAGTCCACCGATCCATGGAATAGTGAACCCCGGTAAAGTGGACCCCGGATAACTGATCTACCAGTTGACCGATCCCCCGGAACACTGATACATATGATAACTGATGCCCTAGGTAAACTGAACCACTGGGATAATTGGTACACAGGATTACTGGTCCCCTTTACTCGTCCTTTTTTAAATTTTCAATCGTCTCGTCCTGAACTCCTCTTAAAATTTCTAAAAAATCAAACATTGGAGGATGAGCCCCCCTAGCGTGTAATTTAAGTTTCCTGTTGTACCCTTCTGCTATATTAGTCGTCCGATAAATATTAACTAAACCCCTGGCATTGCAATTCCATGAACGAATCCTAAATGTAGGCGATTCTATATAAGTTGCTTTGAAATAATCATACAATGCTTTTAAGTTTGCATCTATAAGAGAAGCATACAAAGCATTAAATGCATGTTTTACCTCATCAATTGGACAGTAGTAAGCTAATCCTGCTAACAACCTGACAGAAATTGACACAGTGCAACTTTGCAACTACAAATGTACCGTCTCCTTCCCTTTGTTCGGTTGCAAAAGATTGGGTTAAACTTCCCGGACAAGCTCTTATGTCACATTTCCAGTTAATCGACTTTTGATTCACTTTTTTCTGGTTGTAAGAATACCCTTCAAAATGTAGTTTTCGTCCGCTACGCTGCGTATGCGTAGTAGTGTACTGAGCCATTTTAAAATCGAGTTTACTATGATTTAATGTACTTGTCACTAACAGAGTCACTACTAAACTGCTGCCAAATAGCTGCAGTGCAAAACAAGAAGCTTAGACGAGAATTGCTTACTTTCATCTTCGATTTGCATGCTATGTTTGTCATATTATTCTAAAAGTGTACCGGTCTAAGGATTTGTGGGTGAGTATTCCTCATGTACCAGTAATCCTGGGGACCACTAACCCGGTTGACCAGTTTACCTAGGGATCAGTATGCAAGAGGTTCACTTATCCTAGTGACGAGTTATCCAGGGATGAGTTTACCGGGGATCAGAATGTCGTGGATCAGTGTTCCGCGAACCGAGATTTATATAGCTTGTTATTGCGAAAAGCCTGTGGAGGCTTAATTGAACTACAACTTACGAAACTAAATCCTATAAAGATCTACACATGCACTGAAAATATATTACGTTCTCATTTTGATTATAAGTGACATTAATTAACGAACTTCTTCTTCCTTCTGCGCTTCAACTTGGGACAGGTGTGTGAATGTCGGTATTTGCCGTATTAACCAACTTACTAAACGTTCATTAGGATGGAATTATCTCCATTATCGAGCTTATTTATTTAATATATCGTTAATCGTAATGAGATTAAATTAAATGAAAAGAATGTGTAATTTGATTTATGCACTAAGATGACAGGATATTATCGCCAGTGCATACGGCAGTTGATAGACAATACAAGTAACGGGCTTGGGCAATGCGTTATATACCAAATGTAGTATGCAAGTGTTATTGAATTTTGACACTACAACAGCTTAAGTTTAATTGTACAATATTATAAAATAATAAGATGACGTTAACGTACATACGATTTACTTGGGTGGTGGCACATTTTGAATAAATGTTTCGAGGTTTTCATCAGGGATAACGTTGCCAATTGGCTCGTAGATGACGCTGAGGAAGCGGGTATTTTTATCCGTTTTGGAGCTAACAGCACAAGCGAAGGAAGTTGTTGAATTCCAAATCATAGCAGTAAAATCAGTGAAGTATTTTAATGAATCCCTGTCGGGAGTAGCGTAATTGTAGGGTGAAACGGGGGGTGTGGTTCCATCGAACCCATTCTTTTCGTTATACCAAACTCTGGACACGAAAAATGGGACGTCGGAGAGTACTGGTTCGTCAGCGTTTATTCCAAAATGGTGTCCCCTTTCACCAACGTTTTCTTTACACTTTTCTACCAAGCTGAGTTGAACGATGCTAGCATTAGCTTCTAGCGTTGCAGCGGTCTTCTCCGTGACGTAATATTCTGCGCAGGCATCGGCGATGGTTTGGAGCTAAACACACACGAGTGAACCAAATGGTGGTCAAAGATCTTGATGTGAGCAATCCCACAGATGTGCGCATTAAATTAGTTGGTTACTTACGGCCGGGTTGTATGTAAGATTTTGGCTGCCGTGTAACGCCCGGTATAGGTTAAATCGTTCCAGGCATTTAGCATTAACTGTAATTCGGAAGAAGGTATGTAAAACAAAATCAAGGCAGACGGAAAAGTAGATATTATTGTTGGTCAGTGTCATGCGTACTTTGCTCGTCTGCTGTCTCCTCTTCCGGAAGGGGCGTTGTCGTCTGTGGAAATTAAGATGAGCATTAATTTCGATCGAAGTTGCATATGCTCTTTGTACTTTCTTTAATGAAAGATGAAACGTTTTTTGTTGTAGTTTAAGTTGATACTTACCGTGTCAACAGGTCCTCCGGGAGGGATGTACTGGCGCAAGCTAAGCAACAAAGTAAATGCAAATTATATGCAGTCAAAAGAATTGCTTTTAATTAAGTTTCCGGCGTATTTTTTGAAATTACCTGAATAAACCGGCATTGGGATGAGCTGAACCGGTTGCGCTGCATATCGAAAATAGGATGATAGCTGAACTAATGATTAGAGGGAAATGCATTTTGCAGGGATTCCGTTAAAAAACCTGAGAATGTTATCCAGTTTGGAGTGAAAAAAGATCTGTTTGGGCTACCCTTGGAAAATTTGCAATCGGTTTGGCTTTATACGCGAAATCGGGTGTGACCGTCAATATACACACGCAGTTGGCCTTATCTCTTTGAGCAGTTCGTCGTAAATAGCCGCGTGCATTTAATAAGCAAATAGTTGTGATCTAAAAGCGAGGTTGATTCAATATTAAATGGTTAAAAAAAGTGGCGTGCTGGTTGGTGACCACCTGAATCAATGACAGACAAGGTAACAAAATGTTCAGTTGGTACATTTGCATGCTTATACCAGCAACAGTATATGGCTATCCATTCGTCAAATCGCTACTGTTACTCATGTATGGTGGAGATCAAAGGAAGGAGTGCAAGATGTTTTCTTCAGAAATGCTGGTAACAATAACTGCAAAATCAGGTCAAAACAGCGTGCCAGATGTTCAGCTTGAAACTAGCTTTTACTAATTTTAAACCCGTGAGAATTTAATGCATTAATGGTTTAGGGTTGAAAAAGAAATTGATTTTTAGTTGTAAAATCGTATGTTTGTTTAGATTAAGCTGATAAATAGTATTTGCCGATGCCAAATATTTTCAGATTACACGCCGAACCAAAAGGAATTTTCATAATAAAATCGCTACCATACAATTGCTTAAGTATTCCATAATCCTCTTTAACTGATTTACGTTTTGCATCAAATAATGTAGACAAATACACCATTGCCGGCGGAGAAAATTAAGGTTTAACGTTCCTAATGTATGTCGCTAAACTCTCATCGACGACAACGTTTCCAGCAGGTTGGTAGACGACACTAAGAAAGCGTGAATTCGTCCCTGGCGTTGGGACTGCGCTAACGGCGCAAGCAAAGGTTGTGGTGGCGTTCCATACCATGGCTGTGAAACCGCCGTAGAATCCCAGGGTAAGGGGGTCAGGCTCTGCATAATTGTAAGCCGCTATGGGCACAGTATCATCTCCGTCCTTTTCGGCGTACCACTTCTTCGATACTGTGGTTGCTACATCCCCGAGTGGTACATTCGCTGAAATACCGAAACGATGACCACGTGTGCCCGCGAGGGTGCATCTAACAACTCCGCCAAGGTCAAAGATATCAGCATCTGCGCTAAGGGTTCTAGCGGTGACTTCTGTTGTGTAGTAATCCGCGCAACGTTGAGCAACGGTTTGTAGCTGTGCGTTAGGAATAAATGGAGATACATTTAACGAAATAATGGAAACTGATAGCTGAAATAACAATGGTGGAATTTTTTCGATGAACAGCGTTATGGTGGATATTTTTACCGTTGAACTATACTTGATCGGTTGACTTCTGTGGATTGTCCGGTAGGCATTGAATAGCCTCAAGCATTCATCGTTAACTGAATAATAAGAGTAGAATTATCGGTTTGCCATTTATATGTACGTGTAATGCTTATTAGCCGTACCGGTAGTGCTTCCTGCTGGAGGTGCGGCTGTGGTAGTAGTGGTAGTCTGAAAGTATGGAATTCACAAGCGGAATGTCTCTTATCATTTGCCATTTAATATTAGTGGGATTATACATGAAAGTGTCAAGTGTGTGAATATGATTAGAAATCGATGAGTATACATTACCGTAGTTGTTATTGGTCCTCCGGGTGGAATATATGCTCTGGAGCTGTACGAATCGTGTTTTATATGTCATGTCAAAAGTAGTAGGCTGAGGTAAAGATTTTTTGAGAATGCTATTGAATATTTATGTTTGGAGAAGATGCTTGGAAAGAAGAACTTACTTGTAAAGCCCTGGACCAGGCTCTAAAATAGAGCTGCTTGTCAGGGCAAAGGTGGCCACGAAGGCAGCGAAAGCTAGAGGATACATGGCTCGCCAGGTGAGAAAATGTTCGATGATTTACTAACCGAGAATTTGGAAGAGGTATAGGCTTGGGAAAAATCAGGGATTAACAATTTTATAGTTGCTCCTGATTTGTACTTGTAGTCTTTAACGGATGTCCTTGAAAAAATAAACAGGTGTGCAAATATGTCGCCACCTTTACATGTCCATCTTCAAGTTTTTGCTCGTTCAATGCGCATAAGCTAATTGAACGCAGCAATACAAGCTTTCTTTAATCTTCAGAGAGCAGATGCCAGTGGTGTAGGATAACCTTCAGTCACCAGCTGCCAATTGTATGAGGGTTGCAAAAATTACAAGAAAAGCTTTTCCAGAATCCGGACGGGTTCGCCACATCGGCTGTTGTTACGAAGATACAGTCCATAACAAGCGTATGAATTCGACAGTTTGTCATGGATGCATTTTTTGAAATGGAGATTGCGTTTTTATTCGGTATTCTCGATAGGGATAAATATGCATGGAAATCATGCCTGACAAAAGAGAAAGGAAAGCATAGTTTGTTAAAATATGTTGGTGTCGATTAGAAGAACTTTTTGATGATAAACTACTGGTTAACCTCTCAAAACAGTTTTCAATGAAGAGGTTTTTTATAAGGATAAAACATGCTAAAAAACTTGGAGTAACGTAAGCTAGAATTGGATATGGTTAACCAATCACTCTAACCAGCGCATGAGAATCATATTTGTAGTCCATGATATAACGATGGCCAAAATGAAAAGGGGCGTGCTACGGCTCATTAAATAGAAATTACCGACCTCTATTCCGATTATCCTTAAGGACATTGTGCCGTTTCGCGATGTAGTTCATAGCGAGAGAAGGTTGGTCCTGGTATGTTTGAAGTATCCATAGTTTTCTGAGAAAATATTTTGATCTTTCGTATACTTTTCCGGACAAGGAATACGTAACAAATTCGACAACCAACCAGAGAAGAAATGCCAAACATAGCCCGGTGTATGGTACGATAGACATGCGGTCGTACAGCATAACCATGCCGTATGTGACGGTTGAATGATGAACCAGATTGATGACTTGGTTGAGGAAAGTGTAGCTGAACCGGTTGAGCCAGTTGTACTCGATGGTTAACCGGTGAAATGTGTTGTACATTGCAAACCGAAGTTCAATCGGTATTTTGCAAGTGGATGAGCTGTAAATATGAAAAAATGTACATTTAAGATACAACGTGGAGCAATTGCGTATGGTTGCGTGATGTTTAGCAATTTTGAATTACAATTTGGTTAGCCAGAAAGAAACGCTTTGAGAGTATAACATTGCGAGAAACCAGTAAAAATAGCAGATGAACCAAGCAACACATGAGGCGTAATACTCTACGAGCCAGAATCGCATGAATTCCCAAGTTGGCATCTTGTCAAGTCCGAGCCTTGCCGTTATAAATGTGGCCTTTCGGCGGTTGAACAAGAGAAAGGATGTGAAGCAGAAAGAGCCTGAGAAGCAGGAGGGGTAGATGGCGCGGACGAGGAATTGCGTCCAGTCAGCGCCATCTGGATCTTGTTTGTTCGGATATGTTAACGACAATTGTTGATCCAGTTGGAAAAAATACTGTATAAAACTGATAAACTCTTGTTTAAGGTGCCATAGATTTGCTCCGAGGAGGAAAATAAAGAGAGACCAACTCCATAGGACTATTCCGAATACAACATCGGTGGAACTGGAATCGGACGCACCGGTCGTTGACATGTCGTAAAAGAATAGCGTTATGTTCACTACGTTCCCTGCGTACCAAGAGAGACAACAGAGGAAAGTGAACTGGTGGATTTTCCCGGGGATTACAAAAATCCGTTGTGCTTTGTTCCAAGAGATTGGAAGAGCGTTCAAGATGGTTCCAAGTCGATAAAATATGCCGATGTAGTGTAAAGTGCCTGTGGAAAGCATGCTGAAAGTTATTGATCTGGGAACGGAGATGCTGTTTGTGGAGGGGTTTGGGAGTCAGTACAGTTAAGTTACTACACTGATTATGCTCTTGGACCTTGAGTTTTGTGTCTTGACATAAGCCTGTTACTTATGTAGGAAAGGTCTAAATCTGTCTATTCTGTTTCTATGATAATGACTAGTTTTTGAAATGACAGGAATAGTTTGGAAAATGCAATTAGGTGACCGGAGTTTAAGATAAAAAATAACTCATGTTATTCGTCGTAGGTCTTCGGGCCAGGGTGATTGTTTTTTTTCTATTTTCGAGAATATTATCAGGACTCTCTTCAAGGAGATGGTAAAATATATGTTTTGTTGCCGCTGGTATTTAAATTAATTGAGGAGAGGACGCCCACGGTCCAGGAGATTCCGGAGAGGTAAAGGTTTGCAGCACGGCATGCTATGGGGACACTACAATTTATTTTGGTAACTATGTATAATAATGAATAAGTCGCGGACTTTATCATGCAATCGCTTAAGTGGCAAAGACAATGCCAATTAAAAGCGAACCCGCGGATGCGTTGTTATAGGACCACAGCAAACAATTAACTACCCGAGACTGTGGAGTCGCTATGCCTTTTTCTTAGAGAAACTATGTATATCTGTATCGTTCCAATTAATTTAGTTGCACAATGTCCATTAACTATAACTGAAGATGAGCTGGATAAAGGAGGAAGATAATAGCGATTAATTTTTACATAATTGCAATTAATGCTTTGTGAATAAGTTTTAAAGTTCTTGATGAATTTGTCATATGGCTCGCAATGTGCCTTTAAGGAGAAGCGATGACTGCAATATTTAATATCTAAACACTTATTTAACTTTCCTTCTCCTTTAGAGCAAGTCTAGAGCACATCCCAGTTGCGCTAGTGTGTTCGACTAATCCGTAATTAGAAGCAGTGGAAACTATGGCAACCGTTTATAATAGCATATTACATGGTCTGCGCAAAAAAGCGCGCCATTTAAAAATTAGTCACGCTTAATAATACAGCTCGTTTAGTTATGGTGGTGGATAACGCCCGACCAAATCCTTAGTTTACTCTCATTTGTAGTGTAGGTATGAAGTAGTTGCGACTAGGTATGAAGTAATTATAGAAAAGAGTATGTTTTCAATCCTTTTGATTTAATCAGTGGAAGACATGGAAGTTGTCCAATGTTACGATTATTTTGAATCGTTTGAGAGCCGATGGCCGGATTGTTAACCCGGAAGTTGGATAACTCGGAATCGGAGAAATTACAAAGATCGAGAGTGGGAAGATCAGCCCCAATTAACATTGAAATCAATTCCGTTGAGGAGGGCGAGGCTAAATCAAGATGTCATTGTTTATTAAGCTACCGCGAAGTGACACCAGTTTGTCCGAGGAATTTAGTGCACTCCGCTTGGAGAAGCGGCAGCCGTTCAGGCTGCAAATCATCAGATCACAGGATCCGGTTCAGAGAAACCGATTCACAAGAAGTAAACGAAAAACGTTTGCGATTGCTCCAAGATGGCGTCGGTATCACAGCCAAGATAACATCACTACCGTCCTCCAACCACCCATTGTCTTCCCCGGGTACGTACGGGTACGCTTCAGAGTTGATATTATATAATAATGTGACTGGGAGACTTTAAAAAAAGAGTCGACAAGGAAACTACAACCTGTATTGTTTTTTAGAAGATCTAACGCAAGAGAAGATGACAGCCAGAATCAATGATGGACACAAGAGTACCCATTCTTGGGACCCGCCATCCGGTTCCTACAAATACGATATAAATGATTTTCCCATTGTTGACTGTAGCAGCACACACTGCTCATGTGCAGAAATGGTTGGGTTATCCTCAAGGGTGGATATAGCGGGTAATGGAAAGGTTTTTGACAGTGAAGAGGAAACGATGAGTGAAAAATTAGCAGGAACTGTTAATAAGCATATTTGCAAGAAACTAACTACTCGGCCGGAGCAACAATGTCAAGAAATATTGAAAGAAAACGTGGAAGAGAACGAACTGAAAATTTCTAAAGTGTTGTCGGAGTTGCATGAGGCCTTTGGGGTTTCTAAAAATAGCGAAATCATTTCTAGTGCCGATAAGCAGTGCTTTTTTGTACAACATGCTTGTCAGTCTTCTTATTATCCGATGCGTGAAGCCACAAGCAGCAGCGATCTTGTTGCAGACGGTGACAATGTGTGCCACCTGCCACGGGTCGCCTACAGAAATGACCCTACCAACGCAAATGGGCGTGAACGTTTGGTGAACAGCAATGATGAATGCAAAACGCACTTGGAGGAATCGGTTAGCTCTACGCCTACGTGGAAAATTCGAGAATCATTCTCGAGCCAGCTGGGACTGTTACAAGGGTACTTGCCCCGAGTTCGGAAGTTGCCTGAAAAACCTATTCGAAGAGGCCAAGAAACGACCCTAAAGAGGCCCCGCTTGATCTGCAGTCGCACCAAAATAAAAATACGTAAGAAGCGGAAACGAAAAGTTGTGAATAGCTACCCTGGCGTTGATTATGACTACCTTATGAATAGCTGGTATCAATCGACGGGCTTCCCAAGCTGGCCGTATGCGCCTATGGTGCTTCCTATTAGCTGTTGGAACCCTTCATCTGTGTGCCGACCTCCGGTCTGTGCTCCAGAATGTAGCAACATTTGCAGACAGCTGCCCATCACACACACGGAGCATTGCCGACAGCCGCGTGGAGCAAATTTTTCAAGGTATGGGAGCCCTGCGTATTCACCGACACAGCTAAGTCCGTATCCGCCAAGTTTAGTAAAACGGAGTCCAAAACCACCTCGACCGCCACCACGTCTGCCTGCACAAAATCCACCAAAAAGCGATTCTGGATATCAATTAAGCCGTAGGAATCCAATGCCATTAGTCTTCAATCCATACACAGCTAATCTGGTGCCGCATTACCCGTGCCCACCCCCGCCATATCCGAACTTGTGTGAAAGTCCGTTTGTGAATAACTGCCCGTCCCAATCTGAATCTGAACCCTCGATAAGTCAAACCCCTTCCGTAACTTTCCATCCTTCAACTCAAATATCTAAAGATCCGAGCAGCCACTCGTCGGTTAGAGGTCAAACCTCCACTTTTGCGCAGACAGATCAACTTATACAACCAATGCCGAAGCCAACTCGGCCTCAACGGCCACTCCCATCTTGCCAACCAATGTATTGCGTTTGTTCTACAGGAGAAAAAACGCAAGCAGCTCCATCTTCACCAGTAATCAAGCGTGATGCAAAACCGAAAAATATGACTCTAAAAAATCGGGCACGAGGCCGAAGTCCGGCTAAAAAACGAAAAAAACGTGACTGTTCACATAAACCGAGTAATCCACCTGGGATATTGCGAGAGTTTGTTAGCCGCAGCTATTCACCTTGGGATTTGAATTGCTGTGACTGTTTTGAAAAAAGTTGCGCCTTTTCATGGGATATGAGTGGGTGAGTATGAGGATTTTTCTACGATTTCTGAAAAATTTTAAGGACGAATTTTTTATTTTTCAGAGGCTATTATAGTGATTAAGTTTTTTTAAATTTGTAGCGAATGCTGTTCTCCTTTGCGGAATTTGTGCCATCAATAAGTAGATGAGTGACACCTGATTCTCGGGTTATCGATGTGCGCAGCTTTAGCGGTTTGCTGAGAAAGAGACAGATTTTTGCGGAATTTAATTTAATAGAATTAATTGTGCATGTTTATTGCGTGTGAATGCGTATCAGTTTCAAGATTCCAATAAATTCTCAAGTTTTTGACGTGGTCTGAGTCAAAGTTTAGAAAATTACTCAATGGATTCGTTTTGGTTTAATTGTTTACGTTGGAGCGGAAGATTTAAATGGGGAACAACGTGGGGATTTGTAAGCGTATCTTGTTTACATGTGAAGGATATTTTGCCATGCAACTTGCAGCATCTCATTATCATCAAATCAAAAGGAACAGTAAAGTGATTTGTGGACCAGAAGCAATTAAATATGATGTGTCTCACTGCCGTTGGAATCGCCATCATTTTCATCGCTTCCTTCTTAAATAAGGCCGATTGTCAATTAAAACCAAAGGTAGTTAAAACTAAAGTGCTGGAAGAAATTAAGAAACATGTTAGCAAAGCGGAATTTGAAGCAATATTGCATCCAGAGCGTTTTGGAAACAGCGAAGAAGAGCCCAGTTTTATTAAGCAAAATGTTACAGTTCTGCTAGCTCAAATAGCGGCATCGTTCACAACGTTAGCTGAAATAAATATACATGTTACTATAGGCTCCATTCTGTTTTTTAATTCTAGCAGATGCGAGTTTTTACTGCGTTATAGCCAGTTGGATATTTGTTTTTAATCAGAAAACGACCGCGAGACCGTAAGAAAGAGGAAATTGGGCACATTTCTCGTGTTAACGGAAGTGAACAAAACGAAAAAGGAACGCTTACAGACGGATTTCCGTTAGCCAAGGAAGACATGAGTGACAAGAGGAAACTGGGAGTGAGTAAAGAGTTTGAGATGAAGAAGAAAAACGAAGAAATTGCTCAAAGAATTAAAGAAGCATACGGAGGGGAGCAGGAACCGATCGACATGAGTCTAGTAGAACGATACCGAATGCGGAAAAAGTTAGCGAAATTCGTTCATGATCCCAACAACTTCAACAAAGGGGTTGTCCCAGTTTTGAATGACAGTTTTTTTGGAGTACTGGAAGTGGGAAGGGGTCGTTCATTTCCGGCTAAGATGGGCTTGGGGCGTGCAATACCAGTTTTGGGCGTATCGATTGTGAATTTTGATGTCGCTTCTGGTCAGAACTCTGCTAAAAAGTAGGTGGAAAGTTGGGATGGTTCCGTTTCTTTTAAAGTTAAATACGATTTTTACGTTTCAAGTTTGAAGAATTAATTGCTGTTTTTTGCAGCATTCCGGTAAGAGAATGGGGGGACGAATGCGTCGGGAACGACGGAGAAAAGGAGGACGAATGTTATGCATATACTTTGAAAACTTACGGTGAGGGAAACAATTCAAAACTTTTGGAATGTGATGATAAAGAAAGGATTTGCTTGTGTTTATCGGACGAAGGTAAGAAAAGGGCAGAATATTCCTTTACTCGGAAAATCTGCCTGCTCCCAAAATACTATAGGTGCCGAACCACCTCGGAGTGCGAACCGTTACTTGTTTGTGAAAAAACCAGACAAAGAGACTATGATATAGAACCAAAGATACCCCCAGGCTTTCCGAAAATATGCAAGTTGAAACTTAATTTTACGCTAAACTTTGCAAGTGAATTCAGGGCTGAATATTTGCAATGCTGGATTTCGCTTCAGGTGGTGTTTTTGTACCTAGGTTCATGTTTTCTGTTTGGATAAAGATTTGGGTAGAGGGCACAGGGGTGGTATGAGGTTGATGTGTTGGAGCTGGGATGGGATGGATTTGTTACGTTTTGTAGTTTACTGTACCGTCATAGTTTGTAGATAATGTTAAGGACGGCTATAGTTTAGGGATGGATAACAGTTTTGTAGAGTTAATTACAAGTTTAATAATAAAGTGTAACATGTATGGTTAAGAAAGCTATTAATACGTAATGATAACGTAAGGATGATTGAGCTAATGTAAATATTAAAAATAGCAGTTTTAATAACGGAGGATTTACTTAATTAAGGAAAAGTAACAGTTATTATGAGCGATATTATCAGTAATTTGTTGATAACAAGGAGGGAATAATAAACTGTACTTGGTTTCTGTAAGAATTAGTTTAGTAAGGTTTTAGTAGCACTGACAATGATGGTATCTTCGAAGTCTTGGACAAAGCATGCAGCGGCCCGAGGTCATACCTTTTCCGCGACATACTCCTGTACATTGGTTGACATCGCAGGAGCTTGTGCACGTTCCTCCGTCGATGCTTTTAGGGTCTCTTTCAAAGCTGACCTGCTGCGTACTCTCGGATTCAGGACCACTGGGTAAAGATCGTGCCTGTAAAAATAAAGAATGACTATATAAAAAAATGCTAAGGTTGAAACTGTACTAATTAAATTGTTAAGGGAAAAATATTATTTAAAATGATGAAACGGTTATCAACGATGAAGTTAATGGACTTACCGTAGGTGTTGCGGATAGAAGGAGGAATATTGAGACGAAGATGGAAATTAAAATTAGTTTCATCGTAAAGTTTATGTGGAAGTATACTGGGTCGTGGACGTTTTCGAATGAACGGACAGCCTCTGGATTCAGTGTATTTACTTGTCGCGTCTGTGCTGTTCGAGCAATCGTTTTGAGAATTGATTCCAACCTCTCTCTAGTTTTATACTTTTGCGTGAATGGAAATTCAAGGAAGCTTGGTGGAATCATACAGATTTAAAAAATTATGTCATTTTGCGACGCAATTTCCAGAGAACGGGTGTAGAATAATGAAAGCAGAAGGGAAGAATCTCGACAAAACTGATACAAGTTAGTTAGTATGAGCCGGATCCGATGTGCCTTTGGCTATATAATAAATGAATTGACAAAGGTTTGTTGTCGACGCGTGTTCGAAGAGCTTCCAATGGTACATTTCCCCAGCAGCTGCTTGTACAGTTAACCCGCATGTTGGTTTATACCTTAAATGATTGTGTCGTTATTTAAATGTTTGGAAGAAATGAGATAAACGGGGATCTTGCTTTGAGGGCATGACAATACTGGGTTTTTGAAGTTAATTGTAATTGCAAAAAGGAAACGAAGGTGGGGGCGGAAATAAGTGGTAAATACTTGGGAGGGAGTCGATGGATCGTTAGGAGGAAACAGGAGGGTATGCTAATTGGCACGTGTCGGCACGCTTCGCGTTAAAAAAAATTGCAATTGAATAAGTAGTTCTTTATATCGATGAAGCTATTGAAGGAGGAGATAAGTTAAATCATGAACAATTAATCATATTCACGTTTTTGGAGAATCATCACAGGTACATTTTTATCATTTTGTTGAACACAATTTAAAAACTGATGTGTGGTTAGTGGTTATACCCAATGCCCATGCGAGCTCTCTAGGATTTTACAAGACTTTGCAAATTCCAAGTTGTAATTCGGATGAATCCATACAAATAAAACTCGCTCTTTAAAACGTTTCGTTTTAAGTTCTGGGAACGCTATCTGATGATCAATTATATGTGACCGCAATCATTACTTGGTAGCCTCGTGTCCACAGTAGGAATGTCAAATTAATTGCCACCGTATCACTCCTCATCTCTCGCTTATATCGTCTATAATTAATCCCACTCCAAGAATATTTTATGATGATTTTATTTATTGCACTGATAATGATAGAAAAATTAATGTTAAAAGGGTGTAAATGAATTCAAATAGCCGTAGGAAGGTAAATGACATGGACCTCTTCCACTCTCACTTAAAAAAATTGTATATATACTGCATGTTCATCGTCTGAAATGACAATAGATAATAAAATAAGACTAATTTGAATTGCACCGCAGATGATAATGTGGGAAGTAAATGATTAAAGCTATAGGTTTACCCTAGAGCTGCGCTTTCACCATGTCCAAATCGGTCAAAACATTTTAACGCTCCCATATCTGACTCTGCTCTTGTGAGTAGTTCAAGTTGAAGTACAAGTATCTGTTGACAGGGTTTGTAAAACCTCTTGACAGATTTTATGATGCTCTTACAAAGTTATTATTGGTCATTTCCTTTGATGAAGGCTGTATATGCTTGTGAAGCGTTGTGGACGCTCTCTGCGAGTATCGTTTGCTTTGCTTAACTGTTGTTCTGGATCTTTTCCTCTCTCACGTGTAGAATCACGCCAGACCCGACAAGGATTTGGCTATCATATATGTAGCATTAGATTTGGATTTTAAAGGGGATACATACGCTTTTGAACCCTTGAAGTTGATGCTTGTATTTATGCGGAGCAAAAGTTTAAGAGCTTCCCACGTACGTAAACCAAGACTTGCGATAAAGTTTCACAATTGGAAATGCAAGAAGAGTTAGGACGGACTTGAGGTATATTTTTACTGTACATTGCGATTGCAGTACTACTATGGTATGTTCTATAGTTTTAAAAAGATACGGTATATTGAGTGCGCTTTTTTTCAAATCGGAATATAATGTTGAAGTTGAAGCACAGTTAAGAATAAGATTCCATGTGGGCGGATGAAGTGAGAGAAAACTTTGAAGAATGCTTATTTATATACTGGGCGAACTGATTTAATCAATAACCCCTTGACCTACACCTACCTTGAGGAAAGCTGCAAGTTGCTGATAAGGTTGCAAGCAGTTTCTCTTAGGAAAAAGTTTTCTCTCTTGTTTCCTCCGGCACGTCAACCGTCCACCCACTACTTCATTGCAGACGCGGATTCCAATCTCCGTGTGTGAAAAGTATGAGGAGCTGGAGTTGAAGTTTGAGAAGAGAAGGAGGAAGCTATGAGAGAGTTGACTAAATGTTGATTTGAATTTTAGCATAACTTTCTCCAGCTTTCACTGGTGCGACAGCTGCAGAGGAAATCCCGGTACTAGGAAAAGCATCCGCGATAGCAATCAGGTGTGTTGTTGAGGTGTTCGTGTCATTTTAGCATTAAGAAATTATTCAAAGCTACACGTTGCTTAAAATACTTTGACTCCGTTTGTAGATGGGATGGGGGAGGAAGGAAAGGTGATAAGAAAGAAGAGAAATGTGATGATAGCTTGCTCAAAACGGAGAGACGTTAGACGACGTGAGGATTCGTCTAATATTTTTAGCAAACTTGATTGCATGCATTGTATGTATGCAAGGTTCATGACGCATTACTTACTTGGACAGTGACAGCTCATAGCACACCTTAAATTATTGATAGTGCCCACGCCAAGAAGATGATATAAGAATTCTTGCTGCATCAATTATTTCCACGAGTTCTACATTGATTTTCTTGCATTGAAGGGAATAGTGACGTAGCTGTAAAGTATTTTGTGGGGGATGTGGATTGGACTGTCTCAAGTCTGATGGCCAGGTTACGTGTTGTTTCTTTTGAATTGAAGCCATTTTTTTCTATTCATAATTTGCAAGATTGAGCACGGAATGAGCAAGAATGAAGTCATATTGTCTATAACGTGAATCATCTCAACCTACGCTGGATTAACCATAGTAGAAGAATTGTACAGCGTTTGGGACTGGGACAAACAGTTTCTAAGATGCATGTCTTGCATACATTGTTGTTTTGGCGTTCCTTGTTGCTTTTCCGGATTCCAAGCAAGGCTGGGAATGACTAAGGCCTGGCCAGGAGGAATGTTCGGCCTACAACATAATAATACATGGGAGCATGTGCGAATTCGCGAAATCTAGCTAGGAGAGTGTAGTATTTTCTTGGAGACGGTAAAAGCAAAGCTGTATTTCATTTGACTTTGCGGTATAAAGTGCGGTCACGAGCAGATTTCGTGACTTGTGCAAAAAATTGGCAACGTTTAACTCCCATAAAATAAATGTTTCTAAAACAAAAGAAATATGAGTTTATGTGGGTAAATCAAGTAGAACCGGTTAAGGGTTGAACGGAGTGATAAGTGTAGCTAGTTTAATTGAAAATCATTCTACAACATTCGCCCAGTTTCTCTTATATTCCTTCACAGAAGAATGTAGAATAGATAATATAGAAGCATGTAGCTAATAACTGTTAAGAGACTGGTATACATTGGCTTTTGGTATTGCTAAATTGCCAGCATCCTCTGAAAGTTGACACGTGACTACTAATGCTCGTTTGGCTGGTGGGCGGATGGGTGGCCGAAATAATTGATACCAATGAAAAAATAAATTATAAAACCATTCGTCTTAATGTTTGAACCGTGCTCGGAATGTTTAGGAGGTTGTGGAATTTTCCATGCTTGTGTAGCACAGGCACAGATCAAGCTGTAACTGGTATATATTTGGAGCGCTAACATGTAAGAATAACAGCGTGTATTTGCTTCTTGGTTGAAAAATGTAAAGGCAGTAGCAGGAGTTAGGCCACTACTAGTAGCGTATCAAATTCGTCAGGATTATGTAACGGACAAGCGGTTGAGAAAGAGGTTAAATAGTGATTGAAGTAGCGCTTTGGGCGAGGAAGCCGCTACCATCGTTGCAACATGTGATTGACTATTGAAAATTGCAGTGGACATAGGATCTGAGGAGTAACTGTACTACTCTACTAAATAAACCAATCTTGATTGGCCCAATTCTCAGCTGTGAATGTTTGTAATGTGTGTAATCAATCAGTATTTGCGAAAATGCAGGAGCAAGGATTGCAATTCTTCCGGGGATTTCTGTGAAGGTATAGATTGCAAGCTCTAATTCTGCTATTAAGAAGTTAAGAACGCTTCGAAAGGTACGAACTTAGCCAGGAGTTTTAACAAGGTAGGCAAAGGACCGTGAACTTGGTGCTCGTGTAACAGCAACTGCATGCACGGTAGCGTTTAAATTCTGGGGTGGTGGGCATGCTTTGGGAAATGAGAAGCAGACGGAAGTGAAAAAGCAAGTTTAGGCATGGAAACCAGAAAAAATTACAACACGCCACAATTATAATTGGGAGGAACTAAGGAGCTTCCCAGGGATTTCCTCATCAAACACACGGAACATTGTGGCGGTGGTTGTAAATACAGTTGACTTGAATTATTATGTTCAAAGTTCTGAATTGGACGGTTATGGAATAAAGTTTTGAAGAAGTTAATGCAGCTATTCGGAGAAGCTGTTTTGAAAGTTTTGAATGCTATGACAAATGCAACTAGATGAGTCAATTATGAGTTGGTTTCTGCTCTCGGAAGCAGCAAGAGAACGGGAATATCATAAGTTATAACTGTGAATGTAGTTAAAGGTAAAAAAAGAGTTGGGAGAGTGTTTGGTTTTGCTCGTGGGAGCTCAAAGAGAAATGGAGGAGCTCATCAAACCCTGACTCAAAGGAGAGGGAATGTGTGAGTGAGCATGGGCTGACATATCCTCAGGAGCTTTTCTTCTCCTTGCATAACGACAGATGCATATAGAAAGGCTCTGAAGGAAGGGAGGATGGAGTGCTCAAAGGATAAACTCTGATAAAGCTCTGAAAGAGAACTCATTCCACAAACGGAGTTGCTCGAGTCAAGAGTTGTTGGGAAAGAGTTTATTTGAAGGAAGAGTGTGAAAATATCAACAACATGTCTTTCCCGCGACCATCAGTTTTACTTGTGTTTGCTCTCGTCCTGGTGGCAATCATGCTTTGCGGGGACAAAGCAGAGGGCGCTCCCTCAAGTCCGTGGAACCAGGCAGGACTTAATCTCATCTTTAAGCCGGATCTTAAAGAATTGCAAAAATCTAAGGCTGAATCTGCGGACCAGGAGAAACTCGCTAACGGTGGAAATGCGACAGGGGCGGAAGGTTCTTCACAAGATGGCGGAAACGGAAGAAAACGATATCCGAGTCATAGTTGGGGGTACACGAGATACGGGGAGGATATCGGGCATGTGCGACATCGGAAGCAACGGCTTCCAAGCCATCTTAGTCCACCCTGTCCCAAGAATTATATGAGATTTTTAAATGGGAAATGCCGGAGGATACCCTCTTTTGGTGGACCACGTGTTGGGTGATTTCGTTGGTGAAATACCGTTATACAAGACTTGGTCATCTGAATCCTGATTCAAATGAATTGTTTCAACTGTATCACAAATGGTAAGTAGAATCAAGTGTCTGCTTGTGCTTGAATGAATTAGAGAGTGAGGGAAGTGCGGAGTTTAAGATATCCGTTGAGAGAGCGTGTTACCAGGAGAAAATGCCGAAATTGCAGCGCGGCGCTTCGCGGAATTCGGATGATATGGATGGAGGCTTACATAATTGGCGTAATACTACCTTGAGCTTAAATGTTGCACAAGTTTGCTAATTCAAAGGTCTTTGAATATTTCCAGGTCTCAGCTCATCATAATCCAAGGATGAGGAGCGTAAATGTTTGAATGATTGACAAGGAAATGTTTGTGCTTAACTTAAGATACTGTTGTGGATCTGACTTTACCCTGCACTGGCTACCCTCCTGTAAACTATGCGTCAACCCGTGAGAGCTTCTTTGTGTTTCTCTTGAGAAGTAGAGCTTGGCCAGGGAAAATAAAAATGGATCGAGGACCAAGAAGAAGGGATAAGAAAGAGAAGAAGAAGATAGAAAAACGTGTTGGGCGAAACGTGACTCTGAATTCTGTTCTCGTGAATCTTCATTTGGAGGAGTGGATATAAGAAGATACAGAAGAAGAAGGAGAATCCGTGGGGGAAAGGAGAATAATGTTATTCATCCCTGCCCTGCCCTGACATGGCAAGAGAGAGAGCGTCTCCTCGATTATTTTCACTCATCTGTCTTTTCTTATTTCTTCTGCTCAAATTGGATTCGGAATCTTGAGAATCCCAACAAAGCCAAGTCTCTGGATTCCCAAGGACTTGTTTGCATTCAGGTCTTGGCTCTACATTATAAACCTCATCAAGAATTTAAGAAGAAAGTAATTTAGGGGCAACGTACACTCGAGTTTTTTCTATTATTCACATACGTCAAGAGATGTAAAATTTCCCATGGAAATTCGCTACAGGAAAGAGAGAAATTAGAAAAAGTTTTGTGATTCTGCTCATCTGCTTTTGTGTGCTCTTCTAAAGCTGGCTGGCTTACCTACTTTTTCTCTTTGGAGCTTGCCTCTCTCTAATCTTTATTTACTGGTAGTGGGTCTCCTCTGCGACCTTTGTACCTTCAGTTTAAAAGTGGAATGAAGATTGTTTGTAGTGGATGAGTGAAGAGGAGGAAAGAGGATGAGACAAGCTGGTATATTACGCTCTCTTTGTGTAGGTTTGTGGGAATTATTTCTTTGTAAAATGTCAAATTTCCTCTAGCCTCCCACGTTTTGGCGCAATCAGTGGAGACTATTTACCTGTATTTTTGCAAAGACGAAGAGTGTTTAGAATGTAGTTGTTTATGTACTCCTTTAGACTCTCTTCTTGTTATTTGTAGTGCAGACTTAAATCTTTGGATTTAATGATACGTCTGAAGAAGAAATGATACAAGTTTGAAATTCTGAAGCAATTATTTCCCGAGAATTATGTCCTGAATGTCATACGTAGCTGAATATTTGAAAATTTTGAAAAGTTTACAAGCCTGCATTTAAAGATTGAATTTTAAACTTTGAGCTGTAGTTTTTCTCGCTTGAAACTGTACAATGACAAGGTTTTAAAGTTTGCGAAATGTAGCTGTACGTGTAGAATGTAGAGGGAGCGTTAGGTTTGGAGGGAGGATATTTATTTTAAATTCGCGTGGAACTCTGCAGTGCATCATTTGTAGTTAAATTTTGTTGGTTTAGTCAGGGAAGAGTTTTTATGTTAAAGTCTCGTATGCTGTTTGAATTGATTTTAAAAACTTTGATTGTTCGCAGGATTTGTTTGTTTGAAATGATTGTTTTTAATTCGCAAGTGTTTTGGTCAGGACGCAATATTAGTTTTAGGTTTGCTATTAAGGAAGAGGAATGAAAGGGTTGATTTTGTATTGTATCCTAGCGGGAAGTTTGGCGCTATTTACCTACAGTTTTGAAATTAATTTAGGTTTAGCTTTTAGTTAGCTAAGCTTGAATTTTGGTTACAGAAGTTACAGTTTATACATGTTTGAATAATTTTCTCCGCATATTTTTGTTATTATTATGAATAAAGTGTGTTTATAATGTACTTGAATTTGAAATGGGTTAAGTTAAGATTTTTGCGATGGTTTCAAGTTGGGAAGTTTATATGCAATCATTTGTGCAAGGACTACTTTTCCAAGCGGTTTTATTTGAATTTTGCAATTTGGCGAACTGTCCGTTGATTGTCGCATAAACACACACGTGGAAAGAACTGATACAGCACTGGGAAACTGAACTTGGCACTGACGGAAATCAAAACGCACCTGTCTAGATCTAGAAAAGAGAAAGGAATGAAGAGCTGGAAGTGAAAAGCAATTTCAAGTAGATTGGCTGGAAGCCATAAAACGACATACATCTCTTTGGAAAAGCAATTAGAGCACCTGTTCTTGTTGCTAGCAGGAGGTTAAACCTCCGAGGTTTTCGCTAGCAGCACTAGGCACTAGCATGATGTTTCTATTTGATACAAGAAAAGATGACGTTGTTTCTGACTTTGAAATGGGGAAAGAAACAGGAATTCCAGCCCACAAAGTACAAAGATCAAACGAAATGATGCCCACAGCCCACATGTCATCTTCATGCCTGGGCCTTCTAGCAGAGTCTAGATTGGGCTAGGAAATAAAAAGAGGAAACGAGAGATGAACATGAATTCTGTTGGATTATATGCTCAGGGATCCTAAATACCATGCTCATCCCTTGGAGCTTCTTACAAGTTGAGGGTTGAAGAGAAAGACTGGGAAAACGAGATAATCAAGTGAGAATAAAGAAGAGTGAATTTGGCTCTGGATTCTTCTCGTTCTATGTCAATATTCATTGTTAGGATAGAAAAAACTTCGATAAAGCGGTACGAAGGGAAGAAGAGCCGATTTGGCTCTGAAGATTATTGAAATTCGAGACGATTTGAGAGCATTATAATAGCGGTTTGTGGTAAGGATGTAAGGAAAGTAGATGGAAGGTGTGTTGAAAAAACGTTAGAATTCAATAGAACGTTATAAAGAAGTTTACTCAAGTTGAAACTACTTTTGGCTTCCAGCAGAGGATGGGCTGAAGAAAGTATAAAAGCCCTAAAGAGATCCAAAATATGCTGGCTGGAACATGTGCCTGATTTCTAGCCTTGGGTTTGGACGAAGAATTTTTTTATCACACGCAAGCATGAAAAGATTGATTCTTTAAAAGCTCAATGTACTGTATGTTGGGCTTGGTTAGAAGCTGTATGATGGAGGAATGGAAGGAATGGGAGTAAGATAAACGAATGCCAAGAAGGGAGGAATTTAGATGATTGTGAATTTCCTGTATACAATTTCAAGATTGTGAGCGCATTATAGCTTTATAACCAGTAAAGAAGATAAGGAAGAGAAGATGGGGAGCTAATTTATATAATTAAATGCAGACACGTTTTTAATAAATGACCAATTGACTTGAAACAAGTGACTAGTGGAGTAGTGTAAAGGGTATTCGTGTCTTAGTGATTTAAAGAATTAGACGAGTAGTAAACACTTGGGTGCGTCAAAGACAGAGTGAAAAGTGAGGAAGGTTACTTGGGCTCCTAGTGATAGAGGATAACATGAGCTGTGGCTACGTCAGCGAAACTAGCTCAATAATTGTGCTATTCTCTGGGGTTTGCATAGCACGTTGTGGTTGTTTTAGTAAAACTGGGAGACGGGATACTTGTTGAGGGGGGAGGAAGGAAAAGTGGCATTGAAATAGGAGACACGTGTGAAACGGAGAGACATCAGTTGGTAAAAAAATTCTACAAGACAATACAAGGAAAATGGGTAAAGGTTGGAAGTGTTGGGTGTTTGTGTTGGTGATGCTGGGCATGTTATTTGCGTGCGAAAATGTTGAGGGGGGAATAGTGACGGTGCATCTGGAGGAAGAGCCAAGAAGAGTTGCGAAAATAGATGCGGACCGGGAGGAAAGAGGACGGGGACAAAGGGGGAAAGGAGTTGAGGAGATTAAATGCCGGGATGAGCAAGGAAGAGGAGTTGATTGGTAAAATACACGGTGTTTTACTCGATGGGCTTTAAGAAAAACGGAAAGACGGGCATCTATAATTTATGAGAATTTTCTGATTTTTTGTTACACAGGTTTATTGCCTACAAGCTGGCGAAGATTGAGAATTCTTTGGATGAATTCATTCACCAGGGGCTTGGATATGCGTACATGGTTCCTGGAAGTAGCGGTTGGATCATGTCAGGAAGTAGCATTAATAGCTCGGAATCCATGGTTGGGAAAAGCATCCAAGCTTTGTTTGCTCCTCCGAGTGAGGCGGAGGATGGACCAATGTATTTAGCCTACAATGATCAGCCGCCAGATGGCCCTGCGATTGCCGGTGGTGGACATCAGAAGGGAGTTATCATAGCTAATGAGAATGGAGGAATATTTCTGCAGCATTCTGTTCCGCATTTCCCACCGACATCACGGCAATATTCCTACCCGCATACTGGAACTGTGAACGGACAGATATTCTTTTGCATGACGCTGGATGTTCATGAGCTGGATACTGTTGTAGCGGCTATTCTGAGGATTACAAGGCCGCATTTGTACAAGTTTGACTTCCCGGTACAATATGCTACTATGTTTTCAAATCTAAAGATTCTTGTGGACAAACATGGGAAATGGCCGACTGTTAATGCTGCTTTCAATTTGACGGTGGGAGGGTTGAATATCTTGGCGGTTGCTAAAAGTCCTAGGGTGCCAACAGGTACGGAGAAATAAGGAGAATTATGATTGTAGTTGTAGTTAATAGGAATGATAATAAGTAGGGTTTTTGAAGGAGAGAAAAAAATGGCGAGCTATTATCTATTTTTTTTTATTTGCAGAAATATATTCTGAATGGATTGCACCCGTGTTGCAACGTAACTTGGAAGTGCAAAGTTGGCTTAATGGAGCACATCCCATGCCGTCTAACTGTACCCTTCGCAAGCTTAATGTGCTCAACGTTATTGCTAAAAATATTGATGGGAATCAATTCACAACTCATGTTGACCACTCCAAGTGGGCGGTTACCGGAGGGAGTTCCGTGATGAATAACTGGCTTTGTGTTTCAGATTTGAATAGAATGGTAACTGATTTCTATTTTGCTCAATCTGTGGTTTTATATGAACTGAATGCTGTAATAGATTGCTTTACTGCTTTGAATTTTAGGAACACCAACGGCTACGAGGTGGCGCTGCGTATTGCTTTCAAAATGGCAATGTGACCCGGAGTTTCAAAAATGCGATAACCAAGTTTGAACCTTGTCCGACGAGAATTAAGAGAGAAAATGTATGGTAATGCCGCTAAACTGAGTAAATGACATGGGAACCTATGGAAGTCTATATGCACACACCAGCAAAAATGAGCATAAACGACCCTAATTTTGATAACAATGCTTGTGGTTCCTCAAAGGACCACTGGATTTTAAAATAAGGTACATCAGAAGAAAGCCCGTTTGTTCGTTGACGAAATCAGTTAAATAATTTTATCTTAACTATTTAGCACCAAGTGCGGCGCCATTATTATTGAGTGACACACTTAAGTAAAGGATATTAAAACTTAATTGCGATTTTAGTTAATTCTTTCATGGTGAAAAGGATGACCCTGTATAAGTGTATCAACTTGTAATTCAGTTGGATTTTTTCAAGGACTGCGGTGGTGCTCAAGGTATATACATTTCAGCTTTAGTTTTCTAAAACCTTATTCAATGAAGCTGTAATGATTGCATTTGAAATTTTGGGTTTATAAATTAATTATTAGCCAGTTAATTTTCGGGACAGTTTATGAGTTTTCATAGACCAGGGTTCATTGATAGGTTTTAGGTTTAGCTTTTAAGGTAGAGGGATGTGGAAAGAGAATTTATGAGGCGAGTAGTGTTCAATACTCGCGTCGGTATTAGCTATTATGGCATTTGGGCATGTTATGCCAAGCAACCTTGAAAAGCATACATTGACCTAGCAGCCGTACTGTTGAAATAGGATGATTTATGCAAATAAAATTTAAAAAGGGCAACAAAAGTCTTTCTGCACACAATGAAGCGGAAGTGATATTTGCATGAAAAAATTGAAAAGTATAATCGAAATAATGGCACAACAAGGGACAAGGTGAGAATCTTGAAAATTCTTGATATGAGTTTTATGGAGTCAATATAGTTTGCTGAATATTTAATTCCATCGAGGGCTGTAGCGAACACTGAATGTGTTGATAAGTTTTATTTATAAAGCACTCATTTAAATACAAGGAAAAGGCGGGATGTCAAAAGAGGAAACATTACAGAGTTGGGTGCCGGAAGTACAAATCGTGGTGAAACCAACACAGTTGATGTAACTGAAAGTATTTAAATGTCTTACACTTTTTGAATGGTTGGGAATCTTATTTGGTAGAACGGAGGTGGTCGCGTATGTAGTTGAAGCAAAATGGTTCTACTGACGAAAACGATAGAGTTTTACATGTCATTGGGGTTTAAGTATGGTGAAAAATCTGGAGCTATTCCACACCGATGGAACTCGGAGAAAAAAGTCCCGGAAACGGTGAATTCAGGGTGGAGATTCTGGGTTTGGAGGCTCCACGCAGGGTTGAATATGCTATATTTTTTGTTCGTCTGCATCAGATGTGTCCAGGTTGGATTTGGGGGCGGGAATCGGAGTGGTAAAATGAAAGTGTTGTATGTGTTGTACTACGCTTTTATTCCAGTAATGCAACTGACCATGATTGCTTTCAAAGATGACCTCGTGTCACATTTCTTGCACGTCAAAGCGTTTGTACGTCGTTATGAAGGTAAGTCCAGGAAAGTTAGCCCACAGAAATTCTATGATAGAATGTATTTAGGAATGATGCTGCTTAGAATACAAGGAATTATTTATTCTTTGAATCAAGTCGGACACCAGATGGAGGCAGTAACGCCGAAAGTAGTTAAAATATCGGAAAAATTCTACGCGTTAATGTTTTTCAACATTAACGCTCAAATCATACTGGTCGGAATCGCTGCTTTCCTCTATCCTCAACGTTCTCCGGAATTTCTATTCTCCACCTGGGAGACTGAGATTGGAGAAAGCGAATACAAGCTGGGGTTTCGGATAGCTGCAGCAATCTATCAAGTGTATACGCTGCACGTTATGTACGCTGCCATGTTTCCAGTCATGTTCCTCCTGAATCCTTTCGTCATCTGTGCGCTGTTCATCCTGGAGGAACTTAGGTGAGTTTTGTTGGTTCTGGACATATACGGGAATAGAGGGATGCATATATGCAGGAGAATATGCATAATCTCTGTAATGCCATGATGCCTATTTCGTGTGTTTATCGGTATTTAGCGTGCAAAAGACAACTAACGTGAACGACGTTCAGAAACAACTGACAATCTATCGTGGGCTGGCTATATTGTTCAAAGAGGATACAGGATGTATGTCACTGACTGTGGGCGGCGGGAAAATTCTTCTTATTATGATGACAATTGTGGGGTTTGTCGGTGCTGTGCGATTTTCTGGCGTATCGGCGATAGCCCTGGGGCTAATGGGCGTGTCTTGCAGTGCATCATTGATCGTGGCTTATAATTTTATGGCAGGGATTCATTTCTATTCAGAGTCGTTTCTGAAAAAACTGAGGAGGGGCGGTAAAAAGTCGTACTCGAAAATTGAGAGGGCGGAGATAAGAGCGTTGATGCCGCTTAAATATGAGGTAGGGCCGTGCTATTTTATTGACAAAATGGCGATTTTGACCATGTGTAGAGTTATTTTGGAAAATATGGTAACCGTCCTGATATATACTTCAAAATAGTACGGAATGAGTAACTGGTCCGTTACTTGAAACGACCCGTAGAATGGTTTCAAAATGGACTGAGTAATTCGGGCCGTAACATAACTGCGTGCAAGATTTTCTATAAAGTGTAGACGTGTACTTAATTGCACTTGGATCAGGGGGAGGAAGTTATGATTGCATGTGGTCGTACTATTTACAGCTTGAGAAAAACAATTAGAGAAAAACAATTAGGTTTCCGAAGAAACCTGATTGCTATGTGTAGAATCAAAATAGATGCCCAGACTTTATAGGAAGAGATGTTCCGAAGCGAAACCTGATTGCGATTGGTCGGCAGCTATAGTAGCGCCCTCTGGTATTTAGCTTCGATGTTGTGTTGCTGACTACTTTGCTAAGCTTCAGCAACTTTGGAATCGGCTAATTTTTTTGTCATTAAGATGGTCGCTACTTCGTAAAAAATATTGGCCCAAAGTATGGTCAAAACTATGAAGGGTACTTGTAAACCGTATCGAATTTGTTGGTAGGCGACGAGCCAAAAATGTATAACGTTGTGGATTGTATAAACGAATATAAAGTTACCAAAGTAGTGGTTGAACCTACCGACGAATATTGACACGACGTTGTAGATTCGCAAACGTTCTTTCAACGCCCTTGTTGTTTTCATAAGGTTTTGCATTTCACTCATTTGGCCGAAGCATGGTAGCCCGCACGGCACTGATTCCAGTACGAATGTTACAATGCCGATGACTGTGAAGACTAAACAGTTTACTACGAGTATGAAACCCCAGCTTCCATACATGTTGCAGGTTTCGTTTAACGCTCCTAAGAGAAAAGTAAGCCAAGGCGGTAAGTATCGATTGAGTGTGGGTCCGACGTGATAGTACCAGTATATGGGGTTATCAGGAATCATGAGGAAGTACAGTACCACTCCTTGGACACTCCCGGTCCAAAGGGATAAGAGAGCAAGGTAGATCTTGCGAAGAAAGGTGTGTAATTTGCGGAAGTCAGCTGATTCTGAAAGGAATGAATGAAATGAATCGTTACTTCATTCCGATTTGGAGACTGGTGTGATTAGGTTGTGACTGTTAAGAAATTTGCTTCGAAGTAGTAGCTTACGCGCTTCGGCTGGTGGTATCAAACGGAACGCTTGATTGAGTAACTCAATCCAATCGTTGGACTGAAATACTAGCGTCATTGCCGGCCACAAGGTGTAGATGGGGCCGGATATCCAGGCAACGTGATGAAGGATATTAGGGACATCTGGATTAGGCTGTGCTAAGGTCAAGGACAACATTATTACCTGGCTAATTGCAAAATACACGACGAAAAATAATTTTGCGAAGAATAAGTAACCGTAGACGCCTTCCGTTGCCCAAGTCATCTTGTTTTGTCGACATAACTTGAAGGGAGTTACACCTAATCGACGCATGCAAGCAAGGATTTGTCGTGTTTCGTGTGGAATACCAGCGTTTGTCTGTATTGGGCTAACGAAACGGGGGACTTGGAATGATGTATCGGAATTTGACGAGATTTTTAAGGTAGACTTCATTTTGGGATAGCGATGCACCGATCTCCTCCCCGACATGATTCAATATCACTTTCCAGAGAAGGTAGTGGTCAATGCTCTACTATGGTCGGTAATTGAGTTCTATTAATTGAGTTGAACAACAGTATAGCTTAGCAGTGTTAGCGGAAGTGCAAATGGCGTTAATTAATAGGGACTAGCATGTAAGGGCCCAAACACTATCTAAAGTATTTGGCGTATTTGGATTGTGCGGTGTACGAAGCGAGGGTAACCTTGAAAATTGTTGAACATAAATGATTCTGAAAATACGATGAATACGTTTGATTGAATGTGATTAGCTCGGCAACATAAAGCTGGTCAGCAAGGAGTATTTCGATAATTTGAGAATAACATGTTTGAGCATGAGGATTTCGTAAAATGTATTACTTAATTACGCGTTCTGGTGCGTTGTAAGTCTATTGTTCGTCAGAACTATTCAATGACGAGGATATAGATCTTGATCAGGTAAATTGTATGATTGGTTAAATTTCGGAAAAGCAATTGAATAAAAGGTAATTCCACTGCAGTGCAGAGGCTACAAGAACAAGAGGGCTGTCGTGTCGTACTGACTAACTTGTAAGGATTTAGTGAATAATGCTAATAAAGTGGGGAAAACGGTTGTTGATCACGACAGGGGGTTGCAGATACTTGTATGGCGAATGCATGCGTTGAATACAGAAATTAAACTTGATGACAAGATGGTGGAGTTACTTTAGAATGATTTATGTGTCTGGGAAAACAACATAGAATTCAGAATTGATTGATTGAAAACTTTGTTAGGAGAATGGCAGAGGCGAGGCCCGGATTCATATTTAATTTATGCAATGCATACGTCAAAAATTATCAAATTGTCTGAACTGGAAGGTTGAATGAAAACCCTCATTTTGTATTATGTATTTAAAACCTACCGAAAAAGATTTATGATAAGATGCGGTAAGTAATTATGCGAAAAAGACGACCATAATAGTTGCGGATCATGTGTATATTATTTAAGATTGGATTATTTAAATGAACAGCGTCTGCTATAATAACATATAAAAGTAGGATCTTTTTGAATTTGCATTATCTTTGGTTTTAATACTTCTGGTACGTACTGATTCAGTACAAAATGGATGTTTTTAAAGGAGGATGTTAAATAAAATGCATTCAAGGATTGAGTCACATCATGTGTTCGCAGGCGTGAGGAATTGTACATAGGTTCGTTGTTGAATTCAAGTTTAGAATTCCTTCCTGATGTTGGTAATTCTTGCTGTCAACTCCACTAATAAAGCTCGTATCTTATGCGACCATATGTTTAATGGAATACTATAGGAAAATTTTTCGGAGAAGTGACAGAAATGATAATACTTTAATGTTCGTAGCCGCGCATTACGATAATCATTCATTAGTGTGATCAAAGAGAGGGAAACTGCATACTTATTACTTCTTCTTTAATCTTCCTTTGAGCTATTTTTTTAATGTATGAAGTTCCCAGTGAAAGCAGATAAAATGTAACGGGCTCTGTGGTAGTTTGTTTTCTACCTTCTGTAACTAAGAATGATTATGGATAATTGTCAGAATGAATTACCTTAATCAGGCTATACAATTTAATTAAATATATACTCCACGGCTATATGCGGCACGGAATGCGAGTACTATAGCGCGACAAGCAAAGAAAGTAAGAAGCGAATTTATCATTATTACAGTAATGCTAGTGCTAATGAGAGATTCACGCGATGGATATTTAATCCGTCCATTCTGAGTACCGTCGTGACAAATGAATAACTGAATTTCTCGCATAATAAACGTTTGTTTAGCGGAAAAATTTTTTCGACACAAGGTAAATGTATTTGTGAGCAACATTCTAAATTCTAACCTAAGCAGCAACGTTCTGGTGGTTTGGAAAAAGGATCTGGACCAAACATAGCTTTTTCTCCGGGGGATAAACAAGAAGCGAAAGCAGAGGGCGTGTAGGTCACAGACATGGCTCTTGTTACGGATACAATGTTATCGTACGTTCGCGCTGGAATGACACACGGGAAAGTGATGGGTTGCAATGCATTCACGTGGGATTCAAAGGAACAAAGAGCGGGATACAGGTCAAAAATTGGGAAGTTAGCATGGGCTATTCACGTTTCGCTAAATCTAGGATACTTTGGTTTTGTGTGTGTGCGATTTGTTGTGACGATGACAGGGAAGGCTAGCTTGCTTACGAAATGTACAGTCGGCTTCGCGCTGATATTCTATTCCTTCATTCCGTTGGGACAGCTTACCGTAATCAAGGGAAGGGACCATATTCCAGATTATGCAAACCGGGTGACAAGGTTCTTTAAGAGTTTTGAAGGTGAGGAGCTGCTAAAGCATCGCCATCTACGTGCAATCTTCCTGAACTGAATGCATGTTTTGATGTTGATCCGTGTATCAAGCGCTGGAATTTGATTATTTTAGAAAAATATATACCTCACGGCGCCCCAATTTCAAAAATGACGGTGGAATGTGAACGATTTTTCCGCTATGGATACCTTTCTCTGAACTCACACACGGTGGCGCTAGTGATCGGAGCATTTATGAAACCAACTTCGCCTGAATTATTGTCATCTTTGTGGTGGGATGGGCGGAGTGGGTTTAATCTATCAGGACGCGTTGTTGCGGCAGGAATACAATTTTATATTGTTCATACGCGATTCGTTGGACTCTTTCCGCTATTCTTCTCAGCTCTTTACTTCCTTGTGCCAGGGCTAGAGATTCTCGAAGAAATAAAGTAAGAGCTCTGGAGTGGATGATTTGGAGTATTCTAGGCGATGATTGATGATTTGTCTCGTATCGTAAGTAGGTTAAGGAATTGTGCTGACAGCGGTTTCTTGATTTTGCAGAACCGATGGGAGGAAAGCGCTTGCGCCAGGATTGCGTCTCTTGAGGAACCGGATTCAGGTGTATCGGGAAGTTGATTTGCTATTACGAGAAACACTGGAAATCACAGGCTATGCTATGGGAGGGTCAAAGTTATTGCTGATTCTGATAGCCGTTTTTGGGATTTATGGATCTGTGAGATCGGAAGGGATGGCTGCTGTGGCGTTTGGGTTTGTGGGGCTCACATGTGTGGTGTTACTTTTCCTCATGTTTAATTTCCTGGCAGAGTATCATAATGGGTCAAGGGCGTTGAAAGCGGGGTGGAAGAAGGAGCGGGGGCACAGTGGGGCAGACAGGAGGGCGATGGCGTCCATGCAGCATCTGCGGGTCATTGTCGGTGGCATGTATTCCGTGGACAAGCTGATGCTGCTTACAATGTGCAAAATTATTTTCGATTCTTCCGTTAATGTACTAATAGCGACTGAAGGCTAGAAGTTAAGAATACGGAAGGGATGGGCGGTTAGAGTGCGGTAACCGTAAAGAAAAAATGCGGATCACTTATTATAAAAGTGCTATCAAACTGTGTTAAAAAAGCAATTAAGTAAAAAACACTGCTTTTCAATCATTGCTAATCAGGTGTTAATCACGTTAATTAATGTGAGACTTATAATTTGCAAATAAACTGTATGGATTTGATATAAATGTAATTAGGCTAACTGTAATTGGGAAAAGTTACATCGAATTGTGAATTTCACTACGAACCCAGGAGCTTTCAATTGTCTGCACTCATCTTCTTATCAAAGAAGCTCATCAATATAGCAATGACATCTTGAATCCGCTTAGCGTTGATGGGGTCGCTAAAATTTGCACGGGATGCAAAGAATCCATGGAAAACATCCTCCATCCGGGTGTAGCCGACTTTTTCACCGAAGCGTTGGCGAAGGATCTCGAAAAGAGGTTGCTGTTTGAAATAGAAGCGTATTGTTTGAATGAACTAGCGATAGAGGCCAGAGGTAATTTAAAAAATGCTTTATTGAATGAAGCATGCAAGCATAAGTCATACTTACAGCATCTGGATCGCCATGAGCCGTTACTATATAAGCCGGTACTCCTACGCTTTGATCATCATCCAAAGTTTAATTGAATCCATGAATGGAAGCGATAGCATAGACGTCGTCATCCATTTCTATTCCGGTAAGGAATGCTATTTTTCCGCCCCAGCATGCTCTGTACATGGCGATGCTAGTAAACTCTTGGTTCTTGTGTCTCAAGACTTTGGCTGTAGTCTCTCATGCTGAAAAGTCCCAGCTTGCAGTTGTAAACAGAAAGTTCAAAAGGTCGTCTAAGCTGAAATTAACGGTAAAAAATATCCAAAGTTTTTAATTATCCAAATGATTTCAAATGAATCCAGATAAATTTTGGAAGAGTAAATTTTTGCTGTAAATTGTTACTAGTCAAGGGCTGGATATTTGTCCAGGAAAAAGGGGTTGTCCTTGAAAAAGTCAGGGATAACAATCCGAAACCCACCCTCCGTGGCCAGCTTGTCTGCGACATGAAAAGTGTTTTGGTGGAATCCGTAAAAAATGTCGTAGACGCCGATGAGAAGTCACTTGCTCTCAAGGTCGTCCAGCTTTATTTTAGTGCCTCTGAGTTCGTAAGAACTGGCTACAGGGGGCGCTTCTCTGCATCTCTTGGGCATTTCTCCAAGATGGATATCATCTTCTGGAGCAGGGGAAGCATGGATGGGGGGAATCCACAATAACGCCGCGGTGGACAGGATCACAATTAACATGCTGAGATTTGAAATTTCCATGGTTGTCAATAATAAGACTTGTCGCTTTAAACGAACAGGATTACAATGGCTTTATTGAATGTTTTAAAAATTAAGCCGAAGGTGTTGAGAATGTAATCGGAGAAAATTAAGGTTGAATTTTGTAAATGTTGCTAAACATATTGGTGCAAAAGTTTCTTTACTTTATCGTATGTTGCCAACAGGTGTGTATGAATATACTTAAAAACTAAGTAGTAGTAGTGTCGTAGTGTGTGGGATCAGTATATGATTGTAAACGGATTAGCAGAATCGGAATGAGGATGGTGTGGTGTAACAACTAGGAAACGCAAACAGAGCTGTCATAACGGAAAACTCCTTTTATAAAGTCAGTGCAAGTATGCGAATTCTTGGCAACACAATATTTTATTTCCTTGCTTGTATTCCTTGAAAAATAATAGCATAGCTAATACTTTGCTGACACTATACAGCAATTCTTTGCCTGAGTTAAATAGCAAGTGGATTGGGCGAAGCTATGCATCATCTGCGTGGTTTTAATTTGCTCAAGATAACTCAAAGGCAAGATGCAATATAAATACAAATAATTTCGAAACAAATGTATGACAATCAAAGATGATTAGTGAAAGACAAGTTTTGTGATTAAGTTGCTGCTCTACTGAAATCTGGAGTCAATGGAAAGTTAGTACCCATTTCTTGCTGTCCAGCTCACTGGGTAAGGTGGCGTAAAGTTTTCTGTCAGGTAGCCAGGGTCGGCGACCACCACTAACTTGGTCGTAAGCTAACCAATATGAATAGAAGCCGTCAGCATTATAAGCTCGCATGAAAATAACAATTTCTTTGGGATTTTTAGATTCTGATGAGGCAGTGAGAAGGATGGGAGTGACTGGTTCGAGCATAACGTAGCTGTGTCTGGCGTCGCCTGAATACTTATTTGGCAAAGGTTTGTATTTGTTGAGCTTATTGCGAATAAAGAACTCTGTATTATGAGACCCGGGAACTGGCACAAACTGCCAAAGGCGCCGGTCTTGTTTCCGTGCCTCTAAGTCAGCTCTTTGTCCTCTTGCGTGCAAATAAATGTTTGCATTATTTTCGGTTGGATTATTGTATAGATACAAATACTCTCCTCTGTACGTGTAACCTTCGACGTTGAAAAATTCTTCAGTGATGGGTTTCATGTAGCCAGGGTGGACTTTGGAGTTTAAAAAGTGTCTCAGAAATGGTATTTCTCCCGTTCCACTGCCGAGGTTGTTGTTCAAGCGCAATAAAAGACGGATGAGGTCTACCGGCGGATGGATAGTATTGGAAAAGAAGCTTTCGTACGCCTTGATTGCAAGAGTCTGATCAGGTAGAGCTTCTATTAAATGCAAAACATTTCTCATTGTATTGACAGCAGGCGATACAAGGGATGGGGATGAGATGTGATTGAGAATTGAGAAGGAAGGGAAGCGTTGCGGGGTTGGCAGCCAATCGAACTACATCCGCTGTGTCTGCCCCATTCTGGATTTTTGTTGACCATGTAGGGAGGAGGGTACTAGAAATGCCCTCTAATGCTGGCACAGCAAGGGTGCCGGGTAGCTTTTCGATGAATCTGAGAACAGCGTCCTTGTTTTTGACATCGCTTCCCCACGCATCCTTGACTATGGATTGGATCTCGGTTGGCGTTATGGCGGAAAAAGCTGGATTTGCAATGGAAACGATACAATCAGTAGACCCATTTCGAATTAATGCAGGCCAAAGGGAAACTGCGGATGCAGTTGGCTAAGGCAGGTGGAAGAGATGCGTCTTTGGTGCGAACGCTTGGAATCATGGAAGTTAGGAGGATTGGTGTCATGTTCGTATACATAGATCTTGCAAGGTCTTTGGCTAGTTGAATAATAAATTCCAGAGTAGGGGCTGTGTTGCTAGGGTTGTTTGCAAGCGCTTGAGAAGTTACGAAATTAGCAAAAATGGAGATAGTGTCATCGCTTTGCTGTTTCTCAATTTCTGCGAGTTTTCGCGCTGCAATAGTTTCTTGCACAGCTGCCTCCAAAGTATCCGCAACCTGCTTAGCGTGTACCGATGAGTTACATTGCTTCCCTTCGTGAGTTTGGATCATTGAGTCTATGGCATTTTCTAAGGTGGTTTCCAACTCTGTGACGGTTACAGCGTATGTGTTGAATAGAATGGAAGTGTGAGATATTCTCACGTCCACGTTGGTGAGTATCTGGCTGAGCCGTTTCTTCTCTACGTACACTTCCCGGAGCGCTTCCTGCAACGCTGCCTCGTCTGGGTATTGGCAGGTAGTGGCGAGCCATAGCCGGTTCAAGATGAGCCAGATGGAAGTTCTTACGTTGGAAACGCCACTGTCACAGGTGTAGCGGATTTCGTTGTCGTGGCCATCGCTCGGGGTTGTAACTGGCTGAGGTTTGGGAGTGAAAGTTGCCATGAGGCCCCGGAGGAAACTATTGAGGGCACCGGCTTCTTCATCGTCAATTGTTATCACACACCCTGGATACTTGGGAGCTGCACGCACAAATATTAATTTTAGGTGCTCACGTACACGTAATGACCTCCATGATGACTCGGTTGGATTTTGGACGGATGAATGGTTGGAGTGGGATTTAGGAATTGAAACAGCGCCATTTGTGCATATAATGGGAGAGAAGATTGCGGACATGCAAATAATGAGTGCTGGTGATAGACGCATGATTAATAGAGATTGGAAAAAGCCGTTGCAGGTGCCCCGGAATCGCGGGAATACAGAAGTGCAATCTACGGATATAAGCCGTAAATGCATGCTTTAATAACGACCGGCATCTAATTAAAAAATTAAAGCTCTATTGTAATTTTGATGTGGGAAAGCGTACCTGTTTATCGTTAGTCCAGAGGATAGGGTGGAGGATTTTAGCTTTTCGGGAAACCTTGAATTGTGCACAATGCCAATGCCTGATGATTATAGGTAGCTTGTGGAGCTGATGGCTGCTATTAAATAATTTTGCAAATTGTTTGAATCAAGTTCATTAGCTACAGAGAGGAAGCAAAACGACGTGCCTGTATAATAAGCTACTAATTTATAGTATTCATAAAGTTAGCACTGTTTACCTTTGGGATACTTAGTGAAGGAGGTATTCGGGGGATGGGACAGCCGGAGTCACCTGGGTAAAAAATTGTTGGTGATCCGAGTCTCTGGGCGCGTTCATCAGGAGTCAGGACAGGACTTCGTTGTGTGCTTGATTGCTTGATACTGTGAGAATTGGGGTACCTTTAATAAAATTATGTATTCGATTGTAATGACGGAATGGTGCTTGATTTTCTCGTAAAATACACCTCTTGATAGATTGATTTAAAAATTGACAATTTGTAGTAACCTTTTAATTATTTGGAAAATGGGAAATCCGCACATAAAGGTGATTCGGAAAAATAGAATTCGGAGCTGAACTACTCCAGTTCTGGATCTAGCACTTTTATACGACGGACTGGCTGAAGGAATGGTTTGTGTAATTAAACTAGTTCGTACGAATAAGGATAATGAGACTAAGCGAAAGAAATGATGAGGCAATGATTAATCTGATTCCGTTAGTTTAATTTAATTAAATGCTCTCAACACCGATGTACATGTAGCTTGGACTCGTTTCATCATTCAATGCTTTAATAGAATTAAAATAAGACTTAATCAAAATATGGAGGGTTAAGATGATTTCATGGGAAATGAAAAAGGATGAAAAAAGAAGGTCTTTTGGTTTGAATGAATATTCGCATGAACTGGTATCATCGCAATTTTAGAGTCGAAAGCTATCAGTGGTTAGTTTAGATTGAGCTTTGAAAGGAATCCTTGTAGAAGAGAGTTCCTATGAACTTGTTCATAAAAATTTGTCACGTTTACGCAACTTTTATTCGTGGAGTGTGATGGATTTTCATTTTTAGCTCTTTCTCATTTAATGTATAGGTCCGTTGAGGTGGAGGCAAAAAAGGCATGTCAAGTTCTGGCTGGTCAGACTAGTATGGACCACCCAGAACTTGGTTTAATAGACAAATAAATCGCGAAATCTGTAATGTCTCGCCCCTTTTGCATGCAGGAGTTCGAAGTTATGGGGTTGAAACTTGCGCTTGCTTTAATTGCTTGTATACTGTTAGGCCCCAGCTCCATTATGAAAATGGGCTAGTTTCGTAGCGATAGAGATCCCATAGCAACACAATAGAACGTTCACACTGTTAATGAGTTCATTAAAAGCGTAAAACCAGCCAAAATTCGCACTTTAGGTAGCATTAAATTATAGGGAGGAATGCCGGATTTACACTTCAACACTTGTGTAAAACTTGTGTAAAACTTGTTTAAAACTTGTGTAACACTTTCATATTCATATTTGCAGTTCAAAAGACCCGCAAATATTCAATGTTAATCAAATGGAGAACATTTGTGTAAAACTTTTAGATTTAAAGTGTTGAAGTAGAAACGGCGTTACTATGGTAACTAAACAAATTTTCGGAAAGTGTTACACAAGTTTTACACAAATGTTGTAGTGTACATTCGGCAGAAGCTTGCAAACACGATGCGCTTCAAGCAACTGCTCTGGTTGCTGGCAGGAGGAGCGTTTGCGAAATTTTAAGCAGATACTTGTTGGCGATTTTGCAGCATTTTAGGCATGAAGCATTGGTGGTTCAGTGGTAGAATGCTCGCCTGCCACGCGGGCGACCCGGGTTCGATTCCCGGCCAATGCAACAATTTTGCTTCAGTTTGGTTAAAACTGTGATGAGGACAATTTGCGAATAATATTAGGTTGAAGTGATAACTGTCTCTAGTTTTGGAAGTTTGATAGTGGAAGGAGCTGGCAATGACGAGAAATACCATCACACAAACTTTTGCTACTGGGCACTAGGCACAAAGTTGTTAAATTGCAGCGTCAATGATTGACGTGTGGGGCGGAAATGTTTTCGCGAATGCAAATTTCTCTTCCTTGATCAAAAATTAGAATTGCGAAAACTACATAGGGGAAATTCTCCCAAGTTGCTGTTACTCCATGACCTAAAGGATATATATTTAGTTTTAATTACAATATTTAAAAAAATCCAGGACACTAATTCATACTTCGACAAGAGTTACAACGAAGAGTGAGGCTTTGCTACCCAATGGTATTTTTATTGATCTTCATGCGGATTATGTGTTACAAGGATGCTTTCTGATGCAAGATTTGATAAAGTACTTGAGTGGCAAAAGATTTCTGCAAGAGCAACGTTTGAAGGGATTATGGCCGGATGTAAAAATTTGCTTTACTGGCGGACATGGATTGAGACATAGGAAGCTTGCTGTTAAGATGTGGCCGGTGCATATTGACTTAACCTGTTTAATATTATTATTACCGTCTTTAAGATTTTACGCTTGGAAGAAGGTGCTATGAAATTTACATACGATACCTTATGCCTTAAGTCTCAACTCTGCTAAATATAGAGCTAATACAAGACTCGTGGTATGAATGAGAGTTTCGTACATTTGCAATTAGTATAAAAGGTAAAGTGATCTTTAAGAAGTCAATTCAGTCAGCTTGCCAACAACCAACAGTTAACTATCGGACAATTAGCAGCTTTACATTTTCATAGTCAACATGAGTGACAAAGTAAGGTTATTTTTGTATTTCTTAAGTTTTCATAAAAGTTCCATTTTGTGTTTTGAGATTCTAATTTAGCTTAAACCAATTTTTTTCAAAGATAATAGTAAACATATGTTGTGGGATTGCAGTTGGACATTGGCGGAGGTGGATTAAAATCCAGAATTTTCGCATTTAGAAAATTCGAATTGAAATCTGTTTATTTTTTCCAGGTTCTCTTGATCGTTTTAATTTTCGGGCTTGTAGCCGCGATCAGTGCTGGAAAAGCACGGGGTGTACGAAGTAAATCTAAAACGACGCAAGAAACTAGCACTAGCACCAGTACGAGCACAGAGGTAACGGAGCTTGCCAAGGATAGCAACGTGGTGAAACGAGGTGTACACGGTCACCATGGCTTTGGAGTTGGAAAAGGATACATTTTCGGTCACGGAGGACTAGGTCATGGCAACGGCTGGGGTCATGGTGGTGGTGGTCATGGAAACGGATGGGGACAGGGGAAAGTTATCTATGGACATGGGCATCATGGAGGATATAACAACGGTTGGGGACAGCAAACTGCTCACAAGGGAGGCAACGGATGGGGATGGAATGATTTCAAAGCTGGATACGGTTTCGTTGCTGGCGGTAACGGTAATAGTTTGTTTTGAATTTAAATATTTTGAATTAATTAAAACTTAGGTGACATTTAAGTAACTATACTTGAACCTGGACTCTTTGTAGGATGGGGATGGAATGGTAATCAAGGTCACGGACATGGTCACGGACATGGGCATAAGGCTTATCCTGTTGGATGGAGCAACAAGGGACATGGAGGCAAAGGTTACGGTCATAGCAATGGATTCGGTTGGGGCAATCATCAAGTCTTCTATCATCTCGGCTAAACTCGTTCCTTACGGAAATGCCTCTTAAAGCTATTCACTGACTGAATTAATGGAATATTAATTAATTAACCCTGTTTCTACGATAGACTAATTGCGGTTGATGCTAACTTTTAAACTTTGTTACCTGTTTTCCTGTCAATATCTTAAATCTTTTTTGAATAAACTTTTTGACGCTTAAAAAAATTACAATCTTATGGGAATAATTAAGCTGGTCACAGGCACAGGCCAGGGAGTCTGTTGGGAGCATACACTAGTTGTGGCGTAGGTCACCAGAGGGAGGTCGCACTTGGAATTCAAACCCAGGCATCTGGCCAGAGCCGGCCATGAAGTAAATCTTGCGCTTCCCGTATTCTGTGTCCACCTCGGTTAAGTGGGACGATGAGGATTCAAGATGACCTGATTTGACAGATTTATTTGGACCCTCGGAGTCCTGTAAAAACGGAAATTGGAAATTATGACCACTGTATTTGGGCCAGTAGTAAGGTTTTAGTTAGGCTGTGTAACTGGTTCTGAAATCTTACCGTAATTTCAAAGAGGATATCAACGTATTTGCTGTGTGGTATGTAAACGGGTTGGTCAAAGCGTGCTACCCAGGTGGAATCCTTCTTTACGAAGACCGTCTTCTTGGTTCTTCCGTACACTATCATTCTCTTGTCCGCTTTTACATAGCTGTCCGAGGTGAAGAATAGAAAACGTTTTGCCAAGCTGCGGCCCTTGAGGGTCCACATGGGCGTTTCCAGTCTCACCATGGCGGTGAATTCAGCGTCTTTGCCGATCGGGCCGAAGAACTGAATCCCGGTTACGTAAATGTCACCTCCGTGGACAATAAAACTGGGTAAAATGCAAAACATGTTTATTTAAAAAAGGTTAGCAAAAAATAACGACACATGTTATGTGACAGAGGGCGCGAGAGAAGACTAGCGTCCCTTGAGGCTACCTTACTTAAAGCTGCAGTGAAAAACATCAAAACTTTGATTACTGCGACTGAATTAAAGTTAGATTGCAGAACTGCAATTAATTTTGAGGAAAAAATTTAAAATTGCGACTTACGTATTTCGATAGCCAACACCTGAATACACCTTTGGGTCTTTTAAATTGGAACTGATTTTTCCTCTGCTCGCGACATGTGTAACAAAAGTTACATCCGTTTCCCGCTCTGCTGTTTCCTGTCTAGCTGAGTACACGCCATTTCTTTCGCAACTCATTTTGCCTCGCACTTGATTCTTGTAAGAGTAGAGTTAAAAAATACACGATGGGCTTGAATTTTTTGTCTTTGATTGCTGATAAAAAAACGGTGACGTTCTGTAGGTCAGTGCAGTTTAGAAAAAGCAGGAAACTGGGGCGACGTAAGTCTTGAACTTGACGGCTCTGGCTAAGCTTCGACTCCCTTTCAACTTTGTGGATTGACTGGAAGGAACTTCTGCAGAACTGGAATAAGAATGTTTTGGAATCTGCATGCAAAAGCAATATGAATGCTGTTCTTGAGAGAGGATTTCTAAACACACCCTGTAAAACTACAAACACTAGGTGTGTATTCTAGATTCAGGGGGAAGATTTAACAAACTAGAACCCTATCCGGAATATTATTGCTTTATAGAATGTTCTGATTCAAAGGGATTTTATCCTTAAGTGTACGGGATAGTCACGTAGAGATTTAAAGCGGGTAACTGGAGACGAGAGTTTCGCAGTGTTCAGTGTTATTTTGTACCGCTGGCGCTAGGAGAAGCTGGGAAGGTTCCAGGATCAAATTCTTGTCTGCATTTTTATGCGCAATTAAGACGGAAGGGTTGATTACTGATGGCATGGAATGGTCCTTTACTCTTGGCTGTGGGCTGCGGTATACATCTTCTATAGCGCATCTTCACTGTGTGTTTCTCTGCATTGAACATCCTGTAAAGTACCCTCCCTTTGCTGCTTCCATGCAACGATTAATTATGAAATTCAGTATGTGTGAGTGTAGCAGTATGAGATGGGGAGAAGCCTTCTTGGGAATATTACGGTAGGATTGCCAAGTCAGCTCTTGGAAAAAAACAACACAAGATTATATCATGATTGTCTTGTTGTCAAATATATTATTGCGGGTTTGGTTAACAGTGCTCTTCTGCTCTACCTTCTTCAGTGTATTCAAATTCAAACGCGTCCAGGAGGGTTGAGATGAGTCTTAACTCTTAAGAGTTGTCTTCCTAGGGTTTATAGTTTTAGAACGATATTATATTTCAAGCCGTATGAATGGTACTTTGATATCTCTGTTGTGCTATGTGATTTGGAAATTAATACTCAATTATACAGTTTCCATTCTTGCAGAGTAAATGGTGAGAAAGCGGATGCCGTAAATTTTAACTCTTGTACATTGAATGATTAATGAGCTAGAAGGTTTTTATAGATTCTGTAGATCGTTTGATTCCCAATGCGAGGAAGAGGGTTAGGTTGGGTCTGAAAAAGTTATTGCGGGGTTAGTTATATACCTATGCGTGTAAAACTTAAGTTTCAATAATGGTTCGGGTATTATGGTAGTTAATAATGAATTTAAGATAATAATGTTTAGAGTTGTACGAAATAATTGAACCTCCGCTTTATATGCTAGCTTGTATGCTAACTTTGATGATTGACGATGATTTGAGAAAAGTTTGGGTATGCAAAATCCAAATGTTTAAGAATCTGTGCAAAAATATACTGGAAGAAGAAGGAGCTTTTATGCACGGTGTTTTTGTGAAAGTCTAAGATTGAATGGAGTATTTAAAGGGTACAGGGGAAATAAGGAAACTCTTTGGGAGTTTGAAGGAATGAATAGTTGATAAGAAAGGTAAACAAATTAAGTTTACGATAAGCCATAGGTGTGGATTTACTGTTGTGACACAAATGGCGCAATTTTTAATGCAGAAACTCAACTGCAGTATGAGCTGCCCTGCACCCAGTTACTTTTGATGGTTTGAACATTCTTGAGAATAATGCTGAGGAGAAAGCTTGAAAAAAGAGTTTTTGCTAAGATTGATCACTCGAGTTTTCAAGGGTTAAGGAAACTCGAACGATTAAGGAAAAAATTTCTAAAGGAAGGAGCAGTAGTTGGTTGTAGCGGTAAAACGGCGGAAAGTTGGGATTAAATTTGAAAATCGGTTCCAGGCGACAGTTTGAGTTACAGGGTGATAACGCAATGAGGTCCACCAAAGTTGAGAGTAATTTCCCGAAAATGATTTACTTTGAAATAGTTTTTGCGTTAGCACTGCTGATACATATGCTACAATGAAAAACTTTAAATTGTTTGGCACTCGTTAATGCTGTAATTTAACATGGTTCTCTTTTTGTTTCTAGCTTCCATCATCGGACATGTCTATTATTTAGACCTGTCTCCTATTCAGAATCAACGGGATGAATACGCCCGCTTTTACAAGAAATCACCACTAATGATAGCGGGTCATGAGGAGGGTGGATCAGACGGTAAGGACAAGATTGATGGGCCTGAATTCATACTCCGATGCCAAATTAAGAACTTGAAGAAACAGGTGAGGAATAAAATTAATATCTATCTGGAGGTGAGATTAGTGGGCATTTTGGCGAGTTTTTTTGAAAATTGCATTAAGTGTTTGATGTTTAGCCATTTTGATTTGGTTCCGGAAATTTGTGCTAGTGTAGTGATGCATGTTTTTGTTGTTTTGTTTCCACAAACAGGCAGTGAAACAGGTTGCAGAAGCAGTTGAGAAAATTAAACTGGGATTTGATGCACAGATTCAAGAACTTCGTAATACTATTGCTTTTCATGTTGAGAATAACCGTAGACAACTCTGGGAAATTGGAGTGTTGAAGAAAGCGAATTCATACATGAATACACTGTAAGCAATCAAGTTAGTTATATCAAAACAAAAAATTAGTATATATGTAACATGCAAAAATTCAAAACGGATGTTTTATTTCAGGAACGAAGCAAAATCCAAAGAAGTTGCTGCAATTCAAGCCGAAATTGCGAATCAGAAAAAAGAGCTTCGATGTGCAAAACTAAAGGTTGAAATACTAAGGTCAAAACGGCGAGAAAATGAGGTGAAGTGTATATTGAAATTGTGCTTAGAATAACGAGAATTGTTAGTTGAACTGCTGGTAGTGATAATCATTTTTTTGTGATTCAGATTATCATCGCCGAGTTAAAATTGAGGATAAAGGCTCAGAGTAAGGAAGCTGTAAGTGCAACAGCAGTAGTAGATCAGGGACTAAATTTACGCAATGGTGCAAGGGGATTCAAAGGAACTGTTGGGGAAACGGTGGGAAAAACAGAAGCTTGTCTTATTAAGGTGTTTACGTTTTCGCGAATTGGAATTCGCATGAGTCGGAACAAGCAAAAACGGGGAATTAGTATGGATATATTATGTATTTTTTCAGGAATTTGAAGCCAAGCTACAAGAAGAGCTAGGCAAGCAGAAGACTGCATTAACGAGTCAGTTTGAAACAAGGAGCGCCAAAATGGAAAGGGTTTACAAGGAGCACAAAACTGGACAGCATCGCTGCCTACCCGCTGCGTTGAAATCAATTTATAAATCGCGAATCTCTCGTCGGAGCTTTGGAGCATCGTCAACGCCAAAGTACAAACCTGGTAGTAACAAAGCATCTGCGTTGGAGCTTCAGATAAACGCACTGGCTGGAGTTGCGTTGACAATGAAACAGCGGATTGTGCATATGCAAAGCAAATACAGTCATTCAATTTGGCAAGGGGAGAATTGTGTGGCTTTGTTGGAATCTGCAAAACAAGGCTTGAGAAATGACTGCACGCGTCTTCGTAACCAGAGTATAATGCTTCTAGCCCGTATCGGAAGATACAAAACAGTCCTTAAAAGCATTGAAAGCAAGTGAGTCAAAAACTTAACCTCTTGGGCCCCAATGTAGTGGATATAAACATTTCACTCCCAGAGTTCGAGCCCGTTGTTGTGAATATAAAAATTCACATGATGGTTGCCATGGCTGACTGCATGAATATATAGATTCCATTTCCCGTATTCTTGCCCTTTGTTTTATTTTTTTACGAATACTACTCGGGACTGTCGCCCAATGTAGTGTATTTAAACATTTGCGAATTCACAATGAATTTGTAAAACCAGCACAGAAATCCGATCGGGGTTCATTTAAATTTCCAATCGCTGCTACTAGTAAATTTAATCCATTCTTAATTTCATGTTTGCACCAAATTGAGTTTTAAAATTTTCTTTGCTGGCCCATAATTATTCAGCCATCTCTAATTGTTTTTGCAAAAATTATTGGGGCTACTGCTTATAATATATGCATTCAAAGCGGTCCAGTGGTTTGAAACGCCCCTATTCGAACGGGCGCGCAACAAATTCACACCATGGAAACAGAGGCTGTAGTGACGGAATAGTTCAAATGTTATGGTGCCCAAGAGGTTAAGCTATAAGAATGCTTAATTTCAATCTATTTATCTGACGACTAATTTAATTGCTGTTATGTATGTATAATTATTTCTTTTTCCACTCCATAGGGCTAAAAGGCATAATAATCCGAATGTGAAGAAGACAAAGCCTGTTAAAACGCCTCTGGTTCCTGTAATGAAAAGTTTTGATTGCCGTTTCAATAGTTCTAGTCCTAGTGTCGATCATGAGATGAAACCTGAAAGGCACGACAGCTTCAGTGGACGCAACGTTGCAAAGGAGCCGAGGAAGCATGTGCGTTTTCAGGAGTTGCACGTGAAATACCGTTACATTTAATGACTATGAATAGTCAAGTTGAGTATGTAGGAATATCGAGTTTGATCGAATATAGCTTCTTGAATTTTTCTAAAATCTCAAGCCAGCATTTGTGATTGTGTGTGTGTGTTTCTTTCTAGTAGCTAAGCAGTGAGTAGTTAAACAAGAGAAGCGTTGAATATTGCAATTATAAAAGCATTATGAATCTTGGAAGAAAATTAACGATAATTGATTGTAAACGATCATGAACGTTGCTAATAATGGACGGCCTGTTTTTGGATACACAGAACTATATACTGATACTATAATTGAGAACATTTACTTCCATAGTTGATTGATCCATAGTTCTTTAGTGAGTTTGGGCGATAATAACTGCATATGTTAGGACAAAGCTCGCCATCTGAAAAGATGAAAAGAGAGAAACCATTCGGCGACCATTATTGTGAGGGAAACCACGACAATTTTCAAAGGCCGATGGAAGTGAGGCAGGGAAAAATAATAAAAACTATTATAAACACAGTTCCTACTTACGCTTGCCATGAATCCATATACGTAATTGTAAAAACAGAAGATCCGATTCCGACTTCGCTGGTTTGAATAGAATGGAGGAGAAGATGCAGTTTCCGCTCGTAGGAGAGCTGGTTTTGTATAGTTTTGAAGGAAACTTTCTCGAATGCATCGCTGAAGGAGGCGGCAAGTGTTCCGATCTGAAATACAAGAGTGTTATTATTCAGTTGACATAGAGGGCGTGGATGATAGAGCCGAAGGGCGTCGCAAATGATGATTTTGCAATTCGGTGTTCGACCAGTCTAAAAAATAAGTAAATACGCGTAGATAAATATCGCACCTCAGAGTTTGACTCTGCTGAAACGAGGAGAAAGGAAGCGAAGGTAATGAGAGTCACGAATCTGTGTACAGCTTGAAACCAGCCGAGCGCAGCGGTCCTTTCGGGTAGAATTATAGTGTAGCATATGAAGCAGTAATATGGGAGCATGGCAATACAATTGCTCAAAACGAGCGGACCTATCGCTGTCTGAGCATAATCGCTCAAGTTGCTAATGGACTTGAAGGTAGTGAACATCTATTTAAGAAATACGAAGTTATAGGACAGTTGCGGTAAATAGAAGAATAGGAGCCTGTTTAGAGTACTAGGAGGATGAATAAAATAAAACAATGCTGGAAAATTGGAGGTGAGAGAGAGAAACAAAACAACTCACCTGATCAAGGTCAAACGTGTCTAGGAGAGATTTAGATGCTGCTAAGCGTTTAATATTTTCTCCAAGTTTGTGTGCAATAAAATAAAAGGTAATGGCGTAGATAAATGGCAAGAACATTGCTAAATGTGCTAGCCAATCTCCATACAGTTGTGAAATTGCAAAAATAAGGCTGAGGAGCTGGTGCAGCCATGGAAGATTGCGTAAGTCTGGAATTTTAAGTTGATGCTAAGCCGCTGTTTTTGTAAGTAAAAGGTAATTAAAAGATAATTCAAAGTGGCTTATTTTTAAACGCGCAACCTGTGGTATCAGTTTGAGGTAATTGAAAAATCAGAATTGGCATATTCACATGCTTTCGGATAGCCTTTTGAACTCCGTATTTTGAAACTCGGAGGTCGTTTAGTATGAAACCGCTAATGCCAAGAGTGAACCATGAGAAGAAGATGAGGGCGGTTGCCGCAGATTTCTGAAAGATGAGAAACGGATCATGAAGGAATCAGAAGCACATTATCGTTAGTAAGTAACGCCCTCTTGCTTACTTTACAGTGCGAAATCCTGTTGGCCAATGATGTGCTGCGTACGGGCTGATCGTATGTGGATACGTTTTGGATTTCGTTTATGAAAGCCAAAGTTGCTTGGATTTTACTGCACGATAATGTCTTGACAAGGATGACGGCGGTGCACAGCCATGTCGCTGTCATTACGCCCATTACTTTTTCGATACTTACATGGGAAGCAAGTGATATAGACGATACAATAGCACAGTAAAGGACGGTCAGGCCAACTCCTGCGATTTGAACGGGCTAAACAGAAGAATACTTGATAAGTTTTTGAAGTTTAGAATTAGAAATAGTTCAGCATTAAACCAGTGAGCTTACGTATATCCAACGATATCTTTTGGTTATTCTATATTGATTGCGATCCGGGTCAAATGAAATTTTTAGAGGTGATATACAAGTATAACGTGGATTAGAATGCATGGAGGCGATAAGTTGAGCCCAGAAGCAAGAAGTGATCGTGATGGGTATTTTTTCAAATGCTTCCATGCTTTCCCAGCACTGCAAATTCTTGACGCCAGAAGGCGCCATGATTTGCATAGGAGAGTGGTGCATGGAGTGCTGGTACATTTGCATGCGTGTTCTTTTTAGCAATGAGGGCTTTAGACATGGTGGAATAAATTATCCACTAACCAAAGTAATTACTTATGGAGAAAAATCCAAATGTTTAATTTACAAGAGTGTGTTGATTATTGATTTGAATGTGTAAACATAATCAGGTAAAAACGGGATTGTGGACATACCTGAGTGTACTTTTAGCCGGGGCGGGTGGATATGTTCATTTGGAAAATGATTATCGAATACGTGAGAATTGCTCCAGCAATCTGTAATATTAAGAGTTAACACCAGAGAGTTAGTGACTGTACAAGTATGAATTTTCTGCCTGCCCTCTACTGGAAGGGCGAATAAAGCTGTGAGTGGGTATGAACTTACAGCGCCAACAAAGGAATATGTTACGGTGAATTGCGTAGAACCAACTCCAATTTCTCCAGCTTGGATTTTATGTAGGACTAACGCCATCCGGCTATGATGTATTTCCAAGAACTGGACATGCTTTAATTGTAACTGGTCCAGACAGCGGTCAAACCAGGTACTAACTGAAGACATCTATGAGAAATAATTTTAAAGGTTAACACTAGTGCGATACTGAATAAATGAGCAATGAGTATATAATGGACAAACTCTTACGGTTTGATTCGCTTCCGCTGATAAATAAAGAAATACGCCAAATTCAAGGGTAAGGAGCAAACCGTGGATGCTCGAAAGGGGGTTCAAGTCTATTGTATCGTCAAATAGCCCTTGAAGTTTAAGGCAGAAGTAAGGGAGTGCGAGCAAGCAGTAGGACGATATTAAGGGACCGACAGTATTTTTAATGGAGTTGCTAAATACGGCTAACCCATTGACTGTTTGAATTAGCTGTAAGGAACGTAAATGTGAATGATTCAATTTTCTTTTGTCGACGAGTATGCATATTTATGCTTCGGTTAGCAGAGACGAGGCGATCACAGGGATTTTTCGAGAAGATACGACGATTGTTACCTGCTCGAAGTCTTCCATGGTGACCGCTTTGAGGATTCTCCTGCTGGTACCGATGGAAATGCTCTGCGTGACGGAATAAAAGACGTATGCGTAGATTAAGGCAAAGTATTCGAGAAAATGCGTAATTGCATACAGCTGAATGCTGGTAAAGATGGAAAGTAGCGTGAGGAAGTGCGATCCAAAGGACATGTTCGCTATGTCTGGAAAAGGAATCGTTTGTGGAAGATGAGGGTACTTGTAATAAGGGTACATGTAAAAAAAATAATTTGATAATTATTACCAGTACAGTAGTTATTTCCTCCATACTGGAAGGAAATATGGCTTAAGTGACACATTCGCAAGTACTCCACCGGAATACCTTGGTAAAATGGCATTTGTACAACAAACGAATCCAGGAATGTCCAGCTAAGCCATAGGGAGACGTTGATGAAGCATATGAAGTTGTATTTTGAGTACCCGAAGAGACTCTTTTTTGGCCGCTTCTCAAGCATGATTATTGGTGAAAGCTCTAGTTTGCGCAAGGTTTTTAGCGCTTCAAGAGTCCCGTGTCGGTAATGGCCCCACAAAGATTTAAAAGATATAACCACTAAAATGGCCCAAGTGGCTCTGAGCAAAGAAAATATTCTTTTTTCTGAATTTGGTCTTGAAAGCCAATAATCAGCTACTGATAGATTTACCATCCATGCAAGCATAAGTGGAAGATTTATAGCTTGGAAAACCTGTAAATATGAAATTAAATTATTATATTTTTAGTTAAATGCATTAAAGAAAACTTAAAATAAAATGTTATTAATGAAATGCGTTGTTGAAAAGTAAAGGAGAATTTTATGGGTTTTAGGAGCAAGTCACGTTATAAAATTGGTATGGTTATTTAAATGATTATTAATGATTGAATCAGGATTATATACTTGAATTAATGGCCACTTTCGAGAGCATATATATATTTGCTGAATTGGGTCGAAAGAATACGTCCAAGAAGATAGTAGAAGTCGAGATGGGAAGGAGTGGGAGAAGGAGAGAACTCCGCAAAGTGGTGTTTCATGGCTGGGTGGGAGAGAGGGCGCCTCTATTTTCGAGAGTTGGTCTGGAGTAGTTTGCGACATAAAAGCTGGGATTTTCATATTTTTCAGAATTTGACGCCGATTAGATTCCAGAATGTTCTATCTACTATGTTGCGGCAAACTTAATTGGAATTGAGGATGCTATACACACGACTGTGGACGTGGTGTAGAATTAACAGGCAATTAATCGTTGCAGGTGTACATTTTTTGTCAAGGAAGTCATAGAGTTTTGTTGATTGAATCAATTTTCAGATTATGTTTGCGTAATAAAACACGTGTAAGCATCCAGTTCACTAACTGCATGCTTTTAAGCATTTACAAATATTAAATATTTACTTGTAGAAAATTGCAATTTCCTTTGTGTATGCTCGTTATTGTGAGGTGAAGAGCAGCTTACGTGTTATGCGGATGGCTTACGTAGTGGATCCTTCAATTTGGTAAATGATGACAGAGTATGTCAACAACGTTCCAGCGATCTGCAAATAAATTGTATGAATGTCTCTTTGAGGCTAATTAGTAATAGTCAATCACATTTTCAGGCAGCATATCGTTTCACCAATATATAATTAGGTGGAAGCATAACTTTTAATTTGGGATAGCTTACCGTGCCAACAAAGGAATAGTTGATGGTAAAAAAGTTGGAGCTAATTCCAAATTCTCCAGCTTGAATCTCATTCATAATGGAATTAATTCGCAAGTTGTATTCAATCCGGTCTTCCTGTTTATTAAATCGGACTTTTCGTAAGCTTTTTGCAACGCATGAGCTGAGATGAGAGATCTGGCGGGAATTGGGAAATTTAAAACTGGGAAATATGACAAGTAGCGAAAAGTTTGTACAATACTTTTGAATTGCTTACTTGAGAAACGGATTCCGCTGAAAGAGTAAGAAAAGACAAAAGTACGACACCAAGGACTAGTTCTTGTATTGTATTCGCAGCATTGCCCTGAGATTTGATGTTGAGAAGGTCCTGGAACCTGTAGCAATAATGCGGTAACATGGGCAAGCATACGCTAGCTATGATTGAACCCACTGAAAGCCTGATATGGTCACTTAAGGCGTGGAAATGGTCAAAGTATGCTAGGACCTGCGTAGAAAATTAATGATCTATTTAATTAGACAATCGTGTCTTAAAGCACTGCTAAATAGGTAATACAATGACTTGAATCGTGTCCATACACGCTAACGCTGACCTCATCTATGTCTTCTACTGATAATCGTTGTTTGGAGTATAATTTCTCCGTGCATGTCTTCGTAACCAGATTTACGGCAGAGTAATACGCCATAGCGTAGACGAAAGGAACAATGTCGACCATATGCGTGTAAAACTCGGTATACATGTTGATGACGGCAAAATACCAGGTGATAACATGACTATGCCATGGTAGCGATGAATAATCTGAATTCCGTTAACGAAAGGAAAGCTTTTACGGAGTGAACCATCAAACGAAAGAATCAGTCTGATTCAAGCGTTACCTGTAGCATTGGGTGGGCTGAGATTCAAATATCGAAACACAACGTCAACGAAGCCGAGGTAAATATCGGATCCGTTTCGAAAAAGCTTCAAATCTATTATTACAGAATCGTAAAGGCTCCAGCAGAGCCAAAACGTGAAAAGAAATTTAGGACTAATGATTCTCAGGGATTGTGCCCAGTTACTTTCCGAATTGATTAGATTGAAATGGTGTTCGAGTCGTCTGAATTGATTGATTGTCCCCAGAACATGGTTATAGTTTTTTCCGGTAAGTACCAGCACCATCATGATGACCGTGGTGCTCCAAAACAGCAAGGCAATGCTGTGGATTCGATTTCGAATGGATTCAGCACGTCCTATTGACAATGAAAAGTTGAGGATGTAGAAGAGCATGGAGCCGATAATTAGCCATCGGATGGCCTGAAAAAGAATGGACCAGTGTTTAGCTTTTGAAAAACTCTTGTAGGAGGAAATGACCTCATGTGTGACGGCTATAGGCAAAATTACCCGAATTCCGGAACCAGACTGTTTACAAACGTATTTGTCTTCAAAAGCGTCATATTTAATTCCGCAAGAAGACATGAAACAATACGAGGGGAAGGTGTGAAGAAAGGCAATCAAGGAACCTAAAGGTTCTCGCATAGTTTGCTTGGGATCATCTTTCGTTTCCGATGCTTTCCAATCAGAGGATAATGTGAAAGCATCCCGAGGAACTGCCATCTTTTGGAATTTCAGGGCGTGAAGTAAAAACAAGTGGAACATTTGCAAAAACGTGCTGGCGTTTTTTATCACAACTGCTCATCATCATGGAGAGAGATGAAAGAGGTTAAGATGAATGTAATTACGGTTATACTGAGAGGTACGCGAAGGAATTTGAATATTCGTGTGCTCCTTTAATGATATTGTGCAAATACATTTGCATGCAACCTTAGAATCAAATATCTTAGGTAAAGAAAAGAGATGGAGGACATTCTACTACATTATAATGTTTTTATAACATTTAGTTTGTGTTGAGCTAGGCAAAATACCAATCTTGTAAAGGTATTGACAGCCTACCTGGAATCCTAAACGTTTCATAAATATAAAGTACTTGGGGATTCCATTTAAATGATCAGTTGGGTGAGGGGGGATATTGACGGAATTTATAATTTTAATAATATATAAGGTAATGACTTAGCGCTCTTAAAATGATACCTGAATAAATTGCATTTTTTGAACAACACCCGCCGCGACATTTTTTGATTGTCTCGCCATTAAAAGCTAAGAAGGAGAAGAAGATAGCTAAATATCTGTTCGATTGCGACTTGGGAGTAGCTTGGGTTGATGTGTTTAAAGAAAGCGACGTTGAGGACACATGGTCTGAGCGCAGCGATGCCTTTTTCACGAACTCTTTTGTTAAAGGCAGAGAGGGATTTGTCTCTTAAGGCAATTCTTTTGAACTCGCGTATGATTGCTTCAGAAGTTATTGTCATGGAGGAAATGAAGAGGTAGACGAATACCTGGACACAGAGACAAAAGCAGCCGACGTATGGGAAGATGATGTAGATGTAGATGGGGAGGAAGGCGTGAGCTTTGAGGGAAAAGTAGATGCAGACCACGGAGAAGATAATCAAGGTGGAGATAATGGCAGGTGTGAAGAAGGGTTGCATGAATTTGTTGAAGAGGACGTTGTACATTCTGAGCGTCCTATAATTCCTCATTGTGATAAGTGTCTGGTCTGGAGCTTTGTCGCTGATAATCCGGCCAACCCTAGAGAGAATCTTGATTTTTCGTCTGTACATACAATCAATGGCGAGGATTAGCTGACGCTTTTGAAATTTCCGAATTTTTATAGAGAAGGCGGGTGTGTTGCTTACTTCATTTCTGATAGGAGGACGGCTGTTTGGAATATGAGCGGCATAATTAGTTGAGCAAATACGGTCGTGAGGAGACCGCAAGCGGCAACGTAGAGGCACTCCTGGAACATACATAGGAGTTGTAACGGACCCGAGCATGTTACGCCGCAGGGCAAGGAGAAGGTAGCCAGAAGCTGTAGACTCCTGGAGAATATCTCCAGTCGTCGTCTGGCAGGCAGGCAGGACAGTAGTCAATAAACCTAACCCAGTGTGTTATTCTACCAATACCTCCTGAGTCTTCTCCTTACAGCATCGTAATCATCCTCAGCCTACTACGACTCATCTACTAGCTAGCTCTTAGGGAACCGGATCCCGGGTATCAGCATAGTAGTTAAGGTGCGGACACCTCATTACCGGGCAACTTGGAGGGGTCGTCTCACTTTATGGCGCCCAACGTTTGCGGTTTTTCAAGAACCAGAGGAGCATAAGGGAAGACAGGTCGCGGGAACCAGCAGTAGTTCCACGTCCAGGACTGACACGTCATCAGTCCGAAGGAGTCCGGATTTTCCTTCAACAGGGTTTACTCGGTGAGTTGTAATTACCCAAAAGGTCAATTAATTTGCTAGGGCCTGATATTACTCTTTGAGTCATTGGACCATCGTCCCTGCTGTTGTAATACCGGGTAAAGGTCACGGCAAAAGACTAGCATAGCTGAATAAGCATAGGGTTGTCGCCCACTAGATTTTCTAGACAAAGGTTAGAAAAGTAGGAAGACACAGAAAGGGAACAGCTATATCCTAGGGTTGAAACCCACGAGGCATCCAAAATAGCATAATTAGCATTAATAAGCCAGTCAGCAACTGGATAATTGCTGCGAAAATACTTAGTTAGGAAGAAGTCGGACTGCTAGAAGAAAAGTCTTCTTGCAAGGAGGACCACACAGCAGTACGGAAAGCAGTCAGGGAAATATACAAATTCTTCGATTGGGACAATCGGAGAATACAGCGAGATAAGGTGAATGTCCGACGAGGAGTTTAAACCTCAGTCATACGAGCAAGGAGGATCAACAGGATCCTTGAAGAGAAAAACTAGGAAAGATACAATGTCAGATCTAACAGTAGATGTAGAAAGGCATGTAAATTGCGCATACTTACGGACGGCATCTACGTCCTTAAGACCATGGAAAGGAACGTATCGCATTGCGCTGTCTCAGGAAGAGCTACAGATTTATCAGACAAAGGTACCGGTGGAGGAAGCACTGTTAGATATCTTCATAAGCAGGATTATCAAGCGATGCTATTGCGTCAAGGACAATTGGCTAGATGTATTAGCATATTCTTACAAATTGATTATTCCAGAAGCAGAAGGAGAGGAAGGAAGAGCTATTCGGGATAATGCATTGATTGTTATCGAGGCAGTGATAGAAAATCTGTATAAATGGAGATCAGACATAGAGAAGTGGATAGCTAAGGAAAAATCTGAGAGGCTATCACAGGCTATGGAAAACCACACTAAAGAGATAAAAGCTCTGAAGGAATCTTCCGAAATAGAAATTAGCATCTTGCAAGCTCAGGTTAACCAGCAACAGGAGTCAATGCGTCTATTGAAGAATTCTAATGACAGGCAAGCAACAAGAGCACAGCTATTAGAGGAGAACAGTGACCTTCAGGAAAGATTGCATGAGCAGAAGGTCGACGAGCTGGAAGCGAAGGTAAAAGCATTAGAAGAGGAGAATAGGGAGTACGTAAGAAGGATTTATGAGTGGGATAACTCGGGGGATAATCCTAACATAAGAGTAGAAGTACTAGAGAAGCAGGTCGAAGAATTACGAGGGACAATTCAGGCACGGGATACACAGCTTAAACTAATTAGGGACTTTAACAAGGAAAAAGGCTGGTCCGATCCCCTGTTAGATACCAGGGCAGTGGTAGGAATTAACGATGCAAATGAAAGGCGAGAATCACACGAGCAGGTCGAGGGCCGAGCTGATGAGAACCAGGGATTAGCAGCTCTATTAGGACAGCTGTGCAGAGAAAGGGACGCTCCCAAAGTACCGCTACCCCGCCTTCGACAGAATGAAGATCCAGCTAGATGGTTAGAGAAGTTTGAAGGTTACTGTGAAATGACGAATGTCAAAGACAAGCATAAACTCAGCTGTTTACAGCAGGCTCTGACATTAGATAAACATTTAGATTGGTTCAGGTCATTCAAGGCATCAGATAACAACAGGGAGAAAACGTGGGAACAAACGAAGAAATCTTTCTTAGGGTTATTCCAATCACAGCAAGCGCGATTCGAAAAGATGTCCGAGTATTTGAGGAGGCAACGAATGGATGAGAAGGTAGAAGAATTTATCAGTTCTAAATGCTTGCTGTTTCATGAGCTATACCCCGAAGGGTTGCAGGGGGATTTAGTCAGCCATATCACATTGAATTTAAGATCCGAAATCAGGTTTCCATTGAGGCTACAGAATGTATTAGATATGGAGGAGCTCATCCGGGTCGCAAAAGTATCAGAAGCCGAGCTCGAGGCTAGAAAACGACAGCTAGAGAAAAAACACAGGAGAGGACAGCTAGGTAATTCGCCCAAGGATTTCACGCGTCGTTCTCAGAGACCGTGGCGACGGGATTCAAGAGCAAGTAATAAGTCAGGATATGGCAGGGACGCGTCTCAAAAATCTGATAGGTCTGGTTACTCTAGTACATCTGATAAGAGCGGTGGCAACACATCCGGCTCGGAATCGGGTAACAAGCAATCAACATATAAGGAACGCGAAGTGGCGAAGGTCCCAAAACCAGCTGGCTATTACCAAAATCGAAGTAGATACACAAGGTCAAGTGAGAAACAAGGTAGCAACAGGTCCAGTGACGAAGAGAATTGGCGAGGTAAATCGGTTCGTACGGTCGCGGCTAAAGACAGCAAGAGCAAGGGTGATTCCCAACAGTCGGAAAACGACACCGGGACGCCGCAGTAGGGAAATGTGTGCGTCCCGTGTTTCTACAACATAGTCAAAATTCCCCACTAGTGTTAGTTCGTTGGATAGGAGCAAAGGGAGGCAATGGAAAGATGATACGAGGACTGCTAGACACTGGCGCGGAAGTGTGTGTGATAACAACAGCTGTAGTCCAGGACCTCCAGTTAGATGTTATACCCTCAGAGGAATTGATCGAGTTCAAATTTGCAGATGGCTCTAAAAGTAAAGCGTGTGGCCAGGTGGAGCTACGAATATCGTTAGCTGAATACAAGTGTAGTCATCGATTCCACGTACTGCGATCAACAGGCAGGGAAATTATTATTGGTTGCGATTTTATGGCAAAATATGGCGTTAAAATAGATTTAGGTAACAGGACTTACAGCATCGGCGAAGTAAAAAAGGTAGAAGTGATTGGAACGAAAGCAGTATGCGCGGTCATCAATGAAAAAACATCAGAATCCTTCCAACGGGCAGTGGCGAAAATCCTAGAGAGTTGTAAGGAGATTGCTAGAGATGATGGTAAAATAGGATTAGCCAAGGTCTCTCCGCATGTGATCAGGGTGCATCCGGATATACCGATAATAAGGGTCCCGTACATCTATAGGTCAAAGATTGTAGCCGAGGCGTTAGACGAATTAGTTGATAAGGCTTTGAAGGCGAGCATTCTGCGGATATCGACGTCTCCATACAGGTTTATGGCCAATCCAGTCAAGAAGCCCCATAATGGTGGTTGGAGGTTGACAGTTAACTTTAAGCCACTTAACTCATGGACACTGCCCATAGCGTCCCTGGCACCAAGGTGTAGCGACATTCTACGAAGAATACCTGAAAATTGTATCATGAGTAGGTTAGATTTAGCGCAAGGATTCCATCAGATAGCTTTAGCGGAAGAATCAAAGAAGTTTACAGCGTTTCAGGCAGGAGAACGGCTAGTAGAGTACAACGTGATGGCGATGGGGCTGATAAATTCTCCGAAAAGTTTCTGCGCAGCGGTCCAAGAAATGATGGCACAGCTCAAGAACCCCGAAAACAGTCAAGAACAGCTATTCTTTGTGACGTACGTTGATGACATTTTGATTTTTAGTAAAGATGAGGAACAACACATAGGGCACCTGAAAGCTGTATTAGAAAAACTATTGGAATATAACTTTACAATTAATATGAAAAAAAGCGAATTTGGACTGAAGGAAATAGAGTTTCTAGGTCACCTGATAACACCTGAGGGTATAAAGAAGAGTCCAACGTCGGTCAACGCGATAATAGCTTTTCCGAGGCCACACACCCTGCGCGAACTGCAACGATTCCATGGCGCGGTAAACTGGATTGCGCCATATATACCTCACTTAGCTAATTATTTTTTCCCACTGTATGAGTTATTCAAGGGCGCGCAGAAAGGAAGGAAAAGGGGACAATTAGATTGGACTGAAACACATGAGCGCGCATTCGCTAATATCAAGGCTCTAGCCGCGGCTGAAATCGCCCTACATGCGTTAGACGAAAATTTGCAAACCTATATTTATGTAGATGCGGCGAAATACGGTATAGGCTGCGCGCTAGTACAATTTGATCCTAAAACTCACGCGCCGCGCATTATCGAATTGGCTTCTCAGAAATTTAACGATCGACAGCTAGCATATGACGCGCGCGAGAAAGAGATGCTAGGAATTCGCTACAGCCTATTAAAATTTTTACCGTATATTGATCAAATCGAAGTTATTGTACGAACAGATAGCAAATCGTTAACAGGTAAAAAATTATCCAACTCGGGTGTGAATCGCCACGTTCTAAGATGGGAGCTAGATATTCAAGGGATCGCGCATAGGCGCGAGCACATCGCGGGGAAAGATAATTTAATTGCAGATCTCCTGTCAAGAACAGCGGTGGAAGACGACCAATGTCCTCTTGACGATTTACATCCGGCATTTAACGTGGATATTCCGGAAGTACGCATTTCTGCGGTTGCAGCGGAGTCACTGGAAATCATCACGAGATCAGAGCTGATTGAAGCACAACAGCAGGACGAATTTTGCAAACGAGTGGTCGAAGGTATTAGCAAGTTCGACTTACGTATGTGCTCAAGGTACATGCTACGCCATAATGTTCTCTGCAAGATTGTGAAGCAGCCCAGCTTGACTAACCGTCCAGCCGACAGAATATCGCGGGTATTAGCAGTGCGACGGAGTAAGCCACTGGAACAGGTGAATCGGGAGTGGCAAGCCGCCATGGAAGGCCCTGGGGGCACCACAGGTTCTAATACAAATAAAAAAGTAAATTTTAATGATAACCAGGAACAAGGGAGAAAAAGATAGCACGGAACCCTTGAGGATGGATGGAAGCATGGTTGCTTTTACGTATGTCCCCGTCTTACCGACATCACTATTCCCACGGGTAATGGCTTATTACCACGACAGTACACTAGGTGGCCATCCCGGAGCTACCCGGACGTATGAACGGATCCGGAAGAGTTTCCATCTTCCCAAGATGCGCTCCATGATAGCTGCTTACGTTAACAGCTGTGAGAGGTGCCAGCTCGGCAAGGCAAGCAACCAGCTACCAATCGGAGACATGGGCGTTCACGGATGGAAGAATGAGCTGTTCCGGTGCTGGCACGTCGATCTTATCGGACCGTTGACTCCTTCATTGGGATTCAAATACATCCTTGTAGCTGTCGACGAATTCAGTAAGTTCACGGTGATGAAAGCTGCAAAAAAGGCGGAATCAGAACCAATAATTAAATTTCTTAGTGAGATTTGGCATACAGTTGGTTATCCAAGTAAGATAATTTTGGACAATGCCCAGTATTTTTGGAGTAGATCAATGCGGAAAGCCGAAAGGAAGTGGAATTTAAAGTTGATCCCGATAGCACCATATTCACCATCAGGGAATTATAGCGAAAGGGAGAACAGGGATACGAAGCAACTACTTAGAACGTTCGTGGGTGATTGTCAGAATAGATGGGCATATTACTTAGATGATTATGTCTTTGCCCTTAACAACTTAAGAAACGAGTCAACGGGGTATTCACCAAACGAGATTGCGTTCGGTAGACAGCTGTTAAGTCCTCAGGATAGGGCGATCGAATTACCTTCCGACTTGTTCATATCTCCAGAAAGTTTTGCTAGAAGAATGAGTGAAGAATTGGCAACTATCCATAAGTATGTAGAGGATCGGAGACGCAGAGTGACCGAAGGGCAGAAAGTACTGTACGATAGGAAGAGAAGAAATTATGAGTTTAAGATTGGTGAGGCAGTCAAGATAGTTAACAAGCAATTGAGTAACGCAAATAAAGGGATATCACAGAGCTTGTTACCTAAGTTCCGGGGACCGTTTACAGTCGTCGGGTTTCAAGGTACACACACATTGGTTTTAAAAGATCCAAACAGGGTCGATACATTTCGGTGGGCTCGATCCAAGGCTCTGCCTTTCCTGTACCGGGAAAAAGTAATGGATGAGGTGGTTAGCTCGATACCACAGGTACCGGTATGTTTACCGAAACGTAATCTTGCGCGAAACAGCTGTGATGAAGACTTACCTGTCTTAATTCCATTTCAGACCGAAGATGATTCACAAGCTGCGGATCATGTGGGTTCTCCCGTAGCGATCACGGCCGATGCGTCCGAGATTGAGACAGAGCAGGTCTCCCGGATCACTTGCGCGATAACCCCAGAGATCGAGACTGATACCGCCTCCAACTGGTTCCTCGACTCTGTGGTTCACCTTCTTCTGTCATCTACTCGTCGAAATCTATCCTGTGAGTATGATCAGCGGGGTTAATTTCATAGTTTTCATTTTTTCGCCTTTAACTCTGGAACAGTACTAGGCCAATTTTTGCACAATAGTTCATTTAATATACATTGAAAAAAGTATGTCCCATACCGCTGGTTGGCTTTATCGACCAGCTAACTTGTCCAAGGTCCGCCAGTTGGTTCCAGAGCCGTTAATAGTGTTAAGCCTAAGAATAAGTAAACAGCCTCAATGTAATCCAGAATAGAGGCATTATAGAATCGCTGATCTACTCAAACTAACTATATAATAGTTAAGAATACTTACCAGATTGATGCTTCAGTCTCGGGGTATTAAGGTTATGTCAAGTCAATTAACAGCAGATTAGTTATATATGATAGCTATAGTAAACGAACTGTATGGAAAAGTCTGCATATGGGCCTATCCAAACACATTTTTTCATTCAAAAGTTCGCGGTAGACAAGTAAAGTTGTTATGTAGCAAAGGGTCAGAATAGAGGGAATAACTTTAAAGTAAATTTAAAAAAGATTTTGTCGGGTTGCCGCGGGAGTGGATTGCACTAAGTTGTAGAGGGCAAATTGGGCTTCATAATGATACTAATGGTCAGCCCGTAATGATTGGATTTTTTGAGTAAATTGAAGTTAACGGTAATTAGTCAGAAATTGCCGTATCGTCGCTAAGGTGTTAAACCTGTATGATGCGAATCTGTAACTATGCATGTATCTTCTTCAAAGCGAGTACGTCATTCTTGAGGTCTCTATGATAAGTCCTGGGTGATACGAGATAAAATCTATAATATGGATTAGCTGTTATTCAGCTAAAAATGTGAAATGAGCAAGTGTCACTCGGAGTTAAAAGTGTATTTTAACGGTTGTAATGATGCTATGGATTAGGTGCCGTAATTGAGAGTGGGAAATATTGTTATCTTAATGGGGGTTAAATAATCAGCTGTATAGCCGAAGTTGTTTCGGTGTTGTACTGTAATACAATAAGCGTGTCGACAATAACAATAGAACTGTAATGGTTATAACGGCATAATCTTCGAGGGAGGTTGCTGGTCTTCGGAGAAGTGGCTTCTACTTATACGTGACTGGGATCCAGCTTCCACTGCTACGTCGCTACGTCGATGCGGTATGGTGACTCGGAGTATGATACCTATGCCTTACAAGTTGTCGGTTTTGCTGTCTTCGTTGGATTCTACGCGTCCTAGCGGAGCTAGTTCTTCCTAGAGGAATCCAGGGGTCAAGTCCAACCCGGCCAGGGACATCTGGGGCTCAGAATCAATGAGCCAACTGCCTTCACGTGTTTCTTCGCGTCCTACCTACTTCCTGTAATTGGTAGAGGAATCACAGACCGGGCGACTTCCATCCATAGCGATCTATCGACAGCTAATTCGACACTGGTTACGGAGGGTGCTATCGGACCTCCCTACCATCGCCAATCCAATCACCTGTGGCAGTCCATAGCCAAGAAGTGGCATTCAACGCTACGACAGTCACGCATACATCCAGTCAGTCATCAGCCATGTCCGTCGGATCCCCAGCAACTGCCGTTAAGAACGCCGTGTAATAAGGTGAATAGAAGCCGTATAATCATATGCAGTTCAAAGGTTATCAACTGTAGACTCGAATTATTTGTAAGCAACAACTATTGTTGACCAAAAGTAATACTTCAAGGTATACAAATTCCACCTCAACAAGACGATACTTTATTGCTATTAATTACGGGTAACTTGTAATGCTAAATTACCTCTTTGCACCGTTTAATCATAGGAATGTCAAGAAGAATAGCATTGATTAACGAACATTCTCAAGGACTCGGTGTATGGTGATAGATATATTTGTCAAACAGTTGATTGTTAACATTAAGCGTATTGATTTCTCAAACATCACATCTCTTCGAAATGTACAATGTTTTCGCTAAAAGGGGGGTGGGTGTAACGGACCCGAGCATGTTACGCCGCAGGGCAAGGAGAAGGTAGCCAGAAGCTGTAGACTCCTGGAGAATATCTCCAGTCGTCGTCTGGCAGGCAGGCAGGACAGTAGTCAATAAACCTAACCCAGTGTGTTATTCTACCAATACCTCCTGAGTCTTCTCCTTACAGCATCGTAATCATCCTCAGCCTACTACGACTCATCTACTAGCTAGCTCTTAGGGAACCGGATCCCGGGTATCAGCATAGTAGTTAAGGTGCGGACACCTCATTACCGGGCAACTTGGAGGGGTCGTCTCAGAGTTGTACCTCTGGTCGGCTCTTCCATTGTTGAGGTATGTAATGAAATGTGAAAAAGCGGTTGTTCATGAAGAGCAAGTAGACGATTGGAGCGACTACAACGGCGACGAAGGCGAGAAGAGCCCCCAGTCCGTTGACCAGGAGGAAGAGAAATGGGAGCGTGTACCAAACTTTGCCACCTTCGTGCCCTGGAAAGAGGGGATAGAATGAGGTGCGGAATTTAATAGGACAGTAACCGATGATAAATAGGGTCAAGTGAGGTCAGCAGGGTCAAAGTTGGGATTACAGAGGAGGGCACTTACTTGAAATGTTCTGGATGAGGACGTGTGTTTGATTAAAAACCCTGGCTAGTTCCTGGGTATAAAAAAATATAGTGAGGCCCACAATCGTAGAGATGGAAGTGAGAATGAGGAGGAGGAGGTGACAAGCTTGATCGAATCCGAATCCGAGGGAGAAGTCGTATTGAGTAAAGGACCAGATTCGAAAGGCATTGACTCCAGCTATCATACAGTTGATCCCGTAGCAAAGAAGCCACTTCCACCGACTACTTACTATTCGTATCTGGAGGGTTGACTTGTTGACGAGCTCGAAGGGAACAACTTTAAAAAATTCACCGATGGATAATATCTGCTGGGCGTTTTTTAAGGCGGCTTTTTCAAGTTTAGTGTCAAGTTTTACAGGTTTAATGGGTGGGTTTTTATGGACGGATTCGGGGTTTCGCTTCATAGCTTTGGCGAAGCGGCCGTAAGCCAAAGTCCATGTATCTGTGGTTTTGGGCATGGTGGTTCCGCGTGCGGATGATTGCGGTATCTGCAGGCAACTGGGACACTTGTTCAGGTCCACCAGGTACTTGTTTCAGAAATGTCTCATGCCTGACCTGAACTATATAGAGATGTAGATATAACTTAAAAGAACAACAACAGGAAGCTAGTTAGTCGTGTACCTTTTATGCATTTAAATGCCTCTTAAGAAGGAATGAGGGCGTAGCCTATTAAACCGTTGGTTTAAAAACACGTGGTCAAACCATTTCTAAAGCCCGTGAAGCTACCTAGCTGTTTTGCTAGTAGCTACTTAAAGCTCCGAGCTATTGAACTTTGTATTCATTGAGTATACTACTTCCAGGGAATGTGTAGCTTGGACTTTTAGAACTGAAGAGAAGGCTAACCTTTGTAGTGTCGGTTTTAGGTGAGGTGGCATCGTTTTGTTAACCATCCACAGAAGGAGCTGTGTATACACTTGTGCATAGTTTTATATTGCATCTCACTCACTGACCTCCTAGTGGAGTGAAATCCCCTAAAGTATGTTATGACGACTTGAGAAATTCAAACGAGATGGAAAACAGTTGACGTTGAAGTATTATGTGATTCTCAACCCAAGTTAGGTATTAATTACTTTACGAACGAAATGAAATATTGGGGGAAAATCCGAAATTTCAATTATGACACCACTTATACATGAATACGACAGCTTGAAAGATGTGCAAGTCCATTGTCACAGTGTTATTCTGCAAATACAATCGATTCCCTTCATCCAAGAATTAGTCTATAGTATTGGTTTGAGAGGATGAGCTAAGGCTCTCTGAAGTGCCTTCTGAAGTATACATTTGGTAGATTATAACAGAGTACGTCAGTACGGCACCAGCCATCTGGAAGGATAACATATGCTTAATTGTATAAGTCCGTGGTACTATGCACACGCAAGAGGAAGAACATACAGGGACACAGGATATAGCATTTTATGATGGATTTGAGGTTTGCTATAAACCCTCGTGTGCTATGTGTAAAATGGCAGTTTGAAAAAATTAAAAAAGCCTTGACTCACCGCTCCCACAAATCCATACGTAACTGTGAACATATCTGAGCCGATTCCAATTTCTCCCGCTTGAATCTTATGCAACGCCATGTTGACACGGCTTTGGTACTTTAAAAGATCCATGGAATCCGTAAAAGGAGTTTTTTGCAAAGCTCCGCTCAGTAACGAACTGATTTGCGTAGCCTATATAAAATGTCAGTTTTTTAAAATTTGCTGGTAGTCTGGAAAACAATAATACTTGTAGATTTGAATATTAATTCAAAACAGGATGTGAAACAACTATATAATACTTTTACATGGGATTCTGCTGAGAGGAAGAGAAAGAGAGAAAAAATGATTGCAATAATAAGCCCATCAAGGATGCTCAAGAATCCCTGGGTTTTGTGCATTTCAAAAAAAGTTTGAAATTTGAAGCAGTAGAAGGGCATTCTTGCCAAGCAAACGCTGGTTATTAAAGGTCCGATAGAGCGTCGGATAGAATCACACAAGGAGCTGAGATGATCGAAAATAGCGAACATCTGAAATAAGGAGAGACGGGCTTAATTTTTGCATAACGAGAGTTTGCCGCCAACCCTTGTGACTAAAGCAGCTTTTGATAGACTCACATAATCCAGCTCTGGGATTTGCAGAGATTTATTTTCGGTGTATTTTTTTTCGATAGCAGAAACAAGGTCGTGAACGGTCATGTAGAAAACTGCAGCGTAAGTCAAAGTATAGATTTCGACGACGTGGGTGTAGAATTGCAAGTATAGTTGGATTGTTGCAAAATAGATGGTAATGACATAGTCGTACCATAATAATGCTGAAGAATCTGTGAATCAAAACGGTTCTCATTAGCGAAAACATGGATTGCATGGGGTCAAAATAGTTGTGTAATAATCTCAATGAAATACTTTAGCTTTGTGTTACCTGTTGTATTTGTTATATCAATGGCGAGGATGCGGTAAACATTAGTTCTTATGCTCATGAAAGGGTTGGAACTAATTTCGTAGACTTTCAAGTCAAAGACAAGAGCATCGACGAAGCTCCAGGCGGTCCAGACCAAAATAACGAGTCGGGATATCCAGTGGTATTGAAGCTGGAAGCGAGCGCTTCCATTGCTGGGTTCGATAAGAACATTACCAAGTCTCAGATGATTTACAACACTCAAAATTGAGGCATGGTGTGAACCCCAAAGAATGCGGAAACTCATGCAGACTGTAATGGTCCAAAATAGTGCTGCTATTCCCCGAATACGGGACTTTATAATTTCGGCGGAGAGTAAAGTGGTCGTAAAGCGGCCGGAGTAGAAGAGGACGGATACGAGGATAATGAGGTGGATTATCTGTGAGTGAAAGAGGAATTTTGCTGAGTTACAGTTTGAATTTAAGAACGTTAGGCAGATTAGTTCGGAAAAGTAACGAATATTAAAGTATCGTTACCTGGAGCTTTGGGAGATATCTTTTGCAGACGTAGGTTTGAAGATTGGGATCGAATTTGAATTGCCAGGATGATAGGCAAAAGTAGGACGGGAAGGTGTGTAGAAGGGCTATAACGGTTCCTAGGGATTCGTCGCGATGGGATTCATGTTGTTGCTTTTCAAGGGTTGGATACATGACGCTATCGTTATCCCGCCTGATCACAAAAAGGTTTGTGGGTTTCATAATGTTACTGAGTTTGATTTTGTAGTCTGACACTTTCACGTTCCTGCAACGGAGTCATGGCCTGAATTATTATTCAACTTGCAAGAAGGTCTGTCACATAATTGAATATTCATTGGTCTCACGTTTCGTTCTAGGAAAAAGCATGAGCAATTTACATGAGATGCTTTCAGGATAATCACCTATAATTTTATTGAATGCAAATTGTTTTGGACAGAAGTTGAAGCACTGCGTTGCGTGACAAACTTATGCTTTTTTCATCAATACTTTTTCGCAAATGTGCTCATTTTATTGATTGGCTTTAACGTACTTTGGTTTGGTGTACTTGAAAGCAAGGCACTGTTGACAATGTAGAAAGCTTGTTTAATGCCGTTTATGAATTAAAATGTTTTGATTTTGCAATTGTATTATTGAATTGGTTTTGATAAAAATCTTTAGGTTTTGAAAAAAAGAAGTTAACATCAGCCCAGTATGACGATTAGCGCCATAAATAAATGGCGGATTAAGTCTTTGGCGTAGAGGGAGAACTTTGTATCTGATATATGACCACGGTGTAGGTTACGAGTGTAGTAATGATCTGAAATAAAGGTTTTTGTTTTATAAAACCTGTTAAATGTCAACTTATTGGCCTGAAAATTGCCCTGACTTACGCTCCCGACAAAGCTGTAAGTTACAGTGAAGAATTGTCCTTGAATGCCAATTTCCTCGTTTTCGATTTGATGTAGCATTATGAGAAGTTTCTCGTGAAATTCAGACTCTTCCGCTAGATTCCTAGCAAGCTTTTCTTTTTCCTTGTATTTCATATCCTGTATCCACTTTGTAACGGCGGAGGCCTGATAAATTAGAATTAAATTTTCTCGTTAAAATGAATATTTGATTAAAATAATTGTAAATGAATTGTTGCGAACTATGGACCGTGTTCAAGCTAGTAGTAGACACAATATGCGGTAGGGTAGAGGGAGACTGTATCTAAAGTTTTGCTAACCCGACGATGTCCCTCTGCTGCTATGATTAAGAAGATGCTGTTGAGGAAGAAATTATAAAGCGTCCAAAACTGCTGCTCAAACGGCATATTGAAGATGGACTGAAAGTACCAGGCATTTAACGGTATGTTCAAGAGACAATGTGCCGCAATGACTGCTCCAACCACTAGGTTTATCGCTGAGCACAATCCGTGGAACTGGGTGAAGATATCGAATACCTAGAATTTAAGATGTAATTGTTAAAACTAAATAGCGTGATTGGATTTACTTGCGCTGGCAGTGACTGGAAGAGCGACTATGTTTTTAGCCGTTGAACCGGAAAGAAACGTTACCGGGACGTAGCTTTGCGTTGGACCAAGCTGTGTCAAGACTTGGAGTACTGCGCTCAATTCAATGTTGATTGCTAAAAAGACTGCAGCGTAGAAAACGGGTATAATTCCAAGAAAAAATGTAGCAATGTGAGTAGTTATGTGGGAGTAGACGTAAATAATAAATAGCACCATCTGCCAGATAGTAACTGGAGAGTTATCCTCCTCATATGCTACAGCATGAAGGAAGGATCATTAAAATGTCATCATCGCAATGGTCCGAGAATTATTTTAAGGTATGTTAATTTTGTTACCTGTAAAATTTCCTGAGATCTTTTGACCGCTGTAAAACTTTTCAGCGACCTTGATCCAAGGGGCGATTGGGCCGTCGCCGAATAGGATGCGTCCCAAAAGAATCCATACTTCGGCAGCTATGTGAGACACGACGCTGATGCCAATTAAGGTCCTGTAACCAGTCAACTAATACACACATGTATTACAGTTTCTTCAAAAATGCAATTTACTTGAAGGCTGACAGGAGAGAGAGTTATCGGAAAATATGTACTTGATTATACGAGACGATTGCGGAATGGGACCAGGTGGAGTCGCTGACGTCGGGCAATTCCCATGTTTTTGCCCGTTTTTTGCAATAGGACAGGGATTTCTTTAATGCGCCGATTTTATTCAGCAATTCCTCGATTGCGTTTTGTTTAGTCCAGTAAACCAGCATGGATAGGAGTATGCTGAGCATCCTAAGAAAAGCTATCGCACGCGAAAAGCTGCTGACAAAACCGTCTCCTTGTGGGTACATCACTATGTACAGACTGATTGTTGTTAATGCAGACAGCAAGGACATCCCGGATATGATCTACAATTTGTTTAAGTTGGATTTTAATTTATTGTTCGGAGTTTCTGTGCTTGAGTTGCTCATGAGTCTTATTATAGCGTGTGTAGAAATTCAGCTAAAAGAGCCGGAAGATGCGCACGGAAGCGGAGCATAAGCACGGAGACTGCGCGGTCTGTAGAAGCTATAGCGTAATTAATATTGACGGAACAACTTTACCTTTTGAAGTAATGAAATATTTTCTGCTCGATATTTTCGCTCAATTTGGCAATATCGAAAAGTTACAGGGGAGAGTAGGAAATAAGCAGCAAAATTATGAATCATGGCAATGGATTCACACCAATGGTTTTTTGAAAGTAAGCTAATGGTTGCCATATTTGGAAGTTGTAACTCTTGGTTTAATTTTCTACGGGAAAACGTTACCGTTAGGGCTATCCCGACCCGAGGGTTCCAAAAACTGCCTTTTATTTCAATAAGACTTTGTGTATTACAATTTAAAATGTGTGACTGCACGTATTAGATTTCGTTCCCACTATAATATGGCTTGGACATTTGCTAACGCTATTCTAAGGCTAGGGAGAGTCAAAATATGAAGCCGGATTCCAATAATAAGGTTTGGAATGGTACCGATGCGGAACCTGGACGGACTATTGACGTGAAGTTTAAGATGCTGCCAATGCATGTTAATAGCGTAATTTTACAGTAAATATTTGCCTCGACGTCTTTAGCAATAAACTTAATGGTATGACCGAATACAACGTAGAGATTACTTGCAGTTTTCAAAGAGTGGAAATGATAAATTGCATTGATTATTGAGTTTGATGATAATGTTAGACATGGGTGGAGATGAAATTGTTTAGTAATTCACAGCACCTTCAAAACTTACTTTATTTGGAATAATTCTGAAAATACATAATTTGATGGCGCTAGTAACTCAATCCGAGTACCGGTTGGATAGTCTATAACCTGGAACTATTAATATACTCTGTTGTGGGGTTAAGTTGGAAATTTTTAGTTATTGAGTTTACCCTCCTCCCTATTAGAAGTGCTGTTAGATTGAGGCAGGGTTAAATAACGCTATGGTTACCCTCGAGAAACTGCTCAACACTTTGCTGGAAACTGCTTTAATGACGCAGCTTTGTTTGAAGAGTATTTACAGTATTTAGCTGCAATTTACTTGCATTTAGACAACTCAAGCGGTCACTTTCAGCTTCTGTGATACCAATGCATTCAATAACCGCGTTAAGTATTCCTTGGTTTCGGAACCAAGCTAAAAATTCACAGCTCCAGCGATCATATTATTCCTCTCCTTTTTCTCCTGCCAAGCTTGGATTCTAAGGGAACTTGCATTCGTCTTTACGTTAATGAAGTTCTTCCACGTTAAAGTGGACTTGGACTTGGTCCAGATGAAATGGACTTTTCGAGCCCATTTTTAAAAACACATTTCCTGGCTGCTTCAAAGCTTTAGATGTAAACCAGGTTTAAGGAACTCTATAGTTTTATATGCATTGGATTCGAGCTCGAGTATTGTTCATGTCAGGCTCACTCTGAGATACAAACACAAGTAATTTAATTAGTTGCGCAATGGCATTGCATGCGAAAAGGCAGCAACCCTGCTTTAACTGGGAAAATTTCATCAAAGAGTTTGAGCGTGATCTCAAAAGTAACATGATGGTCGGACGGAACGACGGAAGGATGGAAGGACGTGGTTGCAAAACTTCCAGTATGTTTTGACTTTATGACTTTATGTAAAGACTGGATTTGTGCTGACAATTGATTTCCATGGGGGATGGCATGTATGCGGGAAAAAAAGACGAACATTCCCTTTGCTCGACACGGGATGTACCTTAGGGAAATGGCGAATGGAGTTATAAAATAGTTGCCCGGAAACTCAAATTGGGATTGCAGTATCAACGCCGTGGAAAGTTAAAGCTCCTTCACTTCACTTTGAACCAGCGCAGGTGGTGGATGGTTTATTTTCTTGAACTTATTCTTAGTTTCGCACCCTTATAAAGCAGCCTTCGCAAAGTTTTAAACACTCAATACGTTACTTGGAATAGAGCTCCAACGGGGTACCCAAATTGTTTCTCACATTTTTTTTACATCTCACATTGTTTCTCACACAGTACGTAAAATCCTGCTGAACACGTAATTGAGAGAAGCTATTTCGACAAGATGGAAGGCTTTAAGGGAAAAGAATTTCTTCTTGCAACAGTATGTGCACTCTTGCTAATATTTACCCAACGCGTCTCCGCCGAATGGTCCATCGAACGTTTCGCGGACATCCCGGGCCTCTTCACGGACTGTGATATTCTCTTTGCTGGAGAGGATGTCGGAAAGGGGGACAACTGGTCGGAAGTCGAAGATCCAGTTTACATCTACCCCAATTTCACCATCTACACAACTCACTTTGAAACGAATCCATTATTTCCCCGCGCTCTGGGCGACTTAACGATTGCAAAAACCCGAAAAACCTTCGATGACCACTTGGGTTTACTGCGTCGACGAAACTGCAAAGCACAGATAGTTTTTCAGATGGAAAGATTGAACTGGCCTCCCGACCTTCGCTTGGACTCCTTCTACCTCTTTGAAATCCACGAGACTGCCATCATGTACACTGTCTTTATATCTAATCTCGAAATCCAAGGTTCCCGGTTACTCTTATGGGATACGGACATAGTCGGTGGATTTCCACTACAATGGAATGATCTCGCACATACGAACTCGCACGTATACTTCAAGTATAAACACCTATTCAACTTTTATTTCCTTCCAGTTGGAGGCGTTGGAAGCTCTTCTATCGACCGGAGAGAAAGCAAAACTACCATGCAACTGACTCACTCACAACGGCTTCTCAAAATAGACGCATTTCGTCCCACTTGTCTCAACTGTTTGTTAAACGATGCTCCCTTTCAAGAATACTACTGTGAAGATTCAGACAAAGGCTTTTGTGTAGAATACTTTGCCTACGAATCACGTCAGACTGGTACTATTCCTGTCCATGAAAAACTCCAGCGCCCACTCCATCAACAGGCGGAAACTCTTGTTGGAATGCTTTCTCTGGAAGTACCGTATTTTTTCACCGCTTGGAGTTATTATGAAAAAGTCATGAGACGCATGGAGGAGTACACAAAAGAACATGGAGGTAAAAGCATACTAACTCATCGACATGGTTACCCCGCCGAATACATCACTCTCCTCACAGTCGACCAAAAGCTGAGAAACATGACCTGGATTTGTGTGAACCGCCTAGATCATTGTGAACCTTCCCTCCACTGCACTTACCCGAAACGATTTGCAGAATTTATAAGCGGCCCTACAACATCCCACGTACCGAGCGTAGTTGCAGGCTCCTTCCACCCCGTCAATGATGCATCCATATCCTTCCTCACATGCTGGAACATCACTCGCTTGCCTCGCACAGGCATATTTTATGAGCCCTTTGACCTAGTCAGCTGGATGTTCATCCTAATCTCTGCGTCATTGTTTTCGATAGCATTGGGGCTAACGATACGCTCGCGGTTAAACTTAACGACCGGAATCAGCTTGCTCATACTACCTTGGAGACTCCTGTTGGAGAACTACGAGGATGTGGCGGAGGTGGCAAAGAAGGCAGCGGCGACCAGCTTTGCAATCCTAACATTGACCATGGGTCTTATGAGTATCGTATTGACGAACGGCTATAAGGGAGTCATCACGACGGATCTCACAACATCCTGGACGCTTCGAGGTCCTCAGACCTACGCTGAACTTCTCAAAGCAGGAAATTTAAATGACGATCCCGCGGTAAATAAGAGGATGGAATACTTTTACGCATACCATGACGTAAAATTCACATCCCTCACTCCATCCGAGATGCAGAGTTTGAGATCTGACCCCCATCATGGTATGTACGCCATGTACGCAGTTTATCATGCCTTGGCCGATATAATGATTGAATCCTTCGGAGTTAAGTTTGAAGACCAAAATCGTAATAAAACTTGGGGTGTGTATATAAATGGTGTCTGGCCTCCACAGTCAGCTTTTCTGCATCTCACTCGAAATGATATCATTGAGGCTATTTCCTGGAAACCCAACAGCGTTCTCTTGCAGTTTACGTCGGAACTTGGCGAGTTTGAAATCTCTCGAGAACGAGCCAACGTAATCCAGAAAATGCCCTTCGTCTACTCCACTGATACCATTGAACATACTGCCTTTTCATGGAGTACCATGAGCTGGAGGGGAGGAGAAGCATATCGAGCCATCATTCAATGCATTGAAGCTGGTCTTTACCATCACGTAAAACGGCTAATCAAACTATCCAAGAGTACACCTCTCACGCTCAATCGCGTCATGGAGTCAGCTCAATTCCCAGTAGAAAAACCCCTTACCATGGATCTAGTTATAATAAGCACTACCTTTGATGCGTTGATCAAGCTTCTTGCGCTCAGCCTTGCCTCATTAATTGCAGAATACTTGTGCTATACCTTCAGCCAGATGCGCAATGCAATTGCGGAACTTGATTAAATGCCCATAACTCCACATATTTAGCTAGTATAATGCTCCCTGCCCTTCCGTGCCCCCCTGTTTCCGGCTTCTTGACGCAGCTATAGACACACATTAGGATGAGTGTACGTAAGGAGTGTTGAGAAAGAAGAAGTATCTTTGATGGTAGGTGTTGCACAAGCTAATTCACCACTATTCCCTAGAAATGTACTTAAAGTATTTTGCCCAAAAGCTAAGCGTATCAGTTTAAGTACCCGCTAATCCTACTGAAACATAAGCTACTTTGCCGTTACTGAAAATAAAAACGTTTAACGCAATATCATTTATTTCATTTCTACAACCCTATCAGAGCAGAGGTATATATAATGTAGGATTGAAGCAAGGTTAAATAGAAACTAAGTCTGTTTATAAATTCTGTCTATTAGGCTCACAGGAATAATACCATTCAAGTCTTGAGGGCAACGTGACCCAGCCATGATTACGTGAATGCTGCATGTGGTAAAAACTATGGGCTCTATGAAAACCTTGTGGACTTGATGGACATGTAGTTGGAAAAAGGAAGCAGCAAAATTTGTAGGAAAGGACGGTGTGGTTGGTTTAATGGAAGCTCGGTATACTTTGATGATTGGCTCCTCGACATCTTGGAGTGCAGAATACACACAATTACTTGGCAATAAATATGTTTTTGAGTGTAATGTGTCGTAGATGTCTGGAAGGTTTTTATGCTAGTGCCAGCAGCTTGAGACAATCGAGAAAGTAAATAACGAAGCGGAAGGAAAAGTCAGTGTTACCAAACAAAACGACACAATAGTGGAAAGTAAATCTAGTGAATCACAAATGGGTGAAGCTTTCCCGTTACTCGCCAGGTAAAGGCTCCGAGATGAGGATCGTTGCAATTTGTGTTTTTGGAATACTGGTCTTTTGTTCAAATCTGACGGCCCAGAAACTTATCAGAGAAACGGAACCCGGAGCGTTACTTGTACCTATGAGGACGGATCTGCATTTAGACTTGGTTCCTACATTAAGTAATCGATGCTACCAGAGGGAATGAATTCAAGTTAGATGTGGAAACTTATTGTCTTCATCCCCTCTTCATTTTCAACTTTGAGGAACCGGATGAAGTGCAGCCTGGGCTGGATGTGCTGGCGATTGTTGGCGCGCTGTTCGTCTGCTGGTATTGCGACCCCGCTACTACAACGAACGTCTTCCATTACATATATTTTGACTGCAGCGCTCCGAATGATTGCAGCTCGGATTGTGCTGATACTTACCGCCAGGTGGTGGGTGATGGGAAGACCATTGGGTGGATGTTTGATAACGATAAACTGTATTCGAATAGTTTAATGTCGTGGGCAACATTCGAAGAAGTTGACCATGTTACCTTCGGGAAGGATCCTGTGAGACTTCGCGCTGCTGCTGTTCAAGCGATATTTCCGGTGATTAATGGTTCGCGACGGGTGTACAGCCAAGCGCATGCTAAACTCAAGGAATCGCAAAAAGAAATTAACGACAATCAAGTTTATTTTATTACGACTGAGGGACTTTATACGGAACAAAATTCTATGAAGGCGTTTGGTGGGGACGTAGCAAGTGAGGTTTGGTGGTGCTTGCTAGCTGTGACGGTAGCGTTTGCGGTAGTTATGGCCGGAATTTTCTGGTTATCCGAGAGGAAACGGGTGATTGATACATTCATAGCCGCCGTAATTCAAGTCATTGCTGCGTTCCTGGATCAGTATCCAGTTTCTGCTACGTATCTTCGAGGAAAGAGTATCGGGAACCTTTATCGAATTTGCTGGATGACGATACTGGTTGCTGTTTTTGCAATAAGTAGCCGCTACAAGGCGTTGATGAACGTCAGTTTTTCAACGACAAACGCTTATAAAACATCGCTGGATCGTTGGACGGATTACAAAAATGTTTCGCTTATCGGATTCATACCAGAGGATGAATGCGCTGCAAATAAGTACTTGATGAATCGGTTAACCTGTGACGAAGATCTGTGCAAGCACATTCTATATGTTCGGCAGAGAGGTCGGAGCGGGAATTGGGCAACTTTAAATGTTGTAAGGCGCCAGGAGGATAGGCTGAACGTTCTGCAATCTTTGAAAAAAATCTCAAAGAAGGCTCTGAAACGAGAACTTAAGGCGATAGATGGGATTCGACGAAACCTGGACGGAATTTGTCCATCGGACGCATTCAATTATCTGAGCAACCTTTACTTTGTCGCTGGAAACGATTCAGAAAGAATATCAGATCCCAGTAGCTGGGACTTTGATTTTGGAAATATGGAACGAATCAATGTATACTGGAATAGTTTAGCGACGCCTATCACCTTCGTAGCAACTGACATTGACTTCCAGTGGGCATGGAACACGATGAAGATGTTCACCCAGCGCTTTCCGCACGTGCACTTTGCGCACACTAAGAAAAATTACGTTGTGTTGGATTCAAAAGAACGGTCCTATACCCAGTTTGGAATAGGTCCGGAAGAGGGAGTTACTTATCCCGCAGGATTATCCTGGATCCCTCAAAGACTTGTCGCGTTAAGAGAAGGAGGGATTTTTAAGTTTTTAGAAAAATGGGACAAAATAATGTTTCCGCAATATCCAATGAAGCAGAATGAAATCCTTGAAGAAAATCCGCTGGACTTTCGTCCAATTTCGTTGATTGGTACGGACGTCGGTACCGTTTTTAAAGCTGCCGGGATTGGACTAACGATGGCGGGGTTAGTTTTCGTACTGGAAATGATGCTTCAGTATTTATGCTCGAACGTATGGAGAAGATGGCGGAGCAGGAAACATGAACTCGTTTGGTAACGCTAATTCGGTAGAAGGTGGTGCTGACACTAGGTAAGAATCAAGCGGTGGGTTCATCCTCTACGGTAGACTGAATTTGATAGATGACGATAGCATAGGTGATTACCAGGTTGAGCATCTGTAAGTTGTGGAAAATGGCTGAATAAAATAATATTTCTTTTGTTTTTAAGTTATAAGATTTGAGGGTCGGGCAACTTACATTTCCAACAAAAGAGAATCTAATGGTGAAAAAAACTCCTTTGATACCGACGTGACCCCTTTTGAGAGCATGTAATGTAAGAGGTATCCAGTCTTGGCCACCGGTATATCTACGTGGCGAATGAAAGCCATGGAAGGCTTCTTCATTCATATTGTGTTGTTGATTGTGGCGGGGGGTTTGAAGATGATTAGAAATTTCTGAAATCTTTATAAAAATACAGATGACGTATGGAATTACGGGATAAAGATTAAGATTTGCAGTAGAAGATTGGTGGATTTTACCTTTCGGTTTACTTGAGCAGCTAGGATTGTGAATGCAAGACTTGCTAGGATTGTCACTCCTGTGCGAATCTTATAAGCGGATGAGAAGAGTGGAAAAACTTGGAGTTGCCAAGCAACTGTGGGTAACATGAACAAACAGTAGCTTGCAACTAATGGCCCAATTATGGTGTTCATGGAATCGCTTGCGTGGTAGAGTTTTGTGAAGAGCTGGTATATCTGAAACTGGATGGAAATAATTTGTGTACATGTATAACTAATGAAGAGAAACTGCGGGGTTTATGGGAATTATATAAGCTTTCATAATTGAAGATGTGGCACCTCATCCAGTTGTAGCATGGTACTTTGATGCTGGTGGGCAACTACTTGGACAAAGAGATTTGATAGGCATAAAAAGACAATAGCGTAGGTTATTAACATGATTTCCAGTAAGTGAGCTGCCATTAATGTAGCAACGTTGTTGGAGAGATACATCAGAATGCAGACATTTTGAATTGCCGCAAGAAGGGTAGAAGCATCTTAAAATAATAATGAGATTACTTAATAGGAGAAGAGAAAACGAGTGATCTTATGATGGTTATGTAGAAGAAAAGGGTGCAGTTAAATTACCCGTACTGTTAGGTGAGAATGAGTCAGAAGGTAATCGATATACGTTGAACACTTCTGACTTGATACTTTGGTAAATGGTTCCTGATGAGTTTCCTCGCATGGATATCCAAAGGTAAACCTCAGCCGATCCGGCAAATATTGTCAGTGCAGTCATTCCTGTCTTCAAGAGAAAGTCCTGGAGAAAAGCATGAGTTTTTTACCGTGTGTTTAAGACTTGAGGTATTATAAACGCAAAAAAGAAAAGTTTGAAAACTTGGACCTACCTCCGAACATATTTTGAAAAGTTTAGGTCGCGGCTGTACTAATACACTAGCTTGCAAAGCTTCGATGGGATTCTGCGACTTCCAATGTGAAAAAAGGAGATGACGAAGTTCTGAAACTTGGTGAAGGAAAGTGACAATATGTTGCTCTTTGGCCCAGAAAATGTGCATCATAACCAACATTGCAATGCCCCACAAGGATGTGAGCAATCGGTAGAGGGCAGCACTAAATGCTGCTATTTTTGAATAGACTGGACTCGTGGAGACGGCAGCAAACGTTGCAAGTACCCCGAAACAAAGTATTCCCCGCAGTATCTAAGAGGCCAAACCCAAACCCATAGAAAGGTTTAACAAAGAATAATTGTCTTATTCATGTCATAAGAGCTACTTGATTGTTAATTATGTTAATTCTGTGCCAAATTTAAAATTGTAAGTATTTCTCATACTCATAATGAAAATAAACAATGGGTTATGTAAAGTAAAAGCCTTACGCGGGAAATACGGCCTGTACTTTTGAAAACATAGCGTTTCTGGACTTGATCGTACTGAAAATGTGCTGGCGATATGAAAAAGTACGAAGCGGAATTATGAACTGCGATAATAGCCCCACACAAGAAATTCGCGGATACCGGAGGAGATGGATCCTCCATTGCATTACAGGATGGGGATAAGACTGTTTACAAAATTTGAAGAAGTGTTCCTTCTACGGTCCAAATGTCCAATTCATGAGAGTGACATAAAGGGAATAATTTCAAAGGGGCAAATAATTTCGCATAATAAGCAGTGAAATGCATCATGGAATAGCCAAGATTGTATGCTAAATGCGTGTAGTTGACGGCCTCCTGACACACAAATGAGATAACAACGGAGCTGACGCGTGGGTTTGATTGTGCTTGGTTACCAAATGGAAATTTCCATCAGAATGATTGATTTCCAAATGGTTAGGATGAGTCATTTATATATAGATATTTGGTCCTTTGGTGGTTCCAGAACAGGACAAAATCATGAGTAATATAAGGCATTTCCTGAGCGCGTATTCATCAGAACTCTTTGAAATTACATTGCGATGAGTGCTAGGCTAAGTGTTTCGTTGTTTACAAGGAAACTAGATTTAATTTAAAGTTCAATACAAGACTTGTATAACTTAATTTTGAGCTTGTTCACTTTCCGTTTTCATTAAACGAGTCTTCGGGAGAAAAGGCCTAGAATTCACACAGTTTTATAGATAACCGGAAGGAAAAGAATCAAGGGAAACGTTAAGTGACAATAAGTGTTGCTTAACGTCGGAAGCAAGTTTTTACAGCCTTGGAAGGTTTCAGATCCAACAACGGTGGTGAACTTGTATTCCTCTTTTTAAAATATATTTGAATAAATCAAGAAGAGCGTTAGGTAAAATTATAATAAACCTTTAGTGTAACATTGAATAATTTGATTCGGGATGATTATCATATGAATCCGCTTTTATAACATTGCGTATCTCATTTGGTCCCGATTAGCTGTTATATTAGGTAGTTAATCAGGGCCAAAGTTGGCTGCAAATTACAACCTGTAATAAGCTGTAGTAAAATGTCTGAAGAAGAATATGGTGATCCTAGTAAAGGGATGCGGTAGCAAGGACCTCGGTTATTGTTGTCACAGAGAATGTGACCTAACATGTTTCCTTGGGACAGGGGGATGAATGGGTGCAAGTTTTTTGAGTGGGTTGGAAGGAGGTGGGGAGGAGAGAAGGTGAGGAGTAAGTATGGGATTAATGAAATAACCTTTATCATGTTTGACTTGCCTGTTCCTTGAAAAATAAAGAAGGTGGGGGGAAGGGGTGAAATGCGGCCAGGAAATGAGATGATGGGACAAGGTAATCTTGTCCCGATAAAGAGGGAGAAAGACTGCAAAGTTTTGCTCACATCTTCCTCGAAAGAGCAGAGAAAAGAAGGCTGAGAGAAAAGAAATGTAAGAGAACTTGAAAATCAACTCTTGTTGTTAATCCACTTAATCTCCCGAAACCCTTTGGCCTGTCAACCTCCCAACACTAGGTTCAATATTCTCGTAAAGTTAGGTAAGACTGCACATAAAATCCAGCTTTGGATTTATTCCTCTCGTCTCCTTTCCATGAGTCGGTTCTTGAGAGTTTGTGTATGCGAGATTTTAGGGTGAATTTACTGTACTGTACTGACGGATAAAATGTGGGTGTCAAGTACGGGACTATTCCTGGTGGTAACAGGATTAGGAATACTCATCGGTAGCAGCGAGTCTCATGCGGTGAGCTATTTTAATTTTATGGGATAATTTCATGTGTGTGTTTAAGCAGTTTTGAAGATAGGAGTGAGGATGGTTTGGATTTTTCAGATACGGGATGATATGATCCCTGAGCTTTTCCAGACGGATAGCTTTGTGCCTGGAAGATCTGATGAAGAGATAATTCAAAGTAATTAATTTGATTTTGATTGGAGATGTATTGATTGGAATTAAAAGTACAATTATGGGTTTGAAACTTTGATTCCTGGTTAATAACTTATCGTTTTGTGTCCAATAGATTTAGTTGTGGAAGACTTGATTGCGGACGCTTCGGAAACGACACTAGGGCCAGTGGAAATAGAGACGACAGTGGTGCCATCTGAGGATTTGGAAACTGGAACAGATTCTGAGATAAAAGCGTATTATGTACCGGATCTTGCTGACAATAAATTTGCAGTTTTTGGTGCATCAAACAGACCAGTCTTCCCACCTATAAGTACCATGTTCATCCCGGAGAATGCAACGCTTCTGTATACTAACGGTCATCGGTCACCGGCCCAAAGTGGACCTGTTAGCGTTGATGTGCATTTGGCACAGTTGGCGGATATACGGGTGGAGTCCAGTAATGAGTCTATTGTGAATGTTTTCGTTGCTAACGATGGGCTGAATTGCTGTAAGTTTATTCAGTAGATAGTAGAGGGTATAGGTCATAACCGTTGGAAGTACTCTAAAGTGCATCGCTGTTTTGTGTTTCAGCTTGCGGAATATCGAACCAAAAGAGAATCGTTGGAGGAGAAGCTGTGAAGATAAACGAATTACCGTGGACAGCAGCGCTGTTCCGTAAAACATGGCTTGGATGGTTCAATAGTAAACCTTACTGTGGAGGAACTTTGATTAATTCTCGATACATTGTCACTGCTAGTCATTGCGTTGATGGGTATATGCGTTCGCTATTACCGCTACCGATGTTTGTTGCTATAAGAAGTAAATGATTCGATGGAAATACTAAAACATAAACTGTTTTTACAGTATGTCAGCCTCGTCCATCAAAGTACGGCTGTATGAGGAGGACCTGGTACAGCTTAACGAAAACGAAATGGGGTTTATCGACGTGACCGCTAGTAAGATCATCATGCACCCGAAATACAATAGGAGAAGTATCGATAACGATATCGCTTTAATTCAGCTGTCGGAAGCTGTGAACATGTCCGAGCTCATTGTTCCTGTCTGCTTACCTGCGGAAGATCGAGAGCTGGAGAAACAAAACGCTACTGTGGCGGGATGGGGAAGTCAGTCGGAAAGCGGGAGCCAGTCACAAGTGCTGCTCAAGGTGGAGGTGCCGATAATTAACAATTATGATTGCAGTACTAAATCTAGCTACAAGGGAAAAATTACACCGAACATGCTTTGCGCTGGATATCTGGAGGAAGGGAAGAAGGATGCCTGTCAGGTAAGATGGAAGATGGTGGAAGGTTTGAAAAATGGAGGGCGAGAGTAATAAAAATTGTTTTAAATTCTAGGGCGATTCCGGTGGACCTTTAACGATTGAAAATGGGGATAGAATAACTCTTGTGGGGATTGTATCCTGGGGATACGGATGTGCTAGACCTAAGAGTCCCGGTGTTTATGCTCGTGTAGGAAGTAAGTAATTGCGGTTAATTTGGTTTTGGATTACGGAAGAAAGTAGTTATTAACGCTCTGGTTTTCACGCAGGGTATGCTCAATGGATCCTGGAAAATACCAAGGACGCAGCCTGGTGTTCCTCATAAAGCGGTGGAATGGATATTTACCGGTTTACGCTAACATGGGTCAGGCTGGGTTATGAGGTCGAAGGATAAAGACTGGCTTGGACAAGAATTTAATGAAAACTATAACCAGGGGATTGTTGGGAGTTTAGGGAAGAAACCGGTTATGGATTTAAGGTAGGCAATGAAAACTGGTAGCGTATAAATGGGAAAGAAATAGCCTACGTCAGTGACATAAATTTATTTATTGTTCGATAATGTTAGGTGTAAGGTTAACATTACAGTGAGTTGGACAAACTACGAGAAGTGTCCTTGTTGAAGATATATTTGATATCAATAAAGACTTTGTCAATTTGGTTCGTATTGGATATTCTTCGTATGCACTATAGGATATGCGGACACACCTCCATCTTGAAACTCATTGTACCTAAAGCGTTTAGGTAGGAGGCGCTTAATATATTTGTTGTCGTGAAGAGGATTGAGAAAAAGTTTAACAGACTGAACGCTTGCATAACGGCGATCAAAGTAATTCATTCCCATCTCCTTCCGTCCCTCTATCACATATTAACTGATTTTGACTGGATACCTCAGGGGTGAGCAACTGCTGCTAATCACCTTATAAATCACTGAGATAAATTAAGATTTAATTTGTTATCTTATGACGAGAAATATGTATCAGTTTCACTATGTTTACGGCCACTAGAGGTTCCGAGTTGACAAAGTTTCGGTTCACAGATTTTAGCTGTGATGTTTTCGAAAAGTCTTAGGGAGAACTGGAATAATTTGAACCAGTGGAACTTAATTCATGGAAACTGAGTCTTGTAAATGTAACCGAATAAGGTACTACATATATTATATTGTTACAGTCTATAATCTAGTGGGACGAGAAAATTAGAATAGTAATTATAATAATAACTTTATAAGGAGTTGAGTGAAACTGTACAAATTTAGATACAATCCTATTTGTTACAATCCTCACATAGGAATGACTGAATTTCCGCAAGGATTTTATTACAAAAATTATGAATCGTGTCGGATCCAAGGATAAGTTTCACGAAACGTGGAGAGCTCGGATACAAGGAGCTGTTAGAGCTTGTGTCAATGAATCTTGGAGCATAAAATGTTTTCATCGATTACACTGAGTTCCTTTACACGTTTAAGAGTCACACTAGTCGAATTCCATTTCGTCTCCTACAAAGTCACGTCGAGGTGGACCGCCCCTTGGATCACGATTTTCACCACCAACGGAAGAATTAGAGCTTGGGTTAGGGCCAGGTGGTACTTGGGATGATGGGTTAGTCGAGTCCGTATTGGAATTATGTTCTCCCATTTCATTAAGGTCCTTGCGGCATACTGGACAGGTTCCGTGTAGTTTTAGCCATGGGAGAATACAACCAGAATGATACACGTGCTCGCAATCGAGCTTTATAGCTTTTTCATCTAATACAAAATCTTCCCAACACACGGAACACTGGAGCTTGGCGTCTACTTGATTTTGGACGATTTCAATTTCCTTTAGCGATGCAAGACGGTCTTCGCTTAGCGGAGGAGGGCCAGTGCCTTCCATATTATTCATCAGCTGTGTCACTATCGCGTCCAACCCATCTCGACCCCAAACGTAGTCACCTAGATTCATAGGAAGGCCATAAGCTTGTCCACCAAATTGGAACTGGGCTCCTCCAGCTCCTCCAAGTCCTTGAACGAGATCAGATAGGAAGGACATGAATATTTGCTGGTTCGGATTCTCTCCAGAATTTCCTCCTATATTACCGGATAATGAAGCACCCCCGGAGCGTGGATCATATACAAAGGAAAACTGGTGAGAGCCCCTCGCTCGGGGTCTCGATGACGGGTCAGATTGGGATTCGGAGCGTTCTCCAGTGGGAGTCCCTTGTGGAGACATGAATCCAAAACTACTGGATGCAGTTGCAGATGGACTAGCAGGAGAGCCGGGATTGCCACCACCGGTACCTCTACGACTTGTAGGACGTGGTGAGCCAGCAGCACCTTCGAGGAAAAATTGTAATAAATTTAACGGATTTATCGGGTTCCCTCGACCCATGTCTTCAAGGTCGAATCCACTAAGGCCACCAGATGCACTGTTTGGCGCGTCTTCTATTTCTTCTATAAAGCCGTTCGAACAGGTCGGACACGTGAAATCATCATTTATCCTACTAATCCGTGCGTTGCATGTGTGACAGAAGTATTGGCTCATCTTGAGAGACGTAGATCAATTATGAGCGATCTGGCTCTGAACTGTAAATACGAATAAAGTTCATGCATGAATTAAGATTCCAGAAATCAAAGAATATGAGGAAAACTTGAACGGCATGCAATTCACAGAGTGAGGATATACCTTACGTGTCGATTACACATTGTTAATGAAAGCTTACCTTTATTGAGCTTGAGTTTTCACAAACAACCTCCCTGCGTACATCCAGGTACTTTGGTTTAATAAAACGTAAGATTCTTCATCCAATTTGAAAGCGGGCTGATACTTTGAAGGATGCAATGTACAAGTAATTCTCTAACTTGTCCTTCTGGCTTATCAAACTGACTATTCCTGAAATACAAAAAAAAAACCATTTTAGAAAAGCTACAATATTTTAGAGCAATGGAGTTGAATGATCATCCTTAATGGAAAGAAAGACGCAACTAATGTACAAAATAAATTTTAGAAGGATTAGTCACGTTTGTACAAACTATACAAATAATACAAAGAAAACATCCCATGATTATATGAAGATTACACTGACTGTTATGGCTCACTAACCTTAAGTTGTAAGTTGAAAGAAGAGAAACTTAAAGCACGTATTAAGAGGTTGATGCACGTCAAGTCAAGTAACTGCCAACGCAGCAGGGAACTGATAATGTTTTCACTAGTCCCGTGGATTACCGGAACCAATTCGACAGCCGTGCAGGTGCAAGTCGGGGATTGCATCAACCCCACAAGTTTTATTCAAAATAAATGGTGATTCGCAAATAAGATTAGAACATAATGCGTCACACGTCTCTGCACTGATAATTAATTAAGTTCCACGTGTGGATAAAATCTGATTGTTCCAGAGTGGCTCAGTATTTAAATAGGTTATAAAAGTGGATCACAGAAAGTATTTTGCTTTACTTTGCTGTTATGTTCTACATCCGCGTCTTCAAACAGAGACACTTGCTGAATTTAACTGACTTTCACATTAGCTGATAACTTAAATAATTTTAATAAAGGAACCGAAAACGGAGGTTATTTCCGCAGTTATTATTACCGATTTGACCTAGGATCTACCCCAGTTTACATTTAACTATATAATATATTTCGATTTTACCGATCCGCAGCGCACACACTAAACAAGTTGTTCAATTGAAACCGCGAGAGAGAAGGGATCATGCTCCCCTTATACTGGAACCATCGAGTAATATGTTTTTGTCAAATCGATTACTTTTTTCAAATTGTGTTAGCGGGGTGGTGTGAAGTTTAGCATCTGCTTTCCCAACTCGTGACTTGGGATACTAAATTACACTTTTTCGTTGAAGATATAATTAAAAACGTATTGATGCTTCAACTCCAGGAGTAAATCTCAGATGTCAGAGAAGAACAGAACTTGGAAATAACCTTTTTTTAACGCTATAGCAACATCAGAACTGTGAAGCAAGTACTATAAGTGCTATAAGTAGAAGTGCCCAAAGACTGGTCAAGGGTCATCAAAATTTTTCATAAAACTTAAGTGGAAATACGGAGAAAATCATGGCAAAAAATTATTTCGGGTGATGGAATTCCCACCCTAAACTATTTCGGTATCGGCCGAGCCTAATCCTGCGGGGAATTTGCCTGCTTCGGCTAAGTTGACGTTACATTTCATTATTTCGGCTTCGAGTTTCCTAGCTAAAATAAAAACTTTCTGTGGGAATTCGTTTTCTATCGTGTTTTCGCATTGAATTTGGAACATTTTAATTTTCGAAGGTATAATCGTGAGAATGCCTTTGAAACGCATGAAGTTGCTGGCAGGTGCAGCACTGAACCTGATTTTAATTAACATTATATCCGCTACTGCTTCTACGGCAATCGAGCATGCAAGGTCAGCAGGAGAACCAGCGCATAAATCCATTGAAACAAACGACATTTACGACTACTGGGACAAAATAACCGTTAAACCGTCGTTATCAGCACCGGTTAGCTGCAAAGACGAGACTGGAGCCACGGTTAAATGGTAAGATAAGAAGTTATGTGAAAACTTGCTCGATACATTTGCAGTAGTAAATCATTTAATGATATCTAACGTCTAGGTTCATCGCGTACAAACTACCTAAAATAAACGAGAAGCTTGACCCTTTGCTGACGCAAGGTTCACGACATTATGTTTTGCTGCCTGGCGCTGCAACATGGACGAAATCCACTTTTGCTATAAATGATACAAAATCCGTTGTCGGCAAGACTTTGGAACCGTTGTACAACTTAAACGCAGAGCAGGTGTGGTGAAATGCACAATTATCTAAACTTAAGATTTTGTTCTTCTGTAAAACCTTAGATCGGCTCTACAGTTTTAAAATTGGTATGTTATAACATATGTACAGTAATGTTTGTGGATTTGTTTCCCAGCTGAAGAATGTTGCTACGGTCCTGTACAACGACCAGCCGCCGGACTTGGACCCTACTCTTCGAGATGGCCATACAAAGGGAATCGTCATTGGTGAAACAAGTGGGACTGGTTTATGGATGATGCATTCCGTTCCGCATTTTCCGAAACCTGCAAAACCATTTTTCTATCCACCTGGAGGACTTGAGAACGGGCAGATGTTCCTTTGTATCACTGCTGGTGCGGTGGAATTGAATGCTGTTTTAGGAAATGCACTTAGGTTCACGAAGGCAACTTTTTACAACTCCACCGTCCCAGGTATTAACTGGTTCAAAGATTTTGAACTGAATCGAAGATGGCATAAAAAGGAGGACAAAAATTAATTGTGACTGATGATCTATATTCTTTAGATTCTATGCGGAGCGCTTTCAACCAGATTTACGATGTAGCATTCAATAACGCCTCAGTGAAGACAGCTCCATATTATAATAGTTGGAATGCATCTTTGGGATCACTGCAGTTCGAATTGTTTGCTAAAGGTCCTAAATTTCATCGCGGTAAGAACTTCGTGCAGCTAATAATGCTTATAATTAAATGTGAGGAATTTCCAATCATATTGGGATGATTTAGTATTTGTGGTGTAGAGATTTATGCAGACTGGATAGCCCCGAGGTTCAACACAAGCCTCGACGTGCAGTCCTGGCTTCAAGGCGCACACGCATTTCAATCTAATTGCAGTTCTCTGTCGCAGCAATACGTTTTAAATGTAGTACAGAAAACTATGAATGGACAGAACTTTTCAAGTTACGATGACCACTCCAAGTGGGGCGTTGGTGAATCCAAGTTTCCGGTTACATGCGTCACTGACTTAAATCGTGCTGTAATGATTCAATATCTATTTATACTCTTGACTAAAGTGTTCTATACAGACAGGGTTTCTGTAAACGTGATACTGATTTGTTACAGAAACCGCAGAAAGGACGCGGCGGACTTGCAGTATGTATTCAAGATGTCAAAGTGTGGGCTGCATTTAAATCGCTTGTTGATCAAACCCAACCGTGCAGCATCACGAGGAATTTGCGTCGTTCAAGTTTATCTTCACACTTAACACGAAAGCTAAGAAAGAAGAACCGTCATCAAGTTATTTCCACGGTTACTGGATGAAGCACTACATACAACGCCAGAGTTCATCCCCATTTAAACCTTGTTCTAGTCTCTAGTGTTGGAATTTTACAGTTTACGAGCTTTTGGGGATTTCGGTTCACGAAATTGTGTTTGAAGTGATGTGGAAACGGAAACCGTAATTAATACTTTGGCGATATCCAGTGGCCAGTGGTCTGAAATTAATTCGCTGAAACGGGATGCATTTTTTAAATATCACGGTATTTCTGCCACTGCCCATAGCTTCGTGTTGGTAAATATAATGTGTCTTGTGGGATTGAATCCGTAATTGCACAAACTCGTTGAATTCAATTAGAGTGGGATGCTGAACGAATTAAGTGGTATTATACAGATTATCAAAGAGTTCATAAATGCATGATACGTGCGGTGACTGCTTGAAGGAAAAATAAATTTCAGTGAGAAATTGTGGAAAATGCTGTAGCTACGTGCTTTGATTCTACGTTGGTTGTAGTGCTGTAAACTCAATGAGAAAATGCCTGAAGAGCGGGAATCCTTTTAGTCAAGTGTATTGTATATTGCGCTCATGTGCATATAAGTCAAAACAAATATTACGGATTTTTTTGGAAGTTAATGACAGTTTTTAAAAGTGTTCTTTTTAAACCTGAGTGTTCTGTAAATACCTGATTGTGCTATTGTTTCCGTCACCTAGCTTTGCAGAAGTAAGAAGTGCTTGCAAGAAATTGTTTCGGTGAGCTTTTTCATCTATGCTGAATCAATATTGAATCAGGAAATTAATAAGTGTAAGAAGGGATTTTACAATTTAATTTCCGTTTTCTTATTGTTTATCGTTTTTCTAATTTTCAGGCATGTCAAAGTCCAGAAGCAGGGATCGAGGCTCGGATGATGAGAGGTACTTTGATAACTATGCTGAAAACCCATCACCAGAACGGATAGGATCGCTAACGACTACTAACAAAGTGCAAATTCGGAATATGATGATTGAAAAGTCTGATGCTATTTTCTTGAATTCAGAACATGGTTGCAGTGGGGGTATTTATGTAGGATCCGCAGGGGTTGCATATGCGTACATGCACATTCGTAATGGGTTAGATGGTTTTGAAAGAAAAAAATTCGAAGCTGCAGCAATTTACTTATTGGAAAAGTATAGGAAATTCTTAGCAGACACCTGCATGACGCAGTAAGGTTTTTACAAAAACTTTATTATAATTGTGTGAATCTAACAGTAGCTAAAAGATATAAACCGTTCTGAATCTTATTTGTAGTGAAAAATTACCGGGATTTCTTCATGGCAAGTCAGGAGTGGATGCAGTAGCTTGCGTTTTCGGGAAAATGACAGGAAATGAAGCGCTAGAGAAATCAAGTGCCAAAAGCTATGCTCAGGCTTCGAAAATGTATAAAGAATCTAAAGTTTATGGACTTGATGAACTGTTTATTGGAAGAGCCGGCTACTTACTGGGTGCCTTGTGGTTGCAAGAACATCTTACTTATTGCCCAGTGGCGGAAGAGGTAAGACTTGCAAATTTTTATATTGCTGTGTTTATCATTTAAAAAATGTATTGGATTAAAGTTCAATCCCATTTCTAATTTCTAGGATTTACGGGATATTTGGAGAGCAGTACTGAAAAGTGGGAGACGATATGCATTGGAATCTGGATCCAGAAGTCCTTTGATGTACATTTACCATGATAAAGAATATTTAGGTGGGTCTAACTATTAGTTGACGATTTTCAAAAGTTAGATTTGAATCAAAATTATACTCTGCTGTATTTTTTTAGGTGCCGCACACGGATTATGCTCCATCCTGCAAGTACTACTGTCCTTTCCAAAGTTCTTGAATGAGGATTCACATGCAGTGGATGATATTCGAAGAACAGTAGATTTTTATCTGTCATTACAAGACCCGGATGGGAATTATCCTAGTTCAACTGGAAAAACAGGAATAGCTCCACTTGTTCATTGGTGTCATGGAGCTGCGGGAGCAATATATATGTTCGCCAAGGCATATCTTGTGTTCAGGAAGGAAGCGTATTTAAGGGCTTGTATTTCTTGTGGGGATCTTATTTGGAGTAAAGGATTGCTTAAGAAAGGACCAGGCAAGTTTATAACCACAGAACAGGTATTCTTTTTGATAGTTTTGAAAATCCGTTAATGATTTTTCTATTTTGGTCTCAGGAATTTGTCATGGAATAGCTGGTAACGGTTATGCTTTTTTACTGCTCAACAAACTCTTGAACGAAGGTGGGAAAGGACTGAATTTCTGGAGAGCAACAAAATTTGCAGAGTTCCTTTCGACTCAAGAATTTATTGCAGGATCAAGAGTTCCTGATAGACCGTATAGTCTCTTCGAGGGTTTAGCAGGGACAGTTTGCTTTCTACATGATTTACTCTTTACCCAGAGTGGCGGCTTCCCATTTTTTAATGTATTTTATGACTACAAGGAATCGTAATTTAAGTGACCCGGGGCTGTGCATGCAAGTTAACGGTTTCCTTTGGTTCAGAAAAGAGCTGTGAAGCGGATGGTGTTTTATGTTCTGTCTTCTGCGGATTTAAGTATTATATAGTTACTCTCTTAAGTTTTCGTACACTTAGGATGAAGAATGTATGCTCAGTATTCTGACTAGGATGAAGTGTATTCTTGGGACGACACCCTACTGCAGCTAGGTGTATGACATTAAATTATGATAATGAATTCCGGATGTTTGTAACTGCGTAGCTAATTAGCGCTTCCCAAATTGAAGCTTATGCATGTACATATGAGGATGCTGGCTCTCTGAGTGCACAAAATGTAATATTCAATGTACAAAATGTATGTACGAATGAGGGAGGGAATGTTTAGGTCGTGGCTCGTATCTTTCCTCCATGTGTAAGAAGTAGAAAGCTTGGGTCTTATGAAAGACGTTATGGAGATTGGAATAGGGCATTGTCATTACTGCAGGAAGTTTTGCATAAACACGTAGGAGTAAGATAAACACTCCAGCAATTAGGTACGGTGGTGCTAGCAGTTGAAGAATACGTAGAGGTGTCACGGTTTCTCCAGTGCGGCGGTAAGAAGAAGAGTTTTAGTGAGGTTGTCTATTGTGTCGTAGCGATTGTGGGGGAGCGGTGATAGACAAGGCTAAAGCGTCGGAAGAAAATGTGTCCCTACGTTTGGATTCCGGTGATTCTAAGTTTCGTACTGGCAGGATGTTTACTTTACGTTGGGAAAAATTCACAAGTTCGCAAGGGTGATTCTAAGAAGAAGGAGTAAACTGGCTGTTTAGAGAGCAAGTCTGTGCAAATACTACAATTTGGAAATTATTCATATTAATTCGACATCTGTTTCGTTCAAAATACAAGGGCAAATTAAGAGGAGCGCGAGCGGCTGGAGTTGGAACTGCAAATACTTGGTTGATCCAGATGAGAATTTCGCAAAATCTGTAGCCCTAAGCCTGGATGGGAAACGAGGTAAAGGCAAAATCTATCACCGTGAAGTTAATGCAGTTAATGTTAAAAAGTTTTATGCAGTTTTCTGAATTTTAGAAGGTGATGTATTAGCTTTGTAAATATTATGTTTGAAATCTTACAGATGAAGCGGTAAGCTCCGTTGATTTGAAGTAAGTGCTACCTCTTGCTTTATCGGTCTCAGCGGGATCATCCAGTTCGTATCCTCATAATTGCATGCAATTCGTGACGGGTGCGAATTGCAAAAAAAGAGTTGTTGGGTGTCTAGTTTGTGTATTAGTTCCTTGGATGAGTACTGCAAAAAGTCAACAGCACCCGGGATTCCCAAGCGGTCACCCATCCAAGTACTAACCGGGCCCGACGTTGCTTAACTTCAGTGATCGGACGAGAACTGGTGCTTTCAACGTGGTATGGCCGTTGACGCTTATGTGGTTGGAAAAACTGGTAGTTAAAATAACGCAAAAAAGATGATGATACTTCGCTCCTACACATGAATTGTGCAACTCAAATAACTATGCATGCATACAACTACAATTTAGCTTATTCAAAATGTACTCTAGCAATTCTTTATCAATATGCACGTGTTCAACATGCATAGAGTCATTTCGTACTGTTGGAAACTTAAACGGCGGTCTCAATTAATATAACCTTAAAACTATATGGCCAGTGTATATTTGTCGTAACTATAAAGCTATTTACTAAACGATAAACTATTAATTAAGTTTAATTAATACACAGAATTAACTTATTTCCCGAATTCCTTTGTCTCGATATTTATTCTCAGTCTTTACACCGCAGCGTACACATCCTACCTCAGTAGGTTCTCTTGCTCGAATGCCTTCTCCATCTACATCGTCTACATTACAGTGTAATCAGGCGAGAACGTGTTTTCCTCTCTGGAAAACGTTCTCCCTTCAAATCCTTACTCCTTACACTATATACATAAGGATTCTCGGGCCGCTGCGCTGAACAGCTAATCCTCTCCTCTCAATATATTATAGCTGCAATTCCTTACCGACGATTTAGTCAATTCCTATTAATTAACTTTAAATTCAATTTAATTAAAAACTCCAATCTTTACAAACTAACCATTAGTATTATTGGAAAGCCCAATCTGTCCTCTACAGATTGGTGCTTACCACCCTCGTGGCTTATCGGCAAAATCTTAAAATAATTTGCCTTTAATACTTTCTATCATACCCTGACAATATAGTTAATAGTGCTTAAGCGCACGTTTTGTAGAGATGCATCTATCTACTGCTGTACCGTAACTCCTGAAGGACTTAGTTGGTATAGAATGACAGCGTAGGTCAAAATCATACTGCAGGCCTGTAATAGTGAAAATTGAACAATAGATGGCATCACTTAATCACATTAAATAATAAAAAATAGCAAACTAATCATGCTACGCTGTTATGAAAGACTACTAATGATCAAGTAAACTTACACTTCCAACAATGCCGTATGTTATTGTAAAGACCCTTGCCCTAATCCCGACTTGCTGGTTCTGAATTCTGGCGACAGCCAGAGCTACCATTTGCTGATACTCATTTTGCAATTCCAGGCTAGTAAATGCTGTCCTCCCTTGTGTTTTTTGTAGCCATGGTAATAATTCTCCGGCCTAAAGCAAGCGAAAGAGACATTCATGTCGGGAAATCAACTGGTGACGGTGACTGGTGGAATGGGAAAGACTAGCCGTATTTGTAGAACTTACGAGGGAGTTGATTTCTGCAGCTGAGATAAGAAAAACAGTGACAATGATCATTGAAGGAAGACTGTAGAGCAAGGAGCCGGATTGGTGCGAAAGCGATCCCATTGTAGTGGCTTGGTAGGGTATCTGGCAGAAAAGCGTCTGAAGGGCCAAGAAACCCATCATGTCGCTTGCAGCATCGAGAAGGTTGCAAATTTGGTTGAAGAGTTGCAAAACCTTGAGGGATGAATATGTATTTAAGTGTGCTTAATTTTGCACTGTTTATTTAAGTGAAGGTTCCAGGGTTTGTTAATTGTTATAAGAAATGAAATTTTTGCAGAATTAAACCTCATGTCTTTTTGGAAACTTGCCCTGCTCTTCCGACTTCAATAGACCAACAAACGACTTGATAATGCCAAGGCAGATGACCGTGTTTAGGACGTTAAAGAAGTCGACCATGTGAGAGAACATGTTAATCCAGAGCATAAATACCCAGTAAGGCACAAGGATTACTTGATGCCACAGCGGCACTGCCGCAAAGAAACCAGTCGTAGTACATTCTGAAAACATAAATTGCAGATTAAAAAAAATTGAAGATGTTGTGTGATTTGCAAGCATTTTTTCACGTGATTACGAACCCGTTGCATTTGTTATTTGTAGCATAAACGACGCTTCCAATTCGTTGAGAAAGTTGCAGGCGTATGGAGATTCAAATGTTCCCAGGTTAATCCGTAGGTATACATCTTTTACATACCAGAGAGCCGGAAGTAAAAGCGACAAGGTGAAGAGTACCGGAGGCTGGTAAAATTAAAAATATTTGATTTCTCAGGCTGATGGATTAAGTTACGAGAGGGGAATTAGGGAAAAATTAAAAATGAATGCGGTCTAAAAGTATGAGCATTACGCAAGTACCTGCAGGACGGACCCGAAGTTAGCACCCAAGGATTCCAGAACCTGTGCTACAGTGTTCAACTGATTTAAAAACGATGCGGACTTTTTTCCATTGGTCCAGAAAATATAGGCGGCTGTAAACATGGATTGAACCCAAAAGAGGGATACCAAGGAACCGACTTTATCGGAAAAAGTTAGAAGCGGGTTAGATTTTACAAAGTTGGAAGTTATGACTCCCTGAAGCGTTCCGAGCAAAGTAAAAAATTGAAGGGCTCCACAAGCAAGCTGGAATTAAAATACAGAGAGTATGATTGAATTAAATGGCACGGGATTTACGGTACATCAGGGTTATTGTGATTTTTTTTAAATTACCCGGAAAAGATGCCGCCAGTTTATGCAAATGTATCTTCCGGTAGGCAAATGGTAGTCAAAATTGTAGGGGAAAACCAAGAGACAAGAATGCAGTTTGTGAAAACGGAGGACGCTTTTGCATAGCAAGTTCGGAGTTGCGGCGGGTATGGTGTTGCAAGCTGGGAATTCGTTTTCTGGTAGCTTAGGAACGGTAGGTAATTTTCTTTTGCGGAAAAGCATTTGGAAAATTTCAGAGTCAGACATGGTGGAGCGCTGCGCTTGACGTGCTGCCATCTGGCCGAGGAGTGAAAAGCGATAATGTAATATCAGATATGTGTCTTGGTTGGCTAGAATGAAGAGTAGTCGTGTAGTAATCGTATTTGAATAGATTTTAACTGATTGGTACTCAACTTGCAACGCAACTACAAACGACAGCCTTGCAACGAACTGGAAAATTGAAGCGATAATTTCGTAAAAGCTTTATATTTACACAGGTCACATGGGAATGTTTCTGTACAAGGGTTTAATATAATTTTCCTTCATTTGGATTTTTGTCAAACCAAATGCATTCCTGTCATTTCTGTGTATATAGTCATAATCAGAGTTTGAATGGGTCGAAGTGCTACTTTTCGACAGAATGTATTGGCATTGACATGTAAAATGTTTTCATGACGTTCCTTTCCACTAAGCAATCCCGTCTGAAAGCTTTTTGAACGCAAGAATGGCGACACAGTTGCAGCTGAAATAATACTTTTAAAATTAGCGAAAATTTTCCGGTTATCACAGTACACATTTTCACCATTAAATTTATTTCATTTAAGACAATTCTCGCTAGTGTAGCTTCAAATGTATCTGTGTATTCGGGAATACTCGTTTTCCGTTATAATGTTTGCCTAATTGTTTGTGATAACAGGTGAACGCATAGGTAAAAAGCATGGGGAAAGTACAGGTTCGGAATACACCCTCCTCCCTGCTTTCATCCCTGGTGACACCTGGATGTAATTTTTGCGAATGAGAATTATGAACATGGGCATATGAATTGTGAGCTATGTATAAAGAGTAGTTCGCCAACGGCCATACCACGTTGAAAGCACCAGTTCTCGTCCGATCACTGAAGTGAAGCAACGTCGGGCCCGGTTAGTACTTGGATGGGTGACCGCTTGGGAATTCCGGGTGCTGTTGACTTTCTTTTGCTCCATGGGAATTCGAATCTCAGTCTGCCCCTTTCAATGCACATAGATTTATATAGCATTCAAAATCGTCCAGCGTGGTCACATTTACGGGTGCTCCGTTTTTCGCAATATTTTTTAGTTCCTTTCTGTATGCTTTATTTTACAAGACTGAAACTCCAAACGAAATTCCCTGGTAAATACTCTTTACATTAATTGTATGGACTTGAAGACTTGAGTTTCTTCAATAAAAATTCATATTCCTAGCTTCAAAGGTTATCACCCCGGAAGACTTTATGGATATTTTTATAGCACACGTCCACGAGGCGATGTCTAAATGCCTTCCGGGTTTCTCAGCGATTGAAAATTCAAAGTTTCTTAAAACGACAAAGTGCGAAATAAAGTTGCTGAATATTAAAGCTGCTTTATTCTTTAAGATGCAAAATGCGAAAAAAACAGATTTTTTTTTAATATGGAGTTATTGGAATTTTTAAAAATTCAAAACATTATCAACTTGAAAGGGGCAGACTGAGATTCGTATTCCCATGGCCGTGGAGCAAAAGGAAGCCAACAGCACCCGGGATTCCCAAGCGGTCACCCATCCAAGTACTAACCGGGCCCGACGTTGCTTAACTTTAGTGATCGGACGAGAACTGGTGCTTTCAACGTGGTATGGCCGTTAACGAACATTAGGAGGTTAAAACATGTACTTAAAGAAAATATTCCAGTGCACATTCATAAATGAGTTTGAAAGTTGGATATAATGTTTGATTAGAACGATAAGGAAGGGATCGTTGCTGGCAGACTAACTAAATGACATAGATTTTAAAGCTTGAACCTCTACAACATTTGTATTTTTGATTAGATACACAGAAATGTAAGAGAATCTTGTTGATAATGAACTACGTTTGTATTGCATTTTCAAGGGTTATTCGAGGGTGGGAAATTACAGTGATGATTTTCAGTGAAAGCTATGTTTACCCAATTAAATTCCATAAAGCGAGTCCTGGGTAAAAGTCTGCAGAGACTATACATGTATTGTTTTAGACACATTGGGATGGGATGTATCACAAGGAAGGAATACCTTGTGGATTCATAGTTACTTTTTATAAATATTTTACTGGATCAAGATTGCAAGGGCTAAATCTATTAGAGAATGGCTAATCCTAGTTATACTTGATGTATATAAATCGGTAGCTGTGTGTATAGTTTTCTGAATAATTGGTTTATGTAAAATGCAAAAAATGGTTGTGTGCTATTGTGTGTTGTTGTTATCTGAATAATTGTTAAGAGGAAAGCTACAGAATGAAAGCACATGTATGCATACTACTTTAACGCTCACGAGGCAAGGTACAGAGGAGAATGGAGAATTAATTAATTGTATGTATCTTTGTTGTTGTGTGGATTTGATTTCGCTTGGTTTGGTAGCTCATTTCGAGCAAGGCTGTACGTAAGGGATAATTGGGAAGAATTGTTATTGAAGGACGCGCAACAAGTTACTGGCTCATATCGTTGGACCAACTCATAATGATTGCGTTGGCTGCGACGTTACTGACGATACCGATTATACCGATGACAGTGTCTCGCTCAAAAATGTAGAGTTGGCCAACAGTAATTGCTATTTTTGCCATAGAGTTTGTATACGTCCAAACATTCTTTCCCTCATGACGGTGAGCATCCATTGGAAATAGGCGTAGGAATTCTTTAGAGCTTTCGTACACGTTTCCAGCGAGAGTATATGTAACGAGCTCAACGACACACCAGCAGAAGAACAAGGATGAGAATCCAACATAGATGAAAAGGACGATTTTGCCGTACATGACAACAAAGCAGTATATGGACTGAGCATGGACAATGATTGCCCCAATCTTGAGTCCACCTGCGAATCCATAGCGATTGAGCCGATTGTATTCGAGGTTAAGAAGCTGAACGCGTCTATAAATCCGGATACGGTCCTGAAGGGATATCTGAGAACAAGTCGTTAGACTTGAGTTTTGAGCCTGTTTTCCGGTAATACGCCAGGTCCTAGAGTTTTTTGGTTAGCATACGTTAGTTGGGCAGGAGTCAGGTTAAAAAAGTAACAATACTTAATATACTTACAATGCTTGTGTCCAGAAGCGGCAGCTGGTACAGTGGAGCATGAGAAGGAACCAACAGAATTGCATTATGGCCCATGACACAAGGACCGTGTACACTTCCCAGGCTGAGAGAATTGCAAGGGCCCACCAATGGTCGCCGGTAAACGGGAGGATGAACCGGTAGAGGTAGCGATAGTCGTCGGGGTACCAGAAAAAGAGCACACCGAAGCAGCCTCCGCCGCCGAAGATGCAAGGCCAACTAAGGCGAATGAGGATTTCACATTTGTCACCTATGGCCTTTTTAGTTTCATCCGTGAAATATTCTCTCTTGAGATCCGCGTTTGCGGCAAATAGCTCGTTTATAAACGCTTGCATTCCCTTACGATGGTAGCAAAGTTGCCAGCTGAAGGCAGAAGTGAGGAAATACCAAGCTGTGTATGAGACGTTGAAGAAGGCTTGACGGACGTCCACTTCGAGGAATCCCAGGAGCATCCGCAAAAGATTCGTAACCAGATTGAAGAATGTTGCAAAAAACCAAAGGCAGAGGAGGTAGAAGAATATCAATCTTGGTGTGGATGGTTTTTCGAGATATTGGCGGTTGGCCTTGTATGGGATTGCGAATAGGAGATTGCAGATTTTGTAGAATACGCCAATGTGCTTTAAAGTTCCTTGTGTAAACATTCTGAACGTTTTCGAGGCAGAGACTTGAGAACTGGAGAAAAATTTGGAATGTTTTTGATATGTAGTTGGCGGAGGACTGAAGAGACAAAATTGTGACAATGCACTGGTCTCGTTAAGGGCTGAATGGGTTTTGTATGTATCAAAGTTATTATGTATCGACTGGAAATGTGTGTGCTGGGCTGAGCTTTGAGCGGAAGTTTGGACAAAAGTCGTAAAGGATGGATGACAGATGGCGGGTTGATGATGAAGAATGGAATAAAGAATCACAACGTTAATAGGACAATCCAGGTTGCGTGTTGTGTATCGTACGGCAGGGAGGAAATAACCGGACCGGACCTACATATAATTTAATAGGCTTTTAGATTGGCAATCAGTTGTTATTATTATTACTTTTGGATACATCCGCTAGCTTGGCGATAAACTGAAATTCGCGGATATGGTGGATACGTCGATGCGAGTTACGATGAATCATTGAGGAGTCCGAACCCGGAAAGACAATAAACCATCTGCTGATAATCTACGTAACAAGCAAGGTGGCATATTTTGGTTGATGCCAAATATTCGGGGGATTAGCCAGAGAATTGTGGGAAATTGAAATCAAGTTGGAGTTCTGTTATGCAATTCTGACGCATAAAAAGATGAGAAACTTGATAAGAACTGTGATATGGGAGGTTAATGAAACTAAATGATTTGGTTATGGTTTGCGCTTGCACTTTGTGGTAGCTCAGAGACTGGGAAACCCGGATGCGGAAAGGTCCGATACACTTACTACTTTTACTACGGTGATTTGATATATGATATATGAGGAGCTGTTGTGACTTTAATAGCTTGACTGTGGGACTTCCGGGACATTGAAACCAGATACCAGATTGCTGCGTGCGGGTTCAACAAGTTACAGCACATGAATTGGCGGAAAGTTGAGGTGAAGAAGATACCCGGGCAGGGACGTTAAGAGGACTGTATTTATTTACCGTCACCACCACGGTTCTAGATGTTTGTCTTTGATGTTATGGGTGCTGAATCAGTTGGGATGTATAATAAGTCGTTTGTTATATAAAATTAAAAAACCCGGAATATATGTATATATAGACTTATGTATAGATGATTGATGAATTTCTTATCGGTTATGAGTTTGAAGTTAGGGGTGGAACGGGGATAATGCGAAAAATTTTGTGTTCCATCTAAGGCGCAAGATTGCATGAGCATAGCTTCAAGAAATAAGAACTTATATCACTACAGGGCCGGGATACGATTAATTTTCCTAGAATTACGAAGTTGAATTTGTTGTATAAATGACGATAATAGAGGAGGTTTAACGTGTAATTCGCACATGCATTTAAGCGAGCGGTAGAGAAACCATAGTTAGCTATGGTTTTTGCTTAGACGATTCAATTTGAAAAACTAGGGTAAAAAAAGTATTGCGTCTTAATAAAAAAATTGGATATCGTGATCGGAAATAATGATGGTGTGAAATTTAATAGCAGAATCACCCGGCAATCCTCATGGTGCTTAAGTAAATAGCTGTTTTTCCAGCTATATCCCGTGGATTGTAAGGAGCAAGTGGCGGTTTTGAGAGGTCTCTTTTGATTTTACAAAGAATTGCACCTTGCAATTAAAGCGTAAGATTCAAATAATGGTAGGGGCTGTTAAAAATGAAGGTATTTAGGTGGGCATTTCAGGGGACTTTTGTTTTAAAAAGCACTTATCATCATTAAAATAAGGGATGTTTTGTAGAAAAAGCGCTGTGGTAATTTTAAGGCCGTTTGATTTCTAGATTTTAATTTGTGTCAGCCATCGGCAATGATTGCTACCTATGTAGATTCTGATCGGGGTCAAAATACGAATTCGCGAACCGCTGAACGCAATTATTGTTGGATTGCGTCTTGCAAATTAGCATATGCAGACTATGAGTATTGAATTTTACAGCTGTTATGATAAAAGTATTGCATAGGCTTATATAATTATCGGAATATTTAATGCACTTGTGAGTTTAATTGCATAGACGATTCTGGAAAAACAAACGGGAAATGGAGAACAGGCCAGAAATTTCGGTGGGATTAATAGCATTCGTGGAATTTAAACGTTTAATCGTGAAGAGTGCTGGGAATTTCGGAGGGAAGTAATTCTCGAATATATGGAGCGTACTCAATCTCTGCAATTAGATGGAGGAGCCTTTATGGATTTTTCTCAAAAGTTAAATTGGATTTCACAACCACAACCGAAATCAATCAAAATCGGAGCATTATTATGAATAGCTAAATAGTTTGAAGTAAAGTTGAGGCCTGATTAATGTAAATTCAGTTACACAATAACGCACAGGAAAATTGGCGAGGAATTTTGCCATGAGATGTAAATGCAAATTGGTATGAAATTATTAAAAAGAAGAAAAATAAAAACGGTAAAAGACAAAAAGCATCTAGTTTATACTCTGCAGCTTGGAGCTTGCGTCATGATTTACATGGATGGAGGTCAGAGACGTAATGGAAATTACCCGGAGTATTTTTAGTTACTCACACCATCATCGGACCAGCTCATTAGGATGGCGTTGGCTGCGATGGAAGAAACGATGCCGATAATATTAATGACAGTGCCTCGCTTAAAAATATACAAATCGCCAACGGTGATGCCAAGGTTTGATAAGGATTTTGCATATGTCCATCCCGCCCTGCCCTCGTGGCGATAGGCGTCCAGTGGAAATAGGCGTAGAAATTCCTTGGAGCTCTCGTACACATTTCCCGCTAGTGCGTACGTAACAAGCTCAACGCCGCACCAAACGAAGAACAAGGATGAGAACCCAACGTACATGAACAGTATGATTTTGTCATACATGAGAACGAAGCAGTAGATTGTCTGAGCGTGTACGGCAATGGTGGTAATCTTCAATCCACCCGCGAATCCATGGCGGTTGAGTCGATTGTATTCGCCGTTGAGAAGTTGAACGCGTCTGTAAATCCGGATACGGTCCCGAAGAGGAATTTCGGAGCATATCGTTAGACTGGAATTCTGAGCCTGCTTCCCCGTTAGTCTCCAAGTCCTGCGGATTTGACAAAGGGCTAAGTTATTAAGAACGACTAAGAAACGTTTGTCGTTGTTGGACAGACTTTAACTTACAATGCTTGTGTCCAAAACCTGCAGCTGGTGCAGTGGAGCATTAGGAGGAACCAGCAGAATTGGACTATGGCCCAAGAGGCGATGACGGCGTAGGCTTCCCACGCAGACATTAATCCAAGAACCCACCAACGGTCCCCGGTGATGGGCAGGATGAAACGGTAGAGGTAGCGGTAGTCGTCGGGGTACCAGAAAAAGAGCGCACCGAAGCAGCCTCCGCATGAGAAGATACAAGGCCAACTTAGGCGAATGATGATTTCGCATCGGTCTCCTCGAGGCTTTCTCGTCTCATCCGTGAAGAAATGTTTTTTGAGATTGGCGTTGGCAGCGAATAATTCGTTGACGAGCGCTCTCATTTCTTTCTGATAGTAGCAGACCTGCCAACAGAAGGCGGAGATCAAGAAATACCAAAGACTGTAGGAAATGTTGAAGAAGGTTTGCCGAATGTCCACTTGGATGAATCCGAACAACATTCGGAAAAGATTGAGAAAGAGATTTAAAAATGTTGCCCAAAACCAGAGACAAAGGAGGTAAAAGAAGGTTAGTCTTCCGGTGGATGGCGTCTGGAGGGTTTTCCCGTTCCATTTGTATGGGATTGCGAATAGGAGATTGCAAATTCTGTAAAATATGCCAATGTGCTTCAAAGTGCCTTTAGTGAACATTTTAAGGGATTCCGGTGGTCAGATTAAGATTGGGCGAGCTTTTAATTACTGTGGTTAGTTTCTGGAATTAAAATTGTTAATTCTGCGCGCAGGCAGGAAAATATGGGGATTAATGTGACATATTTGCAATATTCGTTTAGCTGGAGCAAGTACTACAAGGTAAAGCTCTAGATTGGAGAGTGGTCTTGAAATTTTTATCTTGTACTAATGGTCAGGTAGGTTTGTGACTTTGGCAGGTACGACTTAGGAGTTGGCTGATGGAACGGTCAAGTACTCAACATTAAGAATGGATTTTTGGATGACTGATGCAAGAATAATAGAGGCTTATGCATTTTTAATTATGTACATGAACGGAAGGATGACCGGGGTGTTGTTCTTGGATTCTGCTGAATGTCGGATTTATTGGGATTTGAGGGTCATTAAGAAGATATATATGTCACAGTTGAGAGAGTCTGAGTAAAGAATAGCAATAAGGACTTATTGTCTTTCGGACCACCTAAAGACTTGATGATTATTAAGTGGCAGGGCCACTTTATAGGTAGCTTCGTGTCCGTCCGTCCGTCCGTCTGTGAACACGATAACTCACGAACGGATGCAGATATTGACATGGGACTTGCGGAATGTTATGGACCGTGACCTTGGCTAGAAGCCTATTCATTTGCGTGACCTTCACTGCATCCATTTTGACCCTATGACCTCCCGAATACCCCGTTACAACGCTACAATGCCTCGTATACAGCGTAGATTACTTTAACCACAACTACGCAGTTACCACAGCTGCGGGATGTGCTTGCGGGCTGCTTCTCACAGAAGCACTGAGTGCACATGTCCTCAACGAGTCATTGGGATAGCGCTAGGGGAGCAATTTTACAATTCTAAAACTGTTGCTAAATCACTTACAGCAGTTTTACAGCAAACGTTCAAGCATTGTGTTGAAGCTCTTTATCCGCATTCCCTGCCACTTACGTACATTCGTGCGATTTATTGATTGGTAAATGTGATGTTTGCGCGTTAATGACTATAGCGTTTGTTACTTTGTTTGAGATCCGGGCTCGAGAATTATTGTGGGTAGTATGATGTTTATATTCCCTGATTGTTCGCGCCTGCTTGAGTAAGCTAGGTTCTAATATGTAGGCCTTAAAGTAGTAATTATTCATTGCCATCTCGGCTCCCATCTCTTGTGTGCTTGGCGGCCCGGCTCGCATCCTTTGTGTACTTGGCGGCTCGGCTCGCATCTATTGTGTACTTAGCGGCTCGTCTCGCATCTCTTGTGTACTCGGCGACTCGGCTCGCACCTCTTGCGTACTTGGCGGCTCGGCTCGCATCTCTTGTGTACTTGTCGTTCCCGCTCCGCTGCTGGTTCTTCCCTTCTTCGCTGCTTGTATTCTCTCAATCATTCTTGTTCATTTACTCTTACCATACTATGTTGAATGAATGGAAGTACCGCTATGTTATTGTGTGAATGTATGAGCAGCTGTAGTTTTACTATGGCATTCCTACTTTATGTAACATGTAAAATTACTGCTTACTCTTATATAATTTCTCCGTTCTCCTTCCTATGTTTCCAATGATCAAACTATTATATAATCTAGCCCTAGCTGAACTCCTGTCAATCTATTATCCATAAAACTCCTACTCTCAGTCCAATCTGAGAGCACTCCAATGTAGACTTTTGCCTTGTCAACTTCTTCTCCTGTCTGCAATTCCCTGTGTCATTAAAGCTACAACTAAATCACAGCTACTCGACTTTTTAGTTGCATCTTACCCCATCCATTTCCAGTTTAGGGAAAGCACATCTCTCATCACAACTCACAAAGCGGCTACATTTTTGGTCCTTCGAGCCGGATAGAGCAAGTGTGTACAAGTGAATCCCCTTGGTTTCCTTGCCTACCGACAGTTATTTCCCTATCTTTTGTGAGAATTGTGTAAGTTGTACTTTCCCGGAGCGCTCCACCTGTGTTTAAAATGACGAAGTTGGCAACCAACCTGAGGATGAGGGACGCTCGCTCCATCGCCCTTCAGCGTCAACATGCCTACGTCCAGAATATTCCCGCCGAAGATGACCTCCAAACGCTAACTGCAAGGTTAGAGCGATCCGTTACCATTTGGACTGAGCTTTCCAGATACCAAGATGACATCGAGCTCGAGTGCCCGGATGCAGAACAACCCACCCAACAAGAGATACGTGGTGACATGGAAGATCTTTTCATCGAAGTTAAGGGTAAACTGCAATCCCGCATTCTTGTTCTCACACCTATTCAAGCTCAATCTACAGCTCCTCCAACGAATCCCTTGCAAGTTAAGCTCCCAGATCTTCATCTCCCCAACTTCGACGGCAACTTTCTTGAGTGGCAATCATTCCGAGATCTCTACCGTTCGTCTATCCATGCGAAAACCACCTTGTCTGATTCCCAGAAAATGCAATACTTGAAATCCTGTCTACGAGGAGAAGCGGCCAAGATAATCCAAAGCATACCAGTTACGGATTCCAACTATGCCGACGCTTGGAAGCTTCTCGAAGAACGATATCAAGACAAGAAGGCTCTCCAGAAATCTCATCTCCGTTATCTTCGTAATCTCCCAATCATCACTTTTGCTACACCGCTACTACTCCGAGAAATGAGTGATGCTATCACCGAGAGTGTCCGAGCTCTGAAGAACTTAGGTGCGCCTACTGAACATTGGGACCTGATTCTTCTGGACTTTCTCACCGAAAAAGTAGATACAATTACCCGAGAGAAATGGGAGGACATGTCTCAAGCCAAGGAGGAGGTTAAGGTAAAGGAATTTTGTGACTTTCTTATATCTCGCTCCAAGATTTTGTCCGTCTCAAATGAACCCTATCCTAGTGTTTCTGCCCAGTCCAAGGGTCAGAAGAATAGCTTTGCGTCCAATCCTAAAGCACCTTCATCGAAAGCTGTTCATGTTGTCAATTCTACCAAGCCCTATCCCATGTGTTCTTTGTGCAAAACTGAATCTCATCCATTACACAAGTGTTCTAAGTTTGCAGACCTTTCTGTTTCCCAACGTGTGGACTTCATCAAACAGCAGAAGCGCTGTTTCAACTGTTTCCAGAGTTCTCATGGTGTCCCTGCCTGTTCCAGCCGTTTTACCTGCAGAACATGTCACCAGAAACATCATACGCTTCTTCACTACCCGAGTCCTGTGATATCAAGCCATCCGTCGTAGCGAAGGTCACTTCCGAGCCTAAGTCTTCCACCATTCCGTCGTCAGAGGTGTTGCTGTCAACGGCAGTCGTCAATGTTCATGGGGTTTCCGGGGGGTTGATAGCCTGTCGGTCACTCCTGGACAGCGCTTCCGGGGTAAGCCTCATCTCTGAATATTTAGCTCGTAAGTTGGGTCTGAAATTCAAATCTTGTTCTGCCCCTCTTACTGGCGTTGGTGGAGCCAAAGCCTCATCTACATCCTACGTGGTATGTGACGTTACTTCGCGCTTCGACCCTTCTTACCGTGTCCAGGTAACTGCTTTAGTCCTCCCCAAGGTGACAGAAGATTTACCTACCCATCAATGTGATATACAAGGCTGGCATCATATCACCAACCTCCAACTAGCCGATCCCAATTTCCATATCCCAGACACCGTTCATCTCCTTCTCAACGCTGGAATATTCTACGAATCCATGCTTCTGGGAAAGATTGAAGGTCCTCCAGGAACTGCTGGAGCTATTGCCACTACCTTCGGGTGGGTGCTGATGGGCACCTACTTACCTAGGGGTACAATGCATCCAGGTTCTTTTCCGTCTTTTACCATCCAGTTAGAAGACATTGTGCACAAGTTTTGGGAAGTTGAGACCGTTCCAGAATTTACTCATCAACCCGAAGAACATACCAGGTGTAGTGAACATTTTGAAAGTACTTATTCCCGTGATGGTGATGGTAGATTTACTGTTGAATTGCCATTTAAATGTGACCCCACCCTGCTAGGTGATTCATATACTCTAGCCTCCAAGCGTTTTGCATACCTCGAGCGCAGGTTTGCGAAAGACCCTAACTTGCATAAGGAATACGTTAAGTTTATGCGTGAATACTGTGAACTTGGACATATGGTAATTATTCCTGATAATGCTGTTGACTCTTTTCCTCGAGCCTACCTACCACATCATGCCGTCTTCAAGGAAAGTAGCTCTACTACCAAAGTGCGTGTTGTTTTTGATGGATCTGCGAAGCCAGAGACTGGAATGTCTCTCAATCAAGCATTGATGGTCGGACCAACTACCCAAGGTGACCTTTTTTCCATAATCGTACGTTTCCGTACTCATCCAATTGCTTTGATTGCTGATTTAGAGAAAATGTTCCGTCAAATCCGTGTCCATGAGAAGCATCAAGATTTCCAAAGAGTTCTGTGGAGAGAACGTCCCGATGATCCCATACAGCATTTTCGTCTCACTACGGTGACTTATGGAACCACCAGTGCCCCCTACCTTTCCGTCGCCTGTCTCCGAAAGCTCGCTGAGCTTGAGTCGTCGTCTTTCCCCTTGGCAAGTGCGATCACCTTGAGAGATTACTACGTCGATGACCTGATAACGGGCTGCAATTCTCCTGAGGAGGCTATTACCCTGTCGAAAGAACTTTGTGCCCTTGCAGCCAAGGGAGGATTCAGCTTACGTAAGTGGTGTTCCAATTCACAGTTAGTCCAAGCACCATTTACATCTGATCAGAGAGGTGATAACCCTGAATTTGACTTTGATTCCTCTACCCCGTGTAAAACTCTTGGTGTCCTCTGGAATCAAGTCAGCGATTGTTTTACCTTTACCGTTTCCCATGCTAATCCTCATCCTCATTTCACTAAGAGGATTATCCTTTCCGAGATAGCCCGTGTTTTTGATCCCCTCGGGTGGCTCTGTCCAGTAACTGTTCGCGCCAAGATTCTTCTAAAAGAGCTATGGAAGAAGAGTTTAGGCTGGGATCAAGCCGTACCCGAAGACATCCTACAGCTATGGTTGGAGTATCGCCAGGATTTGCTTGAGGTAAAGCATATTCTAATTCCCCGTTGCATCATAACTCCTATAGCTATTCGATTTCGTCTTCATGGATTTTGTGACGCATCTGAGCGTGCTTACTGTGCTTGTATTTACCTGTGGACTCGTGACTGTAATGGTAAAGTACAATCTCACATTATTGCCTCTAAAAACAGCATTGCTCCCATGAAAACCGTGTCCCTTCCTCGTCTTGAACTGTGTGCAGCTGTATTACTATGCAAACTTTATCATGTTGTTCGTTCTGCTATCCATTTACCTATTCATGAGTTCTTTGCCTGGTCTGATTCTCAAGTTGCCCTAGCCTGGATTAAATCCCCATCCTACAAATGGAAAACTTATGTTGCTAATCGTGTTTCCAAAATTCAAGCTAGCATCCCTTCGTCTAATTGGCACTACGTCCCTACCAAAGAGAATCCGTCTGACCTGGGAACCCGTGGAGTTGCAACGGAAATCCTTAGCTCTTCATCGCTTTGGTGGAATGGCCCTTCCTGGTTGCAAGGTGAAGAAATCCCCACATCCCATGTTGAAGAAACTACCAAAGAAACCGTTACTGAGCTCCGTCATTGCGTGATGAAGGTTACCATTGCTACCGACCTTACCTGGATAGAAAGGTTCTCATCTCTTCAAACCCTTACCCACGTAATCGCCTATATTCTTCGTTTTACCAAAGGAGGAATGAAAAGTGGTAACTTTATTTCCAATTTACTTACTGTTGATGAGATTGATAATGCCCTAATCGTTTTGTGCCGTGCTATTCAAATGTGTGTTTTCCCAGAAGATTATGCAGCTTTAAGTGATTCCCAGTCCCTTCCTACGAAAAGTAAGTTGCATAATTTGCATCCGTTCATTGATGAAGCTGGTGTCCTCAGGGTGGGCGGTAGGTTACACAAATCCGACCTTCCATTTCAGCGTAAACACCCTATCATCCTTCCTCATCATCACCACATCGTTTCCCTATTGCTCCGTTATTACCATATTAAACTTTCTCATTGTGGTCCTACTCTTCTTATTTCTTCGTTACATGAGAAATACTGGATCCTTGGTGTGAGAAACAGTGCTAGACTGTTTGTACGTAAGTGCATAGTGTGTTTTAAGTTAAAGGCGCAAGCGACTGAACAGTTGATGGGATCCCTTCCGACCCCTAGAACCGTGGTTTCCCGTGCTTTCACTGCTACTGGAGTGGATTATGCTGGTCCTCTGATTCTTCGAGACAAGAAAGGAAGAGGAAGCAAACCACAGAAAGCATACATCGTCCTGTTCGTCTACCTTGCGACCCATGCCATCCATCTGGAGCTAGCTACTGACCTCAGTACCGAGACTTTCATCGCTGCTCTTCGCCGGTTTGTAGCTGTGAGAGCTAAACCACGGAGCATGCATAGTGACTGCGGGACAAACTTCAAAGGAGCTGACCGAGAGCTGCAGGAGCTTGTCCAGTCCCGGACCTACAATGAGACTGTTTCCCGTTCCCTGGTCGATGAAGGCATCGATTGGATCTTCAACCCGCCTGGAAGCCCGCATTTTGGTGGCCTCTGGGAGGCAGGTGTTAAAAGCGTAAAGCATCATTTACGTAGAGTTATAGGTTCTAATACCTTTGTCTATGAGGAAATGCTAACCGTTTTAAAACAGATCGAGGCTTGCCTCAATTCGCGACCTCTGACCCCTAAGGACCCTGATGATCTGGAGCCTCTAACCCCTGGTCATTTCCTTGTTGGATCATCCTTGACGTCCGTTCCTGATCGAGACCTGGTTTCCGTCCCATCCAACCGATGTTCCAGATGGCAGCTAGTTCAGAAGATGCTTCAATCCCTCTGGACCCGCTGGCAGAAGGAGTATCTTTCTCGTCTTCAAACTCGTCCCAAGTGGTGGTTGAAGAAGGAGATTCGTGTAGGATACTTGGTCATCATTAAGGAGCCCCAGCAACCTCTCGTCTGGGAAATGGCTAGGATTCTCAAGATTCATCCCGGCGACGACGGTGTCACCCGTGTTGTTACCCTGAAGACTCCCACTGGAGAAAAGAAGCGCCCCGTTGCCAAACTTTGTATTCTCCCCTTTGATTCCGACTAATTGTCATGTCTTATTAGTGTATTGTTTGATTTCAAAAATTCATGCATTCCGTAAGTTTAGTTTTTTCGAACAACTATGTTGTTCAAGGTGGGCGGAATGTTCGCGCCTGCTTGAGTAAGCTAGGTTCTAATATGTAGGCCTTAAAGTAGTAATTATTCATTGCCATCTCGGCTCCCATCTCTTGTGTGCTTGGCGGCCCGGCTCGCATCCTTTGTGTACTTGGCGGCTCGGCTCGCATCTATTGTGTACTTGGCGGCTCGTCTCGCATCTCTTGTGTACTCGGCGACTCGGCTCGCACCTCTTGCGTACTTGGCGGCTCGGCTCGCATCTCTTGTGTACTTGTCGTTCCCACTCCGCTGCTGGTTCTTCCCTTCTTCGCTGCTTGTATTCTCTCAATCATTCTTGTTCATTTACTCTTACCATACTATGTTGAATGAATGGAAGTACCGCTATGTTATTGTGTGAATGTATGAGCAGCTGTAGTTTTACTATGGCATTCCTACTTTATGTAACATGTAAAATTACTGCTTACTCTTATATAATTTCTCCGTTCTCCTTCCTATGTTTCCAATGATCAAACTATTATATAATCTAGCCCTAGCTGAACTCCTGTCAATCTATTATCCATAAAACTCCTACTCTCAGTCCAATCTGAGAGCACTCCAATGTAGACTTTTGCCTTGTCAACTTCTTCTCCTGTCTGCAATTCCCTGTGTCATTAAAGCTACAACTAAATCACAGCTACTCGACTTTTTAGTTGCATCTTACCCCATCCATTTCCAGTTTAGGGAAAGCACATCTCTCATCACAACTCACAAAGCGGCTACACTGATCTTTGTTGTGGTGCTTTATGACACAATATTTGGAATTGAAAGAAGATTGTTGCCAAGTGAGAAATCAGAATGAGAGTATGAGCTAAGGCAGGTGAAAATAGGCATCAGCTTCTTGCGCAGAATCGGTTTCAATAATTTATTTTAATACAACGTTAGTATTTGTAACGCTTTCCAAAGGATTCTTATAGGGTAAAGCTCAATAAATTACCTAAGATTGGTTTACTATGATGCAGGATTTAAAAAAATTGCCAAATTTTATGGGATGCAATTAGAATTTTTAATACTCTTAATGGAATCGAAATTTGATACATCAGCTATTTAAATAGCAAGTTCTTGGGGCTGCTTAAATGGACAATTTTAATGCACCCCCCGGAGTAGTAATGGCATTTCTTTAGCTAATGTCTAATTTTGAAGAGAAATACTATTTGGTCACATTTATGATTGCTCCTGATCAGGCTTGTTACGACTCCGGAGTCGGCAACTCCACGATTCTGGCGAGGCCTGCGACTCAGCGACTCAAGCCGAATCGTAGCGACTCTCGACTCACCACGACTCACCCAAGATTTCGACTCAGTCGACTCTGGCATTGAGTCGACTCAGACCCCTCATCACTGATCCGGGTTGCTTATAGAAATTAGTTATCACAGACATGTGTACTTCTTGCTAATTAAGTTTGAGACGATTAAGTAGAAGCTAATCGATTAAAGCCCTTGCAACTAAACTGAAACTCGGCCGCAATTAAAAATTAAAATTGGCAATTAAATTATTTGTCGGTTACAATTAAAACCTTACAATTAAAATTAAATCCTGTCCTCCGACAATTAAGCTATACAATTCAAACTAAATTGTTTCCTGCTGATAATTAAATGACATTTAAATATACTTAATTTTGACCAAAATTAACAAAGTTTGACAAAAAAGTGCTAATTTTGCTTAAAATGCCCTGTTTTTTGACTATTTTTTTCGCTTTTAATTGTCGTCAACTACAATTAAATTGTACAATTAAATTCTACAATTAATTGAACTGTTGGCATAATTAAAAACTGCAATTAATAATTAATCTCAAGTTTTTCGACAATTAGATCTGGCAATTAATAACTAATATAATTTTTTCTGCAATTAGATCTTGCAATTAACAATTATTACGAGAATCTCAGAAATTTAAAATTAATAATTAAAATTAAATTTTCAGGTTAATTATTAATGTTTCAATCGATTGAGTTTATTAATTAACCTAACCTTGGAAATTAAATATAATGGTAATTAAAATCAAGGTTGGGTTACTTAATAAACTCAATCGATTAAAACTTTAATAATTAACCTGAAAATTTAATTTTAATTATCAATTATCAATTGCGTAGATAGTCGCACTAATTGCGAATTTTCGAACAATTGATATAAATTATTAATTGAAATATCTAACTGTCAAAAAATTGAGATCAATTATTAATTGAGCTTTTAATTATGACATCAGCTCTCTAATTGTTGACTTTAAGAACATGGCAGTGTTTCTATACTTAAGAAAAAATTGGTAGCCCCCCGATAAATCACCACCCACCCGCTGGCTGTGAGAAAGCTAGAGGGAGTTGCTAGGCAGAGAGAGGAGGAAGATGGCGGTTCGTTATTTAATTGCATAGGTAGTGAGGAGGAAATTCAAATAAGAGCGGGCATTTTTGGTGAAGGAAGCAATATTGGGGGAGGCATTCTTGCTAAACAGTATACTAGTGAGTTGTTTGGTGCTATCGCAACCAAACAATCCACCATTTAACAATGGCGGATGAACTAGATGTCCCACTTCCGCAAAAGATTTCAACTCCTGTTCGGAAAAAGCCCCGACGTAACTTTCAAAGCTTAGGCAAAACCTATGTAAAAACTTACACTTAAATGTCTTAAAACATAACTATGCGTTAACATCCCCCTTTCACTTTTTGAAACTGTCCTGAGCCACTTATCCCGCTGTAAAATTGTCGATTTTAGTTTCGCTGCAGTTACATAAAGTAACATTGTTAATATACATTTAAAGTTAATTAATTTTTTTTAAAGTTTTAAATTGGATACAGCCGTAATAATGTAGACACATTTAACTTCAGATTAGATTTAACGCACTAAAATCAGCTACCGATATTTTGATGCAGCAAAATAAACTTAATACTTTTTCATGCAATCAAAATCGGATTGACCAGCTTTGGCCCAGTCAAAATCAGAGTGACCAGTTTTGATGCCGTCAAAACCGTATTGGGCCGTTTTGTTGCAGTCAACATCGTACGAACCCGTTTTGATACAGCCAAAATCAGATTAACCCGTTTTGATACAGCCAAAATCAGATTAACCCGTTTTGATACAGCCAAAAT